>CAWUFW010008405.1:0-600000 GCA_963921515.1 Calotriton arnoldi
TACATCACTGACTCAGTGATGTATGACTTGGCAGCCAGACAACAACACTCTGCACTGTGTCACAATAGTAGGTCATGGGGAATGAAAGTCCTGGAGCTGCACAAGTGCACATGTACATCCCCCACACAACACATCATCTTAACCCTCATCTGTCCAGGTCATACCTATTGGACATATGGGAGACCTGTGACACTACCCTCTGAACCTGAGCCCCTCACAATCTGCTGTGAATGGGGAACAGCTGCCTGAACTTCACATTTGCATACCCCAGTCTGCACGGGCAGCTGATCAAACACCTATGTGACACAGAAGTATCGTCTCCTATGGTCACATCTCCAGGGGCATGCTGAGCCCCTACCAAGAAACACCCCAGCAGTCCTGGCAACTAATCCACAGCACACTGACACAGAGGCAGACACCTGAGGGGTCAAATCACTGCGCACAATGTGTCAGCTGATACACTGGAGTGGGAGTACAGAGTGCATTGCATGGCCTGGAGTAGGCATGACTGTCCTGCTCCACATGAATGAGGGATGAGCCCTGGACAGTGGATAGCTGGCTATGTATGTGTGACACACGTAATCTGCACACTCCTGGGGCCCAAACATTGTTCCCACCCGCTGCATGGGCGTGTGCCACATACCCCAGGCACATGTGGTGGCTCAGCTCAGCAAGTGGACCGCATATCAAAGCAACACGCAGATTACATGTCCGAACACAGGCCTAGTGTGAACAATGGACCCACCCATGATGCCCACAACAGAGTTAGGGAAACAGATGCTGTCCCCCACCTTTAGTGAAGCAAACTGCAAGGACACAGTCCCAAGTGACACAATTCCCTGAATGTAAGGGCCACACCTGGGTATCAGATGAGCAGTGGGCAGTGCACAATAGAGGGACATGGCTCCTGGACAACATGACTGCTGCACTGTGGTAGTTGAACCAGGCCAGAGGAGGGCACAAAGCATGTAATACAGAGTTCACAGTGCAGTCTTTGACTCATCCCCTCCTTGCTGCTGTCTGGCCTTCAGCTGCCCATCCAGGTCTGGAAACACCACCACCAGGATCTGGAGCATGTGGGGGTCAGGGTCCGTGTTCCGCCCCTCCTGCGAGGAGGCGACAGCTTCAGCTGGACCCGTGCAATCCTCCGGGTCCAGCCCCGAAGGTCCTGCCACCTCTTCTGGCAGTTGCGGATCCGGCGCTTGTAGACCCCCACGGACCGGACAGCCCGGACGATGTCCTTCCAGATCTCCTGCTTCCGATGGGCATTAACCTGTCAGGATGACAAAGTGAAAAGGCCATTACTACACATGCAACATATCCGTGCATGACACAGTTGTATATACATGTCTCAATCACAGGGGCACATGATGTACACAGGCAGTGCAAAGCTGCCCATGGACAGTTTGCCAGACGTCACTACATGGTATCATTGCATGGGACGTAAAACCTTGTTCAAATGCACTGTCACTGCACCATACCTGTCCAGTGCATGTCACTACACACTATGGGGGGTGACAACTACTCAGTGAGCCTGCTAGCCAGTGGCGTGCAGACTTTCAGCCTTGCTAGTCAGACAATATGCACATTCAGAAAGGCAGTGCACAGAACACTCACCTGCTCCCCTGGTGTCCCATACAGCTTGCTGAACTGTGGAAGTAGGCTGTCCAGCAGGGCCTGGTTCTCCTCAAGGCTGAAGGCTGGGGCTCTCTCCACAGTACGTGCCATTGCAGGGTCCAGAGGGGCAGAGACAGCAGCAGTGCAGTGGCAGATGTCGTCCTGGAGCATGTAGTGCAGGCAAGTGAGCTCTCAGGGGAACAGCCAGCAATATATATGTGCTGGAGAGGCAGATACTGTCCCTTGTGTCCAAAGTGATAGGTCCAAGTCGTTTGCATCTTCTGAATCTGGCCAATCCATGGAATAGCAGCACCAAAACACGCCCACAGCTTCCTTCAAATCTTCAACTTCATGACATACATGATTTTGCAACATTGTTGTGGGTGACCAACTGAATTTCCAGCAACCGACTCGTTCGAAATTCGAAACGCGTCCGTTGCCAGGCAAGGCCATTGTCAATGGGTGCGCACCGATCGGTCCATAGCGGTACAACGCGTACAGGGGTACAACGCGTACCCGCACACATTGAATGCAATGGGCCGGCCGGGGCACCAATCGGTCCATTGCAGTACAACGCGTACAGGGGTACAACGCGTACCCGCACACATTGAATGCAATGGGCCGGCCGGGGCACCGATCGGTCCATTGCAGTACAACGCGTACAGGGGTACAACGCGCACCCGCACACATTGAATGCAATGGGCCGGCCGGGGCACCGATTGGTCCATTGCAGTACAACGCGTACAGGGGTACAACGCGTACCCGCACACATTGAATGCAATGGGCCGGCCGGGGCACCGATCGGTCCATTGCAGTACAACGCGTACAGGGGTACAACCCGCACCCGCACACATTGAATGCAATGGGCCGGCCGGGGCACCGATCGGTCCATTGCAGTACAACGCGTACAGGGGTACAACGCGTACAGGGGTACAACGCGCACCCGCACACATTGAATGCAATGGGCCGGCCGGGGCACCGATCGGTCCATTGCAGTACAACGCGTACAGGGGTACAACGCGTACCCGCACACATTGAATGCAATGGGCCGGCCGGGGGCTGTTCAACGCATCACTGTACATGTGACTGGCATATGTCAGCATGCCTGTCTCAGTTGGACATATGCCAGCCACAGATAGCTCCCAGGGAGTGAGGGGCACACCTACATCACGACAGCCTGTCCAAACTTTATCATAAGGCATGTAAGGCTGCATTTCCTATTGTGTGTATGTTGGTGTACATGTTGTCCTGTGGGTGTCACCTGTGGTAAGCCACCCCCAGGCTGTGCACGTGTTCATGGGGACAGGATCCTGGGTGTTACGTGTACATGACCACTGTGATGTGCAACTGTTCATATCTGTGCATGTGCCATGGTCACATTTCACGGTGGTGTATGTGTATGTCATGTCACATACCCCGTGAGTCCCATGTGGGACGGTATGTTTGAGCCAGGGTGTCCCAGTGGCACAATAATGATGGTCCTCCACAGTCTTTGTGCATGTAGTGTTTACAATGTCTCTGATTTCATGTGCACAATGGGAGGCAGTCTCCACATCCACGTTGTGTGTGCATGGACTTTGATGTTGTGCGTGTGTGTGTCACAGACGTCCATGTCTGTCCTGCCGTGGCAAGTGGGACCACTACCTGTGGGGGTCATGGTTGTTTTGCTGTGGTGTATACATGATACTCCATGTAATGCCAGTGTCCATGTGGCAATACAGGGTCCCTGGGAATGTACCTGTCGTTGAGCTGTGGTGCCTGGGGCACATCTGTCCTCACATGTCACTGTGGGGGTGATTGTGACACGGCAGCAGGAGATGGGAACTGTGACACGGCCTCATGATATCCAATGGGCCAACCTGGGACTAATTGATGCCACCTGTTGGACCGTGTTGACAGATGTTGGCCATGTATGTACCATACATGTCCTTACGGAACTGCACACTTCATGTAGTTGTGCCTCATAATGATGTATGTTGGGATATTGAGTGTGTTCAATGCCGCATATGTGGGGTGACTGACAATCTTGCTTACTTCTCCTCTGCACTGCAGGGCTCCTGCTGTCCATCGACCATTCCCAGACCTGGCAACGATGGTGGAACGGGACAGCATCCGACGGTACCGCTTCACCAGGCAGCTGATTGAGGATTTGGCAGTGCAGTTGTCCCCACATTTGCAGCCTGGCCGGCCGTATCCTACAGCGCTGACCCCCAAGGTGAAGGTGATGGCAGCCCTACACTTCTTTGCCACCGGTACCTTCCAACATACTGTGGCGACTGCTGGTGGGATGTCACAGACCATGTTGAGCCGTGTGCTCCGCGATGTTTTGGCGGCAATGTTGCTATTCCTGAACCGGTACATCTATTTCCCTAGACTGCGACAACTCACTGACGTGAAGAGTGACTTTTATGCCCTGGGGAGGATGCCGCATGTCATTGGCTCCATTGATGGGACACATGTGGCTTTGGTACCACCACAGGCCCAGGAGCAGGCCTACAGGAACCGCAAGCACTACCACTCGGTCAATGCACTGGTGGTGTGTCTTGCAGACATGACCATCACACATGTGTGTGCCCGTTTCCCTGGTTCAGCACACGATGCCTTTGTGATGAGGAGTCGTCGCATCCCCAGGATGATGGCACAGATGCAGAACCAGCGTGCCTGGCTTGTCGGTGTGTACTGACTTTGTGCCATTGTGTGTGATCTGATCTGTAGTATTCCACCCACTTTTCCAAGTCAGCTAATGTGCACTTGTCTGTCCGTAGGTGACTCGGGATACCCCAACATGCCGTGGTTGCTGACACCCCTCAGGAACCCTGTGACACCAGCCCAGATGCGCTACAATGAAGCACATGGTCGGACCAGGAGAGTTATTGAGCGGACATTTGGTCTCCTGAAGAGCCGCTTCCGCTGCCTGGACAAGACCGGAGGGTCCCTCCCATATGCCCCTGCGAAAGTGTGCAAGATTATCATCGTCTGCTGCATGCTCCACAACCTGGCAGTGCGGAAGGAGTTGCCTCTCATCCAGGATGACAATGACCAACATCCGCCACCTGTGGAGGATCCTGGCCTGGACCACGATGCCAGTGACGATGATGATGATGATGAGGGTGATGTCCGCACACAGCTCATCACCAACTTCTTTAGCTGAATGTGAGTATCCTGAGGTGTCATGTCAATGATGTGAGTTGGCATGATATGTGTAGGTGGTGCTCTGGTGCTGTTGGAGTGTGTCCATGGGCTACTTGACTGGATGTGTGTTGCGATGTGTGCTTACAGGTGGGCTGTACTCCCCAACAGTGTTGACATGCTAACTTGGTTCTGGGTGGGTATCTTGTAACATGTGTTGTGCATGAGTTTTGCTGTTCTGTCCTGTACTCCATTGCTTTTGACTGTGTGTCATTTCTGTCCTTCACAGGGTACTTTCAGATTCGTTTGGTCAACTGTGTCCACCGACGATGTGATTGCACTTCCAGGCTGGTAGCTGTTGTGTCCCTACAGGTGATGTGCGCCACACCCATGGACTTCCTTCCGTCTACAGTTGTTGACTGTGTGCCCGCTGCCAGGTGGGATTACCTTGCATCTGTAGTGGTTACGACATGTTGCAACTGTGTAATAAACCTGTGCTTCACTTTGTGATGTGCGTTGTCTGTGGTCACACATTTGACTGCCATTTGCTTACTGCACCTGTGGGCTACTTGACTACAACTGGGAATGGGTGTGGTGTCTGTGCATTGCACCGTCTTCCCTGGCAACATCAGTGTAGGCAATGAGTCAGATGGCCTAGGTGTGTATGTGTTGTGTAGCCCTGGTGGTGTGTCTCCCTCATATGTGTCACGTTGCCTTTACTCAAATGCCTGTGTTGTACTTGCTGTTGCAGTTCGCATACACAGTGTAATTTTGCAGTTCATCATCCCCATAACAGCACCCACGTTGGAATCACAACAGAGGCAAGTATGGTGTATTAGTGTGTTTATTGTGATACATTTGTGTGAATAGTGCATAGGATGGGTAGTGCTGTACATAAATCTTGCAATCAGAAGTTCCTAGGTGAATTGAAAGTCCTGGTAGACAGAATCCCCAGTATCGGGGCCACAGTTGTCTGACACATTGGTCCAACTTGTACTCCCCATGCAATGTGTGGGAGTAGTGTTGCCGTCAACAGGGTGAACAGTCTGTGCACAAAGGTGAACATCCAGAACAGGTTCAGGCTTCCTGGGAGTTGCGCTTGGCCATCGGCCTCTCACTTGCCCCTCTTCGGACGACCCCTCTTCTTGAGGGGGCCCTCAAGTACAGGCTGCTGCGGTGCAGGGGACTCTCCGCCAGAGTCATCCTCCCTCCCTGTGGCAGTTGCAGTTTGGGCAGCACCAGATGTTGTTGGCACACAGGGAGGTGTGGACTGGTTGCTGTTCATCTGGCGGAGGCATTGTAAAATGTTCCTGTGCACCGCCGTCATCTCATGCAGTGCATCCCACTTGGACTCCACGCGGGACATGTGTGAGTCCACGCGGGACATGTGTGACTCCACGTGGGACATGTGAGAGTCCAAGCGGGCATGATGGGCAGCCTGCTGCTGTTTCATGTCTCTGAGGAGCCCCACTACCTGGCTGAGGTCTCTGGTGCTGGACTGGTACGCATCAGCTATGCGTACCAGTTGTGGGTCATCATGCACACCAGCAACCTCTGCAAGCAGCGACCTCTGTCTCCCACCCCTCCCACCACCCCTGCTGACATGTGCAGTGCGTGCAGTGGCACGCACAGATGACCCTGGTCCACCTTGGGGGTTGGTGGTGGTGGTGGTGTCCATGGCCCCAGGTTGGTCCAGGGTCCCTGTGCTGGTGTTGCTCCTTGTTCTGTCCATGTCGGCAGGGATGGTATTTGTGGTGACAGTCGTTGGAGGGGTGGGTGCAGGGGGTGCAGCTGGTGGTCCTGCTGGTGCTGCAGCTGGTGGTCCTGCTGGTGCTGCATGTAGACTTGCACCGGATGTGCCAGGTTGGTCTTCTTCGTCCGAGGAGGGCAGAGGCTGTACGACGCCAGTGAGCTCCGCATCCTCTTGAGCCTGGGACTGGGACTCCTCAGCGTCTGCTGCTGTGTCCCCATCATCACCTGTTTTTGGGAGACACACACAATGTATGTTATGTTTCTGCAGGCATCAATGGTTGACACACATGACAGTTGTGACTGTGCCTCTGGGTGCGGGCCTGTACATTTCATTGTCCTAAGTCGTCACAGTCAGGGGTTGATATTGGTGTGGCACATTGTCCTGCATTATTTGGGCATTTCTATGTATTTTTTGGGGTGTGAACATGGTCTGCATTGGTTGTGTTTGGTTGACAGCCGGCCCTCCTTCCCACCCACCCAGCCAGTCAGTTATCCCACCATGGACTGTGCTTGCATTGCAGGGAGTGGAAGTTGTCTCTCAGGATGTCAGTCAGTGGTATCCTGCTGTTTGTTGGTGCACAGTTGCCAGCAGGGCCTTGTGCTCCCCACAGCAGTAGCCAGTGTCAGCCATCTTGTGTGTCCTTATCCACTCCCTGTGATGTGAGCCTGGTTCAGGGTGGTGTTGATGGGCCAGTTGTGAGGCTGAGCAATGTCTGTGACTACCACTCCCATCATGCTATTGCCTCCACCCCCCTTCCCAGCATGCCCATGCTTCCTTCCTTTTGACTCTGCTTCCCTGTGGGGTGGGCTGGCTGTGCTGACAGGATGGCTGGGAGTGTTGTCCTGGCAGTTGTTTGGCTAACAGTCCCAAGAGTGTCCCTGTGCTTCACACAACATAACCCAGGGTGGTGGTTCTTTGTGGGATCTTGAGTTAGGATGGGAGGCATTGCATTCTACCAGGTGGGTTCTGTGGAGTTTGTGTTGAGGGGGGTGTGAGGGGAGGTGCTTGTGACTATGGTCAGTGCTGCAAGTCCTCCTTCCCACCCAGCCAGCCAGATATCCCACCATGGAACGTGCTTGCATTGCAGGGAGTGGAAGTTGTCTCTCAGGATGTCAGTCAGTGGTGTCCTGCTGTTTGTTGGTGCACAGTTGCCAGCAGGGCCTTGTGCTCCCCACAGCAGTTGCCAGTGTCAGCCATCTTGTGAGTCCTTCTCCACTCCCTGTGATGTGTGCATGGTTCATGGTGGTGTTGATGGGACAGTTGTGGGGGGCAATATGTGTGACTGCGACTCCCATGATGCTATTGGCTACACTGACTTGGCCAGCATACACAGAATTCCTTCCTTTGAGTGGTCTTCACTGTGTGTTGGTGTTGTTGTGGTGGCTACATGTCTGGATGTGTTTGTTAGTTCTATTTGTGCCACTGCCTAGCTGTAGTTGTAGTTGTGTTTGTACATGTGATGGCACAGTTGGATGTGACTTTTTTGATGGCATGTGTTGTGTTTATCTGACTGACATACACATTTTGGGATGATTCTGTTCTGGTTGCTGTGTAATTGCTATGAGTGCATGGTTTGACTCTCCCTTGACAGTGATGTGTGTGTGTTTTGTGGCAGAATATTGTGTACATTTGTTGTGTACTCACCAGGCTCTGGGATGTTCTCTAGTCCATATACGCTCACTGGCGGAAGGATGGGCCGCACCTTCTCCTCCCAGGGCCTGAGGTATATTGGCTTGGCAGGAGGGCCACTGCCGGTGTATTGGCTCAGGAGGTAGTCTTTCTTGAGCAGGTCCCGGACCCTCCTGCGCACGTCATACCACCTGTTCTGGATGTCGCTCTTTGTGCGCAGACATGGTGATTGTGCGTTCACCCTGTTGATGATCCTCTCCCACATCTTGGTTTTCTGGGAGATGGGGGTCTGTTGGACCAGTGTGCCAAACAGCTGTGGCTCTACCCTGAGGATCTTGTCTACCATGACTTCCAATTCACAATCTAGGAACTTGTGATTCTTCTTGGGGGCATGGTGATGGGTGGTGATGGTGAGTGATGTGTGTGTTGGTGTGCAGGTGAGGGTGTGTGAGTGTGTGTTTTGCTGGGTGTATGTGAGGTAGGTATTTGTTGGTGTGCTGATGGTGTGTGGCTTGTGTGAGGGATGAGCTGTGGGTGTGTGGTTGCTGTCTCTTGGGTGCTGGCAGTGGAATGGCATTTGCAAAGGATCATGGTTGTGATTTGTGTCCTTTATATGGGTGGAGTTGTGGGTGTGTCTTTGTTCTCTGTCCCCACCCCCCAGTATTTATTGGCTTTGTAATTGCTTGTTTGGCCTTTTTTGTGTGATTTTTCCTTTGTACTGTCTGTGCATGTTGGAAACGTTCTTGTGACCGAGTCGGACCCTGCATTTGTCTCGTACGGTATTCTCCGTTTCGCTCACGCTGTGTTTGTGCAGTTTTCTATGCTGCGTACGCGTCGGTCGCGGTGTTTTGTGTTGTTTCGGCTCGGTTTTGTATGCGTGTCGGTCGTACGGCTTGTCCTCCGTCCGACTCGCTCGTGGTTTTCGCGCCTTGCATCGTACTTTGCGGTTTGGAGTTCGCGTGTACGTTTCGGTCGGATTTGTTCCGGGTGCGTGTCGGTCGGTTGGATTCGCGTGTTTTTCCGACCGGATTGCTGTTTTCCGTGCGGCTCAGTCGTTCGACTTGGGTTCGGTACGTGTCGGTCGGATTTTGCACGCATTGCATCGTACTTGGCGTGTCGGGCGCCACAGGTACGTGTCGGTCGGTATAATTTCCGGCTCCGAGTCGGTCGGTGCTTTTTCCGGCCCGAATCGGAATCGACCCCAATGTCTTTGCTGTGGTTAGTTTTTACAAACTTAATTTACTGAGATACATGTTTTTATTTTGTTTAGTGAGATTTGGTTAGGAGTGATTTTACATTTCCCTTCATATATTGCTGCAGATTTTAATACTTTATGGAATTAAAACATTTCTAGTATAACATTTTTACCAGTTGAGCTCTTTCAATATTCTTAAACACTTTGGATTGTTTGATTTCTGTTGTGCAGTACTATTGGAACCTTTTATTTCTAAGGTAAAAATTCAAAGTTCTGGTAAAAAAGGGTAATGTGAGTATTATTTATTGCTCATACTTTCTGATTTATATTTAAGTACAGTTGTACATTTTCTTACAGAACAGCACCCATAGGAGTACTTATACTTTTCTGAGTTAAAAAACGTGTCAGATTAGGAATAGTATTTTTGCCCCCCACCACCTTCCCTGAGCTAAACACCTGTCAGAGTAGGAATAGTAATTTTATACTCTACCACCATCCAGCACCTTCCCTGAGGCAAACACTTGTCGGAGTAGGAATTGTAATTTTGCCCCTCACCACCATCCAGCACCTTCCCTGAGGAAAACGCCTGTCGGAATAGGAATAGTAATTTTACCCCCACCACCATCCAGCACCTTCCCTGTGGCAAACTCCCGTTGGAGTAGGAATAGTAATTTTACCCGCAACACCATCCAGCACTATCCTTGTTGGAGTAGGAATAGTAATTTTTCCCCCAACCACATTCCAGCACCATCCCTGAGGCAAACACTTGGAGTAGGAATAGTAATTTCGCCCCTCACCACCATCCAGCACCTTCCCTGAGGAAAACTCCTATCGGAATAGGAATAATAATTTTACCCCCATCACCATCCAGCACCTTCCCTGTGGCAAACTCCTGTTGGAGTAGGAATAGTAATTTTACCCCTACCACCATCCAGCACCTTTCCTGAGACAAATACTGGTCTGAGTAGGAATAGTAATTTTCCCCCCAACCACATTCCAGCACCATCCTTGAGGCAAACACCTTTCGGAGTTGGAATCATAATTTTACCCCAACCACCATCCAGCACCTTCCCTGAGGCAAACACCTGCCGGAGTAGGAATAGTAATTTTACCCCCCCACCCCCATCCAGCACCTTCCCTGAGGCAAACACTTGTCAGAGTTAGATTAATAATTTTGCACCCCACTACCATCCAATACTTTTCCTGAGGCAAAGACCTGTAGGAGGAGGAATAGTAATTTTGTCCCCTACCACTATCCAGCACCATCTCTGAGACAATCGTCTGTCGGGGTTAGGAATAGTAATTTTGCCCCCAATTACCATCCATCTATTGGTAATATTTAATAACTCCTCAGCAATTTAATTTATGTATTATTTCTTAAAAAGTAAATGAAAAGGTATTTTAAAATACCAATCGATTTTTATAAATTAGACTTTTGTAAGTGTTCTGTGAATTCTGCTAATTTCAAGACTGTAGATAATCTGGAAAAACTCTGTGGATTTAAAAAATATATTAATATAAAATATTTAGGGGTTTTACTACATCATCTGTATGTGTGTTTATTGTAAATGTTTTACTTACTTTATCTGTATGTGGCAGTGTTCAAAAGCATACTGTCGCTTTCTTTTCCCCTTGCTCCGATGCGTGTGGACACCAGGAAAGTCATTGTTCCACTGAGTACAAAATGGTGAACGGCTCAATTTATATGTTTTTGTGTGGTGAATGTTATTTTAAAACAAAATATGATTTTGATTGCATTTTTAACTGAGATTTTAATTCTGACAGAAACTATATTTAATTGGAAATGTTGAGAAACACATTGTTTTTCTTTCATGTTAAGAACGGCAGCCATTTTGGTAGGTCACTGAATGCAGAAATTTAGTAAAAATAGAGAAAGAACACTTGAAATGTTGTTTTGGTAATGCACTCGCTACTTTTCCTATCAGCATTATATTGATTATGCTTTTATTGTTGATAAGTACAGAAAATGTTAATTGTCGAACTTACTGCTATCTCAAAAAGTAGTGTTACAGTGTTTTTTTGAATATTTGGGGGGGCTGAAAAAAATCTATTTTTCTATTGTTACTAAAGTTGTGTTGTAATGGTATGCGTTGTAGTGGTAGTTATAATGTTGCTCTATGGGAATGCTTTGTAATGGTATGTGTTGTAGTGGTGTTCACGTTGTAATGCCTGCGTTGTAAACGCATGCGTGGTAATGGTATGCGTTGTAACGTCATACAACCGCCACAGACAGAACAGATTACAATGGTCCACTGAGGAAACGTGTGAGTGGTGCAGCGGTGCTGCACGCCAACAGTTTGCACTACAACATACTGATTTAGGTGGCACAGCTCTCTCGCAATGCCACATATAAGATGACGGTGTGGGGCAACATACAGAACAAGGACCCAGCACTGTAGCACTACATGCTGTCAGTGTCTAAGAGGATGCAGAGAGACAACCTGGAGAAAGAGGAACACATTACCTTGTCACAGTTCATTGGAAACTGTTAAAATATGTGTCTTACTCCGAAATCTTCCACACAGACTCCACGCCACTTGGAGTACAGGAGCCTAGTACTTTGACACAAGGGCACCAACAAGCTTTCTGAGCCTCCGGCACCAGCTACGATATGGTCTCAACAGATGAACAGCTTCCAAACAGCGACTTCTCTGAGAGGAGTCAGGAACACTTATCCATCTTCAAGAATCATCTGATGAGGCATTTTGCTGCCACCTGCGCAGCATCCCATCCTCATCGCTAGTAAAGAAAGCTCCAAATAGACTTTGAGGGAAGTTTCTTTATTTATTAGATAGAATAATTGTCTTCAGCCTCACTATGTAGGGCAGATCTTACAGACTACACCAACATTCTAAATTAACTCCACTAGGGACATTCCAATAGAACAGGAAGCAGGGGTTTAAGGGAAAAGGATATTTAAGGGTAAGTACATGGGTACAAAAAACACAACAACTGTAGTTTGCTTTATTTTTGAGAGTAGAATCGGGCCTTGTGAAATGTAATGTTTAATTTCATGTTATATGTGTTTTCTATGTGTTTACCATTGATGTTAAGGTTTTGTTATTATGCTTTGGTTTGTATTAGGGTTGTAAGTTTTTTCAGTGGGTTTACATTGTTTGTTTCACAGGATTTATTGTAGCTTATTTTTAACCTTGAAGTGTTTTATTTTTTAGTTAGGGAATGAAACTTAGTTATTTCTTAACAATATTTATTTTCAACCTTTTCCTTCATTTGTCAGTTTTTCTAGAGCATTTATTTAAAATGTTCAAATTATTTGGGTTTTGGACTGTTTCCTTGGAATATTAGAGTTGTATTGGATGTCCTATTTTTCTATGGCTTATTTAAGCATTTTTAGGCTCTCTTTTTACCAATATTTTTTGGGATTGTTTTCTTGAATCACCATTTCACTAACCAGGATGTCATGTTATTTTATTTATTTATGTTATTGAATGGGAAATGTTATTTTTTTAGATGGTATGCTTTTTATTTATAGTTTCTTTATATGATTTATGTGCCTTTAGCATATTTGTATAGGTGATAGAAAAGTATTTGTTTAGTTAAAATAATGTTGGTTGTCTTGCCCTGTATATTTATGCATTTTACATATTTATTCTAGTAAATTTCAATTATCAGTCTGTTTTTGTATTTTTTTTTAATGATTTTTGTTTTAGAATAACACCTTAACAAAACCAAACCCCATGTTGGTACTTTGCTTCTGTTAGAAATTGGGTTTTTGGTTGGCAGAGGTATGTATCCTGTGCAAGCAGGTACCACAATCCTAGTCAAGGTAAATCAGATACATACCCTAAATTAACCTGTGCTCACCCTCTAGTGGCTTGGCACAGAGCAGTCATGCTTAACTTAAGAGCTAATGTGTAAAGTATTTGTGCAACATTTAAAACAGTAAAACAGTGAAAACACCACACAAAAAGCTACCACACCTGGTTTGATAAATAGAGCTGAATTTAATGAACAGGACAAGCCCAAAACTACAAACATCCAATAGGTAATCCTGAAATATGCAATTTTAAAGGTTTTAGGTGAAAATAACACATAAAAGCGCAAAGCACAATTGTGGTTATCTGGCTGTGCCAGACCGGTTCAAAGTCACAAGTTCAGGCTGATCGCGATGGAGCTTGGGCCGGCAACAGGTACCCCCCTGCTCCTGCTAAACACAGTACCTTAAATCCTGGTGCGTGGCCTACACGGTGTTGCTTTACAAGGCTTCGTGTCGTCCGGTGTTGGTTCCGAGAAGTATCACAGAAGGCAGAGCACCTTAGTCCCCTTTCTGAGGGTCCCGGACTGGGGTGGCACCACTAGGCAGGAAAGACTCACAGATGGCAGAGTCCAGGTGCTGTAGCAGATGAGTTGGAAGTATTTTGTGTCCCTAACTCGCATTAGGGTAATCTCTGTGGCAACTGGTCTCAATTTTGGACTTCAAGGGCTCTAGTGTAGTCCGAATGCAATGAATTCCTGCCATAATGTCCCTGAAGGAGGGATCCGCTGTATCACCTAGGTCCCGACTTGCATCCACATCCGCGGAGGTGCCCTCTCATCGGCCTCCTTGCGGGGTGGCATACTTTTCCATTTTGGTTTGCTGCTGTAGTCTGCGGCCTCGCTTACTCATGGCCACCTCTCACATGAGCCTCTCGCCGCAGGGTTCCTCTGCACCTGCGTCCTCTCGTGACCCCGCAGGTCTCCGGGGCAGGGGGGCCCCAGGGTAGGTACTTACCGCTGCATACCAGGAGAACCAGGGGGTTCCGGACAAGAAGCCCCTACAGCTTCCACAGCCTGTCACTTTTTTCTCCCCACAGGGAAACTGTCCCCTCTGAGCCATAAGTCCAAGGCCAACCTGGACGCTCCGTACAGCCGGAGTTATGTGCCAGATCCCATGGATTGTGGCCCTGCACGGCTTTCGCAGCACTAGTAAAAATCTGTGCTGTAGTTGTACTTCTGTCTTTCTCCAGGCCTCACTGCAATGCTTCCCAAGTGTGGCCACGGTCTCCTCTTAACGTCAGTCCGGTCCACAACGGGCACCGCTCACATCTCAGTCTAGCACTCCTCTCAGGGTGTATCTCATTGGCCCTTGCCTCTCCGCCATCCGTTGGGAGGTGGGGACGGCAGCGCCAGCCGCATTGGGAACTGCAGGCTATAGCCTCTTTTGATGCAGGAGGCAGCGATTGCTTCAGGAGCTTTACTGGGCCCTCTCCATTGTCTGGCAGGCCGGACCCAGGGCCTGGCGCCCCCTGCTCTTCTCACTTATCCGGGCTGCACTGGCCCCCATTGTGCTGTTGTGTGGTCCGGTAGTGTTTCCGCTACACAACATTCGACCGCGGCTCCCTCAAACATGGGAGGCCGAGACCAGTGTAAGAGCCTGTCTAGGCCCCCCCTTCACTGCAGCAAGGCTGGGCCCAGGCAGAGCGCCACCTCTGGTGTCATGCCCTGGTGTGGGCCGCGTCGGTCTCTGTCCCACTGCCGGCCGCCAGGACCAGGGCGGGCAGCACCCCCACCAGGATAATTGTGGGCCGCGGTACTCTTTGTCGTGGGAGACCGCGACTAGGCAGAAACTCGTCCGGGCCCCCTCCTCCCTATCATGGGGCCAGACTCATGCCAATGATGTCAAACTCCTACCCCGAAGCCTGTGGACCATGTGTGGGGCCCAACAACAGGATAATGCCAGATATTGACGTGAGGCTATCGTGCGGAGTTCTAAGGATCTGCAGCCATCTTATTTGCCGCTTAGGCCACGCCCGAGTTTTTGTCATTTGAATAATTTTTTTATTCATGTTGGTATTTTAAATTTGATTTAGTAATATTTAGAAATAAATATTCATAAAATATGAGTGCTTATGTTTTAGGCAGTTGAAATAATGTTATATGGTAGTGAGCTTTTTTTTAAAAGTATGATTCTTGCAGTTGAGTCCAGATATGGCAGCCCTGGGTTGTTAGTAAGGAGTCATATTATGAATGATATGAGTTCATGCATTTGCTTAGTTTGTTTGGAGACTTTATGGTTTGAGTTGAGTTAGGGATTGTGCCATTCTTAGCTCATGGTAACTTTGTTTGTATTAAAGTAATTCAAGGAATTGGTAGAGTGTGGGGTGACTTCTTCCAAATGTTGCTTGAAAGGAATTTTGCCACCTTTCCACTGCTTTATTTATCTCTAATTTGCTTCTAGGGACATGGTGCTGTTATAGACGTTCCATTATTGATAATTCATTAGTGAAGATAGTTTGTCTTCATGTTGTTGGTAGTAGGGGATTCAAGTAGACTGCCATAATGTATAATGACTTCTGCTAAAAGGACATATGCTAAAGCTATTAGCTATTTATTTTGTGTGCATAATCTAGGAAGTTGCATAGTTGCATATTCTATGCTTAGGGCAGATTTTTGGGAGGTGCCTTGATGCTCTGGTTTAAGTGTTAGTAGCACTACAGAGGTCCAGTGTGTGTGGGTCAATTTTAAGTATGGTTGAAATCATTGCCTGTTCAAAACCTGTGATGATTTTTTTTGTGGGTTATAGTTGTTAGTGTGTTGTTTTATGTGTATTAGTATTTCATTGTAAGTTGCACTTTATTTATCAGATAAAAGTACATACCCTAATGGGATGTTTTTATTTTGATATTCTCCATCTATTGTGTATATTTGAATGAATGATAGAATGGTCACAACATAAAGGTGCCATTCATCATCATGTGTTTAATTAAGTTGAGGTTATTAAATCGTTACTGGTAGCAAAAATTATTATTTTTTACTTCTCACTATTTGTTTTGTCATATAGTAAACAAGCATTTGCAATGCAATAGGTCTCTCATTTTTGAGAGTTAGAGCTATTGGCGTTGTAAATGACAATGTCTTTGACTTATATGTTTTGTTTGGAGTGTAGTGGAAGTATGATTAGAGGCGCAGCTGTAGCACTGCCTAGAGAACTTAGAATGGAGAAGTTACCGACGGGACTAGAGAAGCAGCTGTAGCACTGTCTAGGGGACTAAGACTGGGGAATTACGACTGGAAACAGGGACACAGCTGCAGCACTGCCTAGAGGACTTAGAATAAGGAATTACTGACGGGATCAGAGTAGCAGCTAGCAGCACTGCCTGGAGGACTAAGAATGAGGAATTACCACTGGGACCAGAGACACAGCTGCAGCACTGCCTAGAGGACTTAGAATGGAGTAGTTACTGACGGTGTCCAGAGAAGCAGCTAGCTGCACTGCCTAGAGGACTAGGAATGAGGAATTACCACTGTGACCAGAGATAAAGCTGCAGCACTGCCTAGAGGACTAAGAATGGGGAATTACTACTCGGAACAGAGACACAGCTGCAGCACTGCCTAGAAGACTTACTGATGGGACCAGAGAAGTTGCTAGCAGCACTGTCTAGAGGACTAAGAATGAGGAATTACCGCTGGGACCAGAGACACAGCTGCAGCACTGCCTAGAGGATTTAGAATGGAGGAGTTACTGACGGTGTCCAGAGAAGCAGCTAGCAACACTGCCTGTGAACAGAAACACAGTGGCAACAGTGCCTAGAGAACTTAGAATGAGGGAGTTACTGGCAGGACCAGAGTAGCAGCTACAGCACTGTCTAGAGGAATAAGAATGAGGAATTACCTCTGGGAGCAGAGACGCAGCAGAAGCACTGTCTGGAGGACTTAGAATGAGGAATTACCACTGGGACCAGAAAACCAGCTGACAGCACTGTCTAGAAGACTATGAATGAGGAATTGCAACTAGGAACAGAGACGCACCTGCGGCAATGCCTAGAGGACTGAGAATGGGGAATTGCCACTGGGACCAGAGAAGCAGCTAGCAGCACTCACTCGAGGACTTAGAATGAGGAATTACCACTTGGAACAGAGACACAGCGGCAGCGCTGCCTAGAGGACTTAGAATGGGGGAGTTACTTTCATTAATCTTTCGTCTAGCAGAAAATAGCCTCATATTTGATCATTTTTCCATTCTGGGAGACTTTAACTTCCATTTGGAAGTAATAGATGATAAAGATACTGCAAATTTGCTTGATATTGCAAAATCTTTAGGACTCAATCAGATCATTCTGGAGACCACACACTCAGCAGGACACACGTTAGATGGTCTTTTTACCAACAATCTGCCCTTACAAATTCAAAATATATCTCCGGTGGTGTGGTTGGATCATTATATAATCTCTTTTAATATTGAAAGTGTTAGTGAACACTTCCAATTAGCCAAACCCTCGGAACCCTTTCCGAATAAGGCTTGGAGTAATTTCAACACAGAAGCATTAGCTCAGACTCTAAAGGATAATCAACCGTTGCTTCCTTCTGATGCTGAATCAGCTGCCAACAGCTATTCAGACTGGCTATTAGACACTTTCCGTGATCTTGTCCCCACCAAAGTTAAATACATTCATAGAAAGGATCCATCAGCACCTTGGTTCACGCAAGCTCTGAAGCTTGAAAAGCAATCCTGCAGAAGGATTGAAAGGAGCTGGAGGAGACAGTATGATGAACAACATAGACAGGCCAATAAGATCGCTCTAGCTAGATATAAATACCTTATTGTTAAGGAAAAAAGTAACAACTACACTGCTTGATTGATAAAGTTTCTAACTCGAACAAGGAATTATTCTGGGTGGTCAAGAAACTTACGACGACTTCTAACAGTAATGACTCTAATCATAGTCAATTGTTCTGCAATTCCTTAGCAAATTTGTTTAAAGATAAGGTTAATGGAATCTTTAATAATTTTAATAATAACAACAGGCCTCCTCTGTAGGAAGGTAGATTCTGACTATATGGTTGCCCCCACTTTTTTTATGGTGTTTTGCTGGTTTATGACTTAGTTGGACTGGGATCCTGCTATTCAGGGCCCCAGTCTATCTGCTTTCTCTGTAAAATGGTTTCCATGTGCCTTAGGCACATCTCTGATTGGAATCTGGAGTGCCCTTATAAGTCCCTAGTATATGGTATACTATGTACCCAGGGCATAGGTACCTCAGAGGCCTGCCAGGGGCTGCAGCATGTATTATGCCACCCCTGGAAGGCCATCCAAACTGACACCACAGGTCTGCTACTGCAGCCTGGGTAAGGTGGTGCATGCACCCCTTACTGTGATATAGGCTACCTATATCACTACCTACATACACACATATAAACCTATAAGTCACTCCTATGGCAGGCCTTGTCAATCCTGAAGGCAGAGTGCATGGTTCCTATGTGAGAGGGTGCCCCTGCATGAGCAGGGCCCCTCTGCAGCGGTCGGAGACCCTTCTCTGATGCTGTTTGTAGTGCAGCCTGACCATATACTCTTAAGCGCATTATAACCTCGCGTTAAATGCTAACTTTGGGATGGCTGCACCAAAACATGTCGTGTTTGGTGTCAAACATCTTGGAATACTACCCCCCGCCAATTCTGGCGGCGGGGGTAGCATTCCACCCTTCTAGAGGGAGAGACATGTTAACCCTGGCTTGCCCGGTAACTTCTTTCTAAAGCCCTGGCATCACAAAATGGATGCTGCTGCCACAGACACAAGTCTGGCCTCCTGCTGCTGGATGAAACTCCGGCAGGGGAGGCCTGGACAATAGGTTTCCTGTCACAGGGAGGTGTAACCACCTCCCCAGACAGGATAATGTGTATTGGGGCTGGGCGGGAGCACTCTTGGGTGCTTTTGAAGTCCTGCACTGGGGGCACATTTGGTGTCCCTGGGCATACCCCAGTTCAAACCGGATCAGGGGCTTCCAGCCCCTGCTTTGGCGCGAACTGGACAAAGGGAAAGGGGTGTAGCCACCCCTCTGCCCTGACCCGCCCATAGGTGGGGCCACAGAGTAGTCCAACCCCTAAACTTAGTATAAGTATAGGAACCCAGTCCTTAGGACTGTAGATTATCCCTGGACGAAACTCTGACACTGAATCCTGGACCTTCGACGCTCTACTACAAGATTAGAGGACTGAAGAATCTCCCTTGGGGTCAAGGAGTGACTCCCCTGCTTGGCAAGCACCAAAAAAGCAATTGTCCGGTCTGCATTTCTGAAGCTCCCGTCGGACGCCGAAGTCTGTGCATCACCAGAGGTGGATTTTCAGACTTCCCCGAGGCTGCCCTGAGTCCCCAGTAAAGCTGAGGCCCGTAACTGTCGTGGGTAACGTGGAACCGTGACCCCTGGACACCAAGCACATTTGCAAGTGTATCCTCTTCTGGGTCTTCCACGAAGTCGTGCTTTGGGCTCCGAGTAGCCCCAGCCTCCAGCACCAACTGCACCAAAGATCACTGGCCTCCACTCCACGAGTGTCCTGTGAGCCAGATCCACGTGCACCGTCTCGAGGCTCCTTCGTGGTCGCTAGCCCGTTGGCTAGTAGCCCTTCACGAAGGCCAATCCTTTTCTTCTTGGGTTCCCTGGTTGCTCCAGGCTTGCCCTCACTTACCCTTGTTGGGTGAGTTCCTCAGACCTTGCTGGTCTGAATAATCGTCAATCTTCAACTTCATCAAGACTTGCCGTTGCCAAGGCTTGTTGGGTCCAATCCGGTCGCCGATGCCTCAGCACTCGACAAACATCATGTACCAGCCCGAATCCTGCTCCTGGTTACCGACAATGCCTCCTGGACCTCGTGGCTGAAGAGTCAAGACGACTGTCAACGCACCTGAAGCACCCGACATCGGTGGGCATCTGCTCATCGCCTTCCTGGTCACTGGCTAGTGACCCAGACTCTGTCCCCTCTGCTTTCAGGTTCTTCAGATCTCCGATCCACTCTTGGATCCACCCGGACACTTTCCACTTGGTCGCCAGCAGCACTTTGCAGCAGATCGCCATTCAAATCGACGACGAAACCCGACACCGAAAGGCACCTATGCACCCGGCTTCCCTGGCTGAGGTAACACGAGTACTCCGGTGCTCCCGTGGGTAGAGACTCTAGAAAGTCCTAGTTCTCAAAGGGTTTGCTCCAAGTCCTCCTTTAAGTGTCCCTTTCTTTAATTTCCTGATCGCGACTTTCTCCATAGAAGTTAACGGCGACTCGCAGTTGTGTATTTACACTGCACGCGTCCCCCGTGGGTCCCCTGTGTCACTACCTTGGGTGGTTCCTTGTGGTCCAAGCACTTCTAGAGGCTCTAGGCCTAGTGTCTAGCTCAGTCGTGGTTCTTATACCACTTTATTGGTATATGGTTTGGTACGCCCCTAGGGCCCAAACGTGTATTTGTGCTATTACTGTGTTTAAATAACTTATAACTTGTGTATTTCGAACTCTAGCCTCATAAAGAGACTAGAGGGGTGTGTTTAGCAATAAATACATATATTTTGAATATATACCTGGTGTGGTGCTCTTTCATTTGGTCACTCAAGAGATTATAGACTGGTAAAACAAGCTGCTTTACATTCCTTCAAGACTTAGCCTGAAGGCTGCTCTCCATAGCTACCACTAGGATAGCTTTCAATAAAGGTTGTCTTTAACCTATCTCCAATAAGGGGTTGTTTGGACTGGTGCAAGGTGCCCACTATAATTAGTGGACACATATACCAGGCCAACTTCTCACATTGGTGTGCAGCGTGTGGGATTCCAGCTTGCTATTGTTTTACCAGATAATCTCAATTGAATTGATCAACTGAAAACCACTAAAGGTACCTAAGGTACATATAATTTAAGCTTAGAATACAGTAAGTTCTACTGAACTTAGAGTTGTGTGTTAAGGGATAGCACACCCTTTCTACAACTCAAGAGAGTTTAGTAGGCCACACTAGAGTAGGTAGTGCATACACCACACCTCACTAGTGATGTCTTCAAAGCCAGGACCCAGTGAGTCCTTGCCAGAAGCCCCTGGGCTTCTTCCTCCAAGTATGATACCCTCCCATTCTTGGAATTGAGAGCATTATGTAACTTGAGGAAACTGAGGACAGGACAAAGTCCCACCACCCAACATCTTAGAGAGATGTTGGAGGCTTATGATCTCAGCAGGCCCTTAGGGACTGAAGGGGTAGGAGCAGAGGGTGGGGCAGAAGATGAGGATGGGGCCAGGGGTAGCAATACCCCCAGCCCCCTCTGGAACTGACCAGGAGGGTGACAATGACCCTGACCTGGATAACCCAATCCCTCCTGTGGAAGATGAAGAGGAAGATCAGAATGATCCCCACTTTGTCCCCCAGGAAGGATTATGAGTGTGCCCAGAAGGTCTAGGTCTCCTTCTCAGGAGTCTAACCACTCTGGCACCTCAATAGGGACCTCTGTCTCCTCTCATAGGAGGGAATCCTCTCATGAGAGAAGAAAGAGGCTGGTTCAATATGAGGAAGCTCAGCTTGAACTCAGGAAACAGCAACTGGCTATAGACAGGGAGTCCCTAGATCTCTACAAAGAGAGAAGAAAGTTGGGACTAGAGTCCCATGGTGGCAGCCATGTCCCTAGAGATAGGGAAAGGTCTTATGACCATAGAAATCTGAGCAAGATTGTCCCTCCCTACCAGAGTGGGGATGACATCCACAAATGGATAACTGCTCTAGAGAGGGCCTGTAAAGTACAGAAGATCCCTCAGGAGCAGTGGGCAGCAATCTTGTGGCTCTCCTTTGCAGACAAAGGTAGAGACAAGCTCCTCACTGTAAGAGAGGAGGATGCTGATAATTACAAGGTCTTGAAGAGTGCTCTGATAGATGGGTTTGGCCTAACCACTGAACAGTATAGGTTGAAGTTCAGAGACACCCAAAAAGCTCAGACTCAAGACTGGGTTGATTTTGTAGATTGTGCTACTAAGGCTCTGGAAGGTTGGATACATGGCAACAAAGTGCATGACTTTTTAGGATTGTACAATTTGATTATGAGGGAGCAGATCCTTAATAATTGTCAAAACCAGCTTTTGCACCAGTATCTGGTGGACTCTGATCTGACCTCTCCCCAAGAATTGGGAAAGAAGGCAGACAAATGGGTCAGAACCAGAGTAAAAACTAAAAATCAGGGTGGTGACCAGAAGAAAGATTCTACTAAGTCCCAAGAGAAAGGTGGGGATAAATCTAAGGATAAGTCCACTACAGGGCCCCAAAATTCCTCTTCCGGGGTGGGTCCCAAACTCCTTCTTCTCCTGAAAAGAAACCATATTGCCATGTCTGTAAAAAGCCTGGGCACTGGAAGTCTGATCCCAGTTGCCCCAGGATTGGCAATAAAGAAAATGTTCCTCCCACAACTACTACCACCCCTCCTGGTACTACCAGTAGTAATCCTCTAGTAGGGAGTAGTGCACCCAAAAGTTAGGTGCTTTTGCAAGAGGAACAGAGGTGGGCCCTAGTTTAGACAGGGCCCCTCAACAGACTCCTCTGACTCTGATGGTGGTATAGGATTTGCCACCTTTACCATGGGTCCCAAAGCATTGGGCAGGTACAGACTGGAGCCAATAATTAATGGTCAGAAAGCTGTGGCATTTAGGGACACTGGGGCTAGTGTCACCATGGTGGCAGGGAAACTAGTCCCCCCTCACCAGCTTTTACCTGAGTTTAAATACCAGGTGACCAACATTGATGGTGTCAGAACATATCACCCCATGGCCATAGTCAATCTCAGCTGGGAGGGGGTCACAGGCCCAAAAAGAGTGGCAGTGTCCCCAACCTTACCTGTAGATTGCCTGATGGGCAATGATCTGGAAATTTCAGCCTGGGCTGAAGTTGAACACCAAACCCATCTGAGGATGTTGGGTGTCCCTGTAAAGGTTAGTGGGGCTGTGATGGCCACAGCCCCAGCCCAAGATTTTGGAGAGATGGAGCCTGGAAGAATGGCCCACTCTCCCCCAAAAGAGAGCACAAGGGTTGAAGAAAAGTCTTCTTCCCTCCAGACAGTAGGTAAGGGTCAGCCTCCTCAGGGAACTGACCCTACCCCTAGTGAAGGAACTGCCCCAGAGTTAGTCAGGCCGGGCCTGGCCACACCCCTGATGGCAGAGGACCCTTCCAAGGTGGTACCCAGTCTGGAGCATGTAACCTGCCCCTCTCTACCCTGCCTCAGTCAGCCCAGGGCTGCAGAGGTCAGGGAGGTCAGTGGACCCCCCAGGGCCCCCTGTCCAGAGGAACCCCCCATCAGCAGATTAGGGGCACCCAGTCTAGTAGCCCTAGCCAGGTGACAATTCCTCTACCCACTGAGGGATCCCCCATACCTTTATGTAGGGACCTCCCCAGAAGGACTCTGGTAAGCAAGGGCAAACCTGGGACCAGAAGGTTCCAAACCTGCCATGTCCCTCCAGTAGTCCATCCAAAGGGACCCAACCCCCAGCTGTAGGCAGCCAAAGGTTGACCCTTAGAGCAAAGTGCAACTCAGTCATGGAAAGACAGGCATACATGGTGACCAGTGATCTGAGGAATCTGAGGCCAACATTCCTAGGGCCTCACTTCCCTACTCAGACACCTCACCGGCCTTGTACTTTACCTAAGCACACCACAGGTAGTGATTCCCCATGGTGGAGACCCTCTCATACCCTTAGGGTGAGGGATTGCTTAGTGGACCATAAGACAGGGGGCAACCATGCTAGTGCAGGTGCTTCCTTATATGGCCACTTAGTCAATAAAGGCTCAACTGGCCAAGGTTAGCCTTATCTCCTTTCGTTTGGGGGTTATGTAGGAAGGTGGAATCTGACTATATGGTTGCCCCCACTTTTTTATGGTGTTTTGCTGGTTTATGACTTAGTTGGACTGGGATCCTGCTATTCAGGGCCCCAGTCTATCTGCTTTCTCTGTAAAATGGTTTCCATGTGCCTTAGGCACATCTCTGATTGGAATCTGGAGTGCCCTTATAAGTCCCTAGTATATGGTATACTATGTACCCAGGGCATAGGTACCTCAGAGGCCTGCCAGGGGCTGCAGCATGTATTATGCCACCCTGGAAGGCCATCCAAACTGACACCACAGGTCTGCTACTGCAGCCTGGGTAAGGTGGTGCATGCCCCCTTACTGTGATATAGGCTACCTATATCACTACCTACATACACACATATAAACCTATAAGTCACTCCTATGGCAGGCCTTGTCAATCCTGAAGGCAGAGTGCATGGTTCCTATGTGAGAGGGTGCCCCTGCATGAGCAGGGCCCCTCTGCAGCAGTCGGAGACCCTTCTCTGATGCTGTTTGTAGTGCAGCCTGACCATATACTCTTAAGCGCATTATAAACTCGCGTTAAATGCTAACTTTGGGATGGCTGCACCAAAACATGTCGTGTTTGGTGTCAAACATCTTGGAATACTACCCCCCCACCAATTCTGGCGGCGGGGTAGCATTCCACACTTCTAGAGGGAGAGACATGTTAACCCTGGCTTGCCCGGTAACTTCTTTCTAAAGCCCTGGCATCACAAAATGGATGCTGCTGCCACAGACACAAGTCTGACCTCCTGCTGCTGGACGAAACTCCGGCAGGGGAGGCCTGGACAATAGGTTTCCTGTCACAGGGAGGTGTAACCACCTCCCCAGACAGGATAATGTGTATTGGGGCTGGGCGGGAGCACTCTTGGGTGCTTTTGAAGTCCTGCACTGGGGGCACATTTGTTGTCCCTGTGCATACCCCAGTTCAAACCGGATCAGGGGCTTCCAGCCCCTGCTTTGGCGCGAACTGGACAAAGGGAAAGGGGTGTAGCCACCCCTCTGCCCTGACCCGCCCATAGGTGGGGCCACAGAGTAGTCCAACCCCTAAACTTAGTATAAGTATAGGAACCCAGTCCTTAGGACTGTAGATTATCCCTGGACGAAACTCTGACACTGAATCCTGGACCTTCGACGCTCTACTACAAGATTAGAGGACTGAAGAATCTCCCTTGGGGTCAAGGAGTGACTCCCCTGCTTGGCAGGCACCAAAGAAGCAATTGTCCGGTCTGCATTTCTGAAGCTCCCGTCGGACGCCGAAGTCTGCGCATCACCAAAGGTGGATTTCCGGACTTCCCCGAGGCTGCCCTGAGTCCCCAGCAAAGCTGAGGCCCGTGGAACCGTGACCCCTGGACACCGAGCACATTTGCAAGTGCATCCTCTTCTGGGTCTCCCACGAAGTCGTGCTTTGGGCTCCGAGTAGCCCCAGCCTCCAGCACAAACTGCACTGAAGATCACTGGACTCCACACCACGAGTGTCCTGTGAGCCAGATCCACGTGCACTGTCTTGAGGCTCCTTCGCGGTCGCTAGCCCATTGGCTAGTAGCCCTTCACGAAGGCCAATCCTTTTCTTCTTGGGCTTCCTGGTTGCTCCAGGCTTGCCCTCACTTACCCTTGCTGGGTGAGTTCCTCAGACCTTGCTGGTCTGAATAATTGTCAATCTTCAACTTCATTGAGACTTGCCGTTGCCAAGGCTTGTTGGGTTTAATCCGGTCGCCGACGCCTCAGCACTCGACAAACATCGTGTACCAGCCCGAATCCTGCTCCTGGTTGCCGACAACACCTCCTGGACCTCGTGGCTGAAGAGTCAAGACGACCATCAACGCACCTGAAGCACCCGACATCGGTGTGCATCTGCTCATCGCCTTCCTGGTCACTGGCTAGTGACCCAGACTCTGTCCCCTCTGCTTTCAGGTTCTTCAGATCTCCGATCCACTCTTGGATCCACCCGGACACTTTCCACTTGGTCGCCAGCAGCACTTTGCAGCAGATCGCCATTCAAATCGACGACGAAACCCGACCCTATGCACCCGGCTTCCCTGGGTGAGGTAACACGAGTACTCCGGTGCTCCCATGGGTAGAGACTCTAGAAAGTCCTAGTTCTCAAAGGGTTTGCTCCAAGTCCTCCTTTAAGTGTCCCTTTTCTTTAATTTCCTGATCGCGACTTTCTCCATAGAAGTTAACGGCGTCTCGCGGTTGTGTATTTACACTGCACGCGTTCCCCGTGGGTCCCCTGTGTCACTACCTTGGGTGGTTCCTTGTGGTCCAAGCACTTCTAGAGGCTCTAGGCCTAGTGTCTAGCTCAGTTGTGGTTCTTATACCACTTTATTGGTATATGGTTTGGTACGCCCCTAGGGCCCAAACGTGTATTTGTGCTATTACTGTGTTTAAGTAACTTATAACTTGTGTATTTCGAACTCTAGCCTCATAAAGAGACTAGAGGGGTGTGTTTAGCAATAAATACATATATTTTGAATATATACCTGGTGTGGTGCTCTTTCATTTGGTCACTCAAGAGATTATAGACTGGTAAAACAAGCTGCTTTACATTCCTTCAAGACTTAGCCTGAAGGCTGCTCTCCATAGCTACCACTAGGATAGCTTTCAATAAAGGTTGTCTTTAACCTATCTCCAATAAGGGGTTGTTTGGACTGGTGCAAGGTGCCCACTATAATTAGTGGACAGCATATACCAGGCCAACTTCTCACATCCTCCTGAGCAATTCACACAGCCAGGGCAGGTTTATTCCTCCTTTCACGAATTGACCTCTACCACGTCAGAACAAGTGACAACTTTCCTTCTGCAAAGGAAATCTGGCTCTCCCTACGACCCTTGTCCAGGAAAGATTCTGAAACAAACTCCTGAAATAATCGCTAGGAACCTGTCGAATATTTTTAACATCATGTTTTCTATGGGCGTATTTCTGCAAATTTGGAAACAGGCATCTATTCTTCCCCTTTTAAAAAAATCTAACCTGAGTTGTACGGACACTAATAACTATCGCCCAATCTCACGCTTGCCTCTGCCCTCAAAAATCATCGAGAAAATCATGAATATAGAACTTTCTAAATATATGCAGGACAATCATCTGTTAGATTCAACTCAGTTCGACTTTAGACCAGGACACAGCACCAAAACTGCCCTGGTCAAAGCAACGGAAGAAGTGAGGATGACAGTAGATAATGGGGGTTCCGCAGTCATGATCCTCTAGGATTTATTGGCTGCGTTCGATACAATTGATCACAAAACCCTTATCCACTGTTTAGCGGATATAGGAATTAAGGGCAAGGCACTGGATCTGCTTACCTCCTTTCTCAATGATAGGAAACAAATTGTAGCATTGGGTAAGTACAAATCTACTCCTTATTCCTTGCAGAGTCCCTCAGGGATCATCATTAAGCCCCACGCTATTTAACGTGTATGTGGCTAAGTTGGCCCCACTTATTAAACCTTTTAGGATGAATGTAACTTTTTATGCTGATGATACACAATTGATAATCTCTGCAGCCAAGAATGACTTGTCAGGTCCACAAAGATGTCGAGACTGTATCGAGGCTGTCAGCTGTTGGATGGGCAGACATTGCCTGAAACTCAACTCAGGTAAAACTGAGACTATTACATTCGGGAAGCCTCTTCCATCATGGTCCCCTAGTTGGTGGCCGGAGCAACTTCTTCAACTCCCACTTCCCGTTCCCAAAGCTAAAAACCTGGGAGTCATCATTGATGATAATCTCAACATGTGAGCCCAAGTATCAGCGGTGACCTCCTCAGCCTACTATATTTTAAAAATGATTAGGAAAATACTGCCCTATATTCCCGATAATTATAGGAAAAAGGTGATCACTGCACTACTCCTTTCAAAACTGGACTATTGCAATAGTCTTTACTTAAACGTGCAAGAAAAGCATTTAATTCAGTTGCAACTGGTGCAAAATGCTGCTGCCAGAATGATTCTTAAGCTGCCTAAATATCATTCCATCTCACAGGGACCTCGAAAACTACACTGGCTCCCAATTCGCAGCCGGGCTAAATTTAAAGCCTTATGCCTTGTTCATGAAGGACTATATAACACAGGCCCGGAGTTTCTCAGGAAGGTTTTTAAATGGTATGTACCCAATAGAGATCTGCGCTCCGCAAACTCTAAAACCCTAACTGTTCCTAAATTCAAAAAAGTTAATTGGGGAGGTAGGAGCATCATCTATGGAACAGCTAAGCTATGGAACACCCTGCCGCCACATATTAGAGCTATTCCTTCCTAGTTGGCATTCAGGAAGGAGATTAAGACCTGGCTGTTCAATAGTTAATATGTGCTCAACCTGCATGCCTTTTGCTCAGATAGCGCCAAGACACCCTCGGGTATTCGCGTGCTTTAAAATACTCCCAAACAAAACATAACATTAATGGAAGGGATGGAGAGCCCCCTACCCCCGCCCCTGTGAATGCAGAGTGAGAGCTTTCTGTCAGGTTTGCCAGACCATTTTCAAAGAACTGCTTCAAAAGCAGTATAAAAATCTTTCTTTAAAAACTTAAAGCTTTTTCCAATCCCCAGGGTGAGTCATAATGTTGTCCTTCCCACCTGGGTGCTGCAATTACCGAACTAACACAGTTGTTAAGATGTTTCTTCATCAACGGTCCTTCCATTATAATCGTAGTTATCATATCTGGTCTAGGGCTGCTGCAAACAAAGGAAGACCAAGAAACTCCACGCTCCAAAAATTGACTTACATTGGATGAATGCACCTCTGGTTAACACAAAGGGCGTGTGGCAATACAAAGTCTTGAAGTCATGGAGTGTTGTGTCACCCTTAACCGAGAATGGCAGAGGTCTGTGGTCGGGTATTGGGTCTGCCGGGTACATGTGTGCAAGGTGCATCCTGGTATTTGGAGTCCTACATTCGAAGGTGAGAGACAAGTACTAGAGCTGACAGAAACAATCACCAGGGCTGGATTAACTACTAATGGCTATAAAGAGCTGTGAGTACATTTGAGGTTCCGGCCTCTTGGCGCTAGGTAAACTACGGACTGGCACAAGGAGAAATCAGTAGAAGCACTTCGGTTTAGCATACAGTATGGGAGACACCCCTTAACCAATTCATGATAGTTTTAGATTAACTGAATGATGAGCACGAGACATGTAAAAGAGCACAAAAAAGGTACAAACTGTACACAGTCAATATTATTTTGCATATCCTATCAGTAATGCACCTATAAAGACGACCATTGATATTTTGTGGTTATGATCAATATATCGTGTTATTTTGTTTTTGATAAAAACAATAAAATATATTCGATTTTACAAAAAAAAGAGAGATCACCGAACACTAGGATTTAATACAATTATTTAGCTGAAGAGAACGAAGACCATGACCCCCAGAATGCACTGGTATGCTCCATGAATGCAGAGGCTGGAATTCGGCCACACTGCATGCGGCCCCTTAGAACCCACAGGCTCCCGTCTGCTGCACATACAGCACCACAATTTTACTTATTTGAGAAGCCATGAGCTTGCCAAGAGGACAGTACCCCACTTGTAATACTATTTGATGTGTTCCACTTGGTGAGGGTGTACCAGGCCACACCAGACATTTGCCTGCACCACAAAGCCAACTTTTTGAAGTCCTGAGTGTATAATGCAATGATGCCTGTGTACCTGAAGCTTCTGGAGCAAGACACTATAGACGTGTTTAAAAGAGAATTTATTTGAGTCGAAGAACAGGAGTAAACCCGTTATCCCAGCTGAGACCCGGGTGCAGTTTGTAACTAGAAAACAACGTCTCAACCGGTGATCATTTGAGGGGGGTAAGTACTAGGAGAGCACCAATCACTCAGGGAAGGGAAAGAAGGGAGACCACAAAAAGATTTAGTAAGAAATAAATTCTTTTTTGTAAGTAGTTATATAAGCACTGCAATACAGTTTATGTAAAAGTAACCAAAACCCACAATTGTGCACTGAATGTGCTAGTGATAGTGAACGGCGCAGTGACACAACGGGGTGAAATAAACAGCGTGAGCGGCGCAGTGATTATATACAGAAATAGTGGTGAACAAAATGATAAGGATTATATACAATGAGGGGTTTTTTGCTGAGTCTCTTTAAGTGGACCACAATGATGCCGAGTATACGCTGGATAGTCGACGGTGTTTCGACCTGTTCAATTCCAGGTCATCATCAGGACAGGGTTACTTTATTTGGAGTAGTGCTGTATAAAGAGAAAGATGAATAAGGCCTAGAGTACAAAATTATAAATCAGGGTTTTAGAAGTGGTTGAAGCAGAAAACTACCTATGACCGCAGTGGTGTAGAGACCAAGACGGTATTAAAAGGAAACACGGTTCCGTAAAAGTAATGACTGGTTAAAGCCATAAGGAGGTAGAGGGACGGTGTTACACAAGATACACATTCAGAGGGGCGCAAATGAAGCCAAGGACAGAGATCAGGCAAGATGCTAGGAAAATTACCTGTACACTGGGAGTACAGGGCTATCAACGGAGGTGGAGGAACTGAATTTGCAGGTTGCGTGGGTCCTCGAGGATTGGACCATCACTGAGGGTGAAAGGAAGAGTGGGGTTAGTCTGAGTGTGCAGCAGTGGTACTGGCCATGTGGGCGAGAGAAGAAGCCTATGCATACCTTCTATTTGTGTGGTATAAGATCCAACTGGAGTATGGGTTGGTTATGAAGCAAGGTCATGACAGACCATGATCCTGATTGATCGGCGTGGCTGGCAATCCACGCGGGGTTGAGATTCCGTTGAAGAAATACTGTGGTCCAACGCAATCGGACGATGACTGGGGAGAAAGGTGACAGGGAGAAATAAGCCGGGGTACAAGGCTAGGTAGGGTGTGGCAAGGGGTACGAGGCTAAGGGGAGGTGGCAAGGGGTGAAACCAATCTCGCGCTTATTAGGTGGAAAGAATCCAGAGATGTGGGCTGATCTGTGACTTCAAATCAGGAGCAGCGTGCGGGCGAGTGAAGCGTCGCTTTCATCAGTCAGACGTGCTGTGAACGTGCAATTTGCTTATGACCGGAATGGAGAGAGTCACGGGTGTTTGTACTACTGGTACGCACAGCACTGGGGAACAGAGTGCCCCGGGGGGACCAAAGAGTGAGAAAGCGCCAGTAGTTGGCCGAGGAAAGGGAGAGGCGAAAGGGCACCCGGCGAAGAGTGTGACATACAAATTCCTTTGACAGCTTCAGTGTCATTCAATAATAGAAGTATGGTTACAAATTGAAAGATTACTCATTTTGGAGACACATGTTCAAGAGATGCTGATCAAAGGATTTCGAAAAGTAGACACAGCAAGATTATATAATAGTGATTATTCAGGAAGCTGACACTGGTTCAACAAGTGCTGATTAAAACAGTAGAAATAGCATGGGTATAATGCCAATACAAAAATCAGAATATAGCCAATAAGGGAAACGGGGGTGGGGAAGAGAAAGGAATGGAGGGGGGGAAAGAAGGGGAACGGGAGGAAAAGAAGGGGGTGAAAAGGGGTGGCTGGGGTACATGTTATGTTATGTTATGTTATGTTATCACAACTTCTATAGCGCACTACTACCCTTAGGTGTCTAGGCGCTTACGGACAGCATACTGTACAGGGAACTTAGTTTTTGAAAAGCCAGGTTTTAAGATTTTTCCTGATCTCAATCAGAGAAGGTATCTTCCTGAGAGCAAGCGGAAGAGTGTTCCAAAGCCTAATGGTGCTATGACTGAAACTCCTCCCCCCCGTTTGTTGTCCTGACTCTAGAAGTGGGCATCAAGAAGGCATTAGCCGATCGCATTTGTCTACTGGGGGAGTACCAATTAAAGGTATGCCAAAGAAATCGTGGACCCATTCTGTGCAGTGCCTTGTGTGCTATACACAGTGCCTTGAATTTCACACGTTGAGCGACTGGCAGCCAGTGCAGCTTTTGTATCCCGGCCCTAATCGACTGATGTTTAGGGACATCTAGCACCAATCTGGCAGCAGCATTCTGTACCGACTGCAGTCTTCTAAGTTGATTGGACTGTAAATTCATATATAAAGCGTTACAGTAGTTCAGCTTGGACAAAACTAGGGAAGTTAGAATAGTCTTTCTTGTGTTTTTCGGAATAAATGGTAGAATTTTACGCACTGTTCTAATGGTGAAAAATGCAGAGGACACCACCTTAGAAACTTGTGATTTAAAATTCAGCTTCTCGTCTATTATGACCCCCAGGTTTTTAGCTTTCACTACAGGAGTAGGAAGGGGGCCCAAAGTGCTAGGCCACCAAGCTGGTGACCAAAGGGGAGCCAACTTTCCAAAAAGCACCACCTCGGTTTTGCTCGAGTTAAGCTTCAAACAATGCTTGCTCATCCAAGTACTCACGGAGACCATGCACTCATGCAATTTGTTAGAGTGATCGACATCCTTGTCTATGGTTGAAATGACCAATTGAGTATCGTCAGCGTACGACGTCGGAATTAGATCAAAACTTCTGATCAAGGGTGCTAATTCGGACACGTATATGTTAAAAAGCGTAGGCCTCAAGGAAGAGCCCTGCGGTACCCCACAAGGCAAAGTAAAAGGTGTGGATTTAAAATCGCCCAATTGCACTGTCTGTGACCTATCTGCTAAAAAAGATGTTAAAAGCGACACGGCCTTTCCTCCTAGTCCAATGGTTTTCAGCCGATCTGTCAGTAAGTTGTGGTCCACAGTATCAAATGCTGCGGACAGATCAAGGAGGATCAGAGCTGCTGATCCGCCGCCATCTAGTGCAGTGCGAATCTCCTCCGTGGTCTTAATTAAGGCTGTCTCGGTACTATGGCATGAACGGAAGCCAAATTGGCTATGGTCTAAGACATTATTGTCTAGAATGTATGTAGACAGTTCCATATTAACAATTTTCTCAAATATTTTTGCAGGCAGCGGTAGTCTTGCGATCGGCCTATAGTTGTCCGGATCCATTACATCAAGATTGGGCTTTTTTAGTAATGGTAATATACAGGCCTGTTTCCACAATGTAGGGAAGGTTCCTTGTGAGAACATTTGGTTAAAAATGCCAGATAGCTGAGGACTAATAATGTGACTAATATTATGCAATAGCCTCGGAGGACAAGGATCGTCCGGAGAGCCAGAATTAGTCTTTAACAGAAGGGTGGCAATCTGCTCTAGGGAAGTTGAGGTAAAGTTTAAAAAAGGTGTTTTAGCTTTAACTTCCTGATCTATGTCAGCACTGTAGGAGGTATGTGAGGCAAATTGGTCATAGATCTGATCTACCTTTGCTTTGAACGTCTGGGCCAATATGTTGCAAAAATCTTGGGTACAATTCACAGTACTGTCCTTTTTAGCAGTCGTCAAATTATTTATGACTGTAAAAAGTTCCTTACTGGAGTTGCCCGCCATCTCTATTTTCTGCGTATAAAATTGACTTTTCTCCATAATTATTTTTTTCTTACAATCTGCTAGCATGAGCTTATATTGTTCTTTTTCAGCTGCATCATAGTTTTTCCGCCATGTTCTCTCTTGCCTCCTGCAAGCTTGTTTGTCTAATCTTAGGGCTTCTGAAAACCATGGGGCAGATGGAGTTTTTCTATTTCTATTTGCCTCGGTCACAGGGGCTAGTTTGGCAAAGTTAGATTCTAGCCAGTAAATGTAACCTCTCGCCGATCCCTCTACTTCCAACTCTGAGATCGGGGTGCTTTGATTTAGCTGGGTTTCTAGAGCACCTGTGTCAATATTATGCCAGGCTCTCCTAGCAAATTTATTGCTAGCTGTATTAGTAGTTATAGAGCCAGGCAGGACCCAATGAAATAAGACAGCATAGTGATCGGTCCATGTAAGAGGGAGAATAGAAGTAATAGATAGGGCTGGATTATTTGTGAACACACCATCCAAGGTATGACCTGCTTGGTGTGTAGAGCCTTCGACTAGCTGTTGGAGACCTACATCCGATGTGATATCTAAAAGTTCCTGAGTTTCTTTATCAGCTAAAGTATCCAGGTGAAAGTTCAAATCACCCAGCATGGTAAAGCAACTGGATGAAATACCCAGTTCTAGTAAAGTCGACAAATTTGCCCAAAAATTAATTTTGGACCCAGGTGGGCGATATATTAATCATCCTTTGAGGGTTTCTTGGTCAGATGCGCTAATATTAAAGTACAAGGCCTCGCAGTCTGGAGAGGGAAATGTTGAGCAATGTGCTATGAGTTCACTTTTGTGAATAATAGCAAGTCCACCGTCTTTTTTTAAGGGTCTATCGTGCCTGACAACTTTATACCCACACGGCACCGCAATATTAATATCTGGGTCGGATGTTTCCTCACCCCAGGTTTCCGTAACAAATAAAATATCCAACTTGTTGTCTGTAATAAAATCCGAGATCTCATATTTATGCTTGATCAAAGACCTGGCGTTGATCAATGCTAAATTGAGTTCTGTTTTAGTCTGATTAACCTTGGTTGGACTTCTAACAGATTTTAGTTCCTCCATGCCAACCTTATAAATTTTCTTAGAGCATCCCAAACAATAAGGGTTGTCTGTTAGAAGTAACTCCTCACACGTAAATTGGTGACATTTCTTGCCCCTTGGCTGAACCAGTGAAAGAAGGCTCTCCCTAGAATAGGGTAATCTAGACTTCAGAATATGTTTTGGGCCAGGTCCAGGCGCGGACGGGCGCAGGTGGGCTTGCCTTAGGCGCGCCTTCGGCACGCCAGCGGCGCGCCCGCTGCGCGCGTCCGATGCACGTGCACTCCAGCTCGCCCCTAAATAGGCGCAGCTGGAGCCTGGAGCGCTGACCGAGCGGGAGGAGTCCCGGAAGTATGTCACAGACTGTGGTCCTCCCTCCGCATCAATCGGCTGACGCCGCGGCGGACCGGGGAGGACCGGAAAAGGTGTGCAAATAGGCAGAAAGTGCAAGATCACAGTGAGGTAACGTAGTGTACAAAGGTCACAAATTAAATTGATTCTTTAATACCAAAAGATGCCAGATAAAAACAACAACAAGTAAAAAATTTAAAATGGGCTGATAAAAGCGAGAGTGTGCAACTAACCAGTGTAACTGCACAGAAGAGGCAGTTCAAACACTAGCGTCCCAGTAAAGCGCGTACATGTAGTTACAGAGCTAACCCGATACAGGTGCTCCGACCAGGTACATAAACATTTTAATGGAAAGAAGAAAAACAAAGTCATAAAAACAAAAAACAAACAACAATGGTGTATTTACAGTATTGGGAAAGGAACTGAAGGGATGAAAGTAAGGCCAGTTCAGACAGATTCAACAATGTTGTCAATGTACATCAATGGTCGTGTTCCACTCGTCAAGCGTGTTAAGGCCATTGTCGACAGAGTCGCATCGTGCGATCCAACGGCATTCGCATTTGTTAAGAAGCAGTTGCATATTGCCACCAGGCAGGGGAAGACGCGGTTGGTTGATCACTTGCCATATCATGTCTGTTTCAGAGTGTTTTATTTCTTTGTAGTGTGTGACTAGTGGGGCTGTCTCAATGTTGCATCTGATACGACTTTTGTGTTGAGAGACACGTTGTTTGATCATTTGGATGGTTTAACCAATGTACAATAGATTGCAAGGGCAACTTATTGCGTAGATCACGTTTGATGTTCAGCAATTGGAAAATTGTTTTAGAAGAAATGTGCGGTTACCACTGGCAAAAACCTTAGTGTTAAGGGTGAGGTCACAGACCGAGCAAGATTGACATTTGTAGTGGCCTAAGACCGGGGGTAGACCCCAGAGTGAGGTCACAGAGTGGATATCTTTTTTATTATCTGGCCATGTGATTGCGTGGAACCAATTTGTCAGAAAGGTTGTTGCCCCTTTTGTATGAGAATAGGGGAGGTTTCTGGAAAGAGGCATGGGTGCGGAGTATAGACCAATTCTTTTTGATCACCATGCTGACCTTATTGCTAGAAGGGCTGTAGGTAGACACAAAAGGTATGTGCAAATTAGTGCCCTATGGGGAGGGGGATAGAAGTACCTCTCTGTGACTATACCAAGCGCGTTTGCAGGCGCGGGCAACAAGGCGTTTAGGATATCCACGGTTCGTCAATTTGACACTAATACTTCCATTTCTACATCCATTGCAATCTTCAATTTATCGAAACACATACTCTCCTCAGATGAAGTCTCACTCCTCAGCAAGGGCTTATCTTTTGTCCCCACTGACCGTAGTAATTTTTTCAAATTACAAGAGGACCTCCTTCTATTCTTTCGCCGCATTTGGCTGAAACAGTTCTTCTCAGACAAACCCGACACCAATAGACTACCTGTGCGCCAATTTCACCCGGCCTCTACCTTTCTCACCCCTGCATCTTCCATGCCTCCTGAAATCTTGACCTTTGAACGGTTAGTACTCCATGAAATCAAAGAGCTGCAACAACACACCGAATTTGTTCCATACAATCTCCCACTATGGGAAAAAAAAGCTCTAAACTGCCTGGGTGAAAACCAACATATAGTGATCAAACCCGCCGACAAAGGCAGTGACATAGTGGTGATGGACATCGACAAATATGATGGTGAAATCATGAGGCAACTTGCCAACGTCTACGGGTTAGCTCTGTAACTACATGTACCCCAGCCACCCCCTTTCACCCCCTTCTTTTCCTCCCCTTCCCCTTCTTTCCTCCCTGCCCCCCTTTCCATTCCTTTCTCTTCCCCACCCCCACCCCTGTTTCCCTTATTGGCTATATTCTTATTTTTGTATTAGCATTATACCCATTCTATTTCTACTATTTTAATCAGCACTTGTTGAACCAGTGTCAGCTTCCTGAATAATCACTATTATATAATCTTGCTGTGTCTACTGTTCGAGATCCTTTGATCAGCATCTCTTGAACATGTGTCTCCAAAATGAGTAATCTTTCAATTTGTAACCATACTTCTATTATTGAATGACACTGAAGCTGTCAACAGAATTTGTATGTCACCCTCTTCGCCGGGTGCCCTTTCGCCTCTCCCTTTCCTTGGCCAACTACTGGCGCTTTCTGATTCTTTGGTCCCCCCGGGGCACTCTGTTCCCCAGCGCTGCGCGCACCAGTAGTACAAACATACGTGACTCTCTCAATTCTGGTCATAAGCAAATTGCACGTTCACAGCACGTCTGACTGATGAAAGCTGAGCTTCACTCGCCCGTTCGCTGCTCCCGATTTGAAGTCACGGATCAGCCCACATCTCTGGATTCCTTCCACCCGGTAAGCGTGAGATTGGTTTCACCCCTTGCCACCTCCCCTTAGCCTCGTACACCTTGCCACACCCCACCTAGCCTCGTACCCCGGCTTATTTCTCCCTGTCACCTTTCTCCCCAGTCACGGTTCGATTGCGTTCAACCGCAGTATTTCTTCAACGGAATCTCAACCCCGCGTGGATTGCCAGCCACGCCGATCAATCAGGATCATGGTCTTTCATGACCTTGCTTCATAACCAACCCATACTCCAGTTCGATCTTATACCACACGAATAGAAGGTATGCATAGGCTTCTTCTCTTGCCCACATGGACAGTACCACTGCTGCACACTCTGGCTAACCCCACTCTTCCTTTCACCCTCAGTGACGGTCCACTCCTCGAGGACTCACGCAACCTGCGAATTCAGTTCCTCCACCTCCGTTGATAGCCCTGTACTTCCAGTGTACAGGTAATTTTCCTAACATCTTGCCTGATCTCTGTCCTTAGCTTCTTTTGCGACCCTCTGAAGGTGTATCTTGTGTAACACCGTCCCTCTACCTCCTTATGGCTCTAACCAGACATTACCTTTACGTAACCGTGTTTCCTTTTAATACCGTCTTTGTCTCTACACCATGACTGTCATAGGTAGTTTTCTGCTTCAACCACTTCTACAACCCTGATTTATTCTTTTGTACTCTGGGCCTTATTCATCTTTCTCTTTATACAGCACTACTCCAAATAAAGTAACCTTGTCCTGATGATGACCTGGAATTGAACAGGTCGAAACGCCGTAGACTATCCAGCGTATACTCGGCATCATTGTGGTCCACTTAAAGAGACTCAACAAAAAAACGCTCATTGTATATAATCCTTATCATTTTGTTGACCACTATTTCTGTATATAATCCCTGCGCCGCTCACGCTGTTTATCTCACCCCGTTGTGTCACTGCGCCGTTCACTATCACTAGCACATTTAGTGCACAATTGTGGGTTTTGGTTACTTTTGCATAAACTGTATTGTAGTGCTTATATAACTACTTACAAAAAAGAATTTACTTCTTACTAAATCTTTTTGTGGTCTCCCTTCTTTCCCTTCCCTGAGTGATTGGTACTCTCCTAGTACTTGCCCCCTCAAATGATCACCGGTTGAGACGTTGTTTTCTAGTTATAAAAGAAAATTTAGCCACATTTAGTTCTAAAACTCCCCAAAAAACTCAGTGGAATGAATGTTCTAATCACTTTGCAGGAAAGCCATCATATATGCGGAGTTGGGAGGTGCAGTAGAATGGGGTTATATTATCTGACTAGCTGGGAGTAATTGTATACATGGTTTCAAACTAATGAGGTCCTGGAGAAAGGTGTTCTCACAAGAGAGGCATGGGATTTAATAATGCCCCCTCCAAGCGCGGCACAATATGACTGTTTATACAGAGATGGACTTCCCTCGAAATACTCAGTCAGCTAACTATACCTCAGGCCTTGCAAAGTAAATCTGTACAAAAGAACGTATGAAAAACGCGAATACCGCCAAACCAGAACAGCCCAGATAGAGAGTAAAGCGCAAAACAGCAAACATTTAATTAGTGTCTTAATATCCTCCCCTCCGCCCCCCACACGCAAAGCTTTTTAATTATTGAGTGTATAAAAACAGAATACCTCCATTAAGCATTCATGTGCATTGGCCTTTCAAACCATTTTCTCAAAATTAATGTGTAATCCTTCAAATTATATTAATCAAACGTCTAAATTAATGAGTTTAAGGAGATCACCTGAAAGGATCCTGAGACCCGAATCTCTTAAATTCTCAGGATAATTGTGCTGGGATTTGGTGAAAGGGTGTTCACAGGCTTGGAGGGTTTGGACTGCTCCCACAAAGTTGCGCCCCCGCCCCCGTTCGAGTCCATGAGCGTGGACTGCTGCGACGTGCAATTAGCTGATGCCATTTAGCCAGTTAAACTTTAGCACAACGTTATTTGCAGTTCAGCAGACAAAGCTGTGTGGCACAGAGCCCCAGTTTGTCTGGGCCGGTCAACCATTTTGGGAGAGCCATATCTGGGAACCTAACACTTAATGCAAAGGAGATAGGGGTCACTGTGAAACCGCCAGAGCTTGCACCGGCCAGTACCGGAAACACCATTAGTGACCACATGCACATCTGTGTCCAGCAGAATAGACGCTGCTCTTAATAGGCATGCTTACTACTCAGAGCATAAAAAGGCAAAACACACAATTAACAATAGCAAAAAAACACACCTGACCCAGACTACTCCTTCAATATTAGACATATCTGCACCTTCATGTGGACAGGGCCGGTACAACAATAAACAAAAAAATAAACAAGCAAAAGTAAACCAGCAGGAGAGACTCTGCGGCCAAACCTCTAGAGCTGCTGACTTCGGACCTGGGGAAGCAGGTTCGAGCAGTCGCGGCCGGCATGGCTCGTGGGTGGGGGGCAGAAAAAGTGAGGGGTGTTGCGCTGGGAGGGGGAAGCTTTAATTTAATAATAAAGCATTTTTAAAAACGTACCTTCCCGCCAGCCGGGTCACACGTCTTCTCGGCTCCTGCTTCTGCTCTCCTGCCTCCGGCAGGAACAGGAAACAGGCAGCCACCCTCCCCTCCCCTAAGCCAATAACAACGCTGCAATTACAGTGTTGTGATTGGTGGGGACGCTGCTCAGCCAGGGGCTTACGGGGAGGGCATGTTCTCCATGCAGGCTGCATTGCAGCGTGCATGGAGAAACGGCAGAGTGTGCATGACTGGTTTGGGCACCGCAGAGGGCCAACCAAACAGTCATTGCGCCCTCAGGAGTGGGCACACCACTCCTCCCATACTTGCAGAGCAGCCCCGCCCACCTGTCCACAACTAAAGATAAAATGGTAATATTGGGAAGTTATTACCATTTTATGTTTCTGCTTCTCGCACTGCGAGAAAGCAGAGGGGCGACGCTCCTCCGCCCTAGGGGAAGAGCCACTCCTGGGTTCGAGTCTCTGTAAAACTGTGCCTTTAAAAATAACAAAATACATCCCATCCATCGTCAGTAAAACAATGGCAGGAATGCCGATAAACTTAAAAAAAAATATCCAGCAAGAGCTGCTCTGTCAGGATGACTAGAAGGAGCCTGAAACCAGAGGGGGAATGATGAGGAGTGACACAGGAGAAGCACCAAAAACAAAACTAGGCACTGCCTCCTCCTGAGGGTTAACCAAAGGGGACCATTAGTGAAATTCTCATGGGAGGAACTAGCCACACAAAGGAGGGACAATTGCAGTAATATACCAATAAGAAGCCAGCATTTCTGAATGCCACAGGTAACAACCGATGGTAATGGGTGGGTGTGCCAAAAGCCCACAGAAGAGATACACCAGGTCTTGCAGACAGCGCAAGTGCTGTCGAGGCTCAACCTAAAAAGGTGACTTTAATGTATGATTAGTAGGTGTGGGGTATAGCTTCATACTTTTTAGGCCCTATTGGTATTTGTCTGGTTGTTCTATGTGTTCTGGTAATTATTCTGTTTCAGGTTGTTATGCCAGGGAGTTGGCATGTTGCTTGTTGGAATGTTTGGTATAATATTTTTAAATATCATTCCTGTTGGCTCTTGTGAGCTTGTACTGGCCCCTTTTAGGCCCTATTTCTGACTTCTATTTTGGTAATATTAGACGGATGGTTATGTTCCCTAACAGTTTCAACAATTTCATTTGTAGTGGTAGCCCTGTCATAGCACGTGTTTGAATATTTGGTGCATTTCCAATGTGTTTTCCCACTGTTGGTACTCTCATTATTATAATTATGTCCTCTTGAATTTAAGAAAAGTTTCCATTTTTGGAATTTGATGTACTTTGCTGTTTCTGACATTTTATCTGTGGGTTTTAGAGTACAGAAAATATACATTCATTTTATAAAAAATAGGTGAAGTTACATTAGTTTTATCATTTTTACATTGCAGGTGCACATTTTGACTTACATTCTGGATGTTGTTTTTAATTCATTTTAGTTTTAGAACAGTGCTTTGCACGTCTCTTTGTGTTTGTTTTGGCCCAGTTTTGTTGGGTTACAGTCTGTGAAGAGGAAAATCTGTTTTTTTAAAAATGTATTAATGTTATTTTTACTTTAATGTTAATTTTGTGCTTGGTTGCTATACTTACCTTTGAGGTGATCTTTGTTGAATTTTGAGTAATTTGTTGCACTTTATTTTCTGCTCCCTTGTGAGTTGTTTAAATCTTGAACAGAATGCACCTGTAATTTGGAGAAATAAATATGTAGCATAAATGTTTATTATTTGTTATCTTAAAATACCTTTAGCTATTTATTATTAATTTGTTAGATTTCATTGATCAATAAGCATACTTTGCTTGAAGTCTTAAGCATTGTAGTCTTCTTTTGTAGCTTTGTACTCTGGCAGAGTGGCAATGTCCTGCTGTAATGATGTTTGTAGGAAGCCTTTTGTTGTGTGTTTTTGTTGCCTTTTTATACTGTTTGTTACTTGGAAAAGCATTTTTATTTTGTAACTTTTTTTGAGTGTATTTTGATTGCTTGGTTGGAGACTACTTTGATTTGTTTTCACTATTTAATGTAAACACTAACTGGTGTTTTTGGTATTTCTGTAATGTATATTCATTTTATTTTAAATTATTTTTATATGTATCTATAAATTCATTGCAATACTGTGGGTTTTATTTAGAATTATGATGATTTTCTGGTGTTCATATGTAGTTTGTGATTGTTGTTATATTTTATTAGTTTTAAAGTGTAGGTGGTATTTGTTATTTCTTTATTTTTGTTTATGATGGTGTATGTTAGATAATTATTCAGAAATATTTATTGTTCATCGATATTTGTTTGTTTAGTGTTTAAGAACAGGATCCCAATATTTCTTTCCTATTTTTTGGCAATATTTACTTTTGTCAATATTTGTCTAGTTGGTCAGCACAGTTGTCACCAGACACAATGTGTTTAATATAAAAAAAGCTTTAAGGTGTACTACAGAGAGGGGCTTTAGTTTCGCCCACATGTTGGTAGTTTCCAGGCGTACATGTTTTTATTGGGCAGAAGTTGTACGAGAACAAAGTGTACTGTGTTACTTTACGAATCCTGAGTTTGTGCTACCCCAGACCAAGCACTCTTAAAAAAATGCCTACCAGAATGTATGACATGTGAATCTTGAAGTCCCCTTTGTCTAATGTAACATTTTCTATACACTAATTTACACAGGTATGATTCATTGTATTTGTATGTGTGTGTGATGTAAAATGCTCCGACACCCTACACTAGTATGAGAGGCCCTAAAAAACAAATGAAATACATGTGAGATAGTAGCTATGGAGAGATGAGTGGCACTGTTGGAGAGTGATAGTGAGGGAATCATTGATGAACCCCAATAAAGGTTCTCATATCCATGTGCAGTGTAAGGTCATAATTTACTATGCTTTAAAAACTAATACAATTGATTGAAACATGTGTGGTAGAATTCTCAATTTTTGCCAATTTTCCCCAAATTTTCTTAGGGGACAAACCCCCCAAACACTCTTGTAGTGGTCAGGCTCGCTCTCTGCGCTCGATCACTATTCACTGTACAGGGGCTGGTCTGACAAAATTTGCCAGGGCTGCTTTAGGTTCCCAGTCCGGCCCTGCAGGTGACATTTTTAGGGGTATCACACTCCTCTACTTATAGTTCATTTCTAGGCACCAAATGTGATTTAGGGTCTGAGTCTTTGAGGTTTTATGATGGGATTCTGCTGCTTTTGAAGTATCTACTCCTCTGCTCTCTTTTCATCTTGAAAAGCGGTCTGTCACAACAGCAGCGACTCCAAAGCTGATAGTCCCACAACACAGGCCATGGGAGTGACTAGAGTTCACACCTGGATGTCAGCCACAGTAATATGTGCATCAAAAGGTTAATCCTGGGCTCTCGGACCCACTCTTTTTGATTCTCTAATCAGCCCCATCTCCTTCCTGAGATGTTCCCAGGACCTTCCTTGTGACCTCTCACTAAACCAAAGAGCAGGGAAGCCTGGCTCTCCCCTCCCCAGTTTGTCACACCCAGCAGGCAGGAATACAGCAATACACAAATCTGTCTGGGGGAATTAATGTCCCTCCTCAAGCTTTCACCATGTAGGCCTGAGTTTCCCAAAATGGATCCAAGGGTCCTCGATGGAATGTACCATTTGCAGGCACATCTATACCTAGTATATGTATACAGCATACACACACTGCACTGCACTGAATCCTCCATTTACTGTACCGCTCAAAGGCACCCACACACCCAGCACATACACTCACCATGCATAAACTGTGCAGCACTGTATTCTTTATATATTGTAAAGCTCATAGGCACACATATATCCAGCACATACATTAAACATGCATGCACTGCACATCAAGCCGATGTAGGACAAGGGGTGAGTTAAACACAGAGCAATGGAATTTCTAAAGCTGGTAGGCATCACTCCAATGAAACAGGTTAAAAAGGACCTGTTCACTCCTACTGATCATTACACAGTATGCTGCCACCACCACGCTCATGCTGCTTAACTCTTTGTGTAGACATCAGCCTTTTACCACTATGAAGGAAGGTCTTTGGACGCCCCTCCCAGTCCAATGAGACCGCAATCTGTGAGACACGCCAATGTCATGGCACACACGCATGGTCCATGTTTGTCTATACCAACAAAAATCAGCATTAAGGATCAAGACATCAGTACAGTTGGGCCTTCAGGCAGGGGTGCATGTCCATTACCATGCATAGGACTTTTCCGTCCCAACGCCATGGGTGAGTAAAGAGCACTTACAGCAAAACATCTGGTTTTCCATTAAGAAGATTGGAGTATCACTGACTAACAACATAATCTTTCACCTCTAACACTTACGTATTTTAAATGTATGTATTTGTGTGAAAGTGACCCATTTGTAAGAGTGTATTGCACTGACTGGTGAGCAATGTATGAATGTGGCAATTTAGTCAAGATGTTTGCAGTTCTACCTTAGGTTGTTTGTCAGTAGTAATGTCCACCGTTTACATTCTTCCAGAGAAGATGACACACCAAACTTAGATAAAATGAGTGATTAATGGGTCCTATTTACAGCTTTCTCTGACATACAGACATTACATTGTCTCTAGATTTACATTTCCTTATTACACAACATTGATCCTCTATTTATGATTGGGGGCTTTAATTAAATAAGTAGCTGATGTACAAAAGGATTTGCAAAATGACAGGCTTTGCAACCGCACAGTCCAAAGTGGAAAGGCACAAACATATTTTAAGTCAGAAATTTGCTTCCGGTTTGCAAATTGCACTTTGTGACTCAATATGATTTCAATAGATGGATGGTTGATTCACATTGCCATGAATTAGTGCTTTTCAGCTGTAATTATTATCATAAACTATTGTTAGATACCAACATGTCAAAGCAGGTAGTAAGTATTCGCATTGTAGAACACAACAGCTTATTTACTGTGCTGTACATTTGTTGCAGTCCAAAATAATCATTGGGCTGCAAAGCAGTTGTTGTGCAAAAAACGCTGACTGCTTTGAAAGCCTCACCTTAATATACCAGACTCACTGTTTTCCCAAGCAGTCTTCTACTGAAAGGTTTCTTTATGCATTCGATCCCTTCACATGACAGAATGTTGATTCTAGTAACTTTGGTAGAAGGGGCAATGAAGAGGTCAAGAGAGCAATAGACAGAAAGCGAAATTTAAGTGCTGCTAAGTCACTTAAGGCCCTATTTATCAAGGGGTTGCATCGCGTTTGCACCCGGTAACATGGTGCATGCATCAGGCAACCTTCAAAATTAATTTATCAGACATGCAAGGCCACTTTGCGTGGCCTTGAGTGGCTTGATAAATCAGGAGTAGCACAACACAGTGCAAATCGTTGCGTTGTGTTACTCTGCCCCAGGGCCTGCGTGGGTGTTCCCACACAACTCCCAAGGATTTTGATGCATTCCCATATTTTCCATTACTGGTAGATCTTGGAAAATCATACGCCTCCCAGGAAAGGCATAACGAGGAGAAATATCTTCATTTCTCTTCGTTAATTCATCTTTCTGTGTGTGCTACATTCTGCAGCACACATAGATAGAGGAATATGCCTCAGGGGATTGTTTTTGTGCAGGAAGGTGCCCTTTCATGCACAAAAACAATACTGCATGCAACGCAGGCACCATTGCACCATTGTGCAAGGGTGCCTGCATTGACGCTAAGCAGCCCATTGTGCGCCAGCGCTGGGGAAAAGGCAGGAATGCACTGTATTGTGATAAATATGGCACATTCCTGCCCTTTCTCTGTAATGCAGGGCAACAAGATGACATGGTGCACTGCGTTACTTTTAGATAAAAAGGCCCCTCAATTTGTAGAAATACATACCATGAGCTTTGTTTTAGAACAACATAAAAACTCTTTTTTGTGGTTTATCTTTGGAAAATGTAACTAAAATGCTGACTTGTCTGTCACACTACCATGAAATAGTGGACTGGCCAGCACTGAACAATTTTTCAACTTCAAGCATCTCTGAGTATTCTTTTGGTTATTACTCTGGGTGAAGCACAGTCCCTCTATACCCAAGCCAGTAACAATAGGTTCCATGTCTCAATACTAATTCGTTTAGCAGGCATAAGGAGGATGCTAGGATGGGCAAAAAGGTCTTACACTGATTGACTTACCTGGTGAAGGGAATAATCCACCAAGTAATGCTCTCAGGTGGTTTGCACCACTTGCATCTGTTATTTAGTTGTTTATTGATCAGCTGTGCCACACATAACCATAGCATGCAACTTGTCATCGGACCTGTGATGTGATCTGAAAAAGCCTCCTTAGGGACTTTCTTTGTAATGCAATTTGGGGACATTCCAGTCCATCATTTCAGAGGTGGTCTTCACAAAAGAGTCACTTATCAAAGATATGTCAATCAGTCTTGACTTTATCCCAAAGGAAATTATACAACTTAAGTAGCTATGCTAGATCTTGTTCTTCCTTTCTATCTACAAAGCTGAGTTAGTCAAACCGAGGGGGCATATTAACAAGGCCCGGCGATAAATATCGCAAAGCGCGCTTAGCGCTTGCATATTTATCGCCGGCTATCTCTGCAATTTATCGCCCGGTTAGCGCGTTATCAACAACGCGCATCGCCGAGGCGATAAAATTCCAGAGATAGCGAGGTTATCGCCGTTTTGCAGGGAACATCGCTGGTTTTCCAGCGATGTTCCTGCAAAGCGGCGATACCTTGCTGATACGACCCTGTGGTCGTATCAGCACAATCCACCTCCTATGTCTAACATAGGTAAGTCAGGATTATAGCAGACGTTAGATTTTGGCGAAAACGGCCGTTTCGCCAAAATTTAACATCTGCTATAATCCTGTGGGCTGCCTTGTAAATATCGCGATGTGCACATCGGCGATATTTGCAACGTAGCCCATCCGGAGTACGCCAGTAACGCCCACTTTGCATCTCATTAGAGATGCAAAGATGGGCGTTGGGGAAAGAGCGATAGTGCAAGGATTCACGCGATAGCGTGACCTTGCTGATTAGGCGATAAGATTATCGCCGCTTTTCGTCCGAAAACGGACGCTAAAGCGGCGATAATTGTTTATCGCCTCGTTGTTAATATGCCCCCAAGTTCCTTATCACAAGGCTTCCTAAGGTGATCTTCTCGATATTTTTTGGCTTAATTCTTGGCTTAATTCTGGGTAATTATCAAGGGATCAGTTCTGCCATATAAGGTGGGTGCTACAAGCCTAGCTGCGACCACAAGTTACGGTTTCTTTCCAGAACACGGCCCAGAAATGTTTTTTCTAGACCCTTTGGAATGAAAGACTTAGTCAATGAGACAACCTGAAACAGAACCCAGTGGACTGCAACCACCCCACAACCCATTGAGTATTACTTGAGTGAAGTGCATTCTAGGGAATGAGCAGCCTTGCGAAATTTCACAAGGATAGTCAGTGGAATCCAAAACCTCTTTCATCATGAATAGGCACACCCCGGAGAGAACCAGCGTGAACATAGCAGTTGTACTCCCAAAGCAGACATAGCATCCATAAATGCCTTAACCGGGAACGCAGGACCAGTGTCTGACTAAAAGGTTTGAGCTGCTCGTGTTGCTACTAGACATTGCCGGTCTTTTATGACCACTGTAACAAGGGCAGTTTTGGGTGCCCAAACCCAAAGGAATCCAGAGCATTAATCAATCGCAACCAATATGTATTATATTGATTGACACTCTGGAGAAAACAGATATGGTTGAGAAGGATTACTTTGAATTCTTTGTCGGAGACAGTGAGGGGAGTAGGTGCTGGTCTTACAACAGCGGAATGCTATATTTGATAGCAAATGTTGCATTGATGCAAATATTTCTGTAAGCTTTGGTAAGAACAGCCACCAAAATTGTTGCTGTAGCAATGGCACAGAAGAACCTATGCCAATATAAGCAGAAGCTATCTCTTCATGAGCTGCCCTGACTAAGTCTAATCAAGCTCATTCATTAGGAATATCCCTCTACAAACTCCATGTAAAAAAACATGTGAATGTTATGTTTAGTAATAGTCTAAGGGTATTTGGAGGGGAAACCGTCAGGAGACTTTTCTTCTTTCAACGTTGCCTATATTGCCACTAAAATGTCTGCATCGATCTTAGTTTGAGATTGAGATACAGCAGCTACCTTAAAGGTTTGCCCCGCTGTCTTTGCAGCCAACTCTTCTGCACAGTGTGAATTCCTTCACTTTTATGGCCTACAGTTTGTTGTACATGGACAAAGGGAAGCTTGTCCTGTAGAGCAGCCACCTTACACCAAAGTTAGTTACATTTTATTGACTTCCCCTTTGAACCTCTGAATCAGTTTAAACATCAGTATGGTAAATCTACATTGTAGTCATGTGACCAGAATGCTTAGTCTGACAGAATAAGTGTGGAAATTGACAAATCAGTTTTTTTGACGGGGAAAGTAGTGGAGCATGTATTTCTACAAGCTGTGCAGTCGAGTAACCCAAATCTTTAGTGTGCGCACATAGCGCCTTGAAGTAGCCATCCTCAACAACTCCCTGAATTTCAACACAAGCCATGGAGTATTTTGTTTAGTGTCAATCGCAGGCTGTGTAGAGTCCTCTGGGTAGAATACACTCCTATATTCATGTATAGGTAGCATATTTGAAGTTTGTGGAATATTTTGTCTATATTACAAAACTTCCTAAGTGCAAAGTGTTGGGTCACACTCACATTTTACATCAGTGAGATTTATAGAAGCAGCCAATTGAACCCAACGAATATGTAGAGCACACCCATTAGGAATGCTAGCTTTTGTTGCTGCTTCCAGTGTAGTTATAGGAAAAACTATAATAATTTAGTTTTCATGTGTAAGAGGATGCTCCTTCAGGATCGCTGTTTGCACTGCAGTGACAATTTTCTCAGTAGGAGTAAAGCATTCCTCAGCAGAGTGTGAACTATATGCTATAGGAGTCATCTGTCCCTCATTGTAAACTACATATGTGTAGCATGAAGTGTTGGTAGCAACCCTGATCACTAGGTTTGCCTTGTTGCCCTATGTATGTAGATAATAAGTGTTAGAAATTGGGGTTTTGGTTGGCAAAGATATTCAGCCTGTCCAAGCAGGAACCACAATCTTAGTCAGGTTAAGTCAGTAACACACTCTAAATTAACCTGTGCTCACCTTCTGGTAGCTTGGCGCAGAGCAGTCAGGCTTAACTTAAAAGGCAATGTGTAAAGTATGTGTGCACACAACAGGCAGTAAAACAGAGAAAACACTACATAAGGACTTCACACCAGTTCCGAAAAATAGAAAATATGTTAATAAATAAATCAAGCCCAAAACAACAAAAATCCAATCAGTAGAAGTTTAGATATGAATTTTTAAAGATTAAATGCAAGAATAGCGCTTAGAAGGAAATAGCTCTTAAAGTGTTAATTGGTTGTGCTGGACCGGGACAAAGTCAAGAGTCAGGCTGCCCATTATAGAGTGCAGGCTGACTACAGGACCCACACAGGGCCCGCTGAGCAAAAGTATCTTAATCCTTGTCGCAGCACGAGATGCGTCAATGATCCCCACGCAGTTGGGGTGTTGTGCCGAATTTCTCCATGCAACTGTGGTGATGTGAAGCAAAGCGCTGGTTCCAAGTACTGCGGTTCCGAAGGCGATGCGTCGGGTAAATCCACACTGAAGGGGCGATGCATCGATATTCTCCACACAGTGGCGGTGATGCATAGGTTCTGAAGAGGTGGTTTCGGAGGCAATGCGGCGGTTCTGAGTTTGATGCGCTGGACCAGTCCCTGCAACAGCGATGATGCGTCAATCAGGATCTCGCAGCAGGCGATGCATCTGTTCCGATCGGCGCAATGGCGTTGATGTGCAGGTTCTGGCAGATGCAGCACTTTAAACTCACTTCCAAAGGCCCTTGACTGGATTGGCACTACTTAGCAGAGCAAGACTTATAGCAAGTAAAGTTCAGGTGCTGAGTTGAAGATAAGTGAAGTTTTTCATATCCCTGAGACTTCAGAACAGGAGGCTAACCAACAAGCCCTTGGAGAGTACTTAGGTTCTGGGATGTAGAGATGCATGCCAGGTAAGAAGCAGCAGGCAGCAGGACAGCACAGCAAAGCAGTTCAGCAAAGTGTCAGTCTCTCCTAGCAGCACAGCAGTCCTTCTTCCTGGTAGAATGTCCTCAGTTTCAGAAGTGTTCGGAGTTGGTGGGGTCAGAGGTCCAGTACTTATACCCAGTTGGGCCTTTGAAGTAGGGAGACTTCAAAGAGATGCTTTGCAGTGCTAAAGACCCAGCCTTTCGTGCCCTGACTCCAGACTCACTCCAGGAGGGTATGCAATCTTTTGTGTGGGGACTGGATACAGCCTTTCACGTGTAAAGTGTCAGCTCCTCCCTCCCATCCTGCTAAGGATGACCCATCAACATGCAGATGGCTACTCAGTCACACCTACCCTTCCTTTGTGTGTGGCTGTTTAGAGGGAGTGCAGGAAGACAGCTGTCACCAACCCCAGATGTGTATTCCAGAGACAGGCAGAAGGCACTAAGGGCCAGATGTAGGTGGCCAAATAGCGAGCGCTAGCGCTGAAATTCGCAGAATTTCAGCGTTTGCGATCGCTAATAAACCATGTGAAATGTAGAGGCAGAAACACAGAATCGCTAAATAAGGAATCGCTAAAAACAACGGAAAACAACTAGCGATTCCTTATTTAGCAAAAATGCCACACCGACTCACTATTTAGCGATTAGCAAAATAAGGAATCGCTAAAAAAATTAGCTAAGCAATGTACATAAACTCGCTATTACCGAATCCTTAAAAAATCGCAAATTAAGAGTCGCAAATTAGCACGAACTCAAAGCAGGTGGTAACCAGGTTCACAGCATATAAACAGCCCCAGAATGCATCAGCCTGAACACAATGGCGGCCCTCTATGTCATTGCAAGGCGGTTACAGATACGAGCTGCAGCACAAAGGATCTGGAGACGACAGGAACGCGTATACAGATTGCGCATCACCTTATTCCAACTCACAGAGGCTGAAATCCATGAGAGGTACAGGCTACACCCAAACACCATCCTGGACCTGATACGGGACCTGCACCCAATCCTGGAGCACCAGACACCAAGGGCGCACGCAATACCTCCACATGTACAGGTACTCTGTTGCCTGCACCTACTGGCATCCGGCAGTTACCAGGGGGTAATAGCTGCGGCAGGTGGAGTCTCACAGAGTTGCCTGTCACGTTTCTTCAATACATTCCTGGATGCCATGTTGCAAAGGATGCCACACTATATCAAATTCCCCAGCACACAGGCAGAACTGCACAAGACAAAGATGGACTTCTATCAGAAGGCCCAGTTCCCACATGTCATAGGGTGCATTGATTGGACACATATACCAATCTGCCCCCCCTCTGCGACTGAGTACATCTACCGCAACCGCAAATCCACACATTCAATCAATGTACAGGTTATATGTGATGCATCTCACATCATCACTGACATAGTTGCAAAATTCCCAGGGAGCACGCATGATTCCTACATCTTCAGGAACAGTGGGATCTATACCCGTCTTGTTGGGGGTGAATTTCGAGAAGGCTACCAACTAGGTAAATCCATGTGACACACCCTGAAGTATACATTTGATGCAACGATTGCTGACTGTGAATAATTTTCCTTTCTTTTACACTTTGGTGATAGCGCATATGCGGTGCATGCTTTCATCCTGACTCCATACCTCAACCCATCCACCCCAAGTGAAAGGAGATATAATGTGAATAAGACAAAAGACAAGGTGACGGACGTAACGGATGGCACTATCACTGTATCCCTGCTATCATATCAGGTGGTTCGTGCACAACTCTCCAGCACCTGTCACCTTTCAGTGCCACTGACAACAGATTTCCAAATACTTTTAACAAAAGGAGGTGCACCGAACACAAATAAGGTAGTCCATTGATTATTTCTTTAAATTCTTCTTTTATTTCAAATTAGTTCATAAAAACAGCCAACGCGTTTCGTTCCCCAAAGATACAACTTTTTGGAACTTCATCAGGGCTGTAAACAAATAACATAAGAAATATATGTATATATAAAAACAAACACAGGACTCAATACATACCATACATGCAATCAATAAATATATATATATGGAAACATATATATAATAAAAACAAACACAGGACTCACAAAACTTATAATGTAGCTTTAGAAGACATCACAACACCATCAACTATAAAAATATAAACAACACAAACTATAAAGATTAACTCCAACATTATAATGAAATAAATAATAAAGAAATAAATAATAAGACAAAAAACTGAAAAATCATTAATTACAACATCCTATATGCAAAAACATATTAAACTCCGACCAACTAATAATAATAAAACCTTTATGCCCCTATTTTCACATTAAAACACCACCTAAGTTGCCTGTTATACCCATACATGCAATCAATAAATGACTTCTAAGTGAAACATAATTAATATAAAAAACCAGTAACTCAAAATCATATATTAAATACCTATTTACACAGAAAAAGAAAGAAAAATTGTTAAGGAAAAGATGAGAGCATAAATCCTGAGATAAGGATAAACAAAAAGGCCATTTCCGAAGCATGAAGTGAAAAGTAAAATAAAAATGTAATGCAAGAGAGTCAACCAAATTTTCTTGTAAGCTTTATTTTAAACAGTTCGGTTGGGTTACACTCGAATCTAAACAGGAAATGGAAAAGCGTAGAAGCTTTTAGCGCACTTAAAGAAAATCTTTTTACAAACGTAATTCTGTGGTCAAGATGCCTCACCTTATGCCTCCAAATTGAAATTTCCAGATAATTTAAAAGATTGTTCTGTTGACGATTAAGGCAAAGACGTACGTTTCTCAGAATTTCACCTACAACACCGAATAATTGGACATAATAATCCTTATGTTGCAATATAAATTTCTTCGGGTATTAGTTGTAGATATAGTTATCTGAAAATAGGCGTCAAGATTGATAACATTTATTACAATGAGAAGAAGTGGACGCATCAATAAAGTTGTTTTAGTTATACGATTTTGTTGCAACAAATAAATAAAAAGGCAAAAAGATGGACAACAGCAGACGGAGAAACCTTAATATATTATTTGACAAAACAAACTTTAAACTACCAATTTGGAAAACCTATACTAAATACAGAGCTAAGAGACCAATAGGCCAAAAAACATAACGTACCGTAACACACCTAACCGGTGTGGATTTTATTTATAAATGAAACACTAGTTTGACTGCTAAAGTGTCATTGAAAAGTATCATTTAAAAATTCTCAATATAAAGTTTTTTCGGAACAGTACCAGCAAACGATGATCGTATGCCTGAGCGTTCCAACCCACAGACTTTTCCATCAAAATTCTAGAACATGTATTGATTGACGAATAACCTCAAAGGTAAATAAACAGTCAAAATTCCCTTACCAATAAGTCGCACTAAGTTTGAATTCCAAGCAGGATGGCTCAGACATGTGATCCTCGCAGTAGCAATTAAAATAGGAGGCCACCTAAAACAAAGTGGGTGATATGCGGTTTTGTACATGTACATTCTCGAAAAAACGGAAAAAGCAAATGCTTGATGCGAACCAGAATAACATTTAAAAAGGGGGAGGCAGGGGCAACATTATACTCTGTTGTTTTTATATTAGGCCAACCTTAGACAAAAACCACAATCTATCTTATCACAGTGGGTGTGTTTTACCCTGTTTCTGGCGTCCCGCTAAATCTATCAACCCGAATCCGAATAGGGTTAAACAGGCCATACGCAATGAAATTAGAAATATGGCTTTTGTTATGGCAATGTAGAATACTCTATCCTTCCCATTTAAAAACTTCAAATAACCAAAGTAACGGCCACCGTATCGATTACAGCCGACTTACTTTACGCAATTTTTAGAGGAAGGTTGCCCAAGTTACCCAAAGCCCATAACACCTAGAAGAGGTGCTCCCAAATACCACATACCTTGATAAGCAGCCACGTCACAGTCCAAGTCGCCAAGAATGAACAAACATTTCACTCGCCGATTAAATACTGACTGCCGGTGACTTGATGAACAGCACCTGTGCTAACTAAATTACCTAAAAATCGGATAGACAGCGGCGGCCATCTTTAAACGGTGTCCGGCGTGGATAGTCTATGGTTCAGAAGAGCCTTGTCCCGTATATACAAAAACATTCCCCTTTCAAAGCTGGCCGATATAATTACCTACGAACACGGTTTCTAATAAACATAATCAAAGAGGTTAATCCAAATATCAAATTAAATACAAAATGATAATAATTACGGGCATATTAGCAAGACTGGCGATAAAATTATCGCCGCTTTAGCGACAGGAAACTGCCGCTAAAGCGGCGATAATGGACTTGCTAATAAGCGTTATAGAATTCCAATAGAAGCCCAGGTTAGATGTGCAGGACATCTAACCTGGGCTTCTGTGGAATTCTATAACGCTTATTAGCAAGCCAATTATCGCCGTTTTAGCGGCAGTTTCCTGCCGCTAAAACGGCGATAATTTTATCGCCAGTCTTGCTAATATGCCCCTACATTTGTTAAAAATTTCAACTAACCGCAGCGGCCATCTTGAAATGAAATGAAATGAAATAAGGGATTTATAAAGCGCACGGATACTCACAAAGAGTGTCCCGGCGCTAATCTCTAAAACCACCAGGCAAGACCCCAACCCACCTGCCATCGTATTATTGTTGGAACAGCCATGTTTTAAGTTGTCTCCTGAAGGACAGCAAGTCCCGAGTCAATCTGAGATGTAGGGGCAGGTTGTTCCATAGGCAGGCCGCTTGAACCTGGAAGGAACGACCTCCAATCCGAGATCGAGTTAATTTGGGAATCACCATCAGGGATTGTCCCGAGGACCTTAAGACACGTTGAGGCTGATAGTGCTGGATCCTACTTCTCAGATAAACCGCACCCGTATCGTAGAAAGCACGATAGGCAAACACCAAAGCCTTAAACTGAATCCTCTTTCTCACTGGGAGCCAGTGTAGTGCTTTCAGGTGAGGCGACATGCGCGTTCTGGGGCTTACCATAAGAATAGCTCTGGCTGCGGCATTCTGAACAACCTGCAGCCGTTTGAGCAAGTATTCAGGGAGCCCCAGATACAAGATATTTACGTAATCCAACCTGGATGTAATTAAGGCTTGCACTACGATCTTCCGGGATTCAACCGGGAGTAGAGGAAGAAAGTTTTTTGCCATTCTAATCAGTCCGATACAAGTACCAGCAACAGTTTGGATATGGGACTTCATTGATAGACTATGTCCAACTTAACTCCCAAGTTTTTTACTGTGCCGACTGGAGCAGCAGGAGGAGACATGTCGCACGGCCACCATAAGCTCCAGTCGACACATGGGGGACATCCAAAAAACATAATTTCTGACTTTTCTGGGTTACACTTAAGTTGATTAAGTTGCAACCAGGAAAAAACCTCCGTTAGGCATCTATTTATCTCCATTCCATGAAAATTCGCCCCTTTGTCACACATGAACAGTAGTTGGGTATCATCAGCGTAAGAAATAATCTTCGCTCCGTGTGACTCAGCCAGGCATGCAAGTGGGGCCATATAGATATTAAAAAGTGTAGGACTCAAAATAGCGCCCTGCGGGACGCCCACTTGCATTGCAGGAATGGCAGCTGTAAAGGGCGGGAACCAGATTTCCTGCTGCCGCTCAGACAGAAAAGAGGCAAACCAATTGTACACCGCGCCGCTAATGCCGCACTCCGCTAACCTGCACAAGAGCCGGTCATGGGGCACGGTGTCAAAGGCTGCGGATAAATCCAGCAGTATCAACACCGCACTGCCCCCTTTATCCACCTGAGATTTAATGGTCTCCGAAACCTCAAGGAGAGCAGTCTCAGTGCTAAGAGAAGGTCTAAAACCTGACTGACTGTCATGGAGGACATGGTTTCCTTCAATATAATCTGGTAGCACGGAGTTGACATACCTCTCAAGGACCTTGGAGAAAAAAGGCAACAGTGAAATGGGCCTATAGTTAGAAGCAACCTCAGGGTCTGCAGTGGGTTTCTTTAAGAGGGGAACAATTTTTGCCTTTTTCCAGCAGCTGGGTACCATTCCCTGACTAAGCGAAGAATTAAGAACTGAATTAACTGCAGAATTTATAGGTTCCGCGATATTCTTCAGGATCTTTGCTGGACAGGGATCAGAAGGAGAACCCGACTTCAATGTTACCATAATGTCAAGAGACTTTTCTAAGGAAATGGGAGGAAATTGGGTAAGGGAATAACTGGCCCTCGAAGACAGATCATAGGCTTTCCACATATCACCAGTTTCAGATGTGTCCCTAGGGGCAAATGACTGTTGAATCAGAGAAATGTTGTCATAAAAGAAACTGGCCATCTGGTGAGCCCAGCTAGAGGTGGGGATAAATGCCTTACTCATGGCGCTGGGGGATGAAAAATCCTTAACAATTTTAAAAATGTCTTTGCTTTTATTGGCAGCATCTTGTATTTTTAAAGAAAAGTAATTTTTCTTCTCGGTGCGGACCTCATTATAATAAGCTTTTAAAGCTTTTAAAGCTTTTAAAGCTAGCTTCAAATGGCATTTCACATAAGAGGTACCTTGGGAAAGTACTAAATAATCCTATATAACATGGGCGATAGATTTCATGTGTTGCAACTCCTCGACAGTAAAACTTGCTGGATGGTTATTCAAATCCCCCAAAGTGACAATATAGTAAATTATTTATGTTATAATGGAAATTACGTATGTTGAATATTGAAGAAAAAACCGCAGTGGCCTACTATGAATGATCAGGGACAGAATTGTAACAAAAAAGAAATGTAACAAAAAAGAAAGAAAGAAATGTAGCGAAGAGCCCTCTGATACTGCAGACATCATATTTAAATTGTTATTACTTAACCCATACAGAGGTATGTGATTTACAATACCAGATGTCATAAGAGTCTGCCTGCACAAATCTAATAACCGAGAGGAGATCCTGCCTGGTTTAACCAAAGGATACCGATCTACTATCATCTCTGAACACTATACACAGAGATAAATCTCCACGGACGGATCCAATTATCAATGGATATCAGGGTACTCACTGAAAAAACCAATTCATATTAACACCCCGAAGTGTGTCCATGGCCCCGCTTCAAATCAAACGAAGTTTTGGCACGGGCTGGATAGCCAGGAGTATAGGTAGCTCAGAACTGAGGCCCGATATTCATATATAAAAAAATATAAAAATAAGGAATATGTGTAAATTTGTATATAGCACAGATTTTAAGCCTCTGGCCTTACCATACATTAACAATGCGGTTGTTCCTATTAGTTATAAACAATGACACTGCACAACCTTAGCGGTTTTAACTGAGATAAAGCATAACCCCATAAATCGACATAATATAATTTTCAGCTTGTGACTTAGTTCAAAACATAATGAAATATAGAAATAAGGAATATGCGTAAATTTGTATATAGCACAGATTTTAAGTCTCTAGCCTTACCAGACATTAACAATGCGGTTGTTCCTATTAGTTATAGACAATGACACTGCACAACCTTAGCGGTTTTGTATATAGCACAGATTTTAAGCCTCTAGCCTTACCAAACATTAACAATGCGGTTGTTCCTATTAGTTATAGACAATGACACTGCACAACCTTAGCGGTTTTAACTAAGATAAAGCATAACCCCATTGATCAACATAATATAATTTTCAACTTATGACTTAGTTCAAGAAATAGTGAAATTCATTGTCGGTATTATGACCACAATTTATAGCCTGCGGTGCTCTTGAATTTACATATGTTGCAGGAGTCACAGGTAAAAAAAACCCTTAGTGCTAAGGGTTTTTTTACCTGTGACTCCTGCAACATATGTAAATTTGGAAAAAATTAAACAAAAGTTTTCTCTTATAACAATCCAAAGCAGTACACAATCAATGAATTCATAAATTGCAACACAGCTTATGTAATCTATGTACTAGGCTGTTCTTGTGGGTCAATTTATGTTGGCAGCCCAGTAAGAAGCCTTAAACTTAGAATTCAAGAGCACCGCAGAGCGATCCTGGGAGGTGATATAAAATATCCAATGGCAGAACACTATAAACAGGTCCATCCAACTGATCCATCATTCTGGTTTCATGGACTAGAACATGTAATGATAAACCGAAGAGGTGGCGATAGAGAGCTGATCTTAAGGCAGAAAGAGGCAAAATGGATTTGTAGGCTTCAGGCTATAAACTGTGGTCATAATACCGACAATGAATTTCACTATTTCTTGAACTAAGTCATAAGTTGAAAATTATATTATGTCGATCAATGGGGTTATGCTTTATCTTAGTTAAAACCGCTAAGGTTGTGCAGTGTCATTGTCTATAACTAATAGGAACAACTGCATTGTTAATGTTTGGTAAGGCTAGAGGCTTAAAAATCTGTGCTATATACAAAACCGCTAAGGTTGTGCAGTGTCATTGTCTATAACTAATAGGAACAACCGCATTGTTAATGTCTGGTAAGGCTAGAGACTTAAAATCTGTGCTATATACAAATTTACGCATATTCCTTATTTCTATATTTCATTATGTTTTGAACTAAGTCACAAGCTGAAAATTATATTATGTCGATTTATGGGGTTATGCTTTATCTCAGTTAAAACCGCTAGGTTGTGCAGTGTCATTGTTTATAACTAATAGGAACAACCGCATTGTTAATGTATGGTAAGGCCAGAGGCTTAAAATCTGTGCTATATACAAATTTACACATATTCCTTATTTTTATCTTTTTTATATATGAATATCGGGCCTCAGTTCCGAGCTACCTATACTCCTGGCTATCCAGCCCGTGCCAAAACATCCTTTGATTTGAAGCGGGGCCATGGACACACTTCGGGGTGTTAATATGAATTGTTTTTTTCAGTGAGTACCCTGATATCCATTGATAATTGGATCCGTCCGTGGAGATTTATCTCTGTGTATAGTGTTCAGAGATGATAGTAGATCGGTATCCTTGGTTAAACCAGGCAGGATCTCCTCTCGGTTATTAGATTTGTGCAGGCAGACTCTTATGACATCTGGTATTGTAAATCACATACCTCTGTATGGGTTAAGTAATAACAATTTAAATATGATGTCTGCAGTATCAGAGGGCTCTTTGCTACATTTCTTTCTTTCTTTTTTGTTACATTTCTTTTTTGTTACAATTCTGTCCCTGATCATTCATAGTAGGCCACTGCGGTTTTTTCTTCAATATTCAACATACGTAATTTCCATTATAACATAAATAATTTACTATATTGTCACTTTGAGGGATTTGAATAACCATCCAGCAAGTTTTACTGTCGAGTAGTTGCAACACATGAAATCTATCGCCCATGTATATAGGATTATTTAGTACTTTCCCAAGGTACCTCTTACGTGAAATGCCATTTGAAGATGGCCGCTGCGGTTAGTTGAAATTTTTAACAAATGTAATTATTATCATTTTGTATTTAATTTGATATTTGGATTAACCTCTTTGATTATGTTTATTAGAAACCGTGTTCGTAGGTAATTATATCGGCCAGCTTTGAAAGGGGAATGTTTTTGTATATAAGGGACAAGGCTCTTCTGAACCATAGACTATCCACGCCGGACACCGTTTAAAGATGGCCGCCGCTGTCTATCCGATTTTTAGGTAATTTAGTTAGCACAGGTGCTGTTCATCAAGTCACCGGCAGTCAGTATTTAATCGGCGAGTGAAATGTTTGTTCATTCTTAGCGACTTGGACTGTGACGTGGCTGCTTATCAAGGTATGTGGTATTTGGGAGCACCTCTTCTAGGTGTTATGGGCTTTGGGTAACTTGGGCAACCTTCCTCTAAAAATTGCGTAAAGTAAGTCGGCTGTAATCGATACGGTGGCCGTTACTTTGGTTATTTGAAGTTTTTAAATGGGAAGGATAGAGTATTCTACATTGCCATAACAAAAGCCATATTTCTAATTTCATTGCGTATGGCCTGTTTAACCCTATTCGGATTCGGGTTGATAGATTTAGCGGGACGCCAGAAACAGGGTAAAACACACCCACTGTGATAAGATAGATTGTGGTATTTGTCTAAGGTTGGCCTAATATAAAAACAACAGAGTATAATGTTGCCCCTGCCTCCCCCCCCCCTTTTTAAATGTTATTCTGGTTCGCATCAAGCATTTGCTTTTTCCGTTTTTTCGAGAATGTACATGTACAAAACCGCATATCACCCACTTTGTTTTAGGTGGCCTCCTATTTTAATTCGTTACTGCGAGGATCACATGTCTGAGCCATCCTCGCCGGAATTCAAACTTAGTGCGACTTATTGGTAAGGGGAATTTTGACTGTTTATTTACCTTTGAGGTTATTCGTCAATCAATACATGTTCTAGAATTTTGATGGAAAAGTCTGTGGGTTGGAACGCTCAGGCATACGATCATCGTTTGCTGGTACTGTTCCGAAAAAAACTTTATATTGAGAATTTTTTAAATGATACTTTTCAATGACACTTTAGCAGTCAAACTAGTGTTTCATTTATAAATAAAATCCACACCGGTTAGGTGTGTTACGATACGTTATGTTTTTTGGCCTATTGGTCTCTTAGGGGCACATTACGATACCCGGCGTAAAAAAATCCGCCAGGCATGGAAGTGGCAAAAATCCGCCCGCACACACCGCCTGAACACCGACCACGCCATTATGAGTACACAAACCGAAAACCGCCATTGGCGGAAAAATCACACAAAATACCGCCCGCCATCGTCCGAGTCGGAGTCAAACCGCCCGCCACGGACGGAAACACGCACGACAACACAAAACCGCCCGCCCACACGGCCGACACACCGCACGTGAAATTACGATCGCACCGCCATGAGCGCGGAAAACCACAAATATACCGCCCGCCAGCGCAAACAACGCCGATGAGAATCGACACGGCAGAAGCCATGGCGCCCACGTACCTGCACAGAAACCATCCGCACACAAAACCAATAGCACACAACATGGCCAACAAGTCCACACAGCAAGGCACACACAAATACACAAGCACAGTACACATCCCGAAAACACCCCCCGGACAAACAAAAAATACAAAGGCCAGAACCCCAGACACAACACACCTGAAAACAACAGACCATGAGGACACACCCACATAGGTGAGTACAAAAGCAGCACTCCCACAGACCACAACCCCTTGCTACATTGCAAACCAGAGAGGAGAGGAGAGGACACAGTGACACAGCAAGGACAGCAGCACACCACAGAAACGCACACATCACAACCACCACCACCACCACCACCACCACCAAACACCACCACCACCACCACCACCAAACACCGGCACCACAAACACCATGGCACCACAAAGGATGCCCAAGTTCACGCCCATGGAGCTGACGGTCATGGTCGACGAGATCATCAAGGTGTACCCACAAATCTATGGGAACATGGTCCAGCACACACCACTAGCCACCAGAAACAGAATGTGGACCCGGATCGTAGACCAGGTCAATGCAGTCGGGACCCTGCCCAGGAACAGAGTCGAGATAAACAAACGTTGGAATGACGTAAAGAGCCTGGTCAAGAAGAAGGAGGGCAAAAACAGAGAGCTGGCTGCCGTCACTGGCGGAGGGAATCCCGCGCTCTTTAAGACCTTCAAAGCGTGGGAGGAGAAGGTGCGAGTCGTAATCCATCCGGAGATCCTCGCCGGATTAGCAGGGGAGTGGAGGCTGGTAAGTACAAACTAATGTATACTAGCACACCGCTATGTACACACATGCGTAACCACCATGCCACAGCTCCCAGGGACAAACACCCCCATGTCCAGCACACAATACACAACACATCACACGCACATGCAACAGACACTACCACACACAGGCCAAACCGAACAACTGTAAGATGCGTGGGGACATGTGTACACTAAGCCAGCCACGTAACCACCAACAGGTCCCCAAATATGCCAGAAGCGCCACAACGAGCACCCACCACACCCATGTGTCCGCCACAGCTGCACTAACCGACAAGTAACAGGTAAGTGGCAGGAACACAAAGTGCAGTGGGTGGGACGGTGGACAGCCCAAGTACAACACACACCAGGCCCCAGTCCCACAGCACAGCAAGGAGGAGCATCCCCCACACCCCACAGCCACGTGTCAGCCACCGCAGTGCACAACGACAGCCGAAAGGCAGACATCACGGTCCACAGCAATCGGTGTCAGTGGGTGTACAGCCACCCCCACGACCCACTACACCCCCCCACCCCCACAGACCTGCAACATGGAGCACCCCCCGCTTAGAGCCATGTGGCATCCAGTACAGTGCACGCACGAACAACTTGCAGGTGGGAAACTGGACAGGGCTGGATTACTGGAGGCATGAGGACCATAACACCACCAACACATGGGACATGTCACGTAGCACACGAACACGCAGCACCGCCCACCGTCACGAACAAGTGAACAATGTGCACACGGACATGAACAGCAGACTCACACCCCACATGACCCATCACAGACATAGCAACACCCAAGGAGCCACGTCTGCATGCACAAGCCACACTGAATATAGTCCCACACGGCAGCCACTGTGCAACTCATCACACACAACCGAAACACCATTGAAGTCCTGTCCATGTAGCCCCCACTGCCTGTCAACCCCACACCCCACAACTACGCCTATGTAAGACAAACAACACTAGACGCAACAGAGCGGAACAACATAAATGCACACGAACACCACTGAACCCATCAAACTCACAGACACACCATGCACATACAACATACCATCCATCCCATCCGTCAGCCCCAGTCACATGAAAGGCATGTCATCCGCACAGCTGCCACACATACAGCAGTCACGCTAAGACACATGCCCATGACCAACCATGTGCCAGAAGTCAATTAAGCGCACGACACACTGTGAGCAACAACACACAACATGGGCCACACCCCCCCGAGCACTGCAGTGATGCACATGGCACAGGGCAGCACGCACACCAAGGAGATGGGACAACTGCAATACGTTGGCTGGCACACAACTATCACTCACTCATAACGATGCGTCCAATGCCATGTCCAGTAACCACAACAGACAGCAAATATGCAGGGCATGTCAGGCATGCACACACCTCAGACCATGCACTGTCATGCTGCCACAACACATGTCACGTTCGGCACCCATGGCTCACAGCATGTACCCCAAAAGCATATCCCCTCCCAAATGCGAATCTGGGGCATGGCCCCCATGTTGCCATATGCGTTCCTAAGCGTTCCATTTGAACCCCAAAAGCATATCCCTCCCAAATGCGAATCTGGGGCATGGCCCCCATGTTGCCATATGCGTTCCTAAGCGTTCCATTTGAACCCCAAAAGCATATTCCATCCCAAATGCGAATCTGGGGCATGGCCCCCATGTTGCCATATGCGTTCCTAAGCGTTCCATTTGAACTCCAAAAGCAAAGTACAAACCAGACCCAGGATGGGCCAGGAGCCCGCATACACCAGAGTCACAATGAGTAGGGGCAAAGCAACACACCCATCGGCATGGCCAATCCGTCCCATGCCACATGTGCACAGCACACAGTCCCATTGCCTAGCACACACAACTACAGATGCCACAGCCACACACTCGCCTCCGGGAAACCCATGTACGAGATTGCACGAACTGCCAATGTCAGACGACTAATACATACTTCGCCAGGTGCAACACAATAACAAATCTAATTTTCTCCACAGGTGACGAACTGCTGGACGCTGGGGATGGAGACAGCAGCCAGCACAGCCAGCCTACAAGCCCCCAACGAGGACACACGGATCTGGAGGATCTGTCCACCTCTTCGGACACGGACCACCAAGCTGGCCCATCTGGCGTGGCAGGGCCCAGCCGCTCCCCAGGACCCCTCCTACCCACCAACCCATCATCCAGGGATGCTGAACAGTCCCAGTCCCCTGCTGCCACTGTCGTTGCGGCCACACCCACGGTCATTGCGGCCACTACCACTGCCGCAACCGCCACCATCGCCGCACCGACCACCACCGCCTCCACCACCACCACGTCTTCGCTGGCACCAGCCCCAGCGCAGGTGGTGGCCCGGCCGACTGGATCCACCCTGGGAGCCACAGCGAGGACCGTGGTGTGCAATGTGGCTAGTGGGCAGGCCGGTGGCAGCAGGACTGGTAGGAGGAGCAGGGTCAGGGAAACGCCAGCCTCCCCTGGGAGCCATGCCCTGCCTCAAATGGCCAGAGTCCTTGGGGCCTATGAAGAGGCCCAAGGACAATGGGCCAGGTCTGCTACTGACACGCGGGAGGTGCTGGGGGTGCTGAGGTCCATGGACGCCCATATGGGCCAATTCGTGTCCCGTATGGACCAACTCGTGGACCTCATGGGCCAGCTGGTGGTGGCGGTGGGGTCACAGGCAAGGCCAGCAACACCACCTCCGCCACCACCTGCTAGGGCGCAGGGTCGGCCAGCAGTGTCCACTTCCCCTGCGTCCACAGCCAGTGAGCACACCTCACCCACCACCAGCAGGTCGCCACCACACACCCCCTCCCAAACGTGGAAGGGGCCGTCCGAAGAGGAAACAGATCTCCCGGGAGGACTTCGCACGCTCCAGTCGCAAGTGAGGCAGCCAGCCAGCCTTCCGCCAGCCTTCCTTGACCAGCCACTGCATTGACTTGCTCTACGATCCCACTCCACACAGCCAGCTGGATGGCATGTGTGTGTCGGACTATGGACATAGAACCAGTGGGTACACCCTGATCATCACGCAGCCATGACCGACAGCTCATTGTCACTGCACGCACCACTTTTGTTATCACCTTACACACAATCACATGTCACAGTTCGTAATAAATGCACCTTATTCACTAACTGCTGTTTGTGCCCTGTGTTTTATTTGTACGGAATACAACGGCCACCTTGGGCGGAAGGGCACCTGATGCGTGGCATGGCAATGGAATCCGGAGGAGCCTGTAGGGACCTAGGGGTGGGAGACAGAACAGGAGCACATTCAATGAGTGTGTCACACACCCATCACACAGTACATGTCAACAACTACAAGCAATGTACACACATCGCACAGAGCAATAGGGCACAATGCCACAGTCACCAACAGTGGCATACTACCCTGGCCATGGAGCGTTGACACACTGCACGCAGTGAACATACGGCCACCCTGACACAGCACACACACACCTGCACAGATACAGACACATCATCCGTCGTACATGGACACTCACCGTCAAGTGAAGTAGCGGGCGATGAGCTGCTGGCGCACATTCCCAGCTTCCTCCTCTCCGCTGTCCACCTCACTCGAGCTGTCCTGGTCTGCGGGCTGGGGCCCTGGTTGATCTCCGTCATCCACAATGAGGGGGATCTGCTTCCGAATGGCCAGATTGTGCAGCATGCAGCACGCCACCACTATCTGGCACACCTTCTGTGGGGAGTACGCCAGTGCACCCTCGGTGCGGTCCAGGCACCTGAACCTGGACTTGAGGAGGCCAAAGGTACGCTCGACCACACGTCTGGTCCTCCCATGTGCCTCATTGTATCGATCGTCTGCTGGGGTGCGAGGATTCCTCAATGGACTGAGCAGCCATGCCCCATTCGGATACGCAGAGTCACCTGGGTGTGAGGGACACAGAGAACCGTAGCTATTCCAACTGGACAGGGGACAGCATCGCACAACCAGCACGCTACACCACTCCACATACTCACCGACAATACAGGCACGATCCTGTTGCAGATTGGCCATCAGTCGTGGCAAGATGCTGTTGCGCATTATGGGTGCGTCATGGGCCGAGCCTGGAAACTTTGCACACACGTGGGTGATCACCATGTCCGCAAGGCACACCACTTGCACATTCAGGGAGTGCGTGTGCTTCCTGTTGCGGTACAGGTGCTCAGTGGCCTGTGGTGGAACAAGGCCAACATGAGTGCAGTCAATGGCTCCCACGACGTGTGGGATTCTGCCAAGGGCATAGAATGCACCCTTCACTGCCGCCAATTCACGAGCCCTGGGGAAGCGGATGTACCTGTTCCGGCACAGCATCATGGCTGCCAGTACATCCCTCAGCACCTTGCTGAACATGGGCTGGGACATCCCTCCTCCACTGCCCACTGTGTGCTGGAATGACCCAGTGGCGAAGAAATGCATGGCGGCCATCACCTTAGCCGTGGGGGTGACAGCAGTCGGATACACCCTGCGGGGACGGAGATGGGGCTCTAACATGGCACACAGTCGATGCAGAGTTGGCCTGTCCAGCCGAAACTTCCTGATTACCTCTGTATCGTCCATGTCCGCCAGCAATTGGTATGGGCGGTCAATGTTCGGTCTCCGCCTGGGTTAAATGGCAGAGGACACATGTCAAAGCAACACGGCACATAGCAATTTCGCATACACATCACTGACATGACTGAGCAAGCACATGAGCCACAGCCCAGCTGTCAAGCTGGGACGGCACGGCCACAATACACTTACACAGGTCTCCCAACAATGGCAATGGCAAGTGAGACATACCACTGCCATGTGCATGCACATGGGGATCTAGGCCCCAATGACTTGCGGGGCGTGCTGATGGGGACTGACTGCATATTCGTCAAGCGGCAACGCCACGGCAACATGAGTGTCTGCTGAGCATGGAACTGCTTCCGAGGCTGGATGAGTATGGCACACGACGACGACGATGTGGGCACGGGCTGAGCGGCCAATACAAGTGGGACCTGTGGCACGAGGGGATATGAGACAGTAGTAGGTGTCAGCACTGCACCCTATGTACAGCACTGTACGGATCACAGCTCCCGAAACATTGACTGGTGTCCACATTGACAGCCCCATGCCAAGACGGCTGTGTGCTTGCAGTCACAGGTGAGAGGTTACATTGCACGTGCCAGGTGGCAGACGTACATAGTGGGAGCTGGCATGTGTGTGCATGTGTCTCCTGTTCAGGATCCACCAGATGGGCGCTGACTCTGTACTGACCATTGGACACAGCATGTTCCGTGGAAGGCTTGTGTGTGTGGGATGGTGGCACTGGATGTGCCTCCGTTGGGTGGGGGCCATGCACAGGGCGGGTACGTCGATGATTGCGCATTGTTGGTCACGGTGGGTGCACCAACTAAGATGTGTTGCCCTGTGTTAAATTCCTATGTCCGCATGATGATGGACTGTGGATGTGGGCAGACTACACATTGGTCGATGTGCTGTCTATATGCATGTGCCTTCACACCAGGCACAGCTGCCCCTGCACATGTGACCCCTGCTGGACTCGCTGCTGGGTCTGTGGAGCTGATGCACCTTCTGCGCGTGGGGCGGACAGCTCTCCTCACTTCCCTCATTGCGCATGTCATGTCTTTGCCGCAGGTGACATGGATCATGGAGGGCCCACATGTACGCGTGGGTAGGCTACACATGATTGTTCACTGGTCGCCACCCCCAGTCAGTGTTTCGAATGGGAAGGTTGTCGTGCTGGTGGTATGTTCGATGTGGCGGATGGGCGGGCCTAGGTGCGGGCTTACATTCCGGACATGGGGGGTAGTTGGATTGGCGACTAGTTGCAGTACACACGGGACACGTCTCTTCCTTTCCACATCTGGGTCATCCCTTGTACTAACTGACAGTGATACAGTCATCTTCGCCCCAGCCCTCATGTCCTCCCCTCGCCCCCAATATGCATGCTCACCTGCGAGGCTAGCGCTTGCACAGGCAGCCCCAAGCTCGCACCAGAGAGGGCAAGGAGTGAATGTGTGGGTCCAGTTGCACGAGTGGGCTGTCTCAGGGTATGATGTGTGGCGGGATGCCGTCCACCTGCGTGGTGCCCCAAATGGAGACCCGGCCTGCATGGACTATGCATCACAGTCTTTGCCTTCCGGATCCGCCACCTGCGACACCCAGTGGCTGTGGCTGCCCTTGCGGCCAGGCCGCGTCCGTCTGTGGCTGTTGGCCCACACATTCACTCTTTGGCCTCTCTGGGGAGGGCTCGGGGGTGGTGGCGCACGCGCTTGCACTTAGTCGCAATGGCATGTGTCGTGGTTGGTATGATGGACAATGGATGGGATGGTGCGAGCCACCTCCCGTGACGTCAGTGCTGCTCATGCTGTGGTGCGTCCCCCCTACACTTCCATGTGACTTGTGCCATGCTAGACGTTGAGGTTCTATTGCCTGCGTGATATGACCAGGAGGAGCGCGAGGAGACCTCTCACACACCATGCTCCACTGCCATCCCGTGCCCTGTATCGCCTGTGCGGATTGACTATGTTGGGGTTACACCTGGTCGACTGGGGCTGTGTGTGCCTTGTCAAGGGGCATGGCGGGCGCACAACAGGATCCAGCTTGTCCACAGAGGGTGGGCTGAGGTGCGCCTGGTACCGCCTTGTACGTGTGCCCGGCTGCTGTGCACACACGTGTTCACTCCCCCGACAGGTGTCCTCTCACAATGCCCAGGGAAGCGGTGGTGTACTGTTCATGACCCCTCCCAACACGGCGTGCTCCAACTTGGCATGTGCGCATCTACCCGTCGCACCCACCCACCTGAGCACTGCGTCCATACGACTTCACACGACACATGTGTGTCTTCCACAGTAGTGCTACTCATTTGCGTTGACATCCAATACCAGTGGACTACATGGTCATGTCACGACTGCCGTGTACTTCACATACTCTCATCCTCTCTCATTCGTACTTGTGAAATGAGTCAGCGGAGACAGTTTTGGTTTCAAACATTATATTGAGTCTTCTGTCCTCTGTGATGCAGTATAGTGGACACTACTGGCAGCGGAATGCATGTTGAGGATATACTGAGCATGATTACAAATGGGATAGGGTGTGGGGTTACATCTGCTTGGCCAAGGCTGTGCTAATGTACATTTACGTATAGCTGCGGAGCTGCGGACTTTGACACAGACGGTATACATGTAGCCTACCAGACCGCTCGGCATCATGGGCACAGTCCATCTCAGTTCCATGTGACAGGTTTGCTGCGGTTGTTCCTCATGCACGCGTGCATGTGAGATGACATCAGGGCATGTGCTTGCGTGCATGCAGCGGCGTGCCACTTGTTGTTGCACTGTGGTGGTTACTGGACATGTCACAGTCACTGGGGTCGTGTTGTTGTTGTATGCACTTGTCGTCCATGCAAAGGTCCTGGTATGGGATTTCCGGGCGGGGGTGGGAGGGGTGCAGCACCCACAGACTCCAGGCGACCTATTCATGTCCACTGAGCGGTGTGTGTGTCCATGTGCGCTGGATCCATGTCGTGTCCTGGTTGTTCGTGCAGTTCCGTCCATGTGGGTGCGATGCACAGAGCCCATGCCACTGCCTCCCACGATGCATGCGGTGTTCCTGGATGTGATGGGGAACAGTGTGCATGTCCCGGTCATATCCGATGTCATGGCGATGTCGTTGATGGTGTGGTTACAGTTGCCGGTCGTTTGGTATGGCTGTTGTGGTGGTGACTGGCCAGTCCGTGCGGAAGCTGAGCATGGGTGCGGGGTTGGACTTCATAGGTCACTCGGGGAACCTGCGTTGTGGTCCGACGTATTTACAGGTTGTCAGGTATGCGATGCCGCCCAGCAGGGCTTCCATGTCATTGGTGGTGTACATGTTTGCCAGCCAATGAAGCGGATGGTGGCTGTCAAGGTGTTGTTCGTAGGTTGTCCCTTGGAGGACCATGATGGGGCATGCTGGGTGACATTCGATGTAGCTGTTCTCGATGATCCGTCGTGTGGAGGCACAGTGGTTCCATTTCAGTGCGCGTGCGATGTTGGCCACATACGCCATGCCCCCATAAGCAGAGCAGGCCCTGTCGTGTGCGTCCAGAGGGAGGAGTAGTGGTAGCAGGTCCGCCTTCAGACATGCCGGGTTGGAGAGGCATATCTCGACGGGATGCTGGTAGGGACACCTCCGACAGTAGAAGACGGGCATGACGCAGCTGAACAATGTGATGCGGTAAGTCAGTCGGTAACTTACGTTCAGCAGGGACAGGAGATCGCATCCCAATGTATGTATCGTGTTGGTTTGGTACAGCTTGAGCTGTTCGGCGTAGTTGGGTAGGTGTGTTGCGGTTGCCATTTCGCAGCGGTTCGTAGAGGTGGCGTGCTCCGGCTGTGTGTGCAGTCTGCAATGTGCACGCTCCGGGGTTGCTGTGAGCTCTGTGTAGTCGTGGGGAGACAGGACTTGTGTTCTGTTGGCTTGTTTGGAGGACACGGGCCCTCTTCCCACATGCTTCTCAGACAGTTCAAGGTCAGTGCTGTGTGACTCCTTCCAATTAACTTGCATGTGGCCGACATGGGGGAGTGTTTTCTTCTTTCTTCCCCGTCCGTTGTGTGCTTCTGTGATATGCGCTATCTGCCCTGTGGTCGGTCTCCTCGGCATGCCTGTGTTGGTCTATTCTTGGACAATGGCTGTATTCACCGGCTTCTGTCGTAGGGCTGTGGTTTCGGTGTTGGAATGGAAGGTCATTCAGTGCTGTCTGCTCTCCCTTGTGTGGGCGGCAGGCTGCCTTTCCGCTCTGCGTTGGGCCTTGTGTGTGGATGTAATTCTTGGGCCACCTGTTGTCGGTCCCCGGGCTCTTTGGTGTTCCGTTTCATGTGTCTTGTTCATATGTGCAGGGTGGTATGGGTTTTTCAGTGTGGTACTGGCGTTCCTCTTCCCGAAGGGGCCCTGCTTCTCCTAGTTGGTGTTGCCGCCGCTGTGTGCTTCGCCATGTTTGTTACACTGGGGTGTGTCCTGCTGTTGCGTGACTTCACTGACATGTGTGCGTCGGTTGTGTGGCGTTGGGTGTTGTCCGTGAATTGGGCGTTGGGGACATGTCTGTGGCCGGCCTGTCACGTGTCATGTGCGTTCGGGGTGGGGCTGATGTGTGTGCTGCTTGGTTGTGTCCCTGTGTCTGTGTGCGACGCATGCATGGCGCTGCGGTTGGCCTCTGCGTTGTGCGCATGTGTGGCGGCGTCATCGGCGCTTTGGGGCCGTGACGGGGTGGTTGGTTCCTAGTCCCAGGTGGTGTGTACACATGTGTTCTGCGATGTTAGGATTTGGCCTGTGTGTCATATGTGGATGCAATGGTGGATGTGTAGTGTGCACGCGCTGGTGGGGGGTTGTCCGCTTTTTCCGCCCTTGCACTGTGTGCGCTGTTTGCGTGCACTTGTTGTGTGTGTGCCTACCTGCGTCTCCGCGGCACGTTGCGTCCTTGGTGGTGCATCAGCAGAAGCATGGGAAGGGCCTGCAGTGCTGGATTCATGCCCGGGTGCCGCTTCTTCGTTGTCCGTGCTCGGCGTCCGTGTTACCGCTTCGGTTTGTCGTGACGGTATCTCTTGGCCGTGGGAGCCGTTTGTTTGCGGCATCGTAATTTATGCGCCGGGCGGGACGTGTTTCGTCGGACGGTGTGTGTCAGTTGTGCTGCGCCGCTACGTGTGCGGGCGCACTTTGATGGCGGACGGTGTTGCTGGCTTGCCGGCGGTGTTTGGCCTGCTTTTCGCATCATAATTGGGCGGGCGTGTGGACTGCTGCGTGCCGGCGGTAACTGGTGGTTTTTGCATCCGCCAGCACGGCGGTTGTGCTTCCGCCCGCCATCGTAATGGGCCCCTTAGCTCTGTATTTAGTATAGGTTTTCCAAATTGGTAGTTTAAAGTTTGTTTTGTCAAATAATATATTAAGGTTTCTCCGTCTGCTGTTGTCCATCTTTTTGTCTTTTTATTTATTTGTTGCAACAAAATCGTATAACTAAAACAACTTTATTGATGCGTCCACTTCTTCTCATTGTAATAAATGTTATCAATCTTGACGCCTATTTTCAGATAACTATATCTACAACTAATACCCGAAGAAATTTATATTGCAACATAAGGATTATTATGTCCAATTATTCGGTGTTGTAGGTGAAATTCTGAGAAACTTACGTCTTTGCGTGAATCGTCAACAGAACAATCTTTTAAATTATCTGGAAATTTCAATTTGGAGGCATAAGGTGAGGCATCTTGACCACAGAATTACGTTTGTAAAAAGATTTTCTTTAAGTGCGCTAAAAGCTTCTGCGCTTTTCCATTTCCTGTTTAGATTCGAGTGTAACCCAACCGAACTGCTTAAAATAAAGCTTACAAGAAAATTTGGTTGACTCTCTTGCATTACATTTTTATTTTACTTTTCACTTCATGCTTCGGAAATGGCCTTTTGTTTATCCTTATCTCAGGATTTATGCTCTCATCTTTTCCTTAACAATTTTTCTTTCTTTTTCTGTGTAAATAGGTATTTAATATATGATTTTGAGTTACTGGTTTTTTATATTAATTATGTTTCACTTAGAAGTCATTTATTGATTGCATGTATGGGTATAACAGGCAACTTAGGTGGTGTTTTAATGTGAAAATAGGGGCATAAAGGTTTTATTATTATTAGTTGGTCGGAGTTTAATATGTTTTTGCATATAGGAGGGAGATATAATGTGGCACATAAATCTACGCGCAATGTGGTGGAGCGAACATTTGGACTCCTCAAAAGCAGGTTCCGCTGCCTCCACAAAAGTGGAGGTGCACGGCAGTACCGGCCACTGATCTGCTGCAAAATAATAGCTACATGTGCCATGCTGCATAACCTTGCCACAAAGAGGGGGACACCCGTGGAAATCAGTGAATCAGAGGATGAGGATGAGGAATGTCCCCAGCCACAGCACAGCGCTGCAGGTGTCGCAGCTGCACCAGATGAGAGACAGAGACGGGCAGAGATCACACACAACTATTTCTGAGTAAGTAATGAGACAAAGCTAGTAACTTCAATTGTGTGACGGTGTTTAATTGACCTTCAGTCAGGCAATTGGACAGCACAACGCAACACTATGATGGCCTCACAGTGCCTGGTCAAGCCAAACATGGCATAGTCACTCCACCATGCAACAGCCCTAGTCCCATCATTGTGTCAAATGGGTTACGTCACCCACCACACAATGGAATGTGATGGCAGTGCTTATCTTCTGCGCCCACGCGCAGCACTGCTGCGTTCAGCAGGCACACTGTCCTCCCCAGTGCTGTGTCCTGCGGCTGATCCGTGCCTACCACTGCGCCTCCTGGTCTCCTGTAATGGGGGGGTGATGCTGCTGCGGCTTGTTGCCTCCTCACTCTCAGCCCCATCCCCCGATCCTGTGGCAGCAATTTGGTTGATCTGAAGCACCTCCAAGGCACTGGTGACTGTTACCAACCCCTGAGTGACATCACGGCTGCACTTGGCCATCTCCAATTGCATGGCCACCGAGCGCCTGCTGAGGACATGGGTGGCATTGCACAGCCTGTTAACTGCCTTAGTGTACCCTTCCAGTCTCTGTCTGTCCCTGCGCCTTGCACCACGGTCGCTATCAATCTTGCTGCATAGCAGCCTAACAGCACCAGACATCTCCCTCATGCCCTCTGCCACGGTGTTGTTGAGGCAGTATATGGCCTCCTTCATGTCGTTAATGTTTTTATTGTTTGCCACCATCTGGCGTTGCATTGCCCTCATTGTTTTGCCTTGCAGGCGCTGCACTTTAAGCATCTTCCCCTCCAGACCAGAGAAGACACTGGACTCCTCTGCCTCAGGACTGTGTGCCCTTTGTCGGCGTCTTCGTGCACCTGTGTTGCCAACCTCCATGGGGGACTGTGTTACAGATGCGTGTACATCATCATCTTGCGGGATCTGTTGTGCTCCCTGGCTCTCATCCTCTGTGCCCTCCATTTCCTGGAGGCTACCCACTGAATACCTCCTGGCTCGTGGTGGTGGTGGTGGTGGTGATGGTGGTGTGACGTCAGCAGGTGATTGGACATCCTCCTCCAGTGTGTTTTGCTCCCTGGAAGCCTCTTCTGTCTCCCCTTCTGCAGCCTGCCGCGATGTATCGCCTGTGGATACAGGATGTACTATTACTCACTTGTCTGGCAGCATTTGCCTACAAATACATTTCATGACTGCCAATCTAGCTGTCTGTCCCCCGCTTGCTTATCTATTGATGTGTGTGACATGCATATGCTTTTTGTGGACTGACTGATATGCTATTAGTTGATAGGGACTACATCTCCCATAATGCATTGCTGATTTTAGGCAAAACATGGTCTGGAGTGGGATTCATGCAGGGGGATTGGGGTTAGGGAGGGTGGCACAGCATGCTGTGCATGCATCTTACCTTGTCTGTTCGACCCTGTGGCTGAACTGTCCACGTCTCCAATGCCACTGACGCTCTCCGGCTGGAGGGTGAACTCCACCATTTGTTCCAATGCAGTCGGTGCAGGCGCTGCTGATGTCCCCCCACCTGTCTTTCTGGCTTGTTTGAGCCGTTCTGCCACCCTCTCCTTGGCACGTTTCCGGAGATCGTACCAGCGCTTCTTGAGGTCCTCTGTTGAGCAATGGGTGACGCCGATGGCATTGATTTTCTGCTGGATCACTAGCCAAATCTTCCGTTTTTGTGACTCAGGGACGTGCAGGGATTGTTTACCAAAGAGCTGGTCGTGATCCTTCACCACCTCCTCTATTAGGACCTCCAACTCCCTCTCACTGAACTTGTGTTTACGCTTTCTTTCTCCAGCATCCTTCCCCTTCTCCTGTGAGTCCATGGTTCTCTTTTGGTGTATCAGCTAGGTGTTAGCTGTGCAGCTCCTGTGCTTTTGCTCCTGCTCCATTCCTCTCCAACAGCTTCAGGATCAGTGTAGCTGCATGGGTGTGGCCACTTCCTGGTTGTGAGGTCATCAGGAAGCACAGGATTGGCTGATTCACAGCTTTGCGATTTTTTTAAATACCGGATTCGCTAATTACCGATTCGGTAATATGGAATCGGTATTACCGATTCGGTAATGAGGATTCGGTATTTTTAATAGCGATTTTTACAGAATCGCTAACTTCTAGCGATTTTTTATCGACATCGCATATAACGAGTTCTTAATAGCGAATCGGTAAAATTCGCTATTAAGAACTCGCTAATTCGGTTTTACCTACATCGGGCCCTAAATGGTTTAAGTAAGAAAATGCCATCTTTTTATGGTGGCATTTTCAGAACTTAAATTTAAAAATCAACTTTGCCATCAGTTTTGTTTTAAAATTGTGAGTCTATAGAAATCAAGTTTGGTTTTCCCATCTCTTCCCAATCCTAATTTTCTCTTATAAAATGTAATAAGGCAATCTCAATGTTATCCAATAGGAGAGATAGGCCTTGCAGTAGTGAAAAACAAAGTTAAGTGCGTTTCACTACCAGGACATGTAATACTTAAAAGTACATGTCCAATTTTTGAATACACCTGCTAATGGGTGGTCCAGGGCCTACCTTAGGTGACCTATATCTAATAAAAAGAAAGGTTTGGGCATGGAAAGTAGGTTAACTTGCCAGGTCAAAAAGGCATTTTAAAACTGCACACACAGGCTCTGCAGTGGTAGGCTTGTGCCATGTTTAAAGAGCTACTTAACTGGGTGGCACAATCAGTGCTGCAAGCCCACTAGTGGCATTTGATTTACAGGCCCTGGGCACATGTAGTGCACTTTACTAGGGACTTATAAGTAAATCAAATATGCCAATTGTGGATAAAACCAATGTTACCCTGTTTAAAGTCAAGAGCACATGCACTTTAGCACGGGTTAGCAGTGGTAAAGCACCCAGATTCATAAGCCATCAAAAACGAAGTCAGAAAAAACTGCCAAAAACAGGAGGTCAGAAGGCAAAATATCAGGAGAAACGACGCCAAGGGTGCTAGGTCTAACAATTAGGGCCTCATTACGATGAGGCTCGGAAAGCCTCTGAACGCAGTTCGGATGCTTCCCGAGCCTCATCACAGTTTCAAAACCGACCGCCTCATTACAATGGAGGCTGTCAGTTTTGAAACCAGCCGGACATTCCGGCTGGCTTCCAACGGTTTCAAGGAGCCCGTCTGCCAGTCAGAACCGGCACATAATCCCCATGGACGGCAACGCCATCCGGATTACGATGTCGGTTTCCAGCAGGGTTTCCATGTCGGGCTCTGCGACATTGAAACCCTGTCGGAAAGCGACTTTGGGGATCCCTTGCAGGGCCCCCTTAAGCCAGCTGCCTTCGGTTGGGGGCCAAGGGGGCAACTATGGTGCCCCCCTGTTAATCCCTACACCGTGTGGCAGGCACCATGAAGTGCCTGCCACGCAGTGCAGGGATGAACACAAACTCCCTTTTCTGTATGGGAGCTTGTGCTGTGGCCAGGTTTCGACCGCAGCACAAGCTCCCATACAGAAAAGGGAGCTTGCAACTTCAAAATTCAGCGGTCAGGACTGCAGTCTGGAGATCGGTCGGACCCGTATCCGCAACGGTGTGGGGTGGACGCAAGCCAGCCCGACATCAAAATAAGGCCCTATGTCTGCTTGCAGTCTATGTTACTTTTCAGAAAATGTGAAAGTAATTCATTCATACAAGGGCCTAACCCACTCAGTGTAATGTGGCAAGTAAGCTTTTCCAAAGAAACCTCATGAGGTCTTGAAACTTTCTTAGGGCCAGATTATGACCTTACAGCAGAGCGGTGGCACGTCATTGCAAACTGCCATGCCACCGCTCCGCTGAAGGTCACCGCCGCCCGCCAACCTGCCTGCCAGATTCCTATTTTACAGTGGTCTGTCAGGCAGGCGGTGTGGCAGTTCACCTTGCAGTGTCCTTTAAAAGGGGGTGGTGCCTTTAAAAGGGCATTGCAATGGGAGCGCCTCACAAGTTTCCTGCACGGCATGGACTCGTAAGTCTTGTAAGTATTTTAAGAGAATCACATGTGGAAGAGATTCTTTGCCTCACTGCTCTTGGTTTCTATACAATGTGCAAGCCTGCTTCAAGGCTCTTTTGAGTGCATATGTTTTCCTGAGCTCTCCAGGTACTAAGGACGAAAATTCTTTCATTATTACATCCGCACCTTGAGGTGCATCCTTTATAAAGACTGGTGGACAGGCATCATTTACACGGATGATGTGATAAGCATCCAACAAATATGACCAGATTATTGCTTACAATTTGCAAAATAGCTCACCCACAATCGCTTTGTCTACATCATAAACCCTGTCTGGGCGGCTTTTGTCCTATATGGTGTATCAACCTGTATATATTCTTTAGTTGGAGTCACCACCAAAAGCTCCTTGAGATTCTTGCGAACTGTTGTTACTTCTCCATGATGTTCTGAGCGCTTCTGCCCAAGTCCCATTCCACAAAAGTATCCGTAGCCACCAAGGCATGTTCTTTGCTAAACCAGCTACCTTCGTATTCTTTGAAAGTATCTCTGAGTCTGAACGTTTCTCTTTCTTCTTTATACGAAAATCAACTTTATGAGCCAGTTCCCTTTTTTGTTTGACATATTCCTCCTTACTGAGATACTCATTGTGTCCACTTCTTTCTGTCCTTTTACTGTGCCCAGAATCCTGCAAAGATTAGGAAGAATGGCTATCAGAATACTGATACCAATCCAGCATTCTAATTTTATCATGGTCCTTAAGTTATATCCACCCATACTAGATTCCTGCAATGTGGAGAGGATGTGATGTTGAAGCTAGGGGTGGGCGATGAATTCCACTCCACCAGTGGAGGTCACAGAGTTTTGGCCACTCCGCATTGCACTTGTAACACAGAGTTCCGGCCAAACTCCGCCAACTGCGGTTTGGAGGTGTTTTTTCTTGCGCACATCTCACCAACAGTAAGTTGGCAAGCACAAACGAGAATTGGCATTCCCTAGCATCATTTTTAGGTGCTAGGAGGGCACCCAGTGAGATATTCTCTACATAGGTGGTAGTGGGCGGTCGCGAACGTTCGCAGTGAGAAAACTGCCGATCTAGCAGAAATTGTACTCAAGTGGCAGCCAAGAAGCAGCACCTCTAGCGCACTGTGTGGTGCCATTTGTGCTTATTTTGCAGGGCGGAACAAACTCCTGGCGCTAAAGATCAGCGGGAGCAGCGCGACATGCCGTTTTCGGCCCACTCACGGAACTCCGTTGACTCTCGCCTAGTTTTCATGTAACTCTGCAGGATTCCTTGGAGTGAAACTTTGCGAGTTTCGCCCACCCCTAGTTAAAGCCACTCCTTCCGACTTTTGAACTGGGGAACCAAGTTCGAGTCTCAGCGTTAGCTCAATATTCTGCAATTCTGGGCAAATCTCTTAATCTGCATGGCCCACAAAAATTAATGTGACCTTGTGTAATGTAACTGTTGCTTATGTAAAGTGCTTCAATACCTTCAGGTTAAGTTTCCACTATATAAACCTGAAATTAATGGGATGATCAAATTCAGATTTTTTGTTTTTGTTTTTCCTCTTGTGTAGCTTTCTCTTTAACAGAGCCCTCAGTCTCATTTTTTTTAGTTGCGATTTTGTGACTCAAGACCCTAAAGTATCATAGCCCACAAAGGCGTTAACTTCTGAAATAATTCTATGAAGCTCCCATTCATGATGTTAAACAAATCACTGGCAACTACTGGCACACTGCCAGAACTGCGGCTTCTACTCAGATGTTAATCAAAACTATCAGGAAATTGTTTCAAATTTTCCTTTTAATCTCATTCCTAAATCATGAGCTTGTGCATCTCTGCTACCATTCTGCATTTGTTTTAACACCTCCTGTAACACTGCTAATGATGGTGTTCTCCTCATAGTACTACAGATACTCACAAAGATTGTTTCCTATTAGTCCATTATTCTAAGGGTGGTACCATTCCACATAGTGAGCATCCTATGTTTATCTTTGGGTATTATATGAGGGGAAATCTCTTCTAGCTGGTTAGTTTTACGATCAATCCAAAATGGAATCTCATCTTGTTTTGTGAGTGCTTTTCACATTATAGCTTCAATAGTCTGAGGACTATTTGCCTACACCACTGGATGCGCTTTTTGTGCTGGGCTAGGAACAAATGTTCCTGTAGTAGTTGATTCTAAAACACTTACATTGGGCCACAAACTGGTTCAGTAAGGGTCTTACTTCTGGAGCTGTTAGATTTACTGTGTCAGGATATGGTGTATACCCAGCTAATATGGGCCAGGCAGCCCCTTCATTACTCAAGAGATCCATTGTAACATTATGAATTACATGGGGTAATTTTTCACTAAACCATGCTTGGGGTTCTTGATATCGTTATGGGATTTCTAATTTGCGATAGGATTCATAATTATGAGGTTTTTTTTTCTCTGTTTTTTCCCTTTTTATTGATTTGGCCAAAGGGTACAGAGAAAGAAAAAAGGCTTCAAATTAAGTAACAAGAAGAAATTAATACATAAACATTGCAATCCCCATCAAGACAGGAAAAAAAGAAGAAAAGAAAAAAGTAAAATAAAGTAAAAAAGCAATAGTAATAGTAATAAAAAAGAAAGCAGTTTAGATCGTAATCTAGTATGTAGAATCAAACGAAATGTTCCATATGCTTTCCAGTTTCTGAAGTGAGCGCACACCTCTAGTTTTAGCTAGCGCTCGCTCCCTCTCATAGAGATCCTTCATGATTGTCCACCATTCTCATGCAACAGGGGGATTCGGCGAGATCCATGCTCTTGCAATACAGAGGCGAGCTGCCACTAAAATGATGGAAAAGAAAAATCTCAACCCCCTATTAGCCTCCTCTTTGTGACCTAACATAATTTCTTTTGTGGTGGGAGAGAAATCCAACCCCAAGCGACTACCAATAGGTTGAGTAACTTCCTCCCAAAATGTATCAAGCTTGGGGCAGGTGCAGAACATATGTACAATATTAGTTGCAGTCATTCCGCATTTCGGGCAGAGCATCCTATCTCCCCCATCTCCCCGTGTCGCTTGTGTCCATTTCGCGTTCTTTTCACTAGTATAATACTGCATACAAATAGTGCAAAATTGTTGCAGCTTTAAGCTAGTAGAGTGAATAGCCCCATGCAAAGTATCTAAAGCAGAGGCTATCTCTAAAGGAGTAATGGCTACACCTAAAGCTTGACTCCACTTGGTGGCCAGACGCTGACTATCATCCCTCCTATATTGGCAAAGTTGTAAACACATAGTACTAATTTGTGATTTCTGATTAGTATCTAATAAGCATCCCAATAAGTCAGAATTCTGCGGTGTTTGAATCATTTGTCTTCTTAGAAAATTGTCTCTTAACTGTAAATACTTTTAAAAAAATTGTTGTGGGAGGTTATACGTAGATTGTAAATGAGCAAAAGACCATTAAGATCTTACAGTTGCCCGAGCTGTTCAATCCCGTAGCCTGCCCAATGTCGGCCTACAGCATCATGAAATACATCCGGGAGGTTAGGATTGTCCCATAGAGGGAGATTGGAGTCACACTGTACGTCATTCGAGGACAGCGAGCAGTAGTTTAAGATTTCATGCCATGTACATACTATATGTTACAGTGATTTATAACGTGCACGGCTACTCATGAGTGTCCCGGCGCGAAAGCCAAAATTGGAAACTGTACGGAACTGAGAGAGATTACCGATAAAATAAACAGCAGGGTTTTTAGTCTTTTCTTGAACAGGCAGGGGTCGTGAATGCTGGGCAGTTCGAGAGGGAGAGAATTCCAAGCTTCGGCCGCTTTGAAAGATAGAGAACTACCTCCAATTCTAACCAGCCGAAAGCGAGGGATCGATGCCAGACACTGTGAGGTGGAGCGCAGATGTCTTCGAGGGGCATAGAAACTGAACCGTTTCCTCAAATAGAGTGGCCCTGATCCATAAAGTGCTGAGTGGGCCATCGCGAGAGCCTTAAATTTGACTCTTTGAGCCTCTGGGAGCCAGTGCAGATCCCGTAGATGATGTTTTACGCTAGACCTGCCCGGAATACCCAGCAGAGCTCTGGCCGCAGCATTCTGCATTACCTGAAGTTTCTTGAGCTGGTATCCTGGTAGGCCAATATAAAGTGCATTGGCATAGTCAAGGCGGCTGAGGATCAAAGCACGCTTGACCATCTCCTTAGCAGTCCTAGGTAATAAAGGTAGAAACTTCCTAAGGGACTTCAGTGTGCCAAAGTATTGGCCTGCCAATTTCTTTACTTGCGTAGAGAACCTGAGATTCTCCTCGAACCAGACACCTAAGTTCTTGACTGCCTGTCCCGTAGAGCTGGGAAGGGGGTAGTCTGGCGGCCAGAGGGCTTCCCTGAACTGTGGGGGAAAGGATCGTATAAGAGGATTTCTGACTTATCCTCATTACACTTTAACTGAGCAGCTGCAAGCCATTTGAATACGGCTGTTAGACAGTTGTTTGCTCTCGTTGGAGAAGTATCAGAGTCCTTCCATGTGAAGAGGAGCTGGGTATCATCAGGTTAAGCTATGATCTTTGCTCCCAGATCCTCAGCCAGATAGACTACAGGGGTGACATATACATTAAAAGATGGGGACTCAGGGTAGAACCCTGAGGTACTACAGTAGTCACCTTTTGTGGGGCCGATGAAAAAGGGGGTAGCCACACTTGTTGTGATCTATCTTCCAAAAATGATTTAATCCAGTCCCACGCTAGGCCCACAACTCCAATGTTTGCAAGGCGAGCTAATAGCAGAGAGTGAGGCACCGTATGGAAGGCGGAAGAGAGGTCCAATAAAATCAGTGCCGCTCTCCCGCCCCCATGCAGACACTCTCTGATAGCTTCTGATATTTCCACAAGCGCCGTCTCCGTACTATAGGTAGCTCTGAACCCTGACTGAGCAGGATGTAACGATCCAGAAGTTTCTTCAAAATTGGCCAACTGCTTAAAGACCGCCTTTTCACATATCTTAGCCACAGCTGGAAGGAGGGAAATGGGGCGATAGTTGGCAGGGTTGGCCGGGTCTAGGGAGGGCTTTTTAAGCAGAGGGAGAAGTTTGGCTTGCTTCCATTCAGGCGGAACCGTGGCAGATTGGACGGACAGATTAATAAGGGAATTAACTTCAGGATTGACAACTTCTGCCACAGCAGCCAGCAACCAGGCCTGACAGGGGTCAGTTGGGGAGCCCGATTTCAGTGATATCAAAATAATTTCAAAATAATATCTCTAATCGTCTTAAATCGAACTCTTTTATAATAATTCGGGTAATTAATTTTATGCAAAAACATATTACTATCCAATCCAAGTGCAAAGTAAAAACAAAAATAGTGGTTCTTAATAGACAGAAGACTTTGGAGGTGCCCAGAGAACGCTGCCCAATAATATAATTTTAAATCAGGAAGTTGGAGGCCCCCTTGTTTATAGGGAAACTTAAATGATCGGATAGCTCAACGTGCTTGCTTATATCCCCATACTATTTATCGCACCTTCCAGTTTCTTAAAATAAAAATTAGGAACGCGTAAGGGGATAGCACAAAATAAGTATACAAGCTTAGGCAAAATGGTCATTTTAATGATGTTACATCTGCCAATTATAGTGATTGGAAGTTTATTCAAATGTTTTAAACTTTGAATGACCTACTGCAACAATGGCTATATCTGTTCAACCCGAGGGGTAATGCGCACCCCAAGATAGGTTGTGGTCATGCAGCCCCCTATTATTGGTACAGCCGGGTGAAAATTGAGAAGAACTTGGGTTTTATGAACGTTAAGTTTGTAACCTGAAAAACAGCCACATTTTCCCGCCTCCTCTTGAATAGAGGCAAGTGCCATCACCGGGTCGGAAGCCAAAACTGCTATGTCGTTGGCATAGGCGGTAACATTTAATTCATGTGACCAAATGCTAAATGGAAGGATGCGGGTATTAAAATTAGGTGATCTAATAAGCAGCTAGATGTACAATGCAAATAGCAATGGGGGGAGTGAACACCCCTGCGGAGTACCGCGGTGTATCTGAAAAGGGGCCGAACGCAGGATGATATATATTAATTTGGCCTGTGGGTTAATATATAATGCACGGACCCATTTGCTATATCAACCATCCAAACCATTAGCCATTAATGTGGCCCATAAACTGTCTCATATCACTTGGTCGAATGCTTTCTCAGCATCTAATAACACCATTCCTATGTTAAGTGCTGTCTTTTTGGCTATATCGAAAGCAGTAATAGCTGTATTAACGTGGGCCGTAGTATCTTTACCTATTATAAAACCATGTTGCTGGCCCGAAACTAGGCCAGGCATAAGAAGAGCTAGCCGATTAGCCAAGACTTTAGCAAAGATTTTAGCATCAGAGTTAATAAGAGATATAGGGAGGTATGATCCACAGTCATCCGCTGGCTTCCCCTTTTTTGAAAAGAAAACAATGTTAGTCGTATTCCATGAATTAGGCACCTCCATTCGAATCCCAATCTGATGCATGACCTCACTTATTAGTGGTAAGATAAGGTTCTTGAAGGTTTTGTAAAACTCAATTGGCAGAGCATCATCCCCTGGTGCCTCACCCGAAGGTAAGGCGGCCAAGGCTGTCAAAATCTTCTCGTTATTAATATCACTATGAAGAAGGGTAGCTTCTTCTTCATTCAAGCATGGGAGATTGCAGCTTTTTAAATAGTTATCGAGCTCTGTTTTATCAGGTGAGCAGGACAGGATGTAAAGTCTCTGATAGAATTGGGAGAATTGTTCTATTATTAAATGAGGGGATGTAGGCATAGTTCCATTTTCTCCTCTTATAGCTTTTATCTGCCCTTTAGATTTCCTATCAGCTAATTGGTATGCCAGTACTCTCCCAATCCGACCCCCATATTCATATTGCATAGAGCATTTTTATTAAAAGCAACTGCAATCCTTTTTTTTGAACATCCTGCCCATAAGTGAGCATTTATCTATTAATGAGATATATAACTGCTTTTGATTTAAACCCCCAAGCCTAATCTCCTCAGCATGGAGAGTTTCTAACTGCGTTAATGCCTGGCAGACTACCTTCATATCGTTCTCGTTAGTTTTATTTTGGCGCAGGATGTACTGCTAGGTGATACCTCGCACATAGGCCTTCATTCAATCAATCAATCAATCAATCAATCAATCATAGGATTTGTAAAGTGCACTACTTACCCGCGAGGGTCTCAAGGCGCTGGGGGAAGAGGGGGGGGGTGCTGCTGTTACTGGTCGAATAACCAGGTCTTGAGTCGTCTCCTGAAGGTTAGCAGGTCTTTGGTCTGTCGTAGGTTGAGGGGAGAGTGTTCCAGGTCTTGGCGGCGCGATGGGAGAAGGATCTGCCTCCGGTGGTGGTTCTCTGGATGCGTGGAACGGTTGCCAGGGAGAGGTCTGCGGAGCGGAGCCTCCTGTTGGGAACGTAGAAGGAGAGTCGACTGTTGAGGTAGGCTGGGCCGGTTTTGTGCAGTGCCTTGTGTGCGTGGATCAGGAGCTTGAAGGAGATTCTCTTGTCGACGGGGAGCCAGTGTAGGTTTCTCAGGTGGGGGGTGATGTGGTTGTGGCGTGGGACGTCGAGGATCAGGCGTGCAGAGGCGTTCTGGATTGTTTGCAGTCTGTTGATGAGCTTGGTCGGGGCTCCAGCGTAGAGGGCGTTTCCGTAGTCGAGTCTGCTGCTAACGAGTGCCTGGGTGACAGTTTTCCTCGTGTCTGTCGGGATCCATCTGTTGATCTTGCGTAGCATGCGGAGGGTGTTGAAGCAGGTGGAGGAGACTGCGTTGACTTGTTTGGTCATGGAGAGTTTCGAGTCAAGGATGACTCCCAGGTTGCGTGCGTGGTCGGTTGGAGTCAGGGGGGTCCCCAGCGATGAGGGCCACCATGAGTCGTCCCAAGCTGATGGGTTGGGGCCGAGGATGAGGATCTCCGTCTTGTCTGTGTTCAGCTTGAGTCGGCTGTTTTCCATCCAGTCGGCGACGGCCTTCATTCCTTGGTGGAGGTTGGGTTTGGCGGTGATGGGGTCCTTGGTGAGGGAGAGGATCAGCTGCGTGTCGTAGGAGATGATGTTGAGGTCGTGCTGTCGGGCGATGCGTGCGAGTGGGGCCATGTAGATGTTGAACAGCGCCGGGCTGAGGGAGGATCCCTGGGGGATGCCGCAGATCATCTTGGAGGCTTCGGATCAAAACGGGGGTAGACGGACTCTCTGGGTTCTGTCGGAGAGGAAGGAGGTGGTCCAGTCCAGGGCCTTGTCTCGGATCCCTGCGTCAAGGAGGCGGGTGCGTAGTGTGCGGTGGCAGACGGTGTCGAAAGCGGCGGAGAGGTCCAGGAGGATGAGGGCCGCCGTCTCGCCGTTGTCCAGCAGGATCCTGATGTCGTCGGTGGCGGTGATGAGGGCGGTCTCGGTGCTGTGGTTGCTGCGGAATCCTGACTGGGAGGGGTCCAGGATGCTGTTGTCTTCGAGGTAGCGGGTGAGCTGGGAGTTGACGATCTTCTCGATGACCTTTGCTGGGAATGGAAGCAGGGAGATGGGCCGGAAGTTCTTGAGGTCGCTCGGGTCCGCCTTGGGTTTCTTAAGTAGGGCGTTGATCTCGGCGTGTTTCCAGCTCTCAGGGAAGGTCACGGTCTCGAAAGAGAGGTTGATCACGTTGCGCAGGTGGGGTGCGATGGAGCTGTCGGCTTTGTTGAAGATGTGGTGCGGGAAAGGGTCTGACGGGGAGCCGGAGTGGATTGTGCCCATGGTCTTGATTGTGTCCTCGATGCTCACGTTGGCCCAGGTTGTCAGGGGTCGTGGTCGATGGGGTGCGGTGGGTCCGGCGTGTCGGGCCTGTTTGGGTCGTCCGGGAGTCGAAGCTGTCGTGGATGTCGGCGATCTTGCGGTGGAAGAAGGTGGCGAGGGAATCGCACAGGGCTTGCGATGGCGGGATGTCGTTGGCGTTGGCGCTGGGGTTGGAGAGTTCCTTCACGATGTTGAAGAGCTCCTTGCTGTTGTGTGCGTTGTTGTCGAGGCGGTCTTTGAAGGAAGTCCTCTTGGCGGTCCTGATGAGGTGATGGTGGTTGCGGATGGCGTCTTTGTGGGCTGCATGGCTGTCCGGCGTCTTCTCGCTGAGCCATTTGTTCTCCAGTTTCCGGCAGCTGCGTTTAGATGCTAGGAGTTCCGGGGTGAACCAGCTGGCTCTCTTACTGGTGTCTTTGTGGGTTGGTTTTTTCAGCGGGGCTAAGGTGTTGGCGCAGTCGTCCATCCAGCGTCTGAGGTTGCGTGCTGCATCGTCGGGGTTGGTGGGGTCGGTCGGTGGGTGGAGAGCGAGGTTTGTCTGGAGCTGTTCTTCGCTGATTTTGCTCCAGCAGCGGCGGGGGATCTGTAGGGTGCGGTGGTGTGCTGCAAGTTTCCGGAAGGTGAAATGGATGCAGTGGTGGTCGGTCCAAGTGAGTTCAGAGGCGTGGCTGAAGGCGACGTGGGGGCTTGAGGAGAAGATGGCGTCGAGCGTGTGTCCGGCAATGTGGGTCGGCGTCGTGACGAGCTGTTTCAGTCCGAGGTTGGCGAGGTTGTCGATCAGGACGGTGGAGTTGCTGTTGTTGTTGTTCTCCAGGTGGTAGTTCAGGTCTCCGAGGAGGATGTAGTCGGTGGAGGTCAACGCGTGCGTGCTGATGAGGTCGGTGATGGAGTTGCAGAATTGTGGTCGGGGTCCGGGTGGTCTGTAGACGAGGGTGCCTCTTACGGTGGTCTTGGGGTCCGTGTGAATCTGGAGATGCATGTGTTCGGCGGTGCTGAGGGTGTAATTGGCGCTGGTCGAGACCCTGATGGTGTTCTTGTGGACGATCGCGATTCCTCCTCCGACTCCGTTGGTGCGGTCTCTGCGGGTGATCTTGTAGCCGTCGGGGATGGCTATGGCGATGTCGGGTGAGGAGGACTCGTTCATCCAGGTCTCGGTCAGGAAGGCGACGTCCGGTGATGTGGTGTCGAGTAGGTCCCAGAGCTCGACGGCGTGCTTGCGTGCGGAGCGGGTGTTGAGCAGGATGCATCGGAGCTGGTTGGGTTCCTGCCTGGCGGGTGTCTTGGCGTCTTCGAGGCAGGAGAAGCTGCAGTTCTGGCAGGTGAAGGGACCGTGGGTGCGCTTCGGGGCGGCCTTGCAGCAGGTGGGGGTCCGTCCTGGGTTGAGAGCGATGAGGGTGCTGGCGTCGTATCGGAGGCGGTCTTCGTGGCTGGTGCGGGGGCCAGGGGTTCTGGCGCTGGGCGCGGTCCAGGCGCGGACGGGCGCAGACGGGCTTGCCTTAGGCGTGCCTTCGGCGCGCCAGCGGTGCGGCCGCACAGCGGCCACCATATATGGGGAGGTGGGAGGGAGGAGCAGCTGGGAGGCGGGTGGCAGGGGCAGCGAATGGGCACTGAGAGGGCGGGGCCGCAGGGGATGCAGTGGCGGGAACGGGAGCGGTGAGGGAGGGCGAGCGGGCACAGCAGGGGGCACGGGGTACAGAAGAAAAAATGGGCACAAGCACAAGGTCAACAACAGGGCTGGAGGCACAAAGGGGTACAGAAGGAAAAATGGGCAGTGGGGGCACAAAGCACAGAGCGCAAAAGACAACAACAGGGGCTGGAGGCACAAAAGGGGTACAGAAGGAAAAAACGGGCAGTGGGGGCACAGAGCGCAAAAGACAACAACAGGGGCTGGAGGCACAAAAGGGGTACAGAAGGCACATAGGCCTTCATTGTATCCCAAACTATGAACGGAGAAGCAGAGCCCATATTAGAGTGTAAAAACTCAGTTAAAGAGGTTCAAATGAACAAGATAAACTCCTCGTCAGTCAACAAGTGCCTAGGAAATGAGAAGGAACGTTTAATCTTATCTGCCATCCCCGGTTGAAAACTAAGCAAGATAGGATTGATGTCTGAAATCATCCGGGGGCATACCTCAAGTTTGGCCACTGTTAGTATATTGCTGTTAGCAAAGGCCAGATCTATTCTGGAGTACTGCTTATGAGGGGCAGAATAGTAGGTATACCCAGGTAGTGTGGGGTGGAGTGTCGGCCATACATCACAAAAACAGTGAAGTCAAGCCATCTCCAAAATTGAACTTCTGACCTTTACCATTCTTGTAAAGGCCACCCTATTAGTGGAGTCTATACCATAATTCAAAGTGCAGTTAAAATCTCCCATGATTATCAATTCGCCCTGCCAGTCCAACAATTCCAACATTAAAATATTGAAGAGAGTGGTATCATCAACATTGGGCCTATACACCGCGCAGAATACATATTTTATATCGTAAATTTCCAGTTGTGAAATTACCCATCTGCCGTAGTGATCGAAGGAGACCTTAGGAATATTGCATTTTAACTGTTTATCTTTTAGAATAGTTACCCCTCTGATTGCAGCGCCCTGAGATGTACAGTCAACTGTTTCAAGGCCCAACTGCTTGAGCAGACCCCTATCCTCGTAAGCCAAGTGAGTTTCTGTGAGAAATACAATATGAGGCTTGTATAGTTTGAGCTCCTCCCTTACTAGCTCACGCTTAGTTGCCACATTCAACCCATACACATACATCTAATTGCCCCCATCATTAAGCACTAGTAATTTCGGAAAGTGCAAGAGATGTAGTGAAACATCGCCTAAGCCCTTTTTATGTTCTCTGCAATTGTGTTCTACTGAAAGTAATAAAAAGACAAAGTCTCGGAAAAAAGTGCCCCATAGCCAAAATAGCAACTTGTATAGTATTTGTGTCATATTTACTTAGTACCCATTGTTTTTTTACCCCCCAGCCCCATCTTTGGCCTGAGTACAGGCCCTCCTTTGACCCACCCCCTCCCTTTTCCCAACATCCCCCCCACCCTCCCTCCCAGTGCATAATTATGAGGTATTGCAGCAACTCTATATGCATAAACTATTTCTGTATTAGTATGTACAGCATCAACCTCCATCCACGAGTAAAATATTTCAAAAGGCTATGCACCATTTGCATTTACAACAGAAGTTAACCCACCCTCAGTGTTAGGAAAACCCCTGGCCAAGAGATGTTGTTTAATTGGTGCCATGAAATGTACTTCTATTGGAAAAAGTTGCTGTGCCATTATAAAACAGATTAAAAAACATGACATTAAAAACCAAAATCAAAAATGGGGAGTAACCTTTTATTAGTCAAATGCCTAACAAATCCACAGCAGAGAGGGGACTCCTATCTGAACTGATGGAGGAGACCAATATTACAACAGAGGTCTCCGCTATGTGTATCATCCAAGATTATTCAAAAGTTAATTGGATCTGTCACACTTTGGGCACCATTGATGCATTTTCTGGATTTATTACCAGAACACGGCCAAGGAATGGGTTTTCTAGGCCCTCTGGCACCAAGGACTTAGTCAATATGTGAACATGAGTCTGAAAATCAAGTGGATTGTAGCCACCCCACAGATCACTGAGTTTCACTTGAATTTTGTGCATTCTCAGTAAAGGGCAATCCAGTGAAATTTCACACGGATAGTTAGTGGAACCCTAACCTTCTGTCAGGTACACTCAAGGACATTAGAAACCAAGAACATATTTTTATTATTTATTAAAATCGAAATCTTATCCTAGCTAAAACCAATGCATATAATTCGAAAGGAGTACACCTAGAAGAGAAAATATGTGATGATTATAACACATGGCTGGTACTCAGTTATTCTTGCAGCATATTCTTTAGTGTTTGCGTCACTACCTATGGAATATTTAACTTCACCTGCCTACTGGACAAAAGAATTCTGTACCTATTACTTTTTGTGTAAGTATGTATTAATGATCTTTTACATTGAAGAGTGAGAAGTAAATGTGGACTCATTAAAATAAAATGGTTTTTAATTTTTTTTAAATTACCCATGGTTAGTCAATTTTCGGTAACACTCCCTGGTAGGTCATTCCAACATATGGTGTCCTGGTAACCGAAGCTTCTGGAAACGTAGCTAAACAACTTAAAACTCAGGAAGTTATTAAAAAAGCCACAATGGGTTATGTTGAACAAACTGAATACCCACCAGCTTCTATAATCTGATGTCATGCTGTGTGTCTTTCTCCTGTTTGTGCTCTCCAACATTTGCCAGGTTACTTCTTGTTGTGGCTGTATGTCCCATAATTAGTCAAAATGTCCAAAAGAAATATACCTGTATTCACTAGCAAGAGTTAAGTATTTATTAATAATGTATTGCTGCCTTCTTACTTTTGTTTTCAATATGTATTGTATTATATTGTAAAGCTCAATAAAAATTTCAACACAAAAGAAATATACCAACCACAATATTGACTAACAAAATATAATCAACATAATTGTAGATTTACTATTAACCCCACCATAACAATAGTTTAGGAGCCAGAAATATTGGCATAATATATTTGTAGGTTGATACTTTGACCGAGATATTGTGATGTGTTATTGTATTCGCTACCACCTTTCTCCTGTTGTAATTTATTGCTGTTAGATTGTAGTACAGATTTACGTGATACTTCTCTTGAAGTACTTTCTGTAAGTGGCCAGATATAGATCATGGGTGGATTGCTTTGATAGCTGACAATGAATAAATTGAACATAGTTGTGAAAAAGTGGAAATGTGGTTGCGATTTTTAAATAGCATGTGGCACATTCGACGAGCTATTTTTAAGCAGAACCAAGGGGCTGTAGAAATGCACTGAATATAGATAAGGTTAATTAATTATATGCATGCTCTGGGTTTAGTGCCGTAGTCCCATATTTTTAGTTGTGTATAAATCCTTGAGTGCTGTTTTCACCCAGTCTACTCCATCTATCTTTTATCTTTTTAATAGGCAGATGTATGTATTATGAGCTTTTTTACTTTTTGTGAGATTTTTAATCTGTGTATGTCCATTGGATGACTTGTTTAATATATGAATTTGAGAAATTTATAATTTTTTAACTACAAAATGTACTATATCTGTTTTATTGTGAATTGTACTTTGATGGCCCTAGCGGCCGAAATAAAGTCATTTGGATTGGATTGGAAATGTGGTTGCACTTCTGAAGCAGCCCCAGCAATGTGCGAAGCTTGAGTTATCCTAGTTGAAGAGTATGACATGAATCACCAGCACCACCTAGCCACACATAACTGTACACACTTGACAGTCAAAATAAACAGACCTGTTTCTCTCTGAGATTACTCACGTTATTAGGACGCTTGACTTTGCCCGCAGCGCCAATCAGTGCCAGGGACACCAGGCTCAAAAGCCTTTATTTCTTATTTCCAAACATGTCAAAACTGAAATGATAAGGGTCTAATTGCATTGAAACTCTTGTATTCTGAATTTTTTTCGTTTGGAATTTCTATAGTAATTTTTGTTTTTGTCATGTGTATTGTAACACATGAATTTATATGAATGTTTGAATTAAAAAAAACATAATTATACAATGCAAGTTATGGTAGGCATAGTGCCTTAAAAAATATCAATTTTTCATTGCTATTACCTTTCTCCCATCTTGACCAATCTGCACCAAACTTTCCAAAAGTTACTAACAGAGCACGCACTTTGTTAATCCCATTTTTTTTCAAGGAGGGGGCAAAGTCATAAGATGGGATGAAAAGGTCTTGGTTAGCAAGACTTTTGTCTAAGTGGCCTCCGAACTCTGTACGCCTCTCCATCCAGCGCTTCGAGGACGCGCATTTTCGGGCGATTCCAAGTAGCAAGTCATGCAGGATTAGTGCAAAGAGGTAACCATGTCCCGCCCTGTATCCTGATCCATGGCTTTGCCTAAGGGCTTGAGTGCTTACTGAACAAAATACTCCCAGGCCTTCTCATCGAGCAAAGAAGGGATGTCTCAGCACATTCACCCTTCCTCCTTCTGGGATCTGGAATTCTTGGGCCTCATTTAGAATATTTTGACGCCAAAATAAAAGGGCAGGAATGTGCCATATCTACAAGATCTGGCTCATTATTGTCCTTCTCCCTTGCAAAGGCGCACAAACAGCAGCCGTGCGCCATCGTAGACACTCTTGCGCCATAGTGGAAGGGTGCCTGCTTTGCAGGGATGATTGTTTAATTTCGTTTTGCCCCTTCTATGTGTGTTACAGTTTTTGCACAATGCAGCAAACATAGAAGGAGCAAAAAAACGAGGTGAAATAAAAGTATTTCTCCTCGTTGCGCCACTCCTATGCTTCCCCTAGGGAGGTGTAGGATTCTGTCATATTCCCAGGTTTATGGCACTTTGTAAATCTGGGAATGTGCCAGGTTCCATGTGCATGTTGCGTGGGAACACCCACAGCAACACCCATGGAACGCCCCTTTCACTCAGAATAATGCATGAAAGGGGCTCATATTTACAAGGCCATGAAAAGTCATGCAGGGTGACTTTATGTGGCCTTGTAAATATGGGCAGGCACACTGCGCTTCCGGTGTGTCTAAAAAAGTGATGCACCTGCGTCGCAATGGGCTTGTAAATGAGGCCCCTCTAGTGTCTTGACCAAAGGACGGGAAGGGTAGTGTTAGCACATTAATCCCCACCCCTCCCAGTTACCAAGCTCCCCATAAACCTGTCCACATGACTGGGGAGGGCTGTGGTGCTTTCTAGAGTGCCTCAATGCACTACCCAAAATGCAGAGAGGAGGTTTTTGCCCTCCATTTCTAGGACATTTTCCCTACATGGACTCCTCCAGTCTTGTTCAAGGGGCAGGTGGTGGCTGAGGTTACACCTGGCCTTTCCCAAGGTCTGACGAGGGTAGTGCCCATCCATGAACCCTCAACACCACCCTCAGGAGCCCCACTTCCTTGCCTAAATATCAGGATAGGTTTGTGTCACTGCCCCTCTACCTTGCCTTAGCCAATGTCCAAGTGCGAAGTCAATCCCTCGTAATCTGCTTGGGCCTCAAGACAGATGTAAGCTGCCTTGGTGTTCCATTTGTAATAATAAACAAGACACTGGGGCAGTGGCCGCAATCCTACCCTCAAAGAAGGATGCTTGAACAGGAGGCCTGAAGCACTGAATATTATTGCATAATTTTCATCACCTCCATCTAAGAGAAAATGAGTGAGCACCGGCTGTGGTGGAGCCCTGCATCCTGCTGAGTAAGACATGCACAATTGGTGTTGGGGCACCAGGCGAGTATATGTAATTTGAAAAACCTTTCCAATTCAAAGAAAATCTTACGTAATGAATAGTTAACCTCTACTTGGATGATGCTAGCAGACAAAGGGACTCATTTACAAACTGACGCATCAGTGCGTCAGTTTCCCTCGCACCTGCATCAAATGCCCTTGCGACACTATGGATGCGCTGTATTTACAATACAGGGCTCCATGGAGCAAGGATTAACAAATGCGTCAGAAATTCTGATGCATCTGTTGGCGCAAAAGTGATGCATTGCCGGAGCTGGTCATAAAACTGACGTGACTCCGGCAACGCGTCAGAACGCTTAGGCGAGTCCCATTGTAAAAGCCCTGTGTCAATCTTTACACCTGTCTGAGCACTCGTGGGGATTTTGACACAGTCAAGCCGTAGAGTGACGCAGTGAAATGTTGTAAATTTCACTGGAACATTTCTACATGTCTTTTTGCATGGAATGCCTACCCTGCATACATTATACCTGGTGCAGGTATGATGTGATGCAGGGCTCTACAAACTAATGCATTGGCCCCAATGCGTCAGTTTGTAGATATGGAGCAGTGTGGCACACTAAGAGGCTTATTTACAAGGCCCTTGCGCCGCCGCTGCGTCAATTTTTTTTGATGCAGCAGTGGCGCAATCAGTGCGCCACACTGCTCCATATCTACAAACTGACGCATTGAGTCCAATGCGTCAGTTTTTAGAGCCCTGCGTCACATTATACCTGTGCCAGGTATAATGTATGCAGGATAGGTGTTCCCACTCAAAAAGCCACATAGAAGTGGTGCAGTGAAATTTACATTTCTCTGCGTCACCCTTCGACTTGACTTTGTCAAAATTTCTATACCTGCTCAGACAAGGCATAAGGATTGACGCAGGGCTTTTACAATGGGACTCGCCTATGTGTTCTGACGCATTGCTGGAGTTGTGTCAGTTTCACGACCAACTCCATCAATGGTTCACTTTGTGCCAACAGATGCAGCAGAAGTTCTGACGCATCTGTTAATCCTTGCGCCATGGATCCCTGTATTGTAAATACAGCGCATCCATGGTGTCCAAAGGGCATTTGACGCAGGCGCAAGAAAACTGACGCGCCAATGCGTCCGTTTCTTGTAAATGAGGCTGCAGCTGCGGCGCAAGGGGCTTGTAAATAAGCCCCAAAGTTCTGTTGGTGTAGGTCCTCTGACTCAATACTTAAAATGAACAGCGAGAATACTGAGTTAAAAGTAGCTACTAAATGTTACCTCTCACCCTTGTTATGCACTGCTCACGATTTTGTTTCCATCCTAAAGAAGACAGAGCAATTTTTGCTTTTGGGTTGAATCGTTCGACATCATGGTTACTGTCTGTCAGACAAATACTTTTACAACTGTAACTTTCTGCCCATTGTCCATGTGTTTGTAGTCGCTATTTTACTTATGATACGTCTTCCACGTTTCACAGTTCTGGGCAGATTTATTAAGATTTTATGCCGTGTTTGCGTCACAAAAGTGATGCAAATCAGTGCAAAATCTTTTTGTCCGATTTTCTTTCCAGCGCCAAACTTGTTTAGCGCCTGAAATAATGTGAAAGTAACTCGACCAGCGAATAGCGCTGCTTGCAGTACTTAGTGCCAAGGGGGCGTACCATGGGTGGTGCATGGGCGTCCCAGGCAACCACCCAAGGTTTCTGACGCTAAACCCAATGTACTAAATAAAGTAGACAGGGTTTAAGCGTCAGAAAATAGCACACCCTTCAACCAGGCGCTCTGAAGGAGAAATGCTTTTTTTCACCTTTATTTTCTAACTTGGCATATGTGCTGCTCTGTACAGCACACATACAAAGTGGGAAAATATTGAAAATTAGTCTAAGCATAGTATTTTGTTCTGGAAGGGTATCCTTCCAGTACAAAACCTATGCTTGACTCACAGAGACACCCTTGCACTATGGCCCAAAGGTGTCTCTGTGGCGCATGGCAGCTAATTTAAGCGTCGGCACTAGGGAGAGGGGATAAGAGTGCCATATTTCTGTAAATTTGGCGCTCCATATTTTGCCACCACCTTTGAAAATAAAAAAAAATAAAAATACTTGTACACATATGCATCTCTGAGGCTTTTTTGACATGTTTTACCACATTTCTAATGGTGATATACAAGACTTGTTTCCAAGAGAAGACATGCACCACGACAACGATCGGAAATTCCAAAAGACGAGGTAAGGCCTATGATGCCACCTACTGGTGAGGCGAAATGACAACAAATAAGCCTTTTTGTTAGGGATAGGAAGGATGCATTGTATGAGCAAGCAAAATACTAATTCCCACCATTCCTGACCATGACACAGATAAAAGCATGTGGGGTAGGGGGTTTATAGGTACTTATTTATAGGTGTATGCTGTGATACAGCAATAGGTATCTCTGCAGTTTGACATATTACCCATTCACCTAGCCAAGCACAGGGTTAATAATAGATCGGCAGTGCACGCACTAAGCTTCCACCAAGACAGAGAGAGGCCTGCATGAAAATCCGTACTTCCATTCTAGCAGAGTGTGCTGCCTGATGACGGCCAGTAAACAAGGGCCGTGCACCCTGCTTGACTTGAAGTGCAGATGTAAGCCTATCAGACGCTTTTGTGGGGTACAGGTCAAACCTTTTCAAGGCCCACTCTTTCTTTTACCTCATAAATAGTTACAACACAAGTTCTCTGGGAGAGAGACGAGAGGTTCTAAGTCGCCACCTAGTGGCGAGATCATGTTTGTTTCCTCATCATGGATAAGTAAGTAGTCAGGTAGGTTTTTTAAAATGATTTATTATATAATTTTATAGCTGGAACGTGGGGCCTGAAAGGGGCAGGACCAGGGGAAAATCTCTCTAGCAGCCCTCCTCTTCTGACTGACCTAGACAGGAATGAGTCCAACTGTGCTGCTAATATTACTTAAAGGAAGCCGAACAGAACAGAACAGACCAGAAGTATTTATAAAGCGCATGTTTCGCGGACATCTCGGCGTTGAAACGTTCTCTGTTATCCAAATCAATGGTAATATGCTCAGGAAGGCTTATTGTAATCAATACCTGCTCAAAAGGGACTACTTACTCATTAGCCGGACACGCACGCAGGGACGTTATCTGAGAGGCTCGAGGTGGCACATTAACTACAGTCGTATAAAACACGAGCTTGGTAAAAAGGCACAATCGTTATCAATGTTCATTTTAAAAGTGGCAAATGGCATTTTTTGGACGGTAAAATGGAACTGATGGTTAGAAATTCTGATTGGACGGACCCTGCACAAAGCTGCCCAATTTGCCCGGCAGAAAAATTGGTTTTGTTATCCTTTTCAACGTCTGCCCTAATAAGAGTTTTTGACTCGCTGCCCTCATTACCCGGAGAATCACCGGGGAGTTAAAAAAGTAAATAATATTCAACTTAAAAAAAACAAAAAAACAATTAAGATCGAGTAGCATTCTGTTAAATATAAGTGACTCCAAAAGAGGAATATGTACAGTCCTTAAAAGTTTGAATACAAAATCTGCAATACATATGTGATTTTCTTTGATCAGCTGCCAAGAGCTAATACCAGAGCTTGCCAACAACTGCTAAGCTTTCAACCTGAAAATCCTGCTACACTGGGATGAGGCAAGGGAACATTCATCCTTCAGGAAGTCTAATTTAGCCAAGATGTTCAAGTATTAACTTGTCACTCTTACAGAATATCACAAGACTCATCAGTGCTCACCCTTCTACACTAGGGCATCCCACACCATTGGCTCCTAAAAAGAAATAAAGCTAGGGACGAAAATGACCCTGGCATGTTTAAAGAGCTAACGTGTATTTAAGCAGAGGCTCGGAATCAGAGTGGACCATGAAACAATAAGATGTTTGCCACACCAGGTATTTGCTGACACTGAAGGGTACAGTGAACACCGCCTCCTCATAGTTTCCCTCTGGAAAGTGAGGAACTGCAATTGGAATTGAGGCTTTTCATGCAGAATTCTGTATATACTGGAATTTGCAGCATGTTCTACACCAGTAAATTTCACGATGCTTGACCCAGGGCGTAGCTTCAGGGAGGGTGTTTGGGGTGTTACACCCCCCCAATAAATGTAATATTCAATAGATAGTTGGGCACAGGAGCTTTCAGTCAGGTATGGTAAGGTGTCTGTTGCATTTCACCTGGAATTTTTAAATGCTCACTCAGACAAACACACACACACACATACACTCTCGTCTCTGTTTTGAAAGTCTTAAAGCATGGTTATTTTACAAAATACTGTGTATCAAGTACCCCTCACAATCCGCACTCCTTTCCCTTTCCATTGACTCACAAGCTCCCCTCATGAGCTATTTCTCTTATAATGCTCTTAGATACTAGCGTGATTGTCGGAAAATCTGAAGCTCACACCACCCCAGTCTTACTGACCAAGCTATGCCCCGGGCCGGGCTTGACCAGGGAAAATTTCAGGGTTGAGATGTTTAAAGAAAATGCAAGCAACATCATTGCACAGGGGTCGGAATTTACGTCTTGGTATCTGACCAAGAATGGGAAGCTGGAAAAGCCAAATATACTCAACCTCCTTCCCAAAACCACCAAATAAAGTTTCACCGTCTTTCTTTTTTATCCTTCTTTTAATTTTCTTTGGATAGATACATATCTAAGTAAAGGGAAATACATGGTATTTCTAGAGCTGGTACAAGTAATGTGTGTTCCTTTCACGCATGTTGGTTAACCAGGGGCTCAATTTAGAGTTTGGCGGAGAGAATACTCTGTTACATTAGCAATGAAGTATCCTGTCCCCCAAACTCTCGGCCTGCCCAGCCGATTTACAGCTGGGCAGACCGACAAGGTATCAACAACAAAGTCTACTCCCTCTCTCTTGTAGACATACTTCTTCGACAGCCTGACAGAGCATAGACTGCCGTAGGTAAGCCAGCGGACTGTCCGTCCAAGTTAGAGTGGACAGTTGGATGGCTTTGGTTTGTTGTTCATTACCACTAAGTAGAACCTGGTGTTGAGGGTCAGTAAAATAAAAAAATAAATGACCCCTACACCATGGGAGAAAACTCCCATGGTGTGGGGGCCATTAGTTTTACATTTTTCCAATACAAACTCCCGCTCTTAAAACTAACCTCCATCACCGCTGATGGATGCAAACCAAACTTTTCAATGTGGTGGTGTTTCATACAAATCATTGAGTTCACCACTTGGTCAGCGATGAACTCTAAATTTGGTTGGAGGAGTAAAGGCAGGAGAGTGGACATAAAGTCCTCTGCCACCTTGACTGCCTTTACTCTGCCTGCCAAATTCTTAATCAGGCCCTACATTTCTCCTTTGAAATACTTGAGTCTCCAAGGGTACCGAGGTTGAATAGCCAAGTCTTACTCCAAGAGCAGGTAGTTGGCCTGGAATTCAGACACAGTATGACATAGGTAGCACACTCTTCAAACTCAATGCAAGTCAGAGCTTTACCTTTGAATAAGAATAGAGCCCTGATTCTGGGTTAAGTCATAATGGAAAAACTTCCATATTTTGAGGAAACCCTAAACCCAGGGAAGAATTCATCTCCTCCATATTATCCCTATAGTGGAGGAAAATCCTCTGATGGATTCTCCTCCTCAAAAAGCATTTTCGCCAGAAACTGGAGGAGTATCTACTAACACTTAACTCTAAATTAGCTCTTTTATTTGTAGAAAGAAAGATGAAATGAAAAAGGATCAGAACTAAGTTTGTAGCACCTTCCATGGCAAGTTACAACCTCGAACAAGAGTATAGCGCTAATGCTGTAAAGCACTACAATACAAGTAATAAGGAGCCCAATAATCAGGACTTTAGCTCAAATGACTGAGAATCCTGTAAAAGTAGTACAAAAGGCAAAATAACCGAAAGATCAAATCCCAAATAACGCCCAAGTCAGTGGCGATGCTTCAGAGTGCCCATGTGCTATTAACAAAGTCGTACTGCCCAGCTAAAGGGGCTGTCATGGACAGGTAGTCAGCATCCCATCACTGCAATATATAATTCAGGAGAGTCCAGTGGCGATCCAAACTGCTGTGAACACATGGCAGTCTACGGTGCCGGAGGTGAGAAGGCACCCAACCCCCCGGGGCTTCCAAAACTAAAAAAAGCTGTATGACCCTACCAACTAGCCAAGGTTAAAGCCTTTGGCTGGTGGCTGCATCCCCGGAACCTGAGGCATCAACTGGACTCATCCCCAGTTAGTTATGGAGAGCTGGAAGTTAGGGTTTGAATTTCTGATCTTTTGCCGCCAAAGGGGGAAGGCTGACATCTTTTTCTAGGGGCATGTGGATTGATCTAGCCAAGGCATTCTATGCGCTAGGCCACTCAGAGCACAGGTTAGGTAGTACATATTGCGGAAGGATTTTACCGTTGGTGGGCCGCGGTAAACTTAGCAGAGAATTAATTAATGTTTTCCCCAGTCCCGCAGATCTATGAAAGGTCTCCACAGATGGGCCTAACCGACAGCATGTGTGGTGTCAAGCCAGCAAAGCAGAACAATGAAAAAATCAAAGGGCCAAACTCAATATTGCGCAGCTTTCGTCATCATTCACACTACACAAGGGCTCTCGGCCTCTTCTGTTCTATAGGTCACACACAGCACACCAAACCCCATGGGAGAAAGGAAAGACCCCAGTTATCGCAGACTAATAAGATATCACCTAGAACAGAGCCTGTTGTTCACTGACAATGAATATTGGCAGGAGAGAGCTGAACAGGGTCACGTCGGCATGGCTTGCACAGCCTTGCAAGAATTGTTGTCCTGTCACTATTACCTGCGCACTTTCAGTAGCCGTCGAGTGGAAAAATACAATTACGTTTAATCCATATCGAGTATAACACTCCCACAACTTTTTGGACTTCTGCCATAATTTGAGACGTGTTTTCAAAGAACAAAATGATTATGTGTACCAGCATGTTCCTCAAAATAGCTACGTCACCACTGGGCCTTATTTTCATCGGTGCTAAAGACAAATATGAATCAATCCGGAATGTGTGATTCATCGATATTTTTGTTGAAATTATGGGGTGCCAGGGTGACGAGGAGCCGAGCTCGGATGATGGGAAGACGACACGTGTACATGTGGAATGCTTCTAGAAAGAGGGTGTAATAACTCGGCATGTGTAAGGAGAAGATAAACAAAGGACAAACAGTGGTTTAGCCTCTGTTTATTCCCGCCCTCAGATCTCTAGGACCTTTCTGTCCTATGATAGTTGCTTAGTAGCCAGTAATAGTTCCCAGGAGGGCGTGGGTGGTAATAAATTGTGTTTGTGTACGTGGGGATCCTCATCTTGTGTTACTCTTTGTGAGTCCAAATACATACAGCTACACCAGGCACAAAACTACATTTACAGCAGAATTTCTGCCTAGCTTTTGTCTTCAAGACTGATGTGTTGACGCATTACTGCCCAAAGGCAAGTCTCATTTACAGAGGCCATTTCCCAGGGCGGCGGGCCCACACCCTGTCTCTGGCACATTTGAGACTTCGCAGCACATTTGTGATTACTCATAGTGAGTTGAAGGACCTGGGCACAGCTTCAACCTTGTGCTCTGTGCAGGTTGCAGAGGACGAGTCAGAGGCATCTAATCACAGAATTCAGACAAAGAGAGCAGTTCCTTGATGGGGCCTTTCTGGCAACAGCGACATGCCAGTGGGTGTGTTGCAACTTGCATCAGTGTAGTAACAGCTCAGCCAGTATCGCAGAAGTGTAAGGCAAGCCCGTGCAGCCCCTGCGGTTCAGGGGGGGGGGGCCCAAACCCTTCAGAGTCCCCTGAGCCCTTGAGAGGGGCCGCCATTCAACCCAAGATATAAGAGACTCAGGAGTCCCCCTTCACGCGCAGAAATTAATAGACCTTAGGCTGAAAGAGGGGCCCCTGAAGGGCGTCCCACACCCGCAACCCAGGAGCTGCAGGAGTCTATGATATTACATCTCTGAGTCAACAATGGTTCAGGAATGCTTAACAACTGAATTATTTGGTTGGGGTACACCATTGTAAGGATGGGCTGTCCTGACAGTTTCACACTTGCACTCCTTCCATAATGTTGTTTTGAAAGTGGTGTTGTACCAGCCAGAGTCATAGGGCCAGATGAACGACCATGTCATTTAGCGCTTTGCCAATTGCGCTCAATTGCGAGTCGCTAAATGACATATACAAGTGTCCGAGACACTGATAGCGATTCCTAATGAGGTCGCAAATTGCATGCCTCATGCATATTAATGAGGCACTCGCAATTTGCGACCCCATTAGGAAAGGCTGGCCCTCCCAGGTATGGTGGCCTGCTGGGCTCAGCAGACCTCCATGTCTGGGACTGCTTTTAAATAAATCAGTTTTTTGTTGTTGTTAAATGCAGCCCGTTTTCCTTAAATTAAAACGGGATGCATTTAAAAAAGAAAAATGAAACGTTTTTGTTTCATTTTTTAAGGGCAGGTAGTGGTCCCTGGGACCACTGCCTTCCCCTAAAAAATATTTTCCCCTGCATTCGCAAAGGGGAAGGGTTGTGAGTGCTTTACCACCCTCCTCAAGAGGGCGGTAAATTGCGAGTGTTATGTGACTGCAATTGCAGTTGCAAAACATTCTTACATAGGCCTCTGACTCTCTATTAGGAAGGGACGCACTTGGAACGCCCCTTCCTAATAGCGACTCGCAATTCCTACTTAGCGAGTCGCAAAAAAATTGTGACTCGCTAAATAGGGATTGTACATGGCCCTATTAGATTTTGCAGGTGCAAACGGGTCACAAACCCGTTTGCGCATGCAAAATATGGTTGTACATGTGGCCCATAGTTTCTTGCACCAGATGCAAACACTGTGCTTAGCACACTTTTATGTAATACAGCCAACAGGAACTAGCAAAACAGAGACATATAAGAACTTGATTCATGAAATTACAGCTGATTGGTTATTCACCGGATATATCAAAAAGACAGCCAAATAAACCTGAGCAAAATTACTGTAGAAGTTGCAGTTCATTGTTGACAAAGCTGGTGTGGCAGCACTGGAGAGTAACAAGGAGGTATTTTTCTGGTTATTTTCAATTCTATTTTTGACTCTTTAAATGCTACAATGAAAGGCTCGCGGTGTATCTTTGACGCGGTATAACACAAGGCTCCGCAAACCAGGATTTAAGGTATTTTGTTCAGAGGGCCTAAATTGGTCCCTGTATCTGGCTGCGCTCTATCCAAGGGCAGCCTAAACTTGTGACTATGTCCTGGTACGGTGTGACCAGATAAAGCACAGCTGTGTACTTCTAGGTAATATTTTCACTTAAATCTTTAAAATTGCATAGCTCATTCTGGTGTCAAATAATTTGTTACATTGTACTCTATTTTTCTGAATTAGTGTGGGATTTTTCTTGTGTTGTGTTTTCACTTTATTACTGTTTGAAGTGCTGCTGAAATACTTTACATATTGCCTCTAAGTTAAGCCTGACTGCTTGTGCCAAGCTACCAGAGGGTTAAGCACAGGTTAATTTGGGGTTTGCTTGTGACTTCACCCTACCAGGTTGCTGCTTGAGTAGAGTTTCACCCCCGTCAACCTATAACCCAATTTCCAACAGTGCCCCAACATTTGGCCACCCCAAATTTCTCCCTAAATCAATTTGCCCACATTTACTGAATCACAGATGATGTTAATCCTCAATTCCATGAGGCAATGTGTGCCCATGTTCAGACACCTTCCCAAACATCAAATCAACAAAGTACAAAATTCATTAAGTAATGGGGTCTACTCAATAAATGAGTTCTAACTCAATGAATAGTTGAAGGGTTTTATTACAAAAAATCAAAATAAGTGATACAGAGTTAATGCAATGAAGGCTCTCAGATCAAAGTTAGTTACACGGAGCAGCAAAAATCTGGAAAAATTATAAGTCCCATAGAGCACAAAATCAGTAGAAAATCAGGAAGCATCCCTCGCAGCAAAGGAAAGCTCAGGAAAAAATGCAGCTCCCCCAAAAATCAAAGGATTTATATACACAATTCTTGCATATTAAATCAACGGTTCTGCAGTTTCATCGTGGTGCAATCAAATGTATAATTTCTTTAGCAAATCAAAGCACATAGAAAATAAACGTCCTATTTCCTCATACCATGATTAGTTACACAAAGGGGCATATTCTCAAGGAGCTATCGCCGAGTTATCAGCACTTTAACGCATCCAAAGTCGCGCTAAATTTATCGCCCCATTCACAAGCTGGTGCTAACAGCTCATAACACCAGTTTTCCTGCGAAAGCAGTCGCAAAAAACATCGCCACAGATGACCCCGGCAACTAACGCTAATGAGATGCAGAGTAGGCGTTCCCAAGCAAAAAGCCGCGACAACACCACAATGCAACATTCCCAACGACCAGCCACAACGGCAATAGGAACACAAAACAGGCGATACGGCGCGTTACCAGCAGGAAATTAACACCTGCTCTGACCTGGTGCAAAGTCGGACGTCAACCTGCACAAGAAAAGGGAGCCCAGCCCACAGCCACACCTGAAGAACAACAGATGCCATGGAGCCACTCACCATGCACCCCGGAGCCCCTAGAGGGCAACAACACCCACCACCACCACCCCCAGGACCGCCACCCCCCCAACGGACCCCCCCCCCGGACCACCACAGAGGCAGCGCAGACAAAGACAGCGGACCTTCAGGAAATGCACCAGCCCCACAGACCTAACACCAGACAATGCCAATGCCCACTACAGGCCCAAAAGGACAACCATCCTCCACATCCTGAACATCATTGCCCACAGGCTGACGGTACCAACACAGCGGACAACCAACATCCCTCCGCAGACAAAGCTGCTGGCTGTGCTGCACCTGTTGGCCTCTGGTATCCTCCCAAACAACAACCGCCCGAGTCGGAGGAGTCTCACAGCCAGTCCCATCCAAGTTCCTCACACCTGTCCTGGATGCCCTCACCAGCTAGGGACCCCAGCACCCATACGTCCCCCACAATGCGCAGGAACAGCTGGAGACCAAGCAAGGACTATAGGCCATAGCTGGATCCCCGCACGTGTCGGGGGCAATCGACTGCACACTTGTCCCACTTGTGCCCTGTGAGAAGTTGGCCTGGCATATGCTCTCCACTAATTATAGTGGGCACCTTGCACCAGTCCAAACAACCCCTTATTGGAGATAGGTTAAAGACAACCTTTATTGAAAGCTATCCTAGTGGTAGCTATGGAGAGCAGCCTTCAGGCTAAGTCTTGAAGGAATGTAAAGCAGCTTGTTTTACCAGTCTATAATCTCTTGAGTGACCAAATGAAAGAGGACCACACCAGGTATATATTCAAAATATATGTATTTATTGCTAAACACACCCCTCTAGTCTCTTTATGAGGCTAGGGTTCAAAGTACATAAGTTATAAGTTAGTTATCTACAGTAATAGCACAAATACACGTTTGAGCCCTAGGGGCGTACCAAACCATATACCAATAAAGTGGTATAAGAACCACGACTGAGCTAGACACAAGGCCTAGAGCCTGTAGAAGTGCTTGGACCACAAGAAACCACCCAAGGTAGTGACACAGGGGACCCACGGGGGACGCGTGCAGTGTGAGAACACAGCCGCGAATCGCCGTTGACTTCTATGGGGAAAGTCGCGGTTGGTAGTTTAAACAAAAGGGACACTTAGAGGAGGACTTGGAGCAAACCCTTTTAGAACTAGGCTGTTCTAGTGTCAATACCCACGGGAGCACCGGAGTACTCGAGTTACCTCACCCAGGGGAGCCGGGTGCATAGGTGTCTTTCGGGGTCGGGTTTCGTCGTCGTTTTCAATGGCGATCTGCTGCAAAGTGCTGCTGGCGGCCAAGTCGAAAGTGTTCGGGTGGATCCAAAGGTGGATCAAAGATCTGAAGAACCTGAAAGCAGAGGGGACAGAGTCTGGGTCACTAGCCAGTGACCAGGAAGACGATGAGCAGATGCCCACCGATGTCGAGTGCTTCAGGTAGGTTGACGGTCGTCTTGACTCTTCAGCCACGAGGTCCAGGAGGTGTCGACGATGACCAGGAGCTGGATTCGAGCTGTGCCCCGACGTCTGTCGATTGCAGGGGTATCGGCGACCGGATTGGACCCAACAAGCCTTGAAAACGGCAAGTCTCGTGGAAATGGAAGAAGGACGATGGTGCAGACCAGCAAGGTCTGTGGGACTCACCCAGTGACGGTAAGTCAGGGCATGCCTGGAGCAAGCAGGGAGCCCAAGAAGAAGAAGATTGGCCTTCAGGAGGGCCTACTAGCCAACGGACTAGCAACCGCGAAGGAGCCTCGAGTGGACGTACTTGGAGCTGGCTCACAGGACACTCGTGGAGTGGAGGCCAGTGATCTTCGGTGCAGTCGGTGCTGGAGGCTGGGGCTACTCGGAGCCCAAAGCACAACTTCGTGGGAGACCCAGAAGAGGATGCACTTGCAAATGCGATCGGTGTCCAGGGGTCAAGGTTCCACGTTACCCACGACAGCTACGGGCCTCAGCTTTGCTGGGGACTCAGGGCAGCCTTGGGGAAGTCTGGAAATCTACCTCTGGTGATGCAAAGACTTCGGTGTCCGGCGGGAGCTTCAGCGATGCAGACCGGACAATTGCTTCTTTGGTGCCTGCCAAGCAGGGGAGTCACTCCTTGACCCCAAGGGAGATTCTTCAGTCCTCTAATCTTGAAGTAGAGCGTCGAAGGTCCAGGATTCTGTGTCAGAGTTTCGTCCAGGTAAATCTAAAGTCCTAAGGACTGGGGTCCCATACTTATACCAAGTTAGGGGTTGGACATACTCTGGGGACCCACCTATGGGAGGGTCAGGGCAGAAGGGTGGTTACACCCCTTTCCCTTTGTCCAGTTTCGCGCCAGAGCAGGGGCTGGAAGCCCCTGAGCCGGTTTGAACTGGGGTATGCACAGGGACACCAAATGTGCCCCCAGTGCAGGACTTCAAAGCACCAGAGAGTGCTCCCGCCCAGCCCCAATACACACTATCCTGTCTGGGGAGGTGGTTACACCTCCCTGGGACAGGAAACCTATTGTCCAGGCCTCCCCTGCCGGAGTTTCGGTCAGCAGCAGGAGGCCAGACTCGTGTCTGTGGCAGCGGCATCCATTTTGTGATGCCAGGGCTTGGAAAGAAGTTACCGGGCAGGCCGGTGTGTACATGTCTCTCCCTCTAGAAGGGTGGAATGATACCCCCGCCGCCAGAACTGGCGGGGGGGGGTAGTATTCCAAGATGTTTGACACCAAACACGACATGTTTCCGTGCAGCCATCCCAAAGTTAGCATTTAACGCGAGGTTATAATGCGCTTAAGAGTATATGGTCAGGCTGCACTACAAACAGCATCAGAGATGGGTCTCCGAACGCTGCAGAGGGGCCCTGCTCATGCAGGGGCACCCTCTCACATAGGAACCACGCACTCTGCCTCCAGGATTGATAAGGCCTGCCATAGGAGTGACTTATAGGTTTATATGTGTGTATGTATGTAGTGATATAGGTAGCCTATATCACAGTAAGGGGTGCATGCACCACCTTACCCAGGCTGCAGTAGCAGACCTGTGGTGTCATTTTGGATGGCCTTCCAGGGGTGGCACAATACATGCTGCAGCCCCTGGTAGGCCTCTGAGGTACCTATGCCCTGGGTACATAGTATACCATATACTAGGGACTTATAAGGGCACTCCAGATTCCAATCAGAGATGTGCCTAAGGCACATGGAAACCATTTTAGAGAGGAAGCAGCTAGGCTGGGGTTCTGATTAGCAGGGCCCCAGCCAGACTAAAGTCGAAAAACAGTGAAGCATCAGCAAAAAGTGGGGGTACCCATGTGAAGCAGATCCTACTCTCCTACACAACCCCCCCAAACGTAGGGACATTAAACTAACCTTGCCCAGTTAAGTCTTCATGTTCTAAGTGGAAGTACCTAGAGAGTCCATCTGCATTGGCATGGTTACTCCCAGGTCTATGTTCCACTGTGAAGTCCATCCCCTGTAGGGAAATGGACCACCTAAGCAGTTTGGGGTTTTCACCCTTCATTTGTTTTAGCCATAAGAGGGGCTTATGGTCTGTTTGAACAAGGAAGTGAGTACCAAACAAGTATGGCCTCAACTTCTTCAGAGCCCAGACCACAGCAAAGGCCTCCCTCTCAATGGCTGACCAACGTTTCTCTCTAGGGGTCAGCCTTCTGCTAATAAAAGCTACTGGCTGATCCTGACCTTCATCATTCAATTGTGACAGTACAGCCCCTACCCCCAATTCAGATGCATCTGTTTGGACAATGAACTTCTTGGAGTAATCAGGACTCTGTAGAATGGGAGCAGTGCACATGGCCTGCTTTAGGTCATCAAATGCCTTTTGACAGCTAACTGTCCACTGAACCTTTTTGGGCATTTTCTTGGAAGTTAAGTCATTCAGGGGTGTCACTATTGATCCATACCCCTTGACAAATCTCCTATAGTACCCAGTCAGGCCTAAAAGGGCTCTCACCTGAGTCTGGGTAGTTGGAGCAGTCCAGTCCATGATGGTCTGGATCTTGCTCTGCAGTGGTTGAACCTGGCCTCCACCCACAAGGTGGCCCAGGTACACAACCTGACTCTGCCCTATCTGGCACTTGGTGGCCTTGATAGTCAGGCCTGCTTTCTGCAGGGCCTGCAAAACATTTCTGAGGTGGACCAGGTGATCCTCCCAGGTGGAGCTAAAGACAGCAATATCATCTAGATATGCTGCACTATAGGCTTCCAGACCTGTAAGGACTGTATTCACCAACCTCTGAAAAGTGGCAGGTGCATTCTTCAGACCAAAGGGCATCACCACAAATTGATAATGCCCACTAGGGGTTGAGAATGCTGTCTTTGGCTTTGCATCATCAGCTAGTCTGATCTGCCAGTAGCCAGCTGTCAGGTCAAATGTGCTTAGATACTTGGCTGAGGCCAAAGTGTCTATTAGCTCATCTGCCCTAGGTATTGGATGGGCATCAGTCCTAGTGACTGCATTGAGACCCCTGTAGTCCACACAAAACCTCATCTCTCTTTTCCCACCATTGGTGTGAGGTTTTGGCACAAGGACCACTGGACTAGCCCAAGGGCTATCTGAGGGTTCAATAACTCCCAAATCCAACATCTTCTGGACTTCTGTCCTGATACAGTCCCTGACATGGTCAGGTTGCCTATAAATCTTATTTTTAATAGGCAGACTGTCCCCAGTGTCCACTTCATGAGTGCACCAGGTGGTCTGACTGGGTGTCAGTGAGAATATGTGCCTGAACTGATTGAGCACCTGTCTGCAATCAGTTTGCTGCTGGGCAGTGAGGCTGCCTGCCAAGGCTACACCATCCACTGACCCATCATCAGGGTTCTGTGAGAGCAGGTCAGGGAGTGGGTCACTCTCTTCCTCCTGTCCCTCATCAGTAGCCATGAGCAAGCCCATGTCTGCCCTGTCCACATATGGTTTTAACCTGTTGACATGGAGAACCCTGTGGGGACTCCTGGGTGTTCCTAGGTCGACTAAATAGGTAACCTCACCCTTCTGTTCAACAATGGTATGGGGTCCACTCCATTTGTCTTGGAGAGCTGCTGGGGCCACTGGCTCCAACACCCACACCTTCTGTCCTGGCTGGTAAACAGTCAGTACAGCCTTTTGGTCATGCCAGGCTTTTTGAAGTTCCTGGCTAGCCTCAAGGTTTTTAGTTGCCTTTTTCATGTACTCAGCCATCCTGGAGCGGAGACCAAGTACATAGTCCACTATGTCTTGCTTTGGGGGCTTGAGAGGTAACTCCCATCCTTCCTTCACCAAGCACAATGGACCCCTGACAGGGTGACCAAACAAAAGTTCAAAAGGGCTGTAGCCAACCCCTTTTGAGGCACCTCCCTGTATGCAAATAAAAGGCAGGGCAAGAGTATGTCCCATCTTCGCCTAAGCTTTTCTGGGAGCCCTTTAATCATGCCCTTCAAGGTTTTGTTGAATCTCTCAACTAAACCATTGCATTGTGGGTGATAGGGTGTGGTGAACTTGTAAGTCACTCCACACTCCTTCCACATTGCTTTCAAGTATCCAGACATAAAGTTAGCACCCCTGTCTGATACAACCTCCTTAGGGAAGCCCACTCTTGAGAAAATTCCCAGGAGGGCTCTTGCCACCACAGGTGCTGTAGTGGTCCTAAGGGGAATAGCCTCTGGGTACCTGGTGGCATGATCCACTACCACCAGGATAAACCTGTGCCCAGATGCTGTTTGGGGATCCATGGGACCAACAATGTCAATCCCCACCCTTTCAAAGGGAACCCCCACCACAGGTAGTGGTATCAGGGGGCCTTTGTAGTGCCACCTGCCTTGCCACTGGCCTGGCAGGTTACACAGGAGCGACAAAACTCCTTGGTGTCTTCAGACATGTGGGGCCAGTGAAAGTGAGGGACAATTCTGTCCCAAGTCTTGTTCTGGCCCAGGTGACCTGCTAAGGGAATGTCATGGGCTAGGGTCAATAGGAAGCCCCTGAACTTCAGAGGTATAACCAACCTCCTGGTGGCACCAGGCTTGGGGTCTCTACACTCTGAGTACAAGAGTCCATCATCCCAATACACAGTATGGGGACCACTAGCTTTCCCAGCAGCCTCAGCAGCAGCTTGCTGTCTGAGGGGTTCAAGAGAGGGGCAGCTCTGCTGCTCCTGGCTCAGATCTGCCCTGGAAGGGCCCCCTGTCCCCAAGAACTCAACCTGGTCAGGTTCAAGCTCCTCTGGGACAGTTCCTTCCTCAGGACTGAGATCATCCCCTCAAGAGACTGATCTTCCTTCTGAGCCAAGGGGGAAGGCACTGCCTTTACCCTACTACTCCTCTTCTTGGAGGGCCCTTGGTCCATTATTCCAGAATCCAAGGCCTGTTCAGTGTTAGACATTTTGGCTTGTGACCTGGTCACAGCAAACACATCTGCAGGGATGCCCAGCATTTCTGCATGGGTCCTGAGCTCCACTTCTGCCCAAGCTGAAGTTTCTAAATCATTGCCAAGCAAGCATTCAACGGGTAGGTCTGCACTTACCACAACCTTCTTAAGGCCAGTTACCCCTCCCCAGGAGAAGTTAACAACTGCCAGAGTATGGTCTGTTCTGACATTGCTAGCATTGGTCACTTGGTACATTTCACCAAGTATAATCTGCCCAGGATTCACAAGGTCTTGTGTCACCATGGTGACACTTGCCCCTGTGTCCCTAAATGCCAAAGCCTCTTTTCCATTGATTAAGGGCTGTTGCCTGTACTTGCCCAGATTACTGGGACTCACAGAGGAGGTCACATCCATGCCTCCATCACAGACTAGGACAGCCTGAGTGAGTTCTCTGACTAGGTCAGAGCTCATCTCCTTACCCAGGGTCAACCCTACTAAACCCTTGGCTTGTGTAGTCCCACCACCAATTGTAACTGCACTAGGGGGAGCAGGTGCCTTAGGGGCATTGGTGGGGGCTGGAGTAGAGTCTTTGGACTTGGTGCAATCACTGGTCCAGTGGGTCTTTTGCTTACAGACCTTGCACCATGGTTTCTTTTGGCCTCTTCCCTTGTTAGACTGTGAATCCCCACCTGAAGAAGATTTTTGGGGGCCTTGTGAAGACTTCTGGTCTTTACCCTTCTCCCCACCCTTATCAGAGTTTTTAGAATCTTGCTTCTTAGGGTCACCACCTTGGTTCTGTACCTTCTGCCTCACCCTGGTTCTGACCCATTTGTCTGCCTTCTTTCCCAATTCTTGGGGAGAGGTCAGATCAGAGTCCACCAGGTGCTGATGCAACAGCTGATTTTGACAATTATTAAGGATCTGCTCCCTCATGATAAGATTGTACAATCCTGTGAAGTCACATACCTTACTGCCCAATAACCAACCTTCCAGAGCCTTGGCAGAACAATCAACAAAGTCCACCCAGTCTTGAGTCTGTGCCTTTTGGGTATCTCTGAACTTTAACCTGTATTGTTCAGTGGTTAGGCCAAACCCATCAATCAGAGCACTCTTTAAGACTGTGTATTTATCAGCATCCTCCTCTTTAACAGTGAGGAGCTTATCTCTACCTTTGTCTGCAAAGGAGAGCCACAAGATTGCTGCCCACTGCTCCTGAGGGACCCTCTGTACTTTACAGGCCCTCTCCAGTGCAGTTATCCATTTGTGGATGTCATCCCCACTCTGGTAGGGAGGGACAATCTTGCTCAGGTTTCTATGGTCATAAGACCTTTCCCTATCTCTGGGGAAATTGCTGCCACCATGGGACTCTAGTCCCATCTTTTTCTCTCTTTGTAGAGATCTAGGGACTCCCTGTCTATAGCCAACTGCTGTTTTCTGAGTTCAAGCTGGGCTTGCTCATACTCAATCAGTCTCTTTCTCCTGTCATGAGAGGATTCTCTCCTATGAGAGGAGACAGAGGTCCCTATTGAGGTGTCAGAGTGGTTAGACTCCTGAGAAGGAGATCTAGACCTTCTGGGCACACTCACAATTCTTCCTGGGGGGACAAAGGGGAGGTCATTCTGATCCTCCTCCTCCTCCACAGGAGGAATTGGGTTCTCCAGGTCAAGGTCATTTTCACCTTCCTGGCCAGTTTCAGAGGGGGGGCCTGGGTTTCTTCACCCCTGACCCCTTCCTCATCTTCTGCCCCACCCTCTCTGCCTACCCCTTCAGACCCTAGGGGCCTGCTGAGATCATCAGCTAGTAGCACCTCCCTGAGGTGTTGGGTGCTGGCACTTTTGCCTGCCTTCAGCTTCCTAGTATTGCATAATGCTCTCAATTCCAAGAATGGGAGTTTATCATACTTGGAGGGAAGAAGCCCACTGGCTTCTGGCAAGGACTCACTGGGTCCTGGCTTTGAAGACATTACTAGTGAGGTGTGGTGTATGCACTACCTACTCTAGTGTGGCCTACTAAACTCTCTTGAGTTGTAGAAAGGGTGTGCTATCCCTTAACACACAACTCTAAGTTCAGTAGAACTTACTGTATACTAAGCTTGATTTATATGTACCTTAGGTACCCTTAGTGGTTTTCAGTTGATCAATTCAATTGAGATTATCTGGTAAAACAATAGCAAGCTGGAATCCCACACGCTGCACACCAATGTGAGAAGTTGGCCTGGCATATGCTGTCCACTAATTATAGTGGGCACCTTGCACCAGTCCAAACAACCCCTTATTGGAGATAGGTTAAAGACAACCTTTATTGAAAGCTATCCTAGTGGTAGCTATGGAGAGCAGCCTTCAGGCTAAGTCTTGAAGGAATGTAAAGCAGCTTGTTTTACCAGTCTATAATCTCTTGAGTGACCAAATGAAAGAGGACCACACCAGGTATATATTCAAAATATATGTATTTATTGCTAAACACACCCCTCTAGTCTCTTTATGAGGCTAGAGTTTGAAGTACATAAGTTATAAGTTAGTTATCTACAGTAATAGCACAAATACACGTTTGAGCCCTAGGGGCGTACCAAACCATATACCAATAAAGTGGTATAAGAACCACGACTGAGCTAGACACAAGGCCTAGAGCCTGTAGAAGTGCTTGGACCACAAGGAACCACCCAAGGTAGTGACACAGGGGACCCACGGGGACGCGTGCAGTGTGAGAACACAGCCGCGAATCGCCGTTGACTTCTATGGGGAAAGTCGCGGTTGGAAGTTTAAAGAAAAGGGACACTTAGAGGAGGACTTGGAGCAAACCCTTTTAGAACTAGGCTGTTCTAGTGTCAATACCCACGGGAGCACCGGAGTACTCGAGTTACCTCACCCAGGGGAGCCGGGTGCATAGGTGTCTTTCGGGGTCGGGTTTCGTCGTCGTTTTCAATGGCGATCTGCTGCAAAGTGCTGCTGGCGGCCAAGTCGAAAGTGTTCGGGTGGATCCAAAGGTGGATCGAAGATCTGAAGAACCTGAAAGCAGAGAGGGCAGAGTCTGGGTCACTAGCCAGTGACCAGGAAGGCGATGAGCAGATGCCCACCGATGTCGAGTGCTTCAGGTAGGTTGACGGTCGTCTTGACTCTTCAGCCACGAGGTCCAGGAGGCGTCGACAATGACCAGGAGCTGGATTCTAGCTGTCCCACAACGTTTGTCGATTGCAGGGGTGTCGGCGACCGGATTGGACCCAACAATCCTTGGCAACGGCAAGTCTCGTGGAAATGGAAGAAGGACGATGGTGCAGACCAGCAAGGTCTGTGGGATTCACCCAGCGAGGGTAAGTCAGGGCACACCTGGAGCAACCAGGGAGCCCAAGAAGAAGAAGATTGGCCTTCGGGAGGGCCTACTAGCCAACGGACTAGTGACCGCATAGGAGCCTCAAGTGGACGCACTTGGAGCTGGCTCACAGGACACTCGTGGAGTGGAGGCCAGTGATCTTCGGTGCAGTCGGTGCTGGAGGCTGGGGCTACTCGGAGCCCAAAGCACAACTTCGTGGGAGACCCAGAAGAGGATGCACTTGCAAATGCGATCGGTGTCCAGGGGTCACGGTTCCACATTACCCACGACAGCTATGGGCCTCAGCTTTGCTGGAGACTCAGGGCAGCCTCGGGGAAGTCTGGAAATCCATCTCTGGTGATGCAAAGACTTCGGCGTCCGGCGGGAGCTTCAGCGATGCAGACCGGACAATTGCTTCTTTGGTGCCTGCCAAGCAGGGGAGTCACTCCTTGACCCCAAGGGAGATTCTTCAGTCCTCTAATCTTGAAGTAGAGCGTCGAAGGTCCAGGATTCTGTGTCAGAGTTTCGTCCAGGTAAATCTAAAGTCCTAAGGACTGGGGTCCCATACTTATACCAAGTTAGGGGTTGGACATACTCTGGGGACCCACCTATGGGAGGGTCAGGGCAGAGGGGTGGTTACACCCCTTTCCCTTTGTCCAGTTTCACGCCAGAGCAGGGGCTGGAAGCCCCTGAGCCGGTTTGAACTGGGGTATGCACAGGGACACCAAATGTGCCCCCAGTGCAGGACTTCAAAGCACCAGAGAGTGCTCCCGCCCAGCCCCAATACACACTATCCTGTCTGGGGAGGTGGTTACACCTCCCTGGGACAGGAAACCTATTGTCCAGGCCTCCCCTGCCGGAGTTTCGGTCAGCAGCAGGAGGCCAGACTCGTGTCTGTGGCAGCGGCATCCATTTTGTGATGCCAGGGCTTGGAAAGAAGTTACCGGGCAGGCCGGTGTGTACATGTCTCTCCCTCTAGAAGGGTGGAATGCTACCCCCGCCGCCAGAACTGGCGGGGGGTAGTATTCCAAGATGTTTGACACCAAACACGACATGTTTCCGTGCAGCCATCCCAAAGTTAGCATTTAACGCGAGGTTATAATGCGCTTAAGAGTATATGGTCAGGCTGCACTACAAACAGCATCAGAGAAGGGTCTCCGAACGCTGCAGAGGGGCCCTGCTCATGCAGGGGCACCCTCTCACATAGGAACCACACACTCTGCCTCCAGGATTGATAAGGCCTGCCATAGGAGTGACTTATAGGTTTATATGTGTGTATGTATGTAGTGATATAGGTAGCCTATATCACAGTAAGAGGTGCATGCACCACCTTACCCAGGCTGCAGTAGCAGACCTGTGGTGTCATTTTGGATGGCCTTCCAGGGGTGGCACAATACATGCTGCAGCCCCTGGTAGGCCTCTGAGGTACCTATGCCCTGGGTACATAGTATACCATATACTAGGGACTTATAAGGGCACTCCAGATTCCAATCAGAGATGTGCCTAAGGCACATGGAAACCATTTTAGAGAGGAAGCAGCTAGGCTGGGGTTCTGATTAGCAGGGCCCCAGCCAGACTAAAGTCGAAAAACAGTGAAGCATCAGCAAAAAGTGGGGGTACCCATGTGAAGCAGATCCTACTCTCCTACATACCCCCTGCCAACACCGCACACAAGTACCGCAACAGAAAGCACACGCATCCCATCAACGTGCAGGCAATAGTGGACCACAGGGGACTCCTCACCAATGTCATAGCCAACTACCCAGGCAGTGTGCATGATCCCTTCATCTTCCGACAGTCCAACATCAACCAGCGCTTCCAGGATGGCACCCATGGGAATGCACTGTTCGTTGGCAAGTACCAAATGAACACACCACACACCTCAACCCCACAATCATGCAACTAACAACTCTGGCATTGCACACGTCACAAAATCACATACAACATGCCAAACAACATGCCCCCCCACCAGACACGACAGCACAACTTACTGTGGCAACCTTGGTCAGCCATGTACATGAGCCATCGACGGCATGGCACCTCAGCCACACAATACCGGAATGTGGGGAGAGGTGAGAACCAGGCATGTGCGAAGGAGGCAAGTGACCCATGAATGAGTATGTACACAATGCCAAGTGTGGCGGAGATGTGCTGGACAGACTGCAGTATGCAGACAACAGACATAGCCATGTCTACATGCACTGCTGGTGTTTGGAGTGTAGTGGACAGTGGACGCAACCATGTCACCCAAGCCAGTGGGGAAGATCGCGGAAATGTAGCTTGTGACGTCCCCCCCTGTAAGCGTGTGCGGAGTGGGCTGGCCCGGCGTACGCCAGGTCAGCACAGGGGTGTGAATAAAAAGCACGTAGCTCTGGTCGTGGTTCTCTTCCGGAATGCCCAACGTGTCTGCCAGGGCGGCGCCTCCCACCCCGCCACGAGGACGACGCCGTGAGCGGTGTGGCCTGCGATCCTGTGTGCCTGCTGCACCCCGGGCCGCTGGTCCCCGGACCCGTCATGCCCGCCCTTCGCAGCCAGGCCTCACTGCTCACCTGCCGACACCGGCGTGTGTCAAAGAGGGCCCACCACGTGCCGGCGCAAGCTCCAAGCCCGAGGCCAGCGACCTTTGTAGCCTCCTCAGACCATCACGGCCTCCGCGACACCGGCCCGCTTTACTCCTTTTTCGTTGACGTACTCCACCGCTGCCTCGGGCCTACACTACGCTCAAGTAGGTCACACATTTGGAACTGAGTCTTGATTATGCTATGGCAGAGTACACACTTTATGGCAGCGTTTATATCACTGTACTCCCTTCGATGTGGTGCCACCAACTCTGTGCATAGCATCCCAACCAACGTGTCTGTGGGCCCCTGATGACTACGCCTTCGGCCTACACTGCGGACGAGTAGGTCACACATGTTGAACTGATCCGTGATTTCTGCATGGCGGAGTTCATATCATTGTACGCAGGGAGACGAGTAAGAGGAAGACGCGGTTCATTCCGGAGGAGAAAAGGACCATCGTTACGGAGGTGTTCGAACACTGCCGACAACTGCCCTGGTGTCACCAACCCTGTGCATCGCGGGCCAACGACACCTGGCTGTGGGCCCCTGCTGACCGCTGCCTCGGGCATACACTGTGGTCAAGTAGGTCACACATTTGGAACTGAGTCTTGATTACACAATGGCCGAGTACACACTTTATGGCGGAGTTTATATCACTATACTCCCTTCGATGTGGTGACACAAAGTATGTGCATGGCATCCCAACAACACGTGTCTGTGGGCCCTTGATGACAACGCATTCGGCCTACACTGCGGTCGAGTAGGTCACACATTGGGAATTCAGTCATGAATCATTTATGGCAGACTTGACATCATTGCAGACTGCATCCCCTTTCAGCTCCGGTGCCACTAAGTCTGTTCCCCGACATCCATGGCCACTTTCTGGTTGATCTTTGGTGGCGACTGAGTCTATGGACTGGGGCTTGTCTTCATCATCATGTCGGTGATACTGACTTTGTGGCAAAAACGAGGCTGTGGCATTCCACTCCTCCATTTGCCGCTTCCGGCCAGCTTCTGCCCTCTGCATCATGCCCTGGAGGACACCTTACACTGTCCCCCACAAACCTCCGCTACATTCACCTTCGACATCGACGAGGACCCGCTCACCTCGTGTGGCCCTATCTCACTGCACCGCAAGTCATCGTCCCGTGGCGGTGTGCCTGTGCCGGCCGCAGTGCATCCGGGGCCACTAACTCTGTGCAGCTCAAGTCTTGGCCCCTGTCTGATAGCATATTGGATGGCCTCTGGGTCGATGGACTGGGGGTCATCAAGGCCATGTGTCTGCGGCCCTGCGCTGTCCGCTGCCTCCGGCCTCAACTGCGGCCCACCTGGGCTCACACATCAAATCGAGTCCTGGCCTGCCCGTACGTCGCATCACCGCAGGATGCACACGCCACCACCGCCAGGACCAACGTCAAACAACAGGTGCCAGAGTCGTAAGTGTCGTACTGCCAGACTATCAGAGTTGCTCACACCAGTCGTGGGTGCCATCATCAGCTTGTTCCCTGCTCAGCTCTTCAGGTGCCACTAACTCAGTGCACCACAAATCATGGACCATTCTGCTTGCATGTTGGGTGAACACTGTACTTTCTCTGGCTACCACCATGATGCTTCACAGTTATTTCTGTTATGCTGGTGTTTTCTGTTTCCGCTTTAATTGTGATCACTGTTCAAGTTGTTGCCAGCACCAACGACTCCATGAGGGCTGGCTTACACTCACCCCACACACATCCAGCACATGCATCACTGTACATGTGACCATGCCAATAAAGGTGTCGAGCGCACGTGCCCGTGGCCAGTTCAACGAACTATCTGAGTGTGTCCGTATGCTCATGATGTATGCATTTGTGCCCCGGGCACTACAACATTACATTGTGCCGTGTACAGAGGACGCAGCCATGTCACCGCAGGCAGCGGGTGGGACATTGCACATGTAGCTTTGTCGTCCCCCACTCAATACGTAAGAGGAGTGAACTGGGCCGGCGTACCCCAGTCCAGCGTGGGGGTGTGGATGATCATCCCGTGGCTCTGGGTGTGGTTCAGTACTGGAAATGTGCAAAGGCATGTGTCTCTGTCGCAGTGTGGGTCTCCGTTGGGGAGTGTAGGTGGGCCCTGATGGGACTTAGACACCCACGTATGTGATCTGGTCTCGGCTTCCATGAGGTAGTACCCCACCCGCACATGTTCGGCCACCCCCTTCTGGCAGTCTGACACCTGGCCTTGGAATGCGATGGTGTGCTTCGGTGGGCTGCTGGGAGCCAGCCGGGGTGGTGGGTGCGTCCAGCTGTGTTGTCTGTGCAGGGGTGGGGTATCCTCGATGCAGCAGTGCTGCCCTGCTCCTGGAGGTCGATTGCCTAAGATGTCCATGGACTGTTGTGGTGCGTAGGTGTCGGAAGTGTGGTGGTCCTCTTCAGCATCACTGTAGAGTTGTCTGGTCTGCTCTGCTGGAGGTGCTGTTTGTCCCTCTGCAATGTGAAGGGGAGATGCTTGTTGACATTGTGTTGGCATGTATGTTGCCGCATTGTTCAAGTTTACATTCAGACTTCATGACAATGTACATTGTGACTGTTTGAGAGGGGCGGACTATTTGATGCGGGTCAGTGGACATTTGGACTACATGACGTAGGTGAGGTTGTACACGTACATTTGCATCTCAAAGTTTCCTGCTATGTCAGATGTGATTGGCCATTTTCTACACACAGGCAGACCCAGTTGTGTCCTCTGTTCTGCAGTGTAGTTGTTGGACTGTGTACCACATTGTCGTCCATGTGGGTGTGCTGTAATTGCTATGTGTGTGTGCTGCTTTTTGTGGGAGTCGCACCTGCAGCTGTGATTTTGCTGCCCCTTATCCCTTGGAGGCGGTGTGCCTTTGACTTTTGTGCTTTTGAGGTGCTGTGATGTTGGCGACTTGGGTCATTTGTGCTCTTGGAAGGTTTTTGTACTCTTGTGCATTGTTTGTCTGCAGATGTGTTGTTGACAGTGGTTATTTGTGCAGGTGGATGTGTCAGAGTGTGACCTGCTCCTTTCCGGATGTGGTCCACACTCAGCCACCTCAGTCTCGTGGCATGCACAGTGTCATGGTGATTGTACTCCAGCCATGCTGCTGGTCATGTGGTGTCACTTGCATTGTCAGTGTGGCTCTCACATACGCATCTTTGCTGTGTTTCGCACGGGTGCATGTGTGTGTTGTGGAATTGGTGATGTGTGGGGTGGGACCCCTTTGGGCACATGGTGAACGGGGGCCTACTTGATGTTTGTATGTGTGCTGCAGTGTGCCACGGAGATCAGGGACATGACCCAGGGTTATTGTGGGTGTGCGGTGTGCTACACGTCGTTGTGCATGTGTGCCATTGTGCCCCCCCCCTGTCCCCACAGTCCCTGTTCGTTACTCACCCTGTTGCTGTTGTGTCAGGTCATGTCGAGCAGTGTCCGGACTCCCGACTCCTTGCACCGTCTCCACACTGATGACTGTGGGCACCATTTGCTCCAGCTCCTCCTGTGGCGCAGGACTCCCACCTCCATTCGCTGTTGCTGCCTTCCTGTTGGCAGCGGGTTTCTGCTTTTTTTGGCTTTTCACATCGTGCCAGCACATCTTGGGCTTCTCGGCACTCCGACTGCATTCACGATGGGATGCCATTTTTCCGTCTGTATTGCCAATGATACGGTGGTGGTGACGGACAGTTGTTGTTGGTGCTCTGTCACCTCCGTGACGACGATCGAGTTTTCCTGTGGACTGTACCCCGTCTTCCTCTTCCTCTTCTCCTTGGCCTTCCCTGACCCCGAGGTTCATTGCTGGTGGTCTGTGGGGCTTGTGGGGTTCGCGTTGACCTGGGCACTCGTTCCGGGTGCATCCATTTTGCTACGCAGTTTGATTTGTTTATGGTATGTTTTTCTTGTTCAGCTTTTATGGTGCATTTTCCCGCCAGACGTGTGGGAGTTGCAGGCCTATTGCTGGTTGTCGCTGTTTTTTTTTTCGTGGTTGGCCTCATCGCAACTTTATTCGCGTTGGTGTTTCGCATTTTTTCGGCATCGCGTTCTTTTTAACGCGGTCATTTGACGCTTTATCGTGGGACTATCGCATGGTGACGCCAGGTTGAGAATGCTACGTTAACACGGTGTTGTTTTCCCGTGATGGACTGCGATGGACTGCGATGTGAGAAGTTGCGTTAAGCTAAAATTGCGGTGGTTATCACACGTTCTTGTGAATATGCCCCTAAGTAGTCCTAATGAGCAGCAAACTCATTAGAAAAACAGGCAGCATCGCTAGCAGTATAGGAAAGCTCAGGAAAATCTCCATCTCACCCACAAAATCAAGAGGTTTATATACACAATTATTCCATATTAAGTGAACAGTTCAGCAGTTTCAATGTGGTGTGAGCAAATGTATAATATCTTCAGCAAATCAGAGCAAATAGAAAATAAACCTCATATTGCCTGAGCACCCTTGGACTAACCAAATTCCTAATCTGTATTCAATACCCTCTATGCTAATGTCATCCAGAGATGTCCAGACAAAATATGAAACATTTGACAATAAGAATTTCTTCAAGTGAATAGGTCCACTGTAGAAATGGAAGATGTCCATCCACACCATGGAAAGTTTATCATGAGCAAAACAATACAGCAATGGAAATAAGCTGATATGACTTCAGCTTTACTGTGTAATGCGGAGACTATGGGGAGAGGATGTGTGCAAGGGGAGAAGCATGAGTGAGTGACAGGGATGGCATCCAAATTGTCCAAGATGGTATTTTACACAGAAACATGTCATAACTAAAACACAGTATTAAACCCACTTCAATACCTCATAGGAAACTCACGCTTGAAAGACATCTACACTATAACAGTCTGTAGATGTAAAGTCATGTGGGAAAAGGCATAATAAACATTGTGAAATATACCCCAAAATATCATTTTTTTAAATACTTTATCACCTACATAGATAGCATGCTCCACCTTGTAAGTAGTGTGGTTGGATGTGTGTTGTCTTTGCTATGATCTTATGTTAGAAGTGTTTCCATGTTTTACATGAGGACCAGCAAAGTGAGGTTATCCTGTTATGGGATGCAGTGCTTAGCAGTGTGATGGATAAAGTAGTGTGCGAGACAGGCTTGCAGTTTATTGTTTTCAATAAGCTGGGAGCTTTGAGCAGCTCTGTAGGTTTATTTATGATATTTCTTAATGTTATAGTCTACTTAGCTGTTTACTTTACTGAGATGCCCATTCTGATATTTTGTTTAAAGTTTATGGTCCTGAGCAGGCATAGGCGAAAGGAAGAAATGTTGGAGAGCTCTGCTGGGATGGACTTTGTTAAATCATCCCATATCTGATTGTCAATACAAGGTGTCAGGAAGTGGTCATAGTATGCAGCTAGTTGGAATCTGCAGTGATGGGCTAAATTACAAATACGGTGCTGGCCAGCAGGCTTTTGAAAATCTCTTAAGGTATTTCATGCCTGATCAGTTGGTGATGGGAGTTTTTTTTGCTGTTGACTGGTACAATACTGCGTGATTTGTCAAGCAGAAAAAAAGGGAAATTATATGCAGCCTGTATGAATTAGAATTGGCTGTCCAACTGCTGAATGTTACAGTATTACCATAAGTATGTGTTATATATTGTATTTCTAATGTTAATGCATTTATATAGCACATACTACCCCTGATGAGGTGTTGTAGCACTTTACGCGAGGCAGCACGCTGCTCCGGAACCCAGGTTAGTAGGTTTTTTTGTTGTTGCGGGGAGGTATGGTTGGTTTTTGGGATTTGTCTTGCACTCTTAAGGAAACCATGCCATGAATTTACTCCAGTTTCTAGGTGATACATAAAATTAATAGGAATTAGCTATGATCTTTAGTAGAGGGGCGGCATGTGAATTCATGCACTGGCTGGCGGTTTTAATATATGATCTCCCAGAGATTAGGTCTTGTTAGGATGCAGGGATATGACTTTTAAAGTAGAAGTTGTGATCTTTTTGAAATGAGGTGTGGGCAATTTGCGCAGATACAATAATAAGGACTAACGCAAACATACATATGACTTGGAGTAGGCTGTGCTCAAACAGAGAAGGCATTAGTACACAGAAAAAACATACAATAATAATGGCAAGTAAATACATAAATCACCTCTTTCACCCTTCAATAATATCTGAATATTAGACAGCATTAACTTTTTCTGCAAACAAGGATTTCTTTTCTTAGTAATTGTACTTTCCATAGCCCATATGTACTTCAATTGATTGAACCAGAGGTTGAATTGAAGAGGTTCTGGATCTTTCCATTGTTCGGCTAATAATATCAGAGCCACTGCCATGGCAAGACGTTAAACAGTAATCAATATGGGGCACTAAAAATGTGAGTACATGGCCCACATATTGTGCCAGATGTACAAAAATTAAGCCTTGCAATTTCCAACTTTCGACTCTTTAGTCCCAAGCCCGAGACTAAAACGCAGGAGTCTCCATTGCAAAAACAGTTTTTTTTGTGATAGATAGGGGGCACAGGGTTTTAGTTCCCGGGCTTGGCGGCCATCTGGGTAAACCTACCAAAACCAGACATTTCTGAAAACTAGATACCTGGGGGAGTCCAGGGAGGTGTGACTTGCGTGTATCCCCCAACGTTTTCTTACCCAGAATCACCTGCAAACCTCAAATATAGCTGAAAAATTACATTTTTCTCACATTTTTGTGTGGAATCAGCATACAGTCACAAATTTCCTCCCACTCAGCTTTTCCATCTGTTTCCCGATAAAAATGATACCTCACTTGTGTGGGTGCCCAAAGCAGAGTCACCCTAAAAACGTATAAAATGAAAAACTGAGGGAGAACCAAAGCGTGTCCATAAGGGCAGGTTTTTTAATATGTTTTCAGTCAGACTCTGTTTTGGGCACCCACACAAGTGAGGTATAATTTTATCAGGAGATCAAGGGGAACGCTGGGTGGTAGGATATTTGTGCCTGTGCAGTGATCCTTCAACTTTCCCACACAGACACAGACACAGCGACTGTCCGCTCACACTGCCAGCCAAGTGCCAGTCTACGCACACCGCCAGCCAAGCTACAGCCATGTACACTGCCAGCCAAGCACCATCCAACGCACACAGGCAGCCAAGTGCCAGTCCACACACACAGGCAGGCAAGCGCTAGTCCACACACACCGCTACCAAGTGCTAGTCCACACACACCACCAGCCAAGCACTAGTCCACACACACCGCCAGCCAAGCACAAGTCTACACACACCGCCAGCAAAATTCCAGTACACACACAGCCAGACAAACAACAGTACATGCAGACTGTCAGCCAAACTACAGTTCACACACACACACACACACACAAACTTGCCCTGGTATCTAGTGGTTTTCTGCCCCCTTGGAGGCAGATGAGCCTAAACATATCGCTGATCTGCGGGGCAGAAATGGCTAAAATTTGTGCCTAAAAAAAGGGGAGCAACCCTTGACTATGGGGCAGCTCCCTAACATGCCCATAAACAGCCCTGGTGCCTAGTTGGCTTTCTGCCCACACCCGGGGGGCAAATTGGGTATAATAACCACCGAGGGGGGGCAGAAAGACTGTGCCCATTTTTTAGAGGGGGTGGGGGCATCAGCATGCCCATTCTGGGCAGCCCCACCCCTACACAAAGTAAAAATAGTCCCTGGTGTCTAGTGGGCTTTCTGTACCCAAAGGGGGGCAGATCGGGGTGTTGCCCATATCTGCCCCCCAAGTGGGGGGGCAGAAAGTCTGTGCCCATTTTGTGGGGGGTGTGGGGGCATCAGCATGCCCCTTCAAGGCAGACCCACCCCTACACTAAGAACTGAAAATAGTTCCTGGTACATAGTGGGCTTTCACCCCACAGAGGGCAGATCGGGGGCTATTACCCCCATGTGCCCCCAGGGGGCAGAAGACTGTGCCCATTTTTATGGGGGTGGGGGCATTGGCATGCCCATTCTGGGCAGCCATCACCCCTCTTTTATTAAAAAAAAGAAATTCCTGGTGTCTAGTGGGCTTTCTGACCCTCCCCCCCCAGGGTGGGCAGATCGAGGGTAATAACTCCAATCTGCCCCTCGGTGGGGGCAGAAAGGCTGTCCCATTTGTGTTTGGGGGGTGGGGGCATTGGCAGCCCCCAACCCTGCGCATTACAAAAAAAATCCACGGTGCCTAGTGTGCTTTCTGTTCCGCCGTGGGGGGCAGATCGGGGGCTATTGCCCCCTTCTGCCCACTGGGGGGCAGAAAGACAGAATATGCCCATTGAACAGGGGCGGCTCCTCCGCTAAGGCAGAGGAGCATCGCCCCACTGCTCTTAGAAGAGGAAAAATGAAAAGATAATAACATAGTTATTATCATTTTATTTTTCGTAGGATCGGGGCTCGGTTTGGGCGGGGCTTGTGGTACAGGAGGAGGATTGGTTTGCACACTCCAAGTGTGCATGACAGTTTGGCCGGCCATCTTGGCCCAACCAAACAGTCATGCACATTTTGCATGTTCCCAACCAGGCTGTAATGCACAACCTGGTGGGGAACATGCACAGGCTCCCCGTCTGAGCACCGAACCACGGTAGTCAGACTAATCACAACTCTGCATTGCAGCATTGTGATTGGCTTGAGGGAACCAATCACAACGCTGCATTGCAGCATTGTGATTGGCTTAGGGGAGCCTGTGTGCTTCCTGGACTCGCCGGAGAACCTTAGGAAGGACGCAGCCGGCAGGAAGGTAAATGGTATTTATTTTTTGTCTTTTGTCCCCCCACCCGCTGCCCTTCCCTGCCAGCTGCTAGTGCCATTGAAATATGGGGGAGCAAAGGCCCTTGCCCAAGGGGCTGCTCCCCCTCCCGAATGTCTAGTTGTGGATCCCTGCTTAGGGATCACCCTCCTGTGGTGATCCTCAAGCTGGAATCTACTAGGGAAGGGTACCATTGGAAAGGAGAGATTCTCCCCTTTCCAACGATATCTCTCCTATGTGTTTCGGTGCTCAGGGGGCTGAGATAGCCCCACAAGCACTGAAGCAGTGAAACTGAAATAAGCTGATCAGCTCATTTCAGTTTCACTTTCAATATAATGACGTCAGCGCGCCATGCGCGCCATCACCATTACATTGAAATAAAATAAAATGCCTCAAGAGGTTGGGAAGCTCTTTCTCATCTCCTGAGGCAATACAAATTAAAAGGAAATCCCTCTGCTGTTTACAGCAGAGGGATTTGGTGGTTGCGTGCAGAGGACAGTATGGTTTCATCCTTGGCATACAAGCACCGTGGCGCAGGACGGAACCATTCCGTCTGCGCACCCAAGGGGTTAAACTGTATCATCTCCTTGATCAGCAGCCATTAAATCTCCTTAAGGTGATGGTGAATATGTGCCCCTTTGAGGACTTTCAATAAAAGCCGCTCAGCAGCATTTGGTACCAGCTGAAGTCTCTTCAGCTGGTATGCCTGAAGGCCCCAGTAAAGAGGGTTATCGTAGTCGAGCCGGGAGGTAATGAGGGCATAAATAACTGCTTTCTGGGACTTAAGTGGAAGTCGATACAGAATTTTTTTAATTGAATTTAAAAGTCCAGAGCAGAAGCCCACCCCAGCATCCACCTGGGGACCAAAGGCAGCTGCCACTGAGATTTGTTTTTTGGAAGGGACACCCTAAACACACCCCTTCCAAATACTGAATCGCAAAACCAAATTGCAAATCAGTAACACGTTACCGAATCGCAGTTTGGCTTTTGTACATTTCAAAATGCTTTTTTGTGGTCACAGACGGCCCGATTTTGTGAATCGGGCTGTTTGCAACCTCCCAAAAATATTTGTACATATGGCCCCTGGTTTCTTGTACCTGGGACATCGATGCATTATTTTGGGATAATTTCTGGACAGTTTCTCTGGGGTGTAATATGAGTGATGTAACTTTGTAAGGTGCTTTTGGCGATATCATGGAAAGGAAAGAATCTCATCATTCATTTGTATAGCTTCTGTCCAGAATTCATTATTAGCATTGATGTTTTCCTATGCCCAATAATTTGGTATTTCTTAAGCCCAATTAATCTCATCATATTGCAGTGTTCCTGTATATTTATGTAATGACTAGAGAGAGCTATTCAGATGAATATAATTGCTTAAATAAATTATGTCCTTCATATTACAAACCTTCTGTGATCTTAAGGCCAGAAAATGTAGCTTTCAATTGATAATATTAAAGTTATGAACATTCATTATTGGTTTTCCTTTCTAAACTGTAGCATTTACTTCAGATTGCCAGGCTCATTTAAACATATTTCACTAAAGAGAAAGACTCCAATATTTTTGATAGGGTGGGAGTCTGTAACAATGGGAATTCCTGAATGCTCCACAGTGTTGTGTGAAGGTGACATTTTGGGTATTTTGCATGAATTTGTATATCTTGCCAAATATGTGCTAGGTCCTGTATAATTATGAGCTTATTTTCTTCAAAATGTTTGAATCATTGAATTCAGTTGAATAAGCCTCTGGTGAACTGGACTGAATAAGATCAGCCAAAAATTGAAATCACACCTCCGCACACCTATAGAAAGCCAACAGAAATTGAATGTCCATGGTCTACACAATAATATTTCTTGAAATATGGGCAACTCACACCTGCTTTTTCTATGCTTCTATCATATTTTTTTCCAGGAGAATCTGGCCCTCTTTTTCCATTTGAAAGGGACAATTCTTCTTTCCAACTTTTCAAAAAAGGAATCAGTAATGTACACAAGGAGTTACTGACGTTTAGAAAGAATAATCATTTTAATATAATTTATTCTACCTGTATTGGAAAAAGGACGGGTTTAAATTTGAGTTGCCATTTGTTTAATTTCTGCCCTTTTATTTAAATGAATTGCTTTGCTAAATGCACTCAATATTACTGCGGATTTTACTGTATGGTAATAGAGTTCAGTGAGTTCAGTCCGTGTTTTCCGTGCTGACCGCTGTGAGCAAGGATGCTGAATCACTGCCTCGCGGCTCCCGCGGTTCCTCCCGTGGTTCCTCGCCCCCCCCTGATCTTGTCAGTCCTGTCGTCTTGTTGTTTTCTCCGCGCCTCCTGGGGAGTCCGGGTGCGACCTGGGGAGTCCGGGCACAGGTGCAGGCGCAGGGGCAGCCTCAGCCCCAGCCAAGACTTTCAACCGAGGTGGGCTGCAGTGACCGGAGGTTGGTGCCTGTTGACCGGAGAGTGGTCTGGAGAGGAGAGTGGAGAGTGGAGTGAGGGGTGCTCCTCGCCTTCTGCACCCCCGCGCTTTGGTCGCAGACCGCTCAAGCGCTGCGGGAGGTGCTTTCGGCTCCAACGGCTTCCCAGCTGCGCATTACTCCACTGCCTACTGGGGGGGGCTTCCGGATTTCTGCGCGATTCTGGTGGCATTATTTTCTGCAGCATCGACGCCCCCTGCCGCCTTGCGGATGACCGGCCGGAGTGCTTACATAGGCTCAGTGGCTGGTGAGGCCAAGCAGACAAGGTAAATAGGGTCTCTGGGGCTACAAAAGACTGGCTGCTTCTGCCCTTGTTCTATGGTTTTGCCCTCCGTGCCCGTGGGGAGTCGGCACTAGGTTCGGCAGCCTGTCAGCCTGTCGGCTTGTCAGTTCGTTTTCCATCGCTGCTGCCGCCACCATCACCGCCGCAGTGTGCGAGGAGTTAGCAGTAAGCAGTAGCAGCAAGGAGGCGAGGGCATACAAGGACTTATGCCCGAGGTATCTGCCCGAGGTATCTGCCACACTGCTGGTCTGAGATGGAGGCGCGTTTCCTGAATATTTCCAAAGATTCTTGTTGATTGTGTTGTAGGCAGGAACCTCAGGAAGGTGCCGGGAAGCGAGAGCGCGACCCCATTATCGAGGGTCGCTGAGTGTTGTGCCCAGGCGAGTCCGCGGAAGTGGCCCAACTAGGTTGGGTCCAGCTAGCGGCCCGCTAGTGTGCCCTGCTCTCTCTTTCAGAGGTATAATCCCGGCCGAATCTGTGGTGTAGCAGTTTCATCGTTATATAGCGCTATATAGCCCTACAGTCTTGAGACTTAATTTGTGCTCCATTTAGAACTATGACCGCAAAAAAACTACGCTCAGGGAAATTGGTATTTGTAAGAGCATGCAAAAAAACTAAAGCCAACCCTCTGAGGAATAAGTCAGTACAGATGAATACTTTAAAAGGATTTAATGCCATCTCCACTTTTTTTTCTAAAAAAGAGATAATTCAAAATAAGGAGGCAAATATGGAGCCTAAGCCCGAATCTCTTCTCCAAAAGGTAGGTGGAACAGTGGAATCTACACCTCTAACTACAGTTCCTTCTCCTGGAAATAGAATGGATGGGGTGAGAGATGCGGTAAGTCCTCAATTCAGAGTGGAAGACTCCCCATGTGAAATCTATACTATTCACTCTACTGAAAATAGCGTGTCTCAGTCCATAATTGACTTATGTTCTGAGTCTAGAGTGGATGGCCTTATATTGGAGGATTTTACACTCCCTGACTTAAATATGAATTTAAACTATTCCTCGAGGACTTCTCAATTTCCTAAGCCACGTACTTTTGATATCTCACATCTTCCAAACTCTCAAGCTCAGCCTCCAGGGTCTTCAATTAAAATGCGTCTCTTCAGTAGTACGCCTAGTGGAACGGACTCAATAAGCTCTAGAGGCTCTATCACCCCCGATTTGCCTTTGGATTTTGACCCCCCAATTAAGGAGTCTGATGATAAAATATTGATGTCGGAATCCCTGTTGTGCCTGGAAAGAGTCTTATCATCTATTTTAGCTCTCATGGAAAGATCTGTAAACAATTCTGATTTTATCCTGAATTCACTTTTGTCATTGACCAAATCAATATTCTCAGATCATATTCAGCCAATCAGTAAGGTCTCCGTCCCTTTATCGGATAAATCCAAATCTTGTTTAGAGATCCCTTCTTCACACACACAGGTATTTAATTTGAACCTAATGAAATCTACTCAAACGAGCTTTGGTACAAATCCGAATCATCGTCACTTTGGTACTCAGGTGGACATGACCCTTGGTTCCCTAAAACATAAAGATAAAGAAAGTGTGGATTTATTTGATGAATCTCAGCTCTTCTCGTTACAGCAATTGTTTGAACCTGAGGCTTTTATGTCGCCCCCTGTTAATCCTCCTCTTCCGACTACAGGAAAGGACAAAGTTATTGTAGAACGTAAAGTTTATCCAATTTTTTTTAAAACAACAGGGATTAATAAAATTGTTTATCCTACTACGAAGGAACTTAAATCTGATCATATTTTACTAGAAGAAAAGGCCTTAAAAAAGGAAGGAAAATCTGTTAGTAGAAAGAAGAAAACAAAAAGAGGAAACACTCGGAGGATTAAGAAGAAAAGGGCTAAACAAATCCGTTTCGACCCTAACATAAATCTAACTTTACCTCCGACCTCTGCTATAAAAGATCAGAAGAGGGTGGAAGTTCAAGTGGAAGTTTCTCCAACGGACTTAAACACACTCCAGCTGAATTCCAGTACTGCAATCTTGGTGTCTCAAGAAGCCAATATCACAGATCCAAGTACTGCATTGGGTGCAAAATGTAGTTTGAATCCTGACGCTGCATTGTTTTCATCCGCTATTGGTAGTGATGTGATTTATAATCCAAGAAAATAGACCAAGGGAGACTATTATGTTAACACTCAGCCGTCTGTACCCCTTTCGTTGGATTTTGTCATTATTTTTGATTATGAGCTATATATGAATAGGTCTTATTTATTGAGCTGTTTTGCTGAAATATATGATTTGAAAATGATCCAGAGTAGTGATTTGGCTTTGGTTCAAGTTTTAAAACATGGCAATCTTGGGGGTGCCAGAGTGATATTTAGGTCTAAGGTAACGTCCCACTTAATTATCTCAAATTCCGATAAACTACGGTGCTGTGGTATTGATGTTCTGGCCCCCAATGAGGAGAAAGCACCTGAAAAAGAGTCCATTAATAGGCAGCTTTCCATCATACAAGATCTATCGTCTCTTGATGCTCACCATTTGGAAAGAGAAAGGGTATTACAGATTTCTCTCAGGAAGGACGGAAGAAGAGTTTCCCTACAACCAGAGAAAAAGAGTGACGGAGTACTATCTATAGATGATGAAAACAAGAAATGGAGTTGGGTGGCAGGGGCCCTGAATACAAATAGTTCAGTTGGCCTAAGGTTTGGGAACTCTTCCTAGCAAGGGCCTTAAATTGGTCTCCTGGAATGCAGCCGGCTTAAGCACAAACAAAAATAAATGGCTGTTCTTGAAAGAACAGAACGCCGACATAATATGTATTCAAGAGTCCTGGATTATAACGAATTGGACCATGGAAGATTATTATGTGCTGAGCCGTCCTGCTCTCCAGGTGAACAGGGGACATGCGAAAGGAGGCATCGCAATTTTGCTTAGATCAAGCCTCAAATGGACATATAAAACGATCCCACATGCCTCTAACCTATTTCAGGCAATTAAGTTAGAGACCAAGGAAGATTCTCTCAACTGTGAGTCCCTTTTAATTGTAAATGCATACATTCCACCGGACTCATTCAATATATATTTATTAAAAGATCTGCTTGTCTTTGTCTCGTCTATCCTCGAAAACTCAGAATGTAAGAATCTAATGTTGGTTGGAGACCTGAATGCTAAGGTTTCCACCCATAGTATGGGGCTTTTTGCCTACTCCGCTAAGGAGGAAGCATTAAATATACTGCCTGCTCAATTCCCAAATCTTAGTCGAACTGATAAAAGAGGAACTATTTTGTTAGAAGGCTTAAGAAATTTAGAGGCACTAGTAGTCAATGGGAGACTAGAAAAAGATATCCCAGCGAAAAATACACATAAGGGTCCGAATGGTGGCTCCATTATTGATTATGTAATTACCTCGGCTGATTTTTTTAATAGATTATCAAATATGGAAATTTTAGAAAATCAATTTAGTGACCATATGGTAATTAGTTTAAGAATAGAGGTGTCCTGTGCTGGGGAGACCTCTTGGAATTTTAAGGATAGAGCGGTAGCGTTTAACAAAGCAAATGGCAGAATTTACTGGAATTCTTTGGCCGTTTCCAAATTAAAAGAGTCTTTGACTATTTTAATAGGTGATAAGCAGCTTAGAGTAACAGAATATTTAAATCATCCCCAAAAGAATTTACTGGAATCTTATAGCCATTGTATAAATAGTATGGTTATGTCTTGTAAATCCATCCATACAATAATTAAACAGAGATTTGGTTTTAATCCATTACTTCAAATAAATAAGGATTTAAACAAATTAGTGAGGGCTCAGTTTTTGAATTATTCTCCTGAACGAAATAGACTAATATGTCTACTAAAGAGGAAAAGGCAACGGAAAAAACGCTCTTTAAAACAAAAAAAGGAAGACTACGAATGGGTTGAATTAAAGGATGCTGCTTCTAAAAATAACTCAAAACGATACTGGGAAATAATTGCAGAAAGTTGTGGTACTAGAATTAAATCTCTTCCCATTCCGATAAATGAAGAAGAATGGAAATCCCACTTATTAGAACTTTACTCCGCAAATTTAAATTCCTCCTGGCCTGACCTTCCTCTAATGAACTCCCCAAAAATTTCAGTTTACGATAATGCGCCTTCTAAGGAGGAAGTCATTAGACTGATTAAAAAAATGAGAGCTTCAGGGGCAATGGGCCCAGATGAAATCCCTATGTCAGTCATAAAAAAAGAGCCGATATTATGGGCAACATATCTTACCCCTCTGTTTGAATATTGCTATTTGTATGGGCGGACCCTTTCGTCATGGTCCGGTAGTATCCTAATTCCGTTATATAAGAAAGGTGAAAGACATCATCCAGCTAACTACCGGCAAATAGCTTTATTGGACGCAGTGGGGAAGATCTTTGCCTGTAGTGTTCTTGAGAATCTTACTGATTGGGTAGTAGAGGAGAAAATTCTCCCCATTGAGCAAGCAGGGTTTAGGAAAAACCATTCCACTTTAGACAACATCTGTCTGTTGAAATTAATAGAAGAGAAATATACGGTCTTTCGCAGGACAAATGTCTATGTAGCATTTATAGACTTCTCTACTGCTTTCGATAAGGTTGACCAGCCACTTCTTAGTTATTGCCCTACACTCACAAACATGGTGTCAGGTATTAATGGGGGGTACTCAGGGCCTATCTTCAGTTATTTCTACAGAAAATGGATAGAAGCAAGGTTGCCTATTAGCACCTCTATTATTCTCTCTATATGTAAGAGATCTGCCGGATTGTTTTTCCTTAACGGAAGGGGACGCGCCAAAGATAGGTGGCCGGTCATTCCCTTGCCTTATGTACGCGGAGGATATTGTAATTATGGACTTGACCCCTATTGGTTTAAACAAAAAATTGTCACAACTACAGAATTATACGTCTGCACAATTCTTGAAGATAAATGTCTCTAAAAGTAAGCTTTTGGTTATGAAACGAGGAAAAAATAGGAAAGTTTGCAATTTTAATTGGAGAATTGGCTCCGAAAAATTGGAGATTGTAGATTCTTACCTTTATCTGGGGAAAGTCATTACTGGTTGTACAAGAATTAGTCCCCATATTGAACATAGCTCTTGTAAAGCGACATCGCATGCAAATGGCTTACGCCTATTTTATAGTGCTATGGGTCGAAGACATTTTTCACATCTGCTTTTAGTTTTTAAAGCCAAAATCCCTCCCACCTTGTTATACGCAATTGAATCGATACCAGTAAGTGAATGGAGCTTCTTGGATAAGATCGAAGGCCAAATCTTCCGTAAATTATGTAACTTTAATACTCTCGTCCCAACAGCTGCCATTAGGCTAGAATTTGGCTTGGTAAGTTCTTTTTACAGGGTTTAGCTAGGGTAATACGCTGGGGTTACCAGCTAAAGAATAGTGATCCTTCTTCATTGAGGAGTTTTATGCGACAGGAAATTTTTGAAGGACAAATTTATAAATATTCCTTTTTCAGCGATTTCCACTTGGCACTGCAATATTTTAACGTGCATCTCGTGCTGTCCTTCTCCCTCACAGAATTGAAATCTTTCTTAAAGATTTCGAGTGGCGTAATTAGCCATCAGAGGGACCCTACTAAATGTAGAGCAAGGGCCAGACTGGAAACAATAGTTAAGGATTCTTTCCCGAGAGTTTCCCAGAAGTACCTCTCCTGGAATTTAAGCCACGGTATTCGCCGGTGGCTCACTCTCAGTCGTATGAATCTTTTACCACTAAATGATTTAACTGTAAATTGGTCCACTAATGGCAAAGGTGAAAAAAACTGCAACCTTTGTAATCAGGGTATTCAGAACCTTGATCATATTTTGTTTGTATGTCCGGCTTTGATTTCATCTCGATTTAGGTGGCTTCGACCAATGTTTATCCAGAATGGCATTAAAAATGTTTCTTCTGCTCGTGATTTTTTGTTCTGTCCAAAAAATGAAATGGTATGCATAAAACTTTTTAACTTTTTTAGTGAGTTTATGAATATATTTTAACTTGACTTAACAAGGCTCCGAGTATGGCTGGCTATGCATTTAATTAGTTTTCCTATTACATTGTTTTTAAGGCTTCAAGTTCTTATGTTTCTTTGACCTGTTGTATTTATTTTTCTCTTGTGGAAAATATATACTTATGATTATTGTTAACTTTTCGCTGTTTGCACTAAATTAGGTTTTATAAGTCCTAAGGGAGATGATTTTGCTGCTTTATGATGCACTTTATATAAAGTATATGGTGCTGCTATGGTATGATAATTTTCTAAATTGTATTTATTCTTATCAATATTTGATCCTTCACCGTTCCAGTATAGGATGTAACTTTATGATTGCTGCTATGCTGCTACTGCCATTTGATGCACTTTATTTAATAATTTGTTGTTGTTGCTGCTATATGATCCATTTTATTTAATAATTGGCCGTTGGACAAAATTGCATTTTTGTGTTATTTTATCAAAATTGCACATGTTTTTGAATTGTACATTGTGTCATTTTTTACTTTCCTTTATTGGAGGGCCCCAATGCTGCCTAAAGTATCCCCTAGAGTCGATTTTGGAAATCTCTGATGTCTTTTGATGATTTAAATCTGTACAAACTGATGTAACGACGTAGATATAATGGTTTTAATGAAGTGTTTATATTTATTGCTGTGGTTTTCTTTTATATGACTATTTATGTACGTCTTAAGTGGACCTCATTAGAGATCCAAATTCTTAATAAACATATTGAATTGAATTACTGAGGATTTGAACCGCCAGATATTTTAATTGTTCCCTGACCTTAGCTAATGAGGAGAGTTAAATTCTCTTGATAAGGAAACAAATTAATCTTTTTAATCAAAGTATTGCATAACATCCACAAACTCAAACAAATAAAACTTGCACAGGCAGACTAGTAAGACATATAATGGGTGTGAGAGCATTTATCCAAAGTAATTTCCATTCCAGGTATGCAATGACACGTGTCAAACAGGCAAGTTATCACAAATACAGTTACATTGAATGAAGCAAGCTCGGGCACTCCATTAGTCTGAACATTAACATTGGTAACCCTTCTAATTAGTACCATTACCGCAACGTCTGTTTAGCATCTTTGGGGTGGATTTAACTTAGTCAGAAGTATCATCATGTGGCTTATTGTGTGGTGATGGTATGTCACTCCTCCTTAGAGTCTCTTAGTTCTAAGTAACGTATCAACGGGCCCCAGATATATCCTGGCCTGGTTTGTGGGATCTGTAGAGCAGCAAAATCAATGTACTTTCCTTACTTGTTGCAGTGTATTTTAGACAGTTTCTCAGTTTAGGAAGGGGTCTCTTCAACCAAGTTTTTGCTATTCATTGTTTAGTAAGCAGGTCCAGCACTGCCAGTAGTCTTCAAATGGGTTTTGGAAATCATTTAACACACCCCAGAACCATTATAATAGGTGTGAAGGGAACCGTGACATCAAGAATCACCCCGGGAGGGGGCAGAAAGCCCACTAAGCCCCAGGGATTTTTTTTTTATATAGGTAGGGGTGGGGGCTGCCCAGAATGGGCATGTTAATGCCCCCACCCCCAAAAAAATGCTACAGTCTTTCTCCCCCCCCCCTGGGAGGCAGATGGGGCAATAGCACCTTATCTGCACCAGAAAGCCCACTAGCCACCAGGGATTTTTTTTTTTACAAAGTTCGGGGTGGGGGCTGCCAAGAATGGACATGGCAATGCCCCCACCCACCCCAAAAAGATGCCACTGTCTTTCTGCCCCTCCCAGGAGGCAGATGGGGGCAGTAGCCCCTGATCTGCCCCCCGGGGGGACAGAAAGCCCACTATGTGCCAGCGATTATGCTGGCTTTTTTATACGCAGGGGTGGGGGCTGACCAGAATGGGCATCCCAATGCCCCGACCCCCCAAAAGAAAGCCACAGTCTTTCTGCCCCCCTCAGGGGCATATAGGGGCAATAGCCCCTAATTTCCCCCCTCCCCAGGGTGGCAGAAAGCCCACTAGGCACTGACATTTTTTCGGAATGTGCCTACCTGTTGAATTTGGTTCCTAGCTCTGCCGGCACCTAGGGAAACCTTGCAAACCTATACATTTTTTAAAACTAGACACCCAGGGGAATCTAGGATGGGCTGACTTGACTGGCTCTCACCAGGTTCTGTTACCCAGAATCCCTTGCAAACCTAAAAATTTGTCCAAAAAACACATTTTCCTCACATTTCTGTGGTGGAAAGTTCTGGAATCTGCATGGATCCACAAAATTCCACCCACCCCGCGTCCCCCAAAGTCTTCCGTGAAAAATGGTACCTCACTTGTGTGGATGGGTCAAGTACCCGCGACAGGCAAGGGCCCAAAACCTATTGAGGCGACATCAAAATTACCTATCACAAACCAACCTGGTTTTGCAAGGGGGGGTCCCATGAGTTTTTGGCCCCGGGCTCGACGGCCATCTAGGGAAACCTACCCAACCCACACATTTCTGAAAACTAGACACCCGGGGGATTCCAGGGAGGTATAGCTTGCGTGGATCCCCCAACGTTTTCTTACCCACAATCCCCTGCAAACCTGAAATTTGGCTGAACAAATCACTTTTTTCACACATTTTTGTGTGGTAAAGTTGTGGCATCACGGGGCTGACACAAATTTCCTACCACCCAGCGTTCCCCCAGGTCTCCCGATAAAAATGGTGCCTCACTCGGGTGGGAGGCCCAAGTACCCGCGACAGGCAAGGGCCCACAACGTATTGAGGCGACCTCAAAATGGCCTATCACAAAACGACCTGGTTTTGCAAGGGGGGTCCCATGACGTTTTAGCCCGGGGCTCGGCGGCCACCAAGGGAAACCTACCAAACCCACACATTTCTGAAAACTAGACACTCGGGGGAGTCCAGCAAGGTATGGCTTGCGTGGGTCCCCCAACGTTTTCCTACCCAGAATCCCTTGCAAACCTGAAATTTTGCTGAAAAAATTCACACGTTTTTGTGTGGGAAAGTTGTGGCATCACCGGGCTGATACAAATTTCCTACCACCCAGCGTTCCCCCAGGTCTCCTGATAAAAATGGTGCATCACTCGGGTGGGAGGTCCAAGTACGCGCGACAGGCAAGGGCCCAAAACGTATTGAGGCGACATCAAAATTGCCTATCACAAAACGACCTGGTTTTGCAATGGGAGTCCCATGACTTTTTGGCCCGGGGCTCGGCGGCCACATAGGAAACCTACCAAACCCACACATTTCTGAAAAGCAGACACCCGGGGATTCCAGGGAGGTATGGCTTGCGTGGATCCTCCAACGTTTTCTTACCCAGAATCCCCTGCAAACCTGAAATTTGGCTGAAAAAATCACTTTTTTCACACATTTTGTGTGGTAAAGTTGTGGCATCACGGGGCTGAAACAAATTTCCTACCACCCAGCGTTCCCCCAGGTCTCCCGATAAAAATGGTGCCTCACTCGGGTGGGAGGCCCAAGTACCCGCGACAGGCAAGGGCCCACAACGTATTGAGGCGACCTCAAAATGGCCTATCACAAAACGACCTGGTTTTGCAAGGGGGTCCCATGACATTTTAGCCCGGGGCTCGGCGGCTACCAAGGGAAACCTACCAAACTCCACATTTCTGAAAAGTAGACACCCGGGGATTCCAGGGAGGTATGGCTTGCGTGGATCCCCCAACGTTTTCTTACCCAGAATCCCCTGCAAACCTGAAATTTGGCTGAACAAATCACTTTTTCACACATTTTTGTGTGGTAAAGTTGTGGCATCACGGGGCTGACACAAATTTCCTACCACCCAGCGTTCCCCCAGGTCTCCTGATAAAAATGGTGCCTCACTCGGGTGGGAGGCCCAAGTACCCGCGACAGGCAAGGGCCCACAACGTATTGAGGCGACCTCAAAATGGCCTATCACAAAACGACCTGGTTTTTCAAGGGGGGTCCCATGACGTTTTGGCCCGGGGCTCGGCAGCCACCTAGGGAAACCTACCAAACCCACACATTTCTGAAAAGTAGACACCCGGGGATTCCAGGGAGGTATGGCTTGCGTGGATCCCTCAACGTTTTCTTACCCAGAATCCCCTGCAAACCTGAAATTTGGCTGAACAAATCACTTTTTTCACACATTTTTGTGTGGTAAGTTGTGGCATCACGGGGCTGACACAAATTTCCTACCACCCAGCGTTCCCCCAGGTCTCCCGATAAAAATGGTGCCTCACTCGGGTGGGAGGCCCAAGTACCCGCGACAGGCAGGGCCCACAACGTATTGAGGAGACCTCAAAATGGCCTATCACAAAACGACCTGGTTTTCAAGGGGGTCCCATGACGTTTTGGCCCGGGGCTCGGCAGCCACCTAGGGAAACCTACCAAACCCACACATCTCTGAAAAGTAGACACCCGGGGGATTCCAGGGAGGTATGGCTTGCGTGGATCCCCAACGTTTTCTTACCCAGAATCCCCTGCAAACCTGAAATTTGGCTGAACAAATCACTTTTTCACACATTTTTGTGTGGTAAAGTTGTGGCATCACGGGGCTGACACAAATTTCCTACCACCCAGCGTTTCCCCAGGTCTCCCGATAAAATGGTGCCTCACTCGGGTGGGAGGCCCAAGTACCCACGACAGGCAAGGGCCCAAAACATTTTGTGATAGGCAATTTTGATGTCGCCTCAATACGTTGTGGGCCCTTGCCTGTCGCGGGTACTTGGGCCTCCCACCCGAGTGAGGCACCATTTTTATCGGGAGACCTGGGGAACGCTGGGTGGTAGGAAATTTGTGTCAGCCCCGTGATGCCACAACTTTACCACACAAAATGTGTGAAAAAAGGGATTTTTCAGCAAAATGTCAGGTTTGCAGGGGATTCTGGGTAAGAAAACGTTGGGGGATCCACGCAAGCCATACCTCCCTGGAATCCCCGGGTGTCTACTTTTCAGAAATGTGTGGGTTTGGTAGGTTTCCCTAGGTGGCCGCCGAGCCCCGGGCCAAAACGTCATGGGACCACCCTTGCAAAACCAGGTCGTTTTGTGATAGGCCATTTTGAGGTCGCCTCAATACGTTGTGGGCCCTTGCCTGTCGTGGGTACTTGGACCTCCCACCCGAGTGAAGCACCATTTTTATCGGGAGACCTGGGGGAACGCTGGGTGGTAGGAAATGTGTGTCAGCCCCATGATGCCACAACTTTACCACACAAAAATGTGTGAAAAAAGGGATTTTTTCAGCAAAATGTCAGGTTTGCAGGGGATTCTGGGTAAGAAAACGTTGGGGGATCCACGCAAGCCATACCTCCTGAATCCCCGGGTGTCTACTTTTCAGAAATGTGTGGGTTTGGTAGGTTTCCTAGGTGACCGCGAGCCCCAGGCCAAACGTCATGGACCCCTTGCAAAACCAGGTCGTTTTGTGATAGGCCATTTGAGGTCGCTCAATACGCTGTGGGCCCTTGCCTGTCGCGGTACTTGGGCCTCCCACCCGAGTGAGGCACCATTTTTATCGGGAGACCTGGGGGAACGCTGGGTGGTAGGAAATTTGTGTCAGCCCCGTGATGCCACAACTTACCACACAAAAATGTGTGAAAAAGTGATTTGTTCAGCCAAATTTCAGGTTTGCAGGGGATTGTGGGTAAGAAAACGTTGGGGGATCCACGCAAGCCATACCTCCCTGGAATCCCCCGGGTGTCTAGTTTTCAGAAATGTGTGGGTTGATGCCACGTTGCGTTTTGCACTGTTTCCTGTCGCAGGCACTAGGCCGACCCACACAAGTGAGGTACCATTTTTCTCGTAAGATTTTGGGGAACGCAGGGTGGGTGGAAAATTGTGGATCCACACAGATTCCAGAACTTTCCACCACAGAAATGTGGGGAAAATGTGTTTTTTTGGACAATTGTTTAGGTTTGCGAGGGATTCTGGGTAACAGAACCTGGTGGGAGGCAGTCAAGTCACCCCATCCTGGATTCCCCTGGGTGTCTAGTTTTCAAAAATGTATAGGTTTGCTAGGTTTCCCTAGGTGCCGGCAGAGCTAGGGTTCAAAAACTACAGCTAGGCACTTTGCCAAAAAAGGGTCATTTTTCACTGCGAAATTGAGGTGTGACCACGTTGCGTTTTGCGCCGTTTTCTGTCGCAGGCACTAGGCCGACCCACACAAGTGAGGTACCATTTTTCTCGTAAGACTTTGGGGAACGCGGGGTGGGTGGAAATTTGTGGATCCACGCAGATTACAGAACTTTCCACCACAGAAAAGTGAGGAAAATGTGTTTTTTTACCAATTTTTAGGTTTGCAAGGGATTCTGGGTAACAGAACCTGGTGAGAGCCAGTCAAGTCACCCCATCCTGAATTCCCTGGGTGTCTAGTTTTCAAAAATGTATAGGTTTGCTAGGTTTCCCTAAGTGCCCGCAGAGCTAGGGTTCAAAAACTACAGCTAGGCACTTTGCAAAAAAAGGGTAATTTTTCATTGTGAAAATGTGGTACGTCCACGTTGCATTTTGAGCCATTTCCTGTTATGGGCACAAGGCCTACCCACACAAGTGAGGTACCATTTTTATCGGGAGACTTAGGGTAACACAGAATTGTAGAGCAACTGTTATTACCTATTGACTTTCGATGCATTTCTGCCTTCCAAATGAAAGACAATGTGTAAAAATAAGTCATTTTGAAAAATGACCTATAATTCTCATGCTAGTATGGGTACTCCCAATTTCGGAAATGTGCAAATATCTACTGTTTCTAAAATCTACATTTTGTTCCCATTTCAAAAATACATAGGTGTCTTTCATAACAATTTTTCCATGTATACATTTTCCCAAAATAATTGCTATATACCCGGCACATAATAAAAAACCATTGCAAGATGCTGCTCAGTTATTGGCTCTGGGTTCGTCGGGTTCTTGGTGAACCTACAAGTCCTATATATCCCCACAACCAGAAAGGTCCAGCGGATATAACGGTATATTGCTTTCAAATAGCTGTCATAATTAGAAGAAGTTACAGGTGAAAACGTTGACACAAATGGCTGTTTTTTTCAACTAATTTTCAATTTGTCCTTCATTTAACTGTTAGTTTCTATAAGGAAAACTTTAAGGATCTACACAAATGACCCCTTGCTGAATTCATAATTTTGTCTACTTTTCAGAAATGTATGGCTTTCCAGGATCCATTATTGGTTTCATACCCATTTCTAACATTAACTGGAAGGAGGTTGAAAGCACAAAAAATAGCAAAAATAGGCTATGTCCCAGAAAAATGCCAAAACTGTGTAAAAATGTTAGTTTTCTGACAAAAGTCTGTCATTCCCTAAAAGCTGGGAAAATGGTTATTTCAGCCCCACAAACCCTTTTTGATAACATTTGCAGGGAAAACCCCAGACGCTTTCATTTGCAGCCCGTTTTTCCCAATTTTCCCAAAAAAACCAAAATTTAGCTGTATTTTGGCTAATTTCTGGGACCCCTTCAGGGGAATCCCCAAACTCTGGGTACCTTTAGAATCCCCATAATGTTGGAAGAAAAGGACGCAAATTTGGCGTGGATAACTTATGTGGTCAAAAAGTTACAGGGGCCTAAGCGCGCACTACCCCAAATAGCCAAAAAAAGGCTTAGCACAGGGGGGGAAAAGGCCTAGCAGCGAAGGGGTTAAAATAGAGCTGGGCCCTGTGTCTTCATGTCAGCCCTGTATATCGGGTATGCCTTGGAAGTATATCCTTTCACTAGCACCCGTGACATCAGGTTCACGTATAACGGTTTTATGAGGCCAATTATATTAGCATTTACACCTAACTTACTTAGCACCTCAAATATAAGAGTCCATTCTAAGGAGTCAAACACCTTATCGGCATCTTGAAAAACTGAGATAATATTGATCTCCGGGAGTATCTGGAGCATGAGGGCAAAAAGTGTTCTTAGATTGTTGGACGTGGCTCTGCCAGGAGAGGAGCCTAACTGTTCTGGCAATTTCAAGTACTTCATTAGGGGATTACATTGGTTTGCCAATATTCTAGCCAATATTTTATTATCAGGGTTCATTAATGATAATGGTCTGTAGTAGCTAAACTTCTAACTGTACTTACCTGGTTTTAACATAACAGTGATTAGTGGCTCCCTTACAGTGGAAGGAAGAGTTCCAGTATCAAATGACTTTAGATATAAATTAGCCAGCTGTGGAGCCAGTATAGTTTTCAAAGCTTTATAAAATTTGCCTGTGAGGCTGCCTGACCCAGGGCCCTTCCCACCCCCTAAGCTTTTTATTGCAAGGGTGATTTGCTGTTCATCTATCTGCTCCTGCTAGTGGGACCTTGCTCCATCCTCGATCTACGGCATGGCAATTCCCTCCAGGGTTTCAGTTATATGGTAGTGGTCTTCTGTCAGCCTATTCTTGTAAAGTATTTCATAATACGTACTGGACTCTTGTAAAATTGCCTTGTTACCACTTACTATATCTCCCAAAGAACATTTTATAGCATGCACCACTGTGTTAGCGTAGGCTTTCTTCAGAAGCCACGAGGAAGTCTTGCTGGGTCTTTCTCCCTCTCAATAGCTATGGGTCCGGTCCTCTCTGCCCAAATATTTGTTTTCCCTGTGTGGTAGAGCTCTACAATCCTGTAGTTTGTCATTCAGGGTAACAGGTACCATAGGGTTATGATGATAGTTTTCATATTTCTCTTCTAGTTGTCTAACACCTTTTCTTTCTTCTCTTGTTTTATGAAAAGCAGGCGTAGTACTTCTATCTGTTTGCCCATGACCACCCATTTAATATAAACTTTGAAAGTTTCCCATACTGTGGAGATCTTCTCCACCAGGTTGGTGGTAATGTGGAAGAATTCTATAGCTGCCACCTGCACTTCAGAAATCCTTAACATTTAGTGCTTTAGAGGGAAATTGCCACGGTCATTGTGACCGCAGTGCATTTGAAAACTCCAAATGTACTAGTGGTCAGATAGAGTCTGCAGCAAATACATAATGCCAGTAACCTATATTAAAGTTTCAGCTGCAATGAGCAAGGAATCAATTCGCAAGTACAAACCGTTTACAGTCGAGTAGTATGAATATGCTCTATCTGGGCCTTTCTTCTCTCACCAAAATCTCTCAATCCCTTCATGTCAATTATTTGGTTCAATACCTTTACAGCTTGGGGATTATCCACCCTGTTGGGATTGTCGCTATCTTTAGTGGACTGCAATATGAGGTTAAAATTCTCACCCCAAATGACATTTTGCACTGTGCGCTGTCTACAGTGTGCTGCAATTGATTTGAAAAAGTCTAGGGAGTCCGCATTTGGTGCTTAACAGTAACTGAAAGTCATCGGGGTTTCATGTAACATGCCCATAGCGAGGGGGAATCTCCCCCGATGGTCTTCGTGTAGATGTACAATTTTAAAACAAAGGGGCCTTCAAATCAGAATAGGCATTGCTCTAACATATGTGCTATATGTGGCAAAAAACCTTTTCTGCCCCCTTGCTCGCGCAAAGGAGCTGTGAGGTTTGCGTCACAAGTTTGTTTCCTGTAAAAATGCAGCCTCTATACCATGTCTCTCAAGGCTTGCCATAATCAAGCATTGCTTTTTAGGATTCCCCAGACTTTGTACATTCAGTCAATCAATCAATCAATCAATCAGGAGTTTGTATAGCAGGGCTACTCACCCGTGAAGGTCTCAAGCCGCTGAGGGGGTGGGGCTGCTGATCCGTCTGGGCATGGAGACTCAGTCGAAGAGCCAGGTCTTGAGAACCTTCCTGAATTGGGTCAGCAATAGGGATTGCCTGAGGTGGAGGGGCAGGATGTTCCAGGTCTTGGCGGCGAGGTAGGGAGAAGGATCTTCCTCCGGTTCTGGTCTTGTGAATTCGTGGGACAGTGGCCAGGGCAAGTTGGGCGGAGCAAAGTTGTCTGGCTGGTACATGGAATGAGAGGCGGTGGTTCAGGTATGCTGGTCCTACATCGCGGAGAGCTTTGTATGCATGTGTAAGGAGCTTGAAGGTGATTCTCTTGTTAACTGGGAGCCATTGGAGTTGTTGAAAGTGTTCTGTGATGTGGCTGTGGTGGGGGATGTCGAGGACCAGTCTGGCTGTGGCGTTTTCAATATTCGGTAGTTTCCTGAGCTGTTTCTGGGTGACGCAGTTGACGCCGGCGTAGAGTGCGTTATCGTAGCTGAGTCTGCTGGTGATGAGTGCGTCGGTGACCATCTTTCTGGATTCTGTGGGGATCCATCTGAATGTCTTTCGAAGCAAGTGGAGCGTATTGAAGCAGGATGAGGATACAGCATTCATCTGGTGACTCATTGTGAGCGAGGAGTCCAGTATGACGCCGAGGTTAAGTGCGTGGTCTGTGGGGGTGGGAGGGGTTCCCAGTGCAGCGGGCCACCAGCAGTCATCCCAGGCTGAGGGGGCGGGTCCCAGGAGGAGTACTTCGGCCTTGTCTGAGTTGAGCTTGAGGCAGCTGTCTTTCATCAAGGTGGCAACGGCCTTCATCCCACTGTGAAAGTCGATTCTGGTGGCTGTGGGATCGTTGGTGAGGGAGAGGATCAGCTGGGTGTCATCGGTGTAGGAGACAATGTTGAGTCCATGGTTTCTGACAATGGCCCTGAGGGGGCCATGTAGACATTGAAGAGGGTGGGGCGCAGCTGATCTCTGTGGGTTCTGAGAGGAACGGAAGTAGTCTGACTCGCTGTGTTCACCGAATACTAACATTCTACATCAGTATTCCAATGCATCTGCTATTGTTGCACAGGGTCATGTTTGTGATATATGATGTGTGCCATAAATGTCAGAGTTATAATTCTATCAAGTCATGCCTGTCTGAACTGGTCCCACAAACGCCCCCCAATCCCCACCCACACTGATTTCTCCAACACTCAGGGAAAACCGCTATGATGAACTCCAAACCTCTCTACATCCTAACCATACAGCTTGCCCTAAGGGTGGCTAGCACCATCGATCCTCGAGTTCCGTAACTCAGGAATAAATTACCAATTGTCTGTGTTGCCAGGATGTTTGTGCTCATCATTCATCCCTTACCGATATCAGCACACCCTTCAAAGTTCCTTGGATAAACATGACCCCATCTCCTGCAGCTCCAGCCAGGCTGCCAGATCAGTTCCAGCAATATGGGGCCATATAAACTTAAAGGGAGGTGACCATCCAATTGTCAATAAAATAGTATGGTTATAGCAAGCTACTTGTCCTGTTGTTGTACGTCATCTATGCTTTCCCTGGCCTTTCTCCTCCTGTCGATTCCCATTCTTGGCTTCATGGGTGACCGCTTTGGTGAACTCTGTAGTTGCTGAAGATATGCACACAGTCCTCATATTGAACCCGAAGCCTGGTAGGGAACAGCACAGCGTATTTTATATTCTGTGTTACAATAGTTTTTGCATTGGTGAATGATCTGCGGTCCTTTTGCCCAACCATAGTGAAATCTGGAAAAAAAGAGAGATCATGCCCCTCATATTGGAGTGAGCTCTCTTCCTTGGCTAGTCAAAGAGCAGTGTTGCAGTCAGGATAATTCAGCAGCCTAATGATCAGAAGCTTTATGGGGGGACCCTGGTCGATGTCACAGACTAAGCAACCAATGGTTCTTACCAATATCAAATCGGATAAGTGCAAACTTCCCAATAGATATGCGACCAATGTTCTACAAAGGTTTCCAATTTGCCAAGACTGGTTGATTCAGGTAGACCAATAATTCATACATTTTCCTATGTGACCTGGATTCCAGATCCTCATTCTTTGTGGCTATTGTAGCTGTCTCCTTCTCCAGTCACTATGGGGCAGGTTGTGTGTTTCGTCCTACACCGCAGAGATCCTATGTTCAGCCTTGTCAAGTCGTTCACTATGTTTGCCAAGGCAATCGTTCATGAAGTCTATTCAAACAGTTAGATGGTCAATTTTATCATCTATCGCCACCAAGCTTGACTTCATATCAAGCAGGGTTGCCTTTGTGTCTTTGTATGGTTAGTCAGAGGTTTCAGCTTCCTCCTGGCTGGTCTGCTGGGTCCACGGCATAGACTGCGGGGTTATCACCTTTTTCTGGTCAAAGGTACATTTTGCCCTACTTGCATCAGCTTTCCCCATGATTATGCGGTGGTGTGAGTGCTGTAAAGTAAGTGCCAACAATCCCATTTGGGTGACTAGGTCGAAGCCAAGGTGCCTGAGGACGATGTCTGCAGGGACAATGTAGGGCCTCTCTCAGTAAACAGGATGGCAAGCAGGGGCCTCAGATCTACCCTAAAGGCCAACAAGGGGTAGCATCAGAAGCCCATCGACAGGTGGTAGCGGTTAGGGGTGTAGTCAGAGTCACAGAAACAGTATGGCGGTAAGACGCCTCTCATGGTCAGAACACCGTAGTCAGTGCAGTTCACCACCAGGCCCTAATCGTACCATATCTGCAGTCGTCATTCTAGGACTCAATGGCAGGCCCACTAACCATCAACAATCAAGCATCAATCAAGACTGCCAGCAATTTCTGGCATGATCAGCAGTCCTCTAGAATGCCCCGGCAAGTGCCCCACCTCAGCAGCATATTGATAGGCTGTGGCAGCTCTCTACCCCATTAGCGTTCCTCTCCCAACAGCTCTCGATGTCCAGGGAGCCGCAACAGTCCAGGTTGTAACATCTCGCATCAAAGCCACATGCGACACGGCTGATGAAGGTCTGAAGAAGGGAAGTTAGGCATGTCCCCCGACACTGCTATGGTATCAGAAGAAATACATTGGCAATATTTAACGAGAAAAAAACAGGGTCCAGGCAGAGAAGCTCTGCTATGGTGTTATGATCTTGGGCAATGCCTAGCTACGCCCTCGATTAAGAGACAAATTCTAAGCTATGACTTTAGAAGGAAACATTTATTTTATAGACACCAATCTTCCTGCCTCTTTCTAAGAAGTTTAATGTTTTCTGATTGGTTTTGGGCCCTATGTAATGCCCAATAGGTCATTAGCGCAGCTGACCTAGGTTCGAGCCCTCCCCCCCGGCTTTCACTGCTCTTTTCCTCTCTGTGCACCGTTTTATCTGCCTTTTATTTTCTCTGGTTCTCTGCTTCTGCCCTTGTTTTCATTGTTTTTCATTACTCTGTTTTCTGCCCTCGTTTTTTCATTGACTTGTATTTATCTGCTTCTCTGCCTCTGCCCCTGCCCTTATCTTTCATTGATTGGTTCCCCTTCCCTTTGCCTGTGATTCCCGCTTCTTCTCTCTTCTTGCTGCTGCTGCCCCCGTGGCCCCTCCCGCCTCCCAGCTGTCCCGCCCTCCCCCTACTTAATGGTGGCCACGTGCAGCGGGCACGCTGCTGGCGCGATGAAGGTGCGCCAAAGGGAAGCCCATCTGCGCCCATCCGCGACCGGCTCGCAACCAGTGCCAGGAACCCAGGTCCTCCGACCTGCCAGCGCTACGACTCAGCAACCCTCCACGCACTCAACCCCGGAAGAATCAACAACTGCCAGCTGTCGACACCGAACACCACCCATTGCCAGTTCTCCTGCTGACACTGCCGCCACACCTTCACCAGCGTCCGGACCCCCACTGCCACCACCAACCCACCGGATGCCAGCGCACCCAAACCCCTGAGCTGCATCCTCCTCAATGTACACTCCCTGCACAGACACGCAGTAGAAATCTGGGACCTCCTCAACACCCTCACGCCCTACTTCGCCTTCCTTACAGAGACCTGGACCAACGCCAGCTCCGTACCCGACATCGCAACCGCCATCCCCGATGGTTACAGGATCCAGAGGAAGGACCTCCCCAACCACCCTGGAAGTGGAATCGCCATCGTACACAATAACTCCCTCTGAGTCACCACATTTAGCACGAACGACTCCTCGTACCCTATGGAACACCTCCATTTCCAAGTCCAGATCAACCCCAGAACGGCTCTACAGACCTACTGGACCGCGTGCCACGTACACCACTACCATCGCAGAAATCATCGCGCCCAACGCCCTCGCATCCACGGACTATGTACTCCTCAAAGACCTGAATTTCCACCTCGACAACCCCAGCGACCCCAACTCCACCACCCTCCTGGACAACCTAGCCAACATTGGACTGAGACAGCTTGTCACCACCCCCACCCACAAGGCAGGTCACACCCTCGACCCCATCTTCGCTGGAGGACACATCATCTGCTTCAGCCATACCACGCAACCCATCTGGACGGACCACCACTGTGTCCACTTCTCGTTCTCGAAACTCACCACACACAAGCCTACACCTCGCCCCCCATGCAGGAACTGGAGCAAGATCACCGAAGAGCACCTCTAGTCCACCCTCAGCCACGCTCCTCCTCCCACCACATCCGATGCCAACTGTGCGGCCAACGCACTCCACAAATAGATCACCGAATGCACAGACACACTCGTCCCCCTCCAGTACTCTGACAGACAACACACCACGAAAGCCACCTGGTTCACCACCGACCTCTGAGAATCCAAGCGCACGTGCCGACGACTTGAGAAATCCTGGAGGAACAGCAAAACCCCCGAAGCACGTTCCGCCTACAAGACCGTCATGACAGAACACCACCAACTCATCAGAACCACGAAGAAGAATTTCATTCAGAACAGAATCCTCACCAACTCCCGCAATTCTAAGGAACTCTTCCGCATCGTACAAGAATTCTCTGAACCCCCCAGCGAATCATCCTACGTCCCTCCCTCCCAGAACCTCTGCAACAAACTCGGCTCCTACTTCCATCTCAAGATCAGAACCCTATACAGCAACTTCGACGAGCAGAACCTAGGCACCGACTCTACTCCTACAACCGGCAATGCAACCCAGCCAACCATCACCGCCTGGACCCCTGTCACCACAGAAGACACCGCAGAGACCATGAGAATTATACACTCAGAAGCCCCCACCGACCCCTGCCGCCCCACATCTTCCACAGAGCCTCCTCCGCCATAGCACCCGAACTATGACATACCATCAACTGCTCCTTCGAAACAGGCACTTTCCCCGACAACTGGAAACGCGCTGAAATCAAACCCCTCCTCAAGAAGCCCACCGCAGACCCGACAGACCTCAAGACCTACCGTTCACAGCCAAAGTCACAGAGATCGTCAACTACCAGCTCACCAACTTCATAGAAGCCAACTCGATCCTCAACTCCTCCCAATCCGGATTCCGCAGCAACTTAGCACCCAGACCAACCTCCTAGCCGCCACAGACGACATCTGCACCCTCCTCGATCAGGGCCTCATGGCTACCCTCATCCTACTTGACCTCTCAGCAGCTTTCGACACCGTCTCCCACCGCACCCTAACTGCCAGACTCCACGACCCCGGCTTCCGAGGAACCACCCTTGACTGGATCTGCTCCTTCCTCACTGGCTGAACCCAAAGAATCAGACTCCCACCCTTCCTCTTCGAACCCACAGAGATCTACTGCGGAGTACCCCAAGGATCCTCACTCAGCCTCACGCTCTTCAACATCTACATGGCCCCTCCAGCCACCGTCGTCAGAAAACACAGACTCAGTATAGTATCCTATACCGACGATACCCGGCTCATCCTCTCCCTCACCAACGAACCCGACATCACCAGACAGCTTCCAGGAAGGAATGAAAGACGTAGCCTCCTGGATGAGCAACAGCTGCCTAAAGCTCAGCTAAGAGAAAACAGAAGTCCTCGTCCTCGGATCCACCCCCTCTGCATGGGACAACACCTGGTGGCCCACTGCCCTCTGCAACCTCCCCCACCCCCATGGACCATGCTCGGAACCTCGGCATCATACTCGACTCCTCCTTCACTATGAACTGTTAGATCAACGCTGTGTCTTCCTCGTGTTTCAACACCCTGCGCGTCCTCCGAAAGACCTTCAAATGGATCCCCCCGAATCCAGAAAGATCGTCACCCACGCACTCATAACCAGCAGACTGGACTACGGGAACGCCCTTCTATGCCGGAATAAACAAATCCCTACTCCTCAAACTCCAGACCACCCAGAACGGTGCAGCTAGACTCGTCCACGGCATCCCACAACAACACCACATCACCCAGCACCTACGAGAACTCAACTGGCTCCCCGTCGAAAAGAGAGTGACCTTCAAACTTCTCACCTACGCCTACAAATCCCTCCACATCATCGGACCCCAATACCTCAACGAAATAATCTCCGTCTACGCACCCAAGAGAAGCCTCCACTCTGCTGATCTTGCCCTGGCCGAAATCCCTTGCATCCGCAGTACCAGAGCAGGAGGGCGATCCTTCTCCTACATCGCAGCCAAGACCTGGAGCAAACTCCCCCTCAACATCAGACAAACCCCCACACTGCAAACTTTCAGGAAGAGCCTCAAGACCTGGCTCTTCGGATGAGACGGAGCTGCCCGGAAACCCCCCCCCCCCCCCAGCGCCTTCAGACTCTCACGGTTGAGTAGTTCACTTCACAAATCCCTGATTGATTGACTGATTGATTGATCAGCAAAAAGCTGAATTCTGTGAGACGATAATGGCATCTTAAAGCTTGTTGTACTTTCGTTACCCCTTAAGGAGACTGCCAGTGACTCAATAACGATTGAAACAGCAACAGGGATAGTGAGAATCCATGTATAGTCCCTCTAGTAAGTTAAAACTTCTCACTTTGGTTTACATTTATCACCAAAAAAGCTTTTGGCACTTATGTAATGCTTGCAATGCAATAAGTAAGCATTTGTTCCCCTAAATATTCCTTTTGGATGAAATCAATGGCTTTCTCAGCGCCACCAGAATAGTTTTTTAGGATTTGTTTTAAATGTCTATTCTAAGAGTTTCTGTATGTTTTTACAGATGTTACATCCCTTAGTAAGGCCTTTTTGATCTGGATGGATGATTTCTGTAAAAGTGCCTTGTAATCTCTCAGCTAGTATTTTAGCAAAGATTTTACTGTACACATTCAAATGGATATGGGTCTACACAAGGAGCATTGAGTAGGACCTTTATCTGTTTTTCGGAAAAATTACATTGCAGAAATTTGTCATGAATCTGGTGTAGTGAATTGTTTAATCGGTTGTCAGTTTATTGTTACCCTCTTTCATGAACTCGATCTGATTTTGACTTTGTCTTTGTGTTGTCTGCTGAGCAATGTTTTCCACACATTTCGCTTAGTTCATACATTTTCTATTGATATGGTAAACTTTTTTCTACTGCTTGTCAGATCTTTCATTGAGTGTAAACTTTGTATTCTTTACTCAGCATTTCAGCCATCCTATCTGAATCTGATGCTGTGGATTGTGCTTGTTTAATGTCTTTTTGAACCCATTCAAGACAGTATGTAGGATAAGGCTTATCGGAATTATGCACTAGTAAACTAGACTTGTAATGGTGAATAGCTGGCAATGTGTTTGTATCTCCTTATCTCTCTTTGCCAGTTTATATGCATGCACTGATGCTTCCTCCAAAGCTAAACATAATGCCCCAAAATGAACGAAAATCATCTTGGCAACATTCTAATAAATGTTATGTGGCAGTGAAGTAACCACTAGTTAGAATGAAATCAGTGTATGGGCAAGGAGCAAGAAAGTAGCCTTTCTCTTCATAAGTTGACCGGGCAGATACATCCTTTATCAGCACTGTAGTGGGAGACTAATGTTAAGATGTAGAATGTTCTTGTGTAATGATTCTAATACGTGGTCGGGGTGAGCGCGTTCTGGGATTCGATCGGCGGTTGTCAGTTGCCGATCGGATCTTGAGAGTGCGCTGCTCCTGGCCGTGACTGTAAGCTGAGAATAAATCTTCTTATGCAACAACCTCGAAGTTTCCTTTGAGTATCTTCTTCGACGACATCCCCGACTACTTCATATTGGCGACGACCGGGATCTTGCTTCAGTCACACATCTCGTCATACGGAAATACCACTCGTGTTGGTCTACAGAGCTTACCTGCTTCTTCCTTGTGGTACCCTGCTGCATCCGATGACTTGGAGAAACCGGTAGGACCTCTTATTTTTCTCCTGTTTTTAAGATCAAAGAATTAGAGCCGGGACAGCCGCTTTGGCGCGAGCAGACCTCACTTGTTACGGGGAGGCGCGCGCAGACCTCACTTGATACGGGGAGGCGCGCGCATATTCTGATGCGCACAGGTTCTACGTACTCACGTTACGTAAGGACGTCGGCGGCCATCTTGGATTGGGCCGATTTTCAAAAAATTCAATAGGGATCTGTTGGCACGTCTCGGTGATGTGCACACCGCAAGTAGCTGTAAGGTCAAATCGCGATCAGCTGTTCGCGCACCACGGTGATGCGCACACCCTTTAATTGAAATAACTTTGAACTTTTCTCGATCAGCTGCTTGAGCATCGCGGTGATGCGCACACCTTAATAACAGTTTTGGCATTGCTCATCAATATTTTTTTTCTTCTACCAGAAAGTCTAATTCAATTTATTAAACACGGATAAAATCATAACAGATCATCTACATAATTTTAGATTATTAAATACACTCTGCAATGGCTTCTACTTCAAATCTTCAATTTACTCAACCTCCTCACTTCCTGGGAAAGCCGGGTAAACCCAGTATACCATGGCAAGAGTGGTTTGAACTGTTTGAGAACCATTTGGTGGCGATCGATGCTACGGAGTACTCCAGTACTCGCAAATTCGCTTTACTCTTTGGAAGTTTAGGTCAAGCGGCTCAATGCATATTCATGAGTTTACCTCCTATACCTCCCCCTTCTGGCCAAGCGGGTGACAGAGATTGGAGCGTCTATTCAGAAGCTGTTGAGAGACTAAAAAAACAATTCTCGGAGCCATCTAACATTATGTTAGAAAGACACAAATTTTACAAAAGAAAGCAGGGTGAAGAAGAAAAAGTGGAAGAATATATATCGGCTCTGAGGGTTCTAGCCACTACTTGTGGGTTTGGACCTTTAGTGGACGATATAATTAGAGACCAATTTGTTTTCAATTGCTGCTCTCAAAAGATAAAAGAACGAATCCTCAGTTGTAAGAATCCTTCTCTATCTGAAGTGATAGACCTGGCGTTAAGTATCGAAAGATCAGTCATCTCTACAAGGGTCATGCAAGCTAGTTCTGTCACGAAAGTTAATCAGATTATGGATCTGGAAGATCAACAAGAGGAGGGATTATTTACTGTGGGGGTGAAGAACAAACAGTCTAAGTTTGTACAAACCAAAGGGCAAAATTTTTGTTTTAGATGTGGTTCAAAATTTCATGTTGGCAATTTCAGGGGGTGTCCAGCATTGGGTAGACGCTGTTCTGGTTGTAAAAAACTTGGTCACTTTCAGAAATTCTGTAGAAGTCAAAAAAGTGCGGTACAAGTGGGAAGTGTCGATATTGAAACAAACAAATGTACAGAGTCCCTGGACAACCTGATGTTATCTGTAGACTACAGTAAGGAGCTGTTAGAAATCAAGGGTCCTTTATGTGAAGCAGTTATAGATGATGTAGAAACAAGTGTCATGGCAGACTCTGGATCGCCAATTACAATTTTAATTAATTTTAGAGAATTGGGGCGAAAATATCTCTTTATGCAAGTCTGATGTAAACCCGAAAGCATTCGGAGAAAAGGATATTGATATGCTGGGGTTCTTTTTGTCTGACGTAGAAATATTGGGTAGAAAAATTCAGACCAAAGTTTATGTGGCTATCAAAGGAAAAAATATAGTAGGCTGGAAGGACCTAGCAAGATTGGGTTTGTATCTAATTCCAGGCGATAACAGCCCTGTGAGAGTGATGGAAAACCCTGTGTGCAGTGTGGATGAGTATAGTGAGGATGTTAATAGCTTACTATCTGATTTCAAATCAGTATTTAAAGATCAGATTGGTTGTGTGAAGAATTTTGAGTACAAAATCAGACTACTTTCACACGCTCAACCCGTAACTCACAAAGTAAGGCCTGTGCCCTTGAGTGTCAACGAAGAACTAAAATCTATGTTGGATGGGTTATGTACTCAGGGGATAATTCAACCAACAGAGTCATCACAGTGGGTGGCCCCCATCGTTGTTGCACGTAAGAAGACAGGGGAGATCAGGTTGTGCGCAGATTTGAGGGGTCTTAATAGAAATATCATAATAGACTGCCATCCCCTGCCGAAGATTCATGAGTTGCTGGCAAATTTAGGGGGGGCCAAGTGGTTTTCCTTAATAGACTTAAAATCTGCATATTACCAGATCCCTTTAGCCGCAGATTCACAAGAATTGACTACCTTTATCACACCTTTTGGGGCTTATAAGTTTTTAAGGTTGCCGTTCGGACTAGCTTCGGCGGCTAGTGTTTTTCAACGTCTGATGGATTCAATTTTTAAAAATATAAAAGGAGTAAAGACGTATTTAGATGACATTCTAGTTTTTGCAAAGAACGCAATGGAACATTCTAATATATTAAGGAAAGTTCTTGCAGCCCTTGAGGAGAGTGGAATGACTGTTAGGGCTGATAAATGTATATTTGGTGTGAATGAACTGGATTACCTTGGGCATACAGTCTCTTGGGAAGGTATTAGACCGATATTTTCAGTGGTTAGGGCTCTTAAGGAAGCGAAGCCACCCTGTGATAAAGACACACTACGTTTGTTTCTTGGTCTTGCCGAGTACTATGCAAGATTTGTAAACAATTATGCGCAAATTGTGGAACCTCTTAGAATGCTACTAAAGAAAGGCCAGAAATTGTTTTGGTCACATGAATTGGATGTAGTATTTGGCAGAGTGAAAGAACTAATCATTTCTGCGCAAGCTCTGCATTCCTTCCGGGACGATTGTCCTTCTGTAGTCACAGTGGATGCCAGTATGAATGGTCTGGGAGCAGTTTTTAGTCAAAAGTAAATGGCAAGGAGTTAACAGTGGCTTTTGCTTCTAGGTCTCTCAAGAATTTTGAAAAGAACTACAGTACCATCGAACGGGAAGCTTTAGCTTGTGTCTGGGCGGTGCAAAAATTCAAAATGTACATCTGGGGTAGGAAATTCGAAATTTTGACGGATCATAAGCCACTGACATTTGTCTTCACTAAAGTGCCCAACAATACCATGTCAGCAAGGTTAACCCGCTTAATTTCAAAGTTGCAAGAGTACAATTTTGATATCAAGCACATAAAAGGGGGAAAGAATTTTCAGGCAGATTGTTTATCAAGAATGTTAATGGAAAAGGATGATGAGGAAGAGGAGGTTGATGAGGATGAAATTGAATGTGATGCAATGGTGGACGCAATTGAGAATTGCGGTACAGTTATCTCTGAGTCGGATTGGAAGTTGTCCAGTTCTAAGGATGCTACGCTGTCGAAAGTGGCTGATTATGTTTCTAGTAAATGGCCTGAGCCTAGGAATTTGTCTGGAGAATTGAGGAATTTTTCATTGGTGGCGGATGAACTTTCAGTTAAAGATGGTTTGATCCTTCGGGGGACAAGTTTGTTCCTCCAAGTACTTTAAGGAAATCCATAATAGAGATTGCTCATGAGGGACATCTTGGAGTGTCTAAGACTTGTATGCGAATCAAACAACATTATTGGTGGCCGGCTTTAGATAGTCAGGTGAGAAGCTTAGTAGATAGTTGTGAAGATTGCCTACTCTCAGATAAACACTGGAAAATTCAAAAACTTCCCTTGCACCCGAGTTGGGCTGGATTTCTCAGGTCTGTATAATATTTTACCAGGTGAATTGAGATATATAATTTTGGCAGTGGATTACCATTCTAAGTGGATGTACTATAAGTTTGTGGACGCTCCCAATACAGACAATACTGTATGTTTTTAAAAAAAAGTGTTCTTATTAGAGGGGGCTCCTAGGTTTTTGGTTACGGGCAATGGAACTCATTTTGTGTCAGACAAGATGTGTTCATTTTTAAAAGAGTATGATGTTAAACATTTAAAAGTGGCTTTGTATTCACCGACTTTGAATGGTTTGGTGGAAAGAGGTAATAAAGTCCTCAAGGAAGGTAGCCAAACGGCGTTAGCCTCTGGTCGGGATGTAGGTGAATTTCTTGAAAAAAAGGTCTGGAATTATAACACGGCGCCTCACTGTACTACTGGTGTCACTCCCTTTGAACTGCTTCGGGGAAGAAAAGTTAACAATACACTATTGCCTGTTTGGTTGGATAATAGAAAAACTGAGGTTTTGGACAATAGGATGGTTGTTGATGCAGTGAGAGAAAAGCAGAGTAAGATGAAAGAGAAATTTGGTGGTAAGGATTTTTCAGGTGATGGTGAATTCGCGGTAGGTGATTGGGTGATGTTAAAGAAACCATTTAAGGTTAAAAAAGGTGAATCAATTTATTCAAGTCCAGTAGTAGTTAATAAAGTGAGTAAAGGCGCCGCGTTTCTACATGACAAAGGATGGTGGAACAAAAGACAATTAGTAAAAGTGTTGAAGGAACAGGCAGAGTTGATTAAGAGGAGGAAAATATCATGTGTTGGTCATAATCTGGACTGGACGCATTGGTTGCATGTTCGTGATCAGAATGGTAATTTAGGCAAACGTGAAGGGACTTCAAAGGCAGTTATTAATAATAGGGGTGAGGGTTGCAGTTCCAATAATTCAATATTGACACGGGATCGTCGTGTCACGAGAATTCCTTCAAGATTCAAGGATTTCGTTACTTACTAATGAACATTTTGCTTGTCATTTATTTTTTTTGTATTTTTGTTGTTGGTTTTGTTGTTTTATTAAGGGGGAAGGTGATGTAGTGGGAGACTAATGTTAAGATGTAGAATGTTCTTGTGTAATGATTCTAATACGTGGTCGGGGTGAGCGCGTTCTGGGATTCGATCGGCGGTTGTCAGTTGCCGATCGGATCTTGAGAGTGCGCTGCTCCTGGCCGTGACTGTAAGCTGAGAATAAATCTTCTTATGCAACAACCTTGAAGTTTCCTTTGAGTATCTACTTCGACGACATCCCCGACTACCTCAAGCACTCTTTGAGCTTAGTGCCAAATAATGTTCAGATATTGTTCTAGAACTGCTCTGATCAGCAGACAATGTTCAAGACATGCCTACATGTGATTGACAGACTTCGATCATGGTCCCTTCGGTGCCTGTTCTAAAATAGTCCATTTCTTGTTTTAAAAGAAAATACTGACAAGCATTGTGTTGCAATGTATTTGTGGGGCTCGAGGGGCACTTGCCACGTGGGTTTCCCGAGAGTTCCATTATCATTTGTGACAGTGTCGGCATAGCGTTCTCTGGCCCGCAGTTGCTTGCTGCTTGGCGGAGGGAGCACCACGTCGAGAGCTGTTTTCTCATTCAATTAACTCTTGTGTTTAAAATATACCCTGCATGTGGAGCTGACTACAACAATTTTGGTGATGACTAGCCAGTGCAGCATTCGAACCTCAACTCTCACCTGACGTGGCTGTAAAATAACCCAGGAGTTGGACTCTTTCAGACAAGCTGGTACAAGAACCCAGGAGTTGTGTCATTTCAGGTCAGATTGTGGGGATCGTGTTTAAGAGCAAGTAGTTGTGAGTGGGCCGGTGCAGGATTCAGAGCACCATTTAGCTTGACGACACTTTGAGGAAGGCCCCGCCTACTGCTACAATTACACTACCCGGCTGTTGCAGTACACATGCACACGTATAATTACCTCAGCTACCATGACGTCTGTTTCTAGAGGTTGTTGCTAAGATACCTCCACCGTATCGAAAGCTTTGTGATGTCATTTGACTCATCCATCCTAACGTGGAAGACCTCACTCATGTTGTCTTTTATCACGCGTGTCACCAGGCAACGCATACGCATCTTTGACTCCTAAGCGCGGCTCTGGTAAGACGGTGTTTGCTCACAAGCAGCTATTGCATGCATTCGGTGATAGGAACACCTTATTCGGTGTCATGCACGCCTTAAAGGAGCGGTCCGTAGAGCACCCTTCAAGAAACGGTACAAATAGCATTTTAGGTTAGAGGAGCAGTACTGAGGAGCACCTCACATTGCCAACAGCTTATTTGAAGCCTCAATTTACTCACGTGAGCTGGACATATTGAACAGTATCAGTGTGGTAACTTTCGTTTTTTTTTTCTGGCTTAAAAAATACTTTTTTTGGTTTCCATTCCACTTGAACCCTTGATCTTTATTCACCAAGTTTGAACCTGGAAGAGTATTTATGCCAGAACATTGTTCTTCATTTGAAACACAGGAATTTGTTTGTGTTTTATGCAGTATTCCTTCTGCTGCTCTTTTAGTTATTTTGTTTATCAGTTAGGAGTGGAGATTGAATAGTAGTTATGGAGGTGACAGTGATAAATCCACCACCAGGACTTCTTGCTCAACCTGCAGTTCCATCAGTAGAGTGGGAGGAATGGATGGATATTTTCGATAATTACCTTGAAGCACTTGATGGGTTTGAATTCAGTGCGGGTAGAAAAAAGGCAATTTTATTGAGCACGTTGGAAAAAGAAGGCCAGCACATGTTCAAGTATTTACCCCAAGCTGTCAACCAGGTGGGGGTCCCACTGAAGATGTGTTTGTTGAAGCAAGGAAGAGATTGGAACTCAGGTTTGCCAATAGTGCAAATGTGGTTATGAGGAGACACAAGTTTTACACACAACCCCAACGAATGAGAGAGTCGGTGGATTAGTTTATCACCGGTCAAGAGAATTGTCAGTCAAGTGTAAGGTTGACGAGATGATTAGAGACAGCTCAATGTACAGTGTGGGAGCAGGAAGATGCAGGAGAGGTTTTGGGCAGCTAAGGACCCCTCATTGCAGGATGCCATTGAAATAGTGAAGGTGTTGGAAGAGTCTGAGTATTGCATGAAAGAAATGGAGCGAAAAGATATCAAGGTGGCCGAGGATGTGTCAGTTGTGGAAGGTGATGTTGCAGCAACATCCAAGTGGTCAGCCAGGACAGGTGGTAGATGCACCAGTAGTGGTAAATTGGTTAGTAGGAACTGTAGTAGGTGTGGTAGTAGTCTGAGGCTAGGAATTGCTATGGCATGTGGAAGGAGTGCAGGAGGTGTGGACGGAAGGGGCATTTTGCTAGAATGTGCAAGGGTAAGGACAGCATCAAAGAGAAAGTGGCTGTTGTGGTGGATGATACAGCTGGAATATCTGAGTCTGTGTTGTGTGACAGGGTGTTATGTGTTATGGAAGAGCAGAGCACAGATGTTGGTACAGCCAGGATGAAAAGGCCCAAAGCAGAATTCACTATCAAGAACAGAGTAGTAGAGTTGATGGTGGATTCTGGTTCTCTGTACACAATAATTCCTAAGAGTATGTTTCTCAAGGAGTGGCCAACTGTGCACTTATTGCCAAAAGATATAAATCCTGGAGGTTACCAGGGTGAACAGATCAACATTATTGGTTACTTGAAAAACGATAATATTTTTAAAGATAGGTGTGTTAGTGGAAAGGTGTATGTGGCAGAGTCTGGACCACCCATTCTCGGATGGTACTGCCAATATGACTTTCACATTATTATAAATCCATGTGCACCAAACCAAGTCATGGTGGTTGAAGACACCACTACACAAGATATTGTGCATGGTGCAGGCAAAATTTTGAGGAAAGACATGGGTGAATTAAAGGGTTACGTGCATGAGATCATGTGCTGTTCCCATGCAACACATGGTCAGGAAGGTACCCAAAAGGATGAGAGAGGGAGTCACAAAAATGTTGAGAGAGATGTTGGAGAGCGGGGTAATCGAACCCGTTGAGGCTTCAAATTGGATTTCTCCTGTGGTCATCACCAAGAAGAAGGATGGAAAGTTAAGATTTTGTATTGACTTATGAGGTCTCAATCAGAACATTGTAACAGATAATTTCCCGCTTCCCAACATTAATTAACTAATTTTGTTGCTTAAAGGAGGAAAATATTTTTCCAAACTCGATCTCAAGCACGCATACCACCAAATATGTCTCCACAAAAGGTCCAAATCCCTAACAGCATTTATCACCATGGAAGGCACTTACCAGTTTACTAGGATTCCGTTTGGGTTATCTTCTGCGGCGAGTGTCTTCCAGAGGATGATGAATGAGATATTTAGGGGTTAGGACAATGTTAGCTATTTTCAGGATGATATATTAGTGTTCGGTGATACTGTGGAGAGCCACAATGTAACATTAAAGTTGGCATTTGATCAGCTTGCAGAGTAAGGGATGACCTTAAGGCAAGAAAAATGTGAGTTTTTGGTGGAAAAATTTGAGTACCTTGGTCACACTCTATCAGCTGATGGTGCAAGACCCAAAAATTATCTGTTACCCTTTGTCAGGCTTGTGCCATCACCCAGAGATAAGGAGCAAGTGCACTAATTCCTAGGTTTGATAGAGTACTTTCCAAAATTTGTCAGAGATTTTGCTAGTAAGACGGAGTGTTTAAAAGCATTGATGCAGAAAGGGATATGTTTCGAGTGGGGTGCATTACAACAAGATTGTTTCAAGTGAATCAAAGATGAGGTGTGTAATGCCCAAATTCTGGATCCTTTTGATACAAGAAACAGAACAATAGTCACTGTAGATGCAAGCGCAACAGGTATCGGTGCTGTGATGTCTCAAATGCATGTCACCACAGAAAAAACTGTTGCGTTTACATCGCGCAGCTAGACTGATACCGAGCATCATTATGCAGTTATTGAAAGGGAGGCCGTAGCTGCAGCATGGAGCCTAGGATATTTCTGTACCTATGTCTGGGGTAGTCGTACTACCTTGCGTTCTGATCACAAACCACTGTTGAAGATTTGACTTCCAGGCGGCACAGGAAAAGGGTCAGCTAGGCTGGCGAGGCTAGCTTTGCACCCTCAAGAATATGATTACAACATTGAGCATATTCCTGGTTGGAAAAATGTCCAGGCATATAGCCTTTCACGTTTGTCAATTGGTTGGAAGTTAGTGGATAGAGAAGCAGTTGTGTGTAGAGAGAGAGAGAAGGAGCTGTCCCAAATGTGGAGGATGTTGTCAGTTGGTGTAATGGTATGGTTTGTGAACTTGAGTGGACTGAGGCAATGAAAAATGATGATGTATTTGTGGAGGTAATGCGCACGATAAGGAATGATGGTACGGGAGAAAGTACTCTATCCTTGGCCTTACGACCCTACAGAAAGTTCTTGACCAACTTTCTGTGGTTGGGGGTATGATGGTGATGGGAGGAGACAAGATGATTTCTCCTTCTGGTGTGCATAAAAGGTTGTTTGATTTAGCTCATGAGGGGCATTTGGGGCACACTGTCACCAAGAACGTATTAGGAAGGAATTTTGGTGGCTGGCTATGGATAATGACAATGTGGATTGATTGGAAAGATGTATCGAATGAAAGGAGAATGAGAAGAGATTGAAGCTGGGGGCATATTCTGATGGTGGCAGTATCACAGATCCAGGATGTGCGTGGCATAGTGTGTATTTAGACTTCAATGGCTCTATATTTAGTCTCGGATGTGGCAGAAGATTTGCCATGGTCATGACTAATGTCTATTCCAGGTGGCTGGTTGTTAAATTCTTGCAAGAGATTACCACACGCACAACCATAGGAGCCTTACATGAGGTGTTTGGAGAAGAGGGTTTCCCGTTCCAACTCATCACAGACAATGGAACTCAACTGACCTCTAGTGAAATGAAGGACTTTTTGCTGTTGTGCGGAGACATTCATGTACTGCTCTATACAATTTGTGTGCTAATGGAATGGTGGATAGATTGATCCGCATGATAATAGGGGCTCTGCAGATGGCAGAGTCAAATCGATTGGATGTGGAGAGTATGATCTCTGATTTGGTGTGGTCTTACCATACCACAGAAAATTCTGCCACTGATGAAGTTCCTTTTTGTGTAATGAGAGGGAGGAAACCGGGTTCCAAGCTTTGTCCTTCATGGATGCATGATTTGATCGTGGGGAATGGCACGGTACTAGTGGTTTCGGCCAAGGTATGTTGTGCAGGTCCCGAAATGATGTCTGATGGTTCAGTATCCAACAGCGTCCTTGAGGATAGTATTGGAAACCTGAGGATTGTTTTCAGAGATTGGGTAAAAATCAAATCTGGAAGAGGCAAAAAGGGGTTTAATAGTTTCTTAGGGCCCTTTAAGGTCAAGGAGGTACACAGGTGGCATGTTGTGCTGTCAAATGGTGAACGTTGGAACTTCAGAAGAATAACCAAGTATGGTGATTAAAAGTGTATTAAAGAGAGGGTTGATGGTGAAGGATGCAGGGGCTTCATCTCATGAAAGATGAAGAGGTGCTACAGATGGATAGTGGCAGTTTGGAACGTGGTTGTTCTTTGGAGAATGGTGCTGATGGTAATATTGGCGAGAGTGTCCGAGCAAGTGGAGTGTCTGGTGCATGTGGTAGGCATTGGTGTGGAATTAGTAGAATTCCTAGGCCAAGAAAGCAACCAGCCTACCTGCTGTACTATATTCAGTGACTTACGCTGTATCCTTACCATTGATGTCTTCACCACTGTTTTTATTGTGCATAGGTTTATTTTAGCAGGGTACAGTTTACGATTGTCAAATATTGTATTTTTCTTCTTATTCATATTTGTGTTTCATACTGCTTACTTCTTGCAGTTCTTTTGATCATCTATATGGTATTTGCATTGAAAACTATGTCTCTTCTATAAGTTTTAATGGAAAGGGGATGTGTTATAATGTATTTGTGGGGCTCGAGGGGCATTCACTTCGTGGGTTTCCCAAGAATTCCATTATCATTTGTGACGGTGTCGGCATGGCGTTCTGTGGCCAGCAGTTGCCTGCTGCTTGGTGGAGGGAGAACCACGTCAAGAGTTGTTTTCTCATTCAATAAACTCTTGTGCTTAAAATATACCCTGCAGGTGGAGCTGACTACAATACATTTGCAAGGCAATCAGTTTCGCATTTGAGAGAGTTAGAGCTATCGCCATTGTAAAATATATTGTTATTTACTTATATTTTTTGTTTGTAGTGAAGTGGATGTATGTTGTTTGTAGTGGAATTATGTGGTTTGAATCGGAATTGTTAATTGTGGAATTGTGTGGGGTGGAATTGTGTGGTGTGTAGTGTATTTGTGTATTGGAAATATGTGGTATGGTGAACAGATAGGAGTGAGAGCTGTATAAAATAGAAAGTAAGATTGAGAGTAATAGGTAGTTTGAGTATGAAGTGGAAAATCAACTCTTGATTAGGAGTAATAGAAAGAGTGTATGAGAAAGAGAGAAATAAGGGGAGAGAAGATTATAAATGCATACAGAGGCTGCGCTTATGTACGCAGAAGATGCCGAAAGAAGAGGAGGCGAGTGTGTGTTAGCGGTTTGGATTTTTTGAAAGGTTATGGGAAAGAAACTGTGCTGAAAGACCTGAAGTGAACCAATATGAGAAATGGTGGATCAATGCATGCGTGTGCAATGGAATTATGTGAATAGTTATTATGTGATATTAAGTGTAGTGGACTTATGTGTAGTGGTATTGTGTGTCGTGGAGTTGTATGTATTGAGTGGAATTATGTGGCGAATGTTAAATTATATGGCATTATGTGGAATCCTGTGGTGTGGATTGGATGTATGTGGTGTGTAGTGGAATTATGTGTTTGTGGAGTGGAAGTTTGAGTCATGGAATAGAATTGTGTGGAGTTGAATTGTGTTGTGTGGAATTGTGTGACATTGAGTGAAATTTTGTTCAGCGGAATTATGTGCCATGGTGTAGAGTGTATTTATGTGGAGGGTTGCTATGTGGCATGGAGTAGATTTATGTGGAGTGTAATTATGTGGTATGGAGTGTAGTGTAATTATGTTGTGTGGTATGGAATTGTGTGGCATGGAATTGTGTGGTGTGGCATTGTGTGAAATTTTAGTGCATGGTGTGGAATTATGTGGAGTGTAAATATGGGGCACATTGCGGAGTTGAATGTTTGTAAAGTTTAATTATGTGTTTTGGAGCTGAGTGGATATATGTGGAGTGTAATTATGTGGCGTAAAGTGTAATTATGTAGGTTGGAGTGTAATTATGTGTAGTGGAATTATCTGGAGTTCAATTGTGTTGCGTGGAGTGTAATGGAATTATGTTGCATGGAGTGGTATTATCTGAAGTGGAATTATGTGGCATGGAGTGGAGTGGACATTTGTGGAGATGAATTTGATGGATTGTCATTGTGTGGCTTGTAGTGGAATGGTGTGGAGTTGAATTGTGTGGTGTGGAATTATGAGATGTTGAAATGTGTTGTATAGTGGAATTATGCAGTGTGCATTTGTGTGTTGTGGAATTGTGTGGCACTTAATTGTGTGGCGTTGTGTTGAATTATGTGGAATTGAATGCTTGCTGTCTTCATAAGCCAGCTGAGTGCAGGGTGCAGGCCGCATCGGCTGGCTATATTGTCCAGTGATCTCTGCGGGCCTTAGACTCCCGTTGACTTGAAATGAGCTAGGGCCAGAGTTAACACCTTTGGATCTGGGGAACCAGGCTTGAGTCTCAGTGTTGGCTCAACATCCTGTGAATCCCCCATCAGTATATGTGGTGAGTGTGAGGTAGACTATCCATGTAGCGCCCTCTTTGCCAGCTTTTTTCAAGCCACCAAGGCTGATCCTACATTGCATCACTGTAAGAGAACAGTGGCCCTCCTTTCATCCCCTCTGAAACAAAGGATTTCCTCAGCAGAGAAATGCCTCATTAGCATAACTAAATACTAAATACAAATTAAGAGCTGATTTTTGCATGGCACCTACTGTGTCCTGCTGTGCCTCTCTCCCAGTGTGCAAATGGCTGTCTCTCAATAATGTTGGTGAAGTGGTTGAATTCAGGGCTTTGAATCTGAGCCACATCAGCTCCTGCTAGATCTGCGGATCACCTTCCAGTGCGCTAGCAGTCAGCACCTCTCGCTGCTATTTCAGAACACTACATGCATTTTCTTGGAGATCAAGTTACAGATCTCTCTGGCACTGGCAAAACACGCCCAGCCCCACTCACCATCTGCCACTAAAGCAACATGGCTTTGTCAGTGGAAGAGGGAACGCGGGGAAATGGTAATGTAAGGATTGGAAAGAAGTGATTCTTTCAGAGAATCACATTCTTGTCTACACACCTTGTTAGACCTGGCACCATTGGCGTGGGTCTCCCCTGCATTTTTTGCCTTTGCCTCCTGTGTTTTTGCTGTATGTTGGACCCCATTTTGCTGGTCTAGATGCTTTGGGCATTTTGCCACTGCTGTTCAGTGCCAAGTGCAAGTGCTCTCTTTGTAAATTACTGTTATGGATTGGTGTTTCCATGATTGGCTATTTGATTTACTAGTCAGTCCCTAGTACAGTGCACCGTGTGTGCCCAGGGCCTGTAAATCAAATGCTGCTAGTGGGCTGCAGCACTGATTGTGCCACCCACAGAAGCAGCCTGTAAAATGTAACTCTGGCCTGCCATTGCAGAGCCTGTGTGCAGTCTGGGACTGCCATGTCGACTTGATAAGTGCACACACTTGCCAGTCCCTAAACCTTCCCTTTTCTACATATTAGGCACCCCTAAGGTAGGCCCAAGATACCCCTGTGGGCAGGGTGCATTGTATGTGAGTGGTAGAACATGCCCTGATGTGTGTGGCATGTCCTGATAGTGAAATACTGCCAATTTCGTTTTTCACTATTGCAAGGCTACCTGTTCCCATAGGACAGAATGGGGAGTTTGTTTATAACATCTTATAAACATAACTGGCCCTGGGAACAAGGTAGAAAAATAAAGTTTAGTATGCCTGAACTCAGAATGTTAAAATGCATCTTTTAGTGAGGGTGATTTTTACATTCTGTGTTTGAAAATACCACTTGTAGAAAGTAGGTATTTTCTTGCCTAACCATCCAGTGGGCCTCTGCTAGGTTTGTGTATTGCATGTCTGGTTTTTGGATGACAGGGGCTGGAGAGGGGCAGTGGCTCCAGAAGTCTGATGAGTCAGGGCAGGGCTTAATAGGCCCGGTCTGCATTTGGAGTGGTGGGAGGAGTAGCACCTGCACCTGAATAGGGCTGTGCCTGCCTTCCACAATGACGGCTCCGCCCCCCTGTGGTGTGTCTGGAGCCAGGGCTCACACTGACAATGGAGGTTGTTGTGCACTTGCAAAGTGCCCCACAGAACTCGTTTTGGCTGGGTACAGACACTATCTGCCTTCAGAGAACAAAGGATTTTTGGGTATAAAAAGAGATGTCTACCACACACCAAGACATCTGGTGTTGGAGTGCTGCAAGTGGGCCCTGACAGAGAATTCTTTCCATTTTGAGAATACCTTGTTCCGTCAACAACACAGGACCAGTATGGGCAGCACATTTGCCCCAAGTGTGGCTGGATTATACGTGCACCACCTTGAGAAGCACAAAATCCTGACAGACACCAACCCATATCGCCAACACATCACACTTTGGAAAAGGAATATCGATGATATTCTGCTGGTTTGGGAGGGCGAAGAGTCCAGGGCGGATGAATTTGTCTCCTGGCTGAATCTTCAAGGCATTTTTCTCAGATTCACTCACACCATGAGCAGATCTCAGTTGGTATTCCTTGACCTCAATATCTATGCAGTGGAAGGGTACCTGAAGACAACGACACACGAAAAAACCCACCGCCAAAAACTCTTTACTCCTTTACGATAGCTTCCACCCAAGACATTTAAAGGAGAATCTCCCTTTTGGCCAGTTCCTCAGGCTGAGGAGGAATTGCACTGAGACCAGAGACTTCAAAATACAAGCCAAAAGGCTATCAGTTAAACTACTAACAAGAAAATACCCAGCAGGTCTGGTATCAAAAGCAAAGAAGAGAGCAGCCAATAACCTCAGGGATGCCCTACTTGAGACACATTCAAAACAGGACACTGGGAAAGACATAAGACCTATCTGCATCACGACCTTTAACATTGCCTCTGATCGTGTTACCAAGATAGTCAAAAAACACTGGCGCATTCTAAACAGCGGAAAACTCAACATTCCAACATTCCAAAACCAATGTTCTCCCACAAGAGGGGGAGGAATTTGAAAGACATTTTGGTGCATACCCGCCCAAAATCAGTAGCGAACAGAGATAGGAATCAATCAGTTTTGGGTACACCACCCACAGGCCATTACCCATGCGGTAATTGTAGTGTGTGCCACCTTACCACCGTTACTAAGAAAGTGTCATTCAATAACACGATGAGCTGGGAACTACGTAAGCTAATGAATTGTAACACTACAGGCGTAGTATACATGATAACCTGCCCATGCAACCTACATTATGTAGGTATGACTACAAGAAAAGTAAGCATCAGGATATGCCAACACCGCAGTAACATCAGGTGTCCCCGAATTACCACAAAAATGTCCTCACATTTCATGGAACATAAACATACACCTAACGATCTGAAAAGCGTGGTTTTAGAACACCTTAGTCACATTGATAATTTGGAACATAGACTATTGGAAAAGGAGCAGCGATGGGTGTATAAACTCCGCACAGACACAGAGGGATTAAATGACAATATCCCTTGGGGGCTCTTCGTTGGCTAATCCATTAGGAATAACCTGTCTGGATCTCACCAAGCCCCGAAAAACATCTTCTGTAAAGATATACCACACACCTAAATACCATCGGTGTAGTGGTATAACCTGCATGATTCTTAATACAGGGGCCACTTACTAACAAACAAAAGAACCCCCTCCCCCATTGTCTCACCACGGTTGTGCATAGAATCAGTTTTAAACGAAAAGTAAAGGATCGGTATACTACTAAGATGGCCCCGCCATTGGCCCAATGGGGGCGGCCATTTTGTTTGATAGTACACGGTCTAGTAGTTCAGCAGGATGACAAGGCACTTCCACGCCGACTGCTTCAAATAGCCACCCGGCAGACACACGCATTACTATGCGGTTTCCAGGGACAGAAGTAGGTAACGAACCGAGAGGCGTGCTTTGATGAAGTAAGTACAAAGAGAACGGGGCCTTGCTGTACTCGGGTGAAGAATTGCCATCCTCCGGTTTTTATCTTTAGAACAAAACGGCTAAATAAGTGTCTTATCTCCATTTCTAGGGTGTGACTACAAGCCCCTCTACCCCTGTTGTTGACCATGAGGCAATAGTATTGCCTAAATAGAAGTACGTGTCATCATATGCTACATGTATTTTACGTGTTGTTTGTCAAGTGGTGTCTTTTCTCACTAGTTTTCATTGAGAGTGCTTTCACTGGCATCGAGTGTGACACATTCACTTCACACTAGATGAGCACACAACATAGACACTAAGCGCACCCATTATATACGGGTGCATTGATCTAGGTAAGGAGCTGCATGTATTTACAAGCCTATATGGCCTGCCGGCTTGTCCGGTGGGCAGCAGTTGTTTTTAATGTATCTCTTTGCTTCCTCTTCCGGAGTATCATTAAGTAACCATATGTATTTTGTGTATACACATTAGGTGTGCACTTCACTGTATCCTCATTATAGGATTTATTAGGAGTGGTACGCACAGGGCTGGACCCCGTGTAGTCCTGATGAAGAGCTTGTAGGGGACAGTTTGAAACATGTTGACACAGACGCAATACTAGGGGAACCAAACTCATTAAGGTCAGATTTCTCCCTGGTATTAACCCCTGATTTTAACCATACCAGTTAGGGGCGGGAATAAAATAGTAGCTCACTAGTTAGGTATTTTTAAGACTTATCTTCCTTCCACTCCACATCACTGCACCTCACATAGTCCATAACTAAGTGCTCCTACGTAGTTCGCAAGTTACAGCATGCCTCAATCTGTAGAGGATTGAGAGGAACCCCAATGATGAAGCATGCCACCTAGGGGAAACCCTGGTGGGTGAGGGGTCTCTAGAAAAAGAGTCTTTTTTCTAGTAAGGTGATTACAATGAACTTTCGTTGAATCCTAGTTCCCCCATAGGTTAGTTTTTTTTCGATATACTCGAATTTTGTGAAACTATAAAAAGAGGGGCCCAGACCCCAGACTTTTAGATCACTTCTGGGAAATCAAGAGGAACCTTTGCCAAGGAGAATAGCCGAATAAGCTGAGGAGGAATACTGCCCCTGTGCTGTTTGCTGTCTGGTGTTGGCCTGCAGTGGCTGTTTGCTGCCAAGGAAAGGAGAAAAAGGACTTTGCTGTTTGCTTTGTCACCTGCTTGAAGAAAAGATCTCCAAGGGCTTGAAACTGAGCTTGCCTCCTGTTCTGAAGTCTCAGGGACACAAAGATTTCACCACCAGCTCACCTGAATTCCCTTGCTGGGAATTCCAACCTGCAAAGAGGTGCCTGCTGCTGTTTAGGACCTCTAGAGACTGTTTGTCGCTGGGAACTGGAAAATCGACACAACATCGAAGAAGCATGACGCATCCGCACCTGCTTCAGATGCATCGCCAAAGAAACCGTCGCAGCGCCTGCCGGGGCTCGAGAAATCGCCGCACGACGCATCGGGTGCAACGATCTCCGAAGTCCGAGATCACCGCACCGATCCCGACGCAAGCCTGCTGTGCGGCTGAACGAAGCCACGCATCGTATCGGATCGACGCTTCGCATCGAGGCGCCAGGACCGTCGCATCGTTGGGGGACGCAGTAAGAAACAGACGCATCAACTCCCCATGCAGTAAGAAAACGACACATCACCTCCTCTCCGGTAAGGAACCAACACATCGCCTCCCCTGCGCTGCAGTAAGGAACCGACGCATCACCTCCCCCGAAGCAAGGAACCAATGCATCACCTTCCCTGCGTGTAAGGAACCGACGCATCACCTTCCCTTCGGCCATTTTCTTTGTTTTGCGTGACGCATCTAAGGTACTGTGTGAGAAAAGTGTCGCATTTACAACTTGCATTGAACTGAACTATTTCTACCATTTGTAAGCCTTATTTTTAATACTGTATTGTGGATTTTTGTCGTTTGGTATTGATAAAGATTACTTATTTTTCTAGACTGGTGTGGTGTCCATTTGTAGTGTTTTCACTGTATTACTGTATGTGTTCACAAATGCTTTACACACTGCCTCTGAGATAAGCCTGTCTGCTCGTGCCAAGCTACCAAGGGGGTGAGCAGGGGTTATTTTAGAACTGTATCCCCCTTACCCTGACTAGAAGCAAGGGTCCCTATTTGAACAAAGGTACCTACCTCTGCCAACTAGAGACCCTCATTTCTAACATTGGTGGTCAGCGGTGAGGATCTGGACTTGCATTTGTGACTTACATACAGTGATTGGTGTACACTACTAGTGTAGAGCAGACCATTACGCAACCATGTACATTTGGTAGAGTTTTTTTCCTTGGAATTTTTTGCATCTTGAGAACTGCCAATTTTCACCATGAGTAAACCAGCATCCATTGCATCTGTGGATATTGAATTTGAAGAGAGGGTTGATACCTACACTGTGCCACAACTTAAGGCTGTCTGCAAAAAATATATAATCTCTGTGAGAGGCCTCACCAGAAAGGAGGAATACCAAAAGGCGCTGAGGGCCTGGTTGGAATCTAGGAATGCCAGTGAGCGTACCGAAGAGCCTATGGTGGAGGGAGAGAATTTAGATGGGCAGCAGGAGGGGCTCTTGGGCCTGACTTGGGGGAAGTTGCCTTCCAGGGTGGGTAGCAGTGTTTCTTCAAAGGGTCGGTCTCCAGAGGAGTTGAAGGACAGGGAGAGAAGCAGAGTGCATGAATTGGAGCTTGCTAAGCTCAAGCTGGGGAGCCAGGGTGACTTAGAGAATAAGAAATTAGAGTTGGAGAGCAAGAAACTGGCCATGGAGGAAAAGAAGATGCTTTTAGAGCATGAGAGAGGGTTGAGGGAGTTGGATCTGAAAGCAAAGAGTTTAGAGATCAATCCCTCTGGTGGCAGCACACCGTCAGTGCCTGGGGAGGGAAAGGTGTACATTCCCAAAGATGTTATTAAGGATTTCATGAAGCATGAGGACATTGGGCAGTGGTTTAAGCCCTATGTAGTAGCGATGAGGTCCCACCAGGTCCCTGAGAGAGATTGGGGAGCAGGGTTGTGGGGCCGCTTCATCTGTGAAGGAAGGGAGACATTGCTAGCTTTGCCCACTGAGGATCAGATGTCCTATGCCCCCATGAAGGAAGCCTTAATAGCCAGGTATGGGTTGACCCCAGAGCTTTATAGGCAGAAATTTAGAAACTGCAAGAAGCTGGAGTCAAGTACCTGGGTGGAATATTTATCTTATTTTTTGCAGAGCACTGGATGGATGGGTGAAGGGTAGCAAGGTAACTGATTTGCTGGGGCTCTATGATTTGGTTGCATGGGAGCACTTGTCTAGTAGTTGTTTTCCAGAGCTACGCCAGCACCTGATTGAAAGTAAGCTGACTGACCCCAGGAAGCTTGCTGTGGAGGCGGACCGCTGGGTCAGTACCAGGGTCCACAAAGGGCATGTGGGAGACTCCGCCAAAGGTGGGCAAGGTCCCCAGCAGAAGAGTGGGAGGGACAAGGGTACACAAAAGGAGTTCCAAAAAGGGCCCCAAAGTAATCCCCAAGGGAACCAAGGTAAGAATTCCCAGCCTCCCACTGAAAAGAAACCATGGGTCCCAACAGGTAAGCCCGTTCAGAGGGGTCCCAAGACCTGTTTTAGTTGTGGTCAGGTGGGCCACTTCCGGGGGGATCCTAAGTGTCCCAAACCTGTTACCACCGCACCCACTGGTGCACCGCTCTGGGAACTGGCTAGTGTAGCCTTGGGGGAGGAGTCGGGTGCCCAAGAGGGGTTGGGTCCCGCAGAGATGCCCCTGGTCTCTTTAGGAGACAGTGAGATGGTCCCTAGAGCTCATTTGCCTGATAACACTAAAAAGTAGAGGCAGTGGGTGACCATCAATGGCCATAGTGTGGAGGCTCTGAGAGACATTGGAGCCAGTGTGACAGCTGTCAGTTGTCAGCTGGTGTCTGAAGAGCAGGTGGTCCCCGACGCATTCTACCCAGTAGTTGCCGCTGACAATTCAGAGTGCCTCTGCAAAGTGGCATAGGTTCCCTTTGAGGGGGGGTCTCAGGTACCTTGAGAGTAGCTGTGAGGCCAGCCATGCCTGTTGACTGTCTGCTAGGCAATGATTTGGAGAGCTCCCCTTGGGCGAAGGTGGAGCAGAGGTCTCATTTAGAGATGTTGGGTCTGCCTGAGTGGGCGTGTGTGACCACTCGGTCTATGGCAGCCTGTGAAGGCATTCAAGAGGACCTGGAGCCTGAAAGAGTGGCCCAGCTGCCTGCCAGGAAGAGAAGAGGCAGGGGGCATGGGAAACCGGCACCCGAAGTTCCCAAGGTCTGGGAGGAGGCAAACCTTGAGGGGGATGCCCTGGAGCCTACAGGGGAACAAGTGGCTGAACTGGGGGATCTGCCTGAGCTGACCCATTGGCAGCAGGAAGGAGGCCCCACCAGGGAGGAATTCTGCCAGGAGCAGCAGAAGTGCCCTTCTCTTGTTGGTTTGCTGCAACAGGCTGCAAACCAGGCAGCAGGTGATCAGTCCGGATCACATTGGATATACTGGGAGAATGGTCTCCTGTACAGCGAGCCTAAGGTTGCTGAGCCTGGGTCAGCCCATGAGTTGGTGGTACCCCAGTGCTTCAGAGCCTTCCTACTGGGTCTTGCTCATGATGTGCCTTTGGCAGGGCATTTGGGGCAAGACAAGACCTTTGAAAGGCTTGTCACCCACTTTTACTGGCCCCAGATGCGCAAGCACTCTGATACTCATTGTAGGTCTTGTCAGACTTGCCAGGCAAGTGGTAAGAGTGGGAGGAAGTGCAAGGCTCCTCTCCAACCTTTACCTGTAGTCAGCACCCCCTTTGGGAGGGTGGGTATTGACATTGTGGGGCCTCTGGATCCCAAGACAGCCTTGGGCAACAGGTTTATCCTGGTCTTGGTGGACCATGCCACCATGTACCCAGAAGCCATCCCTCTTCAGACTGTGACGGCCCCCGTGGTGGGTCATGCGTTGATGGGGATTTTCTCCCGTGTGGGGTTCCCAAGAGAGGTGGTGTCCGACCAGGGTACCAACTTCATATCCAAGTATATGAAGTCCCTGTGGCAGGAGTGCGGTGTTACATACAAGTTCACCACTCCTTACCACCCCCAAGGCAATGGGCTGGTTGAGAGATTCAACCGGACCCTAAAGGGCATGATTATGGGTCTTGGTGAACCCATGAGGTATAAGTGGGACGTCCTCTTACCATGCCTTTTGTTTGCTTACAGACAGGTGCCCCAGAAGTCCTTAGGTTTCAGTCCCTTTGAGCTGCTGTATGGCCATCCTGTAAGAGGACCTCTGAGTCTGGTGAAAGAAGGATGGGAGAAAGCTCCCAGTAAACCTCCCCAGGATGTATATAGCTACATGCTGGCCTTCAGAAACCAGACTAAGCGCTTCAGACAACTTGCTCAGGCGAATCTGGAAGCCAGCCAGGAGGAAATGAAACGTTGGTGTGATCAGAATGCCACTCTGATCGAGTTTCAGCCTGGACAAAAAGTTTGGGTCATGGCCCCAGTGTAGCCTTGTGCGCTCCAGGATAAGTGGACCGGACCATTTGAGGAGGTGGAGCGCAAGAGTAACGTCACCTATTTGGTGGACTTGCAGTCTCCTAGGTACCCTTTGCGGGTCCTGCATGTGAACCGACTGAAGCCCCACTTGGAGAGGTCCGAAGTGGGCATGCTCCTAGCAACAGATGCTGGAATTGAGGAGGAGACTGAGCCTCTTCCTGACCTCCTGTCTGCAAAGGAGCACGATGAGTCAGTGGACGGTGTTTCACTCTCCCCCGCCCTGACTCCTGAACAGCAGAGTGACTGTCGCCAACTGTTGGGACAGTTTTCTGATCTGTTCTCCCTGACCCCCGTTGTCACCCAGTGGTGCATCCATGATGTGGGCACTGGGGACAGTCCTCCAATAAAACATAAGATTTACAGAGTGACTGACAGGGTCAGAGCTTGCATCAAGGAGGAGGTCTCCAAGATGTTAGCGCTAGGGGTGATTGAGCCCTCAAACAGCCCTTGGGCCAGCCCAGTGGTCTTGGTCCCGAAGGCCGCTGCACCCAGTGCCACACCAGAACTCCGGTTCTGTGTGGACTACCGAGGGCTCAATTCAGCCACCAGGACTGACGTGCACCCCATCCCCAGAGCTGATGAGCTCATCGATCGGTTAGGAGCTGCCCGGTACCTCAGTACGTTTGAATTATCATCTGGGTACTGGCAGATTGCCTTAACTGATGGGGCAAGAGAGAGGTCAGCATACTCCACACCAGATGGGCACTACCAATTCCGGGTGATGCCCTTTGGGATGAAGAATGCCCCTGCCACCTTTGAGAGGTTGGTCAACCAGGTGTTGGTTGGGCTGGAGGATTTCACTGCCGCCTACCTGGACGACATTGCAGTGTTCAGTGCCACTTGGGAGGAACATCTGCACCTCCTCTGGGAAGTGTTGAAGGCGCTGCGGAGGGCAGGCCTCACAATCAAGGCAAGCAAGTGCCAGATCAGGCAGGGTTCAGTGGTGTACTTGGGACACCAGGTGGGGAGCGGCCAGGTGGCGCCCCTACAGCCCAAGATTGATACCATTCTGGCTTGGGAACCCCCCAAGACTCAGCAGAGGTGAGAGCCTTTTTAGGACTCACAGGTTATTACAGGAGATTCGTCAAGGGGTATGGCACCATTGTTGCCCCCTTGACCGAGCTGACTTTCAGAAAGCATCCCAAGAAAGTGAATTAGACTGACGCCTGCCAGAAGGCTTTTGATGCCCTGATATCTGCCATGTGCACAGCGCCCGTGCTTAAGGCACCCAACTTCTCAGAAGAGTTCATTGTGCAGACAGATGCTTCAGAGCATGGTGTGAGGGCTGTGCTCTCACAGCTGATTGAAGAGGGCCTAGACCAACCTGTAGCCTTCATTAGTAGGAGGTTACGTCCACGGGAACAGAGGTGGAGTGCGATTGAGCATGAGGCATTTGCTGTGGTCTGGGCGCTGAAGAAGCTGAGGCCCTACTTGTTTGGGACTCACTTCCAGGTTCAGACCGACCACAGGCCCCTCAGATGGTTGATGCAAATGAGGGGTGAGAATCCAAAGCTGTTGAGGTGGTCCATTTCCCTACAGGGTATGGACTTCACGGTGGAGCACCGCCCTGGTACAGAACACGCCAATGCTGATGGTCTGCCCAGATCGTTCCGCCTTAGTAAAGAGAACTCCCAAGAGGGTGGGAAGTTCTCCCCACATTTCAGCTGGAGGGGACACGTGTTAGACCTGGCACCATTGGCGTGGTTCTCCCCTGCATTTTTTGCCTTTGCCTCCTGTGTTTTTGCTGTATGTTGGACCCTGTTTTGCTGGTCTAGATGCTTTGGGCACTTTGCCACTGCTGTTCAGTGCCAAAGTGCAAGTGCTCTCTTTGTAAATTACTGTTATGGATTGGTGTTTCCATGATTGGCTATTTGATTTACTAGTCAGTCCCTAGTACAGTGCACCGCGTGTGCCCAAGGCCTGTAAATCAAATGCTGCTAGTGGGCTGCAGCACTGATTGTTCCACCCACAGAAGCAGCCTGTAAAATGTAACTCTGGCCTGTCATTGCAGAGCCTGTGTGCAGTCTGGGACTGCCATGTCGACTTGGCAAGTGCACACACTTGCCAGTCCCTAAACCTTCCCTTCTCTACATATTAGTCACCCCTAAGGTAGGCCCAAGGTACCCCTGTGGGCAGGGTGCATTGTATGTGAAAGGTAGGACATGCCCTGATGTGTGTGGCATGTCCTGATAGTGAAATACTGCCAATTTAGTTTTTCACTATTGCAAGGCTACCTATTCCCATAGGACAGAATGAGGAGTTTGTTTATAACTTCTTATAAACATAACTGGCCCTGGGAACAAGGTAGAAAAATAAAGTTTAGTATGCCTGAACTCAGAATGTTAACATGCATCTTTTAGTGAGGGTGATTTTTACATTCTGTGTTTGAAAATACCACTTTTAAGAAAGTAGGTATTTTCTTGCCTAACCATCCAGTGTGCCTCTGCTAGGTTTGTGTATTGCATGCCTGGCTTTTGGATGACAGGGGCTGGAGAGGGGCGGTGGCTCCAGAAGTCTGATGAGTCAGGGCAGGGCTGAATAGGCCTGGTCTGTATTTGGAGTGGTGGGAGGAGTAGCACCTGCACCTGAATAGGGCTGTGCCTGCTTTCCACAATGACAGCTCCGCCCCCCTGTGGTGTGTTTGGAGCCAGGGCTTACACTGACAATGGAGGTTGTTGTGCACTTGCAAAGTGCCCCACAGAACTGGTTTTGGCTGGGTACAGACACTCTCTGCCTTCAGAGAACAAAGGATTTTTGGGTATAAAAAGAGGGGCCCAGACCCCAGACCTTTAGATTACTTCTGGGAGATCAAGAGGAACCTTTGCCAAGGAGAATAGCCGGATAAGCTGAAGAGGAATACTGCCCCTGTGCTGTTTGCTGTCTGGGGTTGGCCTGCAGTGGCTGCTTGCTGCCAAGGAAAGGAGAAAAAGGACTTTGCTGTTTGCTTTGTCACCTGCTTGAAGAAAAGATCTCCAAGGGCTTGAAACAGAGCTTGCCTCCTGTTCTGAAGTCTCAGGGACACAAAGACTTCACCACCAGCTCCCCTGAATTCCCTTGCTGGGAATTCCAACCTGCAAAGAGGTACCTGCTGCTGTTTAGGACCTCTAGAGACTGTTTGTCGCTGGGAGCTGGAAAATCGAAGCAACATCGAAGAAGCGTGACGCATCCGCACCTGTTTCCGACGCATCGATGAAGAAACCGTCGCAGCGCCTGCCGCAGCTCGAGAAATCGATGCACGACGCATCGGGTGCAGCGATCTCCGAAGTCCAAGATCACCGCATCGATCCCAACGCAAGCCTGCTATGCGGCTGCACGAAGCCACGCATCATACCGGATCGAGGCGCCAAGGCTGTCGCATCATTGGGGGACGCAGTAAGAAACAGACGCATCAACTCTCCACGCAGTAAGAAAACGACGCATCACATTCTCTCCTGTAAGGAACCAATGCATCACCTCCCCTGCGCTCCAATAAGGTACCGACGCATCACCTCCCCCGAAGCAAGGAACCGACGCATCACCTTCCCTGCATGTAAGGAACCGATGCATCACCTTCCCTGTGGCCATTTTGTTTGTTTTGCGTGACGCATCTAAGGTACTGTGTGAGAAAAGTGTCTCATTTACAACTTGCATTGAACTGAACTATTTCTACCATTTGAAAGCCTTATTTTTAATACGTATTGTGGATTTTTGTCGTTTGGTCTTGTTTTGGTTTAGATAAAGATTACTTATTTTTCTAAACTGGTGTGATGTCCATTTGTAGTGTTTTCACTGTATTACTGTATGTGTTCACAAATGCTTTACACACTGCCTCTGAGATAAGCCTGTCTGCTCGTGCCAAGCTACCAAGGGGGTGAGCAGGGGTTATTTTAGAACTGTATCCCCCTTAACCTGACTAGAAGCAAGGGTCGCTATTTGAACAAAGGTACCTACCTCTGCCAACTAGAGACCCCCATTTCTAACACACCTCATTCAGAACTGAAGATGTCTCAGCTGGAACTGTCTCAGTCCTATAGGTATTTCAGTAGTGCCAGACGTTGACCACTCAGGGGAGTGGACGGGGGGATGAAGAAATAAAGAAGAAAAAGACCTGGGCATGGATGGTGAGTATAGCAACAGGGATGGGGCAGGTAGAAGGGGAAAAGAAGCAACCCGAATGGGGAGCGAGTGGGAGAGGAATGCGAGCGAGTACTCAAGCACTTGCATGGCATGCTTAAACTCGCACCGAGCCACTGCAAGGAATGCACCCTTCTCTCTGGGTACACTCAGAAATGGTTTCAATAAAGTGTTTAACTGTTCCATTTGTTTATCCTGCGGTGACCTCTATTTGAACTGACAGCCTCAAGATATTAACTTAATGTAAAGCAAAGGAGAACAAGCGCAAGGATGCCAACGCTTGCGAACACAAGAGACCTCCAGCAGCGCCTGCTGCAGCAGGGGGAAGAGAAACAAAAATGTATGTTTCTTGAATAATATAGAAAAAATCAGGTTTCTTTCATTTTTACACAACAGCACACAGTGCCGTTGTATCATACCTCCTCTAAGTGTGAAGACTGAAACAAAAGAGTGTTGCAAGAATGTAGAAGCCAGGCTGTCGGGCTCTTTAACCTCAAAGATGTTATCTTGCGCGATAACAGATTCAGACGACTACAGAGTGAATAGACTCTAAACACTGTAAAGTGCCATAGATTAACATATGTGAAAGTGACTGCAAGAGTCAAATGGTTATTTCGTACATTAAATTTGCAGCGGTCTGTGAAAAAAAAAACTTTCATATGGAAGTGATTTGTACAAAGCTTTTCCAATGTGCTGCAATTTTAAATATAAAATCGTGATTGCACAGCTACATACAATTTCACAAAAAGACTAAACATATTAAAGCATGTTATCATTGAGGAAAAGCTAAGCAGCATAATAAAATAACTACATTTTTTAACAGTGACAAACAAATTAAAGCATGTTATCATTAAGGAAACGAGTGTGACGGCCGTGTAGCGGAGGAATATGTGCATTGGTCGGGACTCCGATGGGTTCCATCACGCTTTTTATCTACGCTTTGCAGCAATATTCCTCCATCTTCTCCATCAACGTCTGCGCCAGTACTTCTAGAGAGTCCGCTAAGTGACCCTCTGCCCCTCAGTGGCAACAATGTTATGTATGCGCCGGAAGGAACCAAAATTAACATGCAGCATGCAAATGAAAGTAAGATTTGTTGTGCGGCCCCCATGCTGAAACATTGAAATGCACTGCTGTGTAGCGGGCTCCATCCTGATTCATTAAAAGGTGTGCGGCCTTGAAAATAACGTAATTAAAGTTTTTTATGCATTCTAAATGAGCGGTGGCCCTAAATGCAAAAAAATACAGGCAAATGCTGAACACTCACTGATTAAGAGGTAGGAGGCAGCTGCAGCATGAGGAGAGGGAGCGAGCGTGGGAGCGAGCATTCGCATATGTGAAGAGCAGCTGTTGAAAAAAAAAAAAAAAAGGTTCCTCAGCAAAAGTAAAATAGAAAAAAGTGGAAGCCAACAAGTCATAGGGCTATGTTCCAGGGGAGTGAATGAGTTACAAAAAAGAGGGACCAGGAAGAGGAATTACCCACTTCTAAGCAAGGAATTTTAAAAGACCAGCAATTGCACAAACGACAAGCGAAGGGCCGACGATGGGTGGAGTCCAACCACACAAACTACATACAACAGATAATCCTGACAGTGCAAGCGCCATCTAGGCTTGACCGTAAAACTCTCAAAATGGATCAAATATTTTTAAGTGAAGTCTTTTCTTTGCTCCGCTTGCCCCACTAGGGGCACACATTTCAAAAGTGAAGCAGATGCAGTGGCGCTGGGGCCCAGGTGCGTGAGGAGACCACTTTACCTCAGTCATTGATGGATTTTTAAATTGTGGGAGGCAATGTCCTTGCTTGATTTATGGCCCATGAAGCCTTTGCTACGTCACTGCACCCCACACCTTTACATCAATGACAAAGGCTCTTTATATGTAACAATGTCGGTAAATAGTAAGTAAGGCACTCTACCTTGAATAGGCTTTATCTCCAACAGATCACCTTCACAGAAACAAATTTAGCAAAAATTCAAGACAATATCTTCACTTTTATAGCCATGCTTCTCAATACAATTGTAAAGAGTACGCATCAGCTGCGGTAGTCACATATAATAACACCATACAAAGTTCTAGGAAAGTTTTAACATTTTCCTGTGTACTAGGATCATTGTTTCTTTCTGGATGGTGATCTGTTGCCAGATTGCTTTCCTTTACAACTCAATTCTTGAAACATTTCAAGGGGCAATGCAGAGTTGTGGGTAGAAATCTAAGGCTAGTTAAGGAGTAGATGAAAAATAATGCTGATAAGCATTGAATGTAATACCATTGATGATCAAATGTAAGTTTCTTCTCTTTTTTTAATCTTATTCCATTATTTCAATCTATCAGTTAAGCAAATAAACTTTATTCGGCGACACCAAAAAATACCTTAAAAGCACAAATAACAGTCATGACAATAAATATTACAATATAATAAATACATTTTAGAATGCTAAAATCAAATCCATCTGATACAATAAATTAAATCATCAACGAGTTATGGTACTTAATGACACATTTAAAAAAATACCTTGTTGCATAACAAACATTTAAATCATGCAGCATCTGTAAATGTATTTAGCCGGACCTACACCTATTAAAACCTCATGCTTTGAGCAACAGGATCAAAAAAGCCTTTTCACATGGACAACAATAGATGGAATCAGAGCTGTATCTCCCCTTAGGAAAAGAAAATATGCAGTGAATAGAACCCCACCTGAAGCGACAAAGAGACTTTTCTACCAGGGCTAAATAATAGCTAATAAGTATAACTCAAAGCCCAACAAGTTCTGCAACAAAATATACATACAAACTCAAAAAATAAGAAGTTTGCGCCATCTGAGACAATGTTTAAGAAAGCGCTGCCTAGCCCCTTTCTTATCAAACATAACAATGTTTCAAGGGTTAAAAAAGCAGAGAAAATCTGCTGACATTCCTAAAAGAAAAATATAGTACTTTTCAGCTAATGAATTCTAAATGGAGTGATGGGGAGCGAAGACAATCAATAATAACGGGCCTTTTGAGCCAATCTTTTGTTTGACCAAATTGATAGCCAGATAATAAGGCAGCCAGCAAAATGAAATCCTCAACACATGGCAGAACAAGCTCTTCATGGCAAAAAAGAGAAAAGTGTGAAGAGGCAGACCCAATATCATGCAGCAGAAGTGATTTCCTTCTTGTTGTAATTTGGCCCTGGAAGAGTAACACCAAATATCACTGCCACATCACAAAATGCGAACACAGTTAGTTTTGTAAAGCGCTAACATCTGATCAAGAAGTTTCAGGTCCAGTTTAGAGATGATATTAAAAACAGCCCCTATGCATTGGGCAAATTTAATAAATCTGAGGTTATGGGAAGGGGACCAGGTACTAGCAAATTAAACAACCTCTAAAGAAGAGAAGTGATAACTCTCGCAATTATTTTGTTTTTAGCATATACTGTCCTGGTCCTAGTTGTTTTTGTCCCACAAATCATTGCATGGGCTTTAGAAACATTAATATTGAAATTTAGGATATCCATAAGGGAGACAAAAGAGTCTATAAATTGTTTCAAGCCGTTAGCAGTAAGCAAAGTAAAATGGCATCATCCGCATAAAGTAGTGCCGGGATGGCCTAATAGTCAATGTGAGACATATCTTTTCTATTCCAAGGAGATTAAATAAGGATTAAGATTATTGATGTACAAAATGAATAATAGTCTGGCCAAAACGCAATCCTACGGGACTCCCCCTGTTTAATCTAAAAGATTCAGAGCATTTACCACAATCTCCAAATCTAACAGTAGCAGATTAATTGGTATGTAAACAGTACCCCTTATTGGATTTAGGGCATATGTATAAGTTGCCTTGCAAGAACAAATTTCAACTTTACATGTAGGACATCTAGGTAGAGCAGCTTGAAGACACTTACTGGAAACAGAACAATCAGAGTCAAATCATTTATGAGTGGGCTGCTGAGTAGAAGTGACAGATCTAGTTGGAAAATGTTAAATAACGGCACAAAGGGATTTAAAGGAATTTAAAACTGAATCATGACTTAAGCAAGATGAAAGACAAACATAAAAAAGATCAAAAGTAGAACCCAACAAAATTGTTAAAAAGCTAGTAGAATGTCAGTTGATTCTCAACTCACCATCTGTATCAGTTTCCCGACAGATCACAGAGGCGGAATAATGAACCTTGTGGCCAGGCAAAGAAATGGAAGTGATAAGCGGATTATGGTCACTATAATAGCTCACCTGTACAGAGTAACCGCCAAGAGACGGAATATGCCCCCACACTCGGTAGCGGTGTGCGCTCATTTGCGTCAGACCGTGGTTGGTTGCAGACGCTACTAGGGTGCAACCTACCCAGATCCAGCAAGTAGCGTCTGCAACCAACCGTGGTCCGACGCAGTGGAGCGCACTCCGCTACTGACTGTGGGGGCATATTCTGTCTCTTCGGTGGTCGATCTATTTACTAATTGTCCTAAGGTATACTACATACTATGTGTGATTGGGGTAAGGTACGGCTTTAGAAAGCACACATACGTTTGACTGACCTACCCTTGAGTAGTCTAGCCTTCACCTTTTTTCGGCCTGAAGAATTGCCGCAATCACTTTTTTGACATAAGAATGGCAAGAAACACGTCGACCTCCACTTGATCTTAGAGCCAATGTGGACCATTATATCCATTCCTGGCCATCACTTGTTCTTATTGTAACAGAGCGATCCAAACATTAAATTCATTTTTGGATCGACTTTACATCATTTTAAATTCACTTCGCAGCAGTCTACTCACTTCAGCTCACTTACTCTGAACCTCACTCTTCACATCGGCGACAGCAAACGATTTCTGGTAAATAGCCCCCCTGCGGGGCCCGTTGGGCATTGCAGCGCCGGCCCAATGAGGAGCTGCCCGATGATGAAGCATGACACCCCTTGGGGTGTGTCAGGGCTCTTGCTCCTGATGGATCAGATCCCCTGACCTGATACCTCAGGTGCTGCCGACCTTTCCTTTCCCTTTCTTAGGAACTGCATACCTTTGACTGAACCTGAAAGAATAAACATAACACATGAATTTGTAAAACACATGTTCACCCCTTGGGGAATCTTGGTGCTGAATACCAGGTGTTTATTGTTTCCTAACTCAATGGTATGCATTTTATCTGTGCATCAGAGTTGAGCAGCGTAATCAGTGGAGAAAGTGTTGAACTGAGTCCATTTGAGGGTGTTGCAGTGGGGTAGCAGATGCAGTTTTTTTGTGTTGAACATATGGCATCAGATTTTGTCTGTCTTCTCTTTGAAAAAGTTGTTCATGCTGGTGAATTTTTCTTTCAAGTTTTGAGCAGTAGGATAGGCACTGAGTTTGCACAGTTCTTGATGGCTTTGAAGCCATCTATAGGAGGAGACGTTGATGATAAAGTCTATCTTGGTAACATTGACAAGCTTTCTGGGAGTTGTACTTAGATTTTCATTGTCATCAGGTCTTATTGCAGATGCATTCAGCATCATGTGCACTGCCTTTTGAGGGCACACTTGCTGTCTGCAAGCATGGTGCTGATGGCCTGACCTTCATAGGATGAGACTTGAGTGAGGAATGAGCATTTACCACTAACTCAAGTGGGCACCTGAGGTCAGAAAATTAGAGCTCGACATTGACACCAATTTCAGATGATGCTTCTAAGTTGTTCAGTGCTTTGTTTGGGAAGTCCTCAAATGACAAGTTTTGTTGGTTGTTTAGCTTTGGCTTTCTTAATTTAAAGGCTCTTTTTTGATGCAAATTGAATGCTTTGTGTGAGTGATCAGTCAATACAAGCATCTTGTGTTGTGGCCTGTCAGTCTGGTTTTGGAAATACATATAAAATACAGGATGTGGGTTGGAAGTGTGATGAGCTCTTTGATGTCTATCCTAGCTAGCAAGTTGAGAAACACTTTCTTTATAATCTTGGTAGCTGTCTCTCCTGGAAGATTTAATTTGCCAATGAAAATGTTGTTTGCAAAGTGTGTTGAGGCCATAGTGGAGAGGTCATATTGGTCTGGGTCCAGATTATGGTATGTTAAATGGTAGAGGATGGTCTGTGATTCTGATCTTGTAAATTACCAGTAGTATCCACTGTAATACTTCGCCCTTTTTAAGATGGCATTTGCAACAACATTCTTTCCTCTGATGGTGCCCCCTCGCTAATATGTTGTTAAAGCCATTTCTTTCAGTTCTTCAAGTTTTTTAGATATCTTGTGGAATTCCTCCTTAAGAGTGACCCCCTGTCTAACAGAATCAGTAGTCTCACCATTCTCTTCAGTGGCTGAATCTAGTGGTTCCAAAGATGGTTTAGTGACCAAAGGGGGACTATTAGTTGGTATTTCATCTGTTAGAACTGAATATCTATTGGAACAGGGAACATTAGGGAGTTGGATGCGTTTAGGCAACTGTGGCACATCGGAGGACACTATCTCATTAGATGTTATAATCTTAGAAGGATAGTTCACAATCTCAGCTGGTAACTTATCTTTAGTAAACGGTTACCAGTTCCATGTGTACTTTTCGGAATGCCCCTTTTAAACATAGCAGGCACTCTTGCTGTAGTGTCAGCCATTTGAGACGTGGTTGTATTTAGCATGGACTCTACTTCTTTAATTAAGTGATCAATGTTATCCAGTGTGGATTTGCTACCAGCAACAGATACCACACTTCCGGGGCAACTCATATGATGTTATGTTTAGCTTCTTTAGGTTGGTCTTAGTGCGGATCCCTTACTTTTGCCTATTCTCTTACCCTCTGATTACTCTAGTTGAGAGAAACATTCAAACTACTCCCGCACTAATTTTCACCACAGCAACTGCACAATTTGAATTCATCCACTTAGGGTTGTGGTAGTAGGGAATAACACCAGCCCAAACATACGAGTTGTGGCCCAGCCCAGCCTCTTCCGGGCAATGACAGGTGAAGATGGACCCGTTCTTGGCCCAGTCTTCTCCCTGGCGCAAGCCCGGGCGTGCCCTGTGTGCATCCCGCGCTGTGGGAGAACGTCTTCACTTTTCAGTGTGGCTGGAGCCAATTTCCCCTCCTCCACAAGCACAGGAGCCTGGAGGATGAAGTTCGGCCCAAGGCAGTCTCCTGCAACAATGTATCACGGTCAGAAAGAGCATTATTTAATCATTGTTATCGTTCTGTGAAAATCCCCCAAACCTGGAAGGGTAGGGTCATTGTACCGCTGTAAAAGAAGGGCCCTAAATCCTCCCCGGCAAGTTTTAGACAGATAACATTGCTGGATGCTTCTGGCAAACATTTTGCCAAGAGTGTACTCTCTTGGATACAGCAGTGGGCTCAAGATCAGAATATTATTCCCACGGAACAAGCCAGTTTTAGTAGGAATCATAGTATAATGGATAATATCCCAGTCCTTCAAATGGTAGTTGAAAAATACGCCATTTCCTGAGGTATGCCAGTATACATGATGTTTATTGATCTCTCCACAGCATTTGATAGAGTTGATCGCCAAATGCTGTAGGGAAAGCTTCTTCCTTTGGGTGTTCCACACCATCTTATGGGTCTTATTATGGAGCTACACACAGATACATGGTGTCAAATCCTGATGGGTGGGACGCAGTTTTTATCCCGTAAGGTTAAAACTCGAAACAGTCTTAAGCAAGGCTGCCTGTTGGCTCCCCTTTTGTTTTCTTTATATATTTAAGATCTTCCAGGCACCATAAACCAAGAAAGGGGTGATCCTCCCAGAATCGGTGCGATGTTCATTGGCTCACTAATATATGCAGATGATGTCGAAATTATGGACCTAACACCTATTGGCCTGCAGCGTTGTCTTGTAGAATTGACGAAGTATGCAGTAGTCCACTTTTTGAAGATTAATATTTCTAAAAGCAAAGTCTTTATCTTTCATAAGAATCGATCAAGACCAATTAGGAATTTTAATTGGTATCTGGGTAATGATAAATTAGAAAGAGTGGACTTGTATCTTTTTTGTCAGAAAGGTTTTCTCTAATAATGGGCGGGATATTGATCACATGAAGCTCTGTTCGAGCAGGGCCCTTTTTTCAGGCCAACGCTTTGTACAGATTTGACAAAACTGGTGGGAGACGTCATTTTGGGCATGTCCTGTCAGTTTATAGGGCCAAAATCCCCACCTCCTTGTGATATGCATGCGAAGTCTTAGATATGAGTTACTGACACTCTTTTAAGGGGATTGTAGGTCAAATATTTCATCAGACGTGTAATTTGAATACACTTGCAGCCCTTCATGCTTTGCGCCTGGAGTTTAGTTTATTATCCTCTTAATACTTTTTCCTGGCTGCTGAATTGAGGTGGGGGCACGCACTCCTAAGTGGAGAGGAGAGAACACTGCAGACAGTCTTGAAATCTGAGATCTTCTCTCTTCAGAAAGAACAGAGCTCATTTTTTAGGTCTTTTGAGGGGGGTAATGGATTTTTAGGCTTGACTTGAATATAGATTCCTTTATGCCCAAGCCTGATCTGAAGAGCTTAATAAAGGGCTATGTGGTTAAAATAAGTTTGGCCAGACATATTGCCTTAAACCAGTCAAATCTGCGCGATTTGATAGTTCAGGAGAGCAATTTGGGGAACAAACTTTATTTAATATGGAATCTGCCCCATGGGATCAGAAGGCTGATCCTATTGCTGAGACAGGATCTGCTCCCTTTACGTATGATTACTGACTTCTGGGATAAAATCCCGAAAAAGGATAGAAGATGTGAGTTGTATCAGCTACATATTCAAGATCTGAACCACATAATATTTGTGTGTCCTGTGTTACAAAATGTTTGTCGTCATTTTTTACGGCCTTTCTTTATTAAATACAACATCCATTCCACCCTGGAGGCTCGTAAATTCATATTGTTCCCTATGAATTAAATGATATGTAATAAGATTTATCAAAATTTTAGCGCTTTTTTAACATCTTTTAGGGCCTTGGTGCATGACTGGTGGGCGTTAAAAATTAATGCAATGTACATTCTTTAAGGTTGCATTCACAAGAAAGTATTATGCATTATTTGCTCTTCACATGTTGCACTATGCGTGTCCCACCTTTCAAAGGCCTGGAAATTAATGTATTCATTATGTTTTATATGTTATATTGGTTTTCCTTATTTTTTATGGTGTACAATACCCCCTTCTGGAGGTTGGGAACTAGTGATTTGTTTAAAGCTGGCTGGCATAGGATACAGTAGAAAGTATTTTTAGGGTCTATTATATTTATATTTTATATTGTTAGGTGATATTTATAAATTGTTTATAGCGCTGTGCACGATGCCAAGGTTGCTCTGCAGTCATATAATATATTCCTTGTATGATGTGTGCAACAGACTGGAGGGTGTATACTTTTCAATTGTTGATTTTAATATGTATTATGTATCATTGTTTTATCATTATGTCATGTTATGTGGACCTCCATAGGAGTTCTGTATCATAATAAATTAAACTGTATCATAATAAATTAAACTGAACTGATCTGTCTTTCTCTTCATACTTTAATCTCCTTAGTTCTTTCCAATATTTTTTTATGATATAAAGATGTGACCTTATTCCTGTCTATTTTATTTAATTTCAAGGAACTGCAAATCGGCTTGTTAAGCACTGCAATCAGTATTCCATTCCTGCCGAATGGCTGCTGTCTTAGTGATTTAGGATAATTACCTATTTTTTGCAAATAATTCTCTAGATCTCTTGTAAAAATATCATATGATTTAAGAATGTTTACCAGGTTTATTTCCCACTCACTGATGATGATTCTTTTTATTTTGATTTTACAGATGTTTTTATTACTATTGATCTATAGTATACCATTTTCATTCCAAACTAACACATTTTCACCCATAAGCCTTATTTCATGGACCTGAGGGATTAGTAGTTGGGGCGATGATCACATTCCAAGTCACCTAATATCCTAAAATCTTTCACATGCTAGATCATTTTAGAAGAGACAACAGAATAGTCATTTAAAGAGGTACTGTGAGGATTTGGGTGTATTATACGGTATGACTGTGTGGCCTTACCGTGGAATACACACGCAAAAACTGTCTTGGGTCCACTCAGGCTCATTTTCATAACCTTAAGCTTAACTATGGGTATTTATAGCTTTGACCAGCAAGTGCTTGAAAGAAGGAAATAGTGTAAAGCATTTAACAGCATCAAACATCAAAATAAAAAAGCAATGCAGGCACCAATTTATAAAAATGTATTATATTTTTTTACATTTTTAGAATCCAAGATTAGCAAAATCCATAGGAGGGTTACGGAGATACAGATTTGAAGGAAAACGTCATTTTTAATCCAACCGCAAACAAGCATTGGAACTGTAAAGTTTGTAAACTTTTGAAAAGTTTGTAAAAGTTAGTTCGGCTACTCCAGACCAGCTTGGGCAACCAATCTGACAAGGAGAAGGTCAGGGGGACCAATGAGGTAGATTTGGACAGTTACCTGGCCACTAGAGTGTTTTCCAGTCCAGTTCCAAACTTTACAGCATCTGTGGACGGTACTAATAGGGTTGTAAACGTTTCCAGAGATGTGCAGTGTACTGCCTGCATCCCCTCCCTCGGCCACATCTACCCAGGGAACCTTTTCCTGCGGTTTACATCTGGAGGACGAGAAGAGTGATAGTGCCATACAGAGGAAGAGAGAAGGCACTGTGGGTTGGTACAGGCAGTGGGTGGGGCAGAGGAGATCTGGCAAAGAGACAGAGGAAGGGGCAGGAAATGTGCACGAGAAGCATGGACAGGCCGTGCACAAAATGTGGTGGAGGGAACAGAGAACGGTGGGCCAGGGTTGCATGGAAAGGGGGCAGGTCTAGAACATGGAAGCAGGGGAGGGCCTGGTCTGGAAGAGGGCAGGCCCGCAGCGAAGCAAAGCCCAGCCTAACAAAAGTTCTGAAACAAGCAAGTGTTGCTGTTTTGGTTTGCCTCACTACGGCTCTGCTCTAATCTCTTTGTAGGGGATCAGGTGAAATGCAACAAAGGAAATACAGGCAGAAAATAAATCACAGGCACCCACCTTCTCAGAGCTACAGAGCGGCAGCTGGGGTACGACTACGAGCCCCCTTTGTCTCCTTCCAGAACTTTCCTGCACTCCCCAGGTCAGGGGGGCGACAAAGGCAAGGGCACTCCTTTCACTGGGGGCAGAGTTCAAACTGCATTCCCGCCCATGCTCCATTAATGCCAGTGCTTCGGTGTCCCTGCTGCTAGAACTTAGAAGGCAGTCACCGGAGATCTCCTTTCACCAGGGCAAGTGGGTAAAGTGAAAATATGGCCTGTCAGTGCGCCTGTGTGAAGGGAAATTGCACTCGCATGCGCAGCAGCGACTGAGGCAATGACAGATGGGGAGATTGAACAGGCGAAAACCCGCCTTGCAAGTATGTTTTCTAATGGTGGGTGCCGGTAAACACCGCTACACGGCGTAGGCAGAGGTTTTGGCCAAACTATGCCCTCCTAAGCGGAGTGCGGAGTGACAAAAACTCAGTGAACTCTGCTGGTGGAGTAGAGTTTACTGCCCACTGTTAGTTTTATCATCCTAATACGCAGTCCTACCTTTTTAGTGTGAACCGTATAACATGGTGCCACTAATGTTTATAGGTCAGGTACTTATTTAACTGGTCTCTTGAGTAGTTCTTGTGTGATTCCCAAGGTCCCCTATGCACCTTTAAACAGAGACGTCCATGATATTGGAGATGAATCCTCCACAGCATTATAGGAAGCACCTATTTTTGTCTGTAGGTTGTTCAAGCTTGAACATTTAAATGGATACCCCACTATAGTAATTCCCTCTTTGAATTCCATTCACTACAATGGCAAAAGTTATTAATATTGCTGCAAATTGCAGACATGCTGTTACAGTACATTTGGATTTATAAAAAACAATGGTTCAGGTGTGGCCTAAAAAGGTCTGTTACAGTACATTTAGCATTACATGGGCTACCCAATGGGGATGGAGATGTTTCCTTCGTGGTTGAGGCTCACGAAGCTTATAAAACTGAAGTATTTTGCTCATGGGTCACTTTTCTAGCAATAGATGCTAATACACAAACATTTCATGCATACACTGATGCTGCCTTACCAGGCCAATACAGAGTTTATAATGACTTAGAAATATCATTAACATATCAGGAACATCAAAATTGGTTCCATGGCGCCCTACCACATGTATTACAAAACATTTGACTGGGTCCCCCGAGTAAAGACGGCGCTACATGACCGATCTTATCCGGTCACACACCATATCACAATATAGCAGGATTGACTGCTAACGAACTCCGTCCTTTATATAAAAATCTTGTAAGGTTATACAGATGTATAACACAGTTTGTTATGTGCACAATAACTACTGCCCCAGCGAGGGCTGTTCAAGCTGTCCAGCCACAGTTAGCTGTGCCTGGATTAATCCTGTAACAATAAATACTATTATTGGCAAGATTTCCACCAGACGATAGGAAATTCCATTCTGGATTGCACAAAAAACAAATCAACTTGAAGTAGTGTTTCCCCATATGGGACCCCAGGATAAACAGAGAATTTGCACTATTTGCTTGCCACTTGGACTGATTCCTCCAATTGACAACTGTGCCACTTGGGGTACCGTCTTCGCTGCAATCTATACCATAACTCATGGAACACTATCAGGTGATGTGTTGCCTGAAGTGCTAAAACAGATTCAAAACAAATACGGGACTGCTGCTGGCCTGGATTTGGAGATTAAATGAATTGCCAATTTTACTACATTATCCACAGTTATATTAAGCAATATTAATGGGGCAGCAGCAGCACTGGCAATACGCCAATGCCTCATGCAAGTTGTGGTAGTAGACCAGGAGCACGAGTTACCAAAAATGATTGTGGACACCTATACATCTATAGGGCGAAATTATTTGGGGGCCAGACCAAATAAGCCAGATCTTAAAGGTAGTTCAAAAAGAACAATACCAAACAAGCACAGGAGTTTTCTAACAAACGCTGGGACAAACAGAAAAATAAAGAAAATGTAAAATCACTGGCAGAGGGTTCACCCACTGTGCTCTCCGAGTAGGGGTAGTGATAGTTAGAAATATATAGAGATCAGACTGCCATGGTTAAACTGTTTATTCTTTTGACCATGTTAGTAATGCTGGTTGCATTGCTTTGTTTTATCTTCCTAATAATCGCAATTCATTTTTGTATGCAAGACTACGATTGTTTCAATAAATGCATTGAAAACGTTATACGTATCTTTCTTTTGTTCACCCTGGGCATGCATAAATAAACAATGAAAGGGTGAGATCTGTTTCCATGATTCCATTGGGGATCAGAGTGTCATTTTTGAGGTTGCCAAAATCACCTGCCACCCCAGGAAGGTTAAGGGTTCGGATGAGGCACTGGGAGCTAGCCATGAATTGGGCAAACAGTCTGATGATGTAGATGGACTCAGTCCCGACATTCTGAAGTTATGTCATTCTAATACACCACCCTACCTTTTTAGTGGGAACTGTATAATACCAGGACCTGGTCTGTCTGGTCTTTATTCCCACCTACTCCTGCCCCTAGTACATTGGATCATGGGTCTCCTGTTTCACAGACTCCCAGTCCTAGACATTTTCATCCTCCTCGCCCTAATTTTCGTTCATCAGTCTTCCATTGCCCCGCTCCTCTAGGCTATGTAGTACCCTGGTTTCTCTGCTCCTAATCCTTCTGATCCTGGTCCCCCTGGTCCATGTAGTCCTAATCTTAGTTCTGGTACTTTATTGCCTGGTACTCATGTATCGGGGTGCTGGTCCCACTGGACTTGGTTTCTCTATACTTCCTAGTCCCCCAGTCCTCCTGTCCCATCCTAGTCCTATTAGTCCTCCTGTGGTCTCCTGGTTTGCCTGTTCTACCTTGTTCTTTCTTGTCCATGTGACCATAGTCCCTTCTATCATGGTCCTCCATGCAGTACTTGTCATCCTGGTATAAGAACCCTGTGAGTTGGATCCTCTAAGACCTTTTGATCCTTGTCGCACTAGGCCTGGACTTCCTGGTCCTTTATATCCATCCAGGTCATTCTGATCTAGGGTCTCCTGGTCCCGCTAGCCCAACTCCTTTCCTGTTGTGGTCTTCTCGATCCTGGCCCCTCGGTCCTCCTTGACCTGATCTTTGTGATTTTGGCCTTTCTGTGCCTGATCCTTATTTCCATTTGTCTCTTGGTAGTGATCCTCTTTGGTCTATCTACCTGGGTCCGCTACTCCTGACCCTAATTGTCCTCGACCCTCTGGTCCTAACCAGTGCACTCAGGACCTCCTAGCCCTCTTAATATTATGGTCCAGGGCCTTCTAATCCTCCTACTCTTGGTCCTTTGTTTACTTTGGGCCCTTTCCAATGGATCCAGATCCTCCTGTTTGACATCCTCCTGGCCCTCCAGATTCTTCTCACCCTTGTTCCTATACCCCTAATCATGTTTTTCATGTCTTGTTCCTCCTCATCTGTTTGTTACTGCTCCCCTCTGGCATTATTAACCATGATCCTCTTGAATTACGCCTCCCTAGGCCTTGTTCTTGTGTCCTGTCCTTGTGGCTCTGGTCGTCCTAGCCCTCCTGGTGGTTAATTTCCTGGCACTTATTCTCCTACAGGTCATCATCCTCCTCCTATTGGTCCAACTGCTCCCTTTCCCAGACCCTTCCCCAAAGTATTTAGTCAGGTACAGCCTCCAGGCTTGCCACTCAGATTTCTTTTTTTGTTTTTCAGATTTCATGAACTGAGACAGCACTGTCAAGTACAGAAATGAGGGCTCAGTAGAGACATAATCTTGCACTTAAAACACTGCTTAGCATGTTAAAAATCAACATTACCGTTCTAAAGACACATTGTGTAGGTGACTAAAAAGCCATAGTGGCTGAATGGCCACTCATGACTTGGGACCAATAAGCCTGAAACCGACTCTGCTGGCTGAATAATATGGAAAAGTGTGTTTATTCAGCAGGCTGCTGTGTGAACCCATATGCATTACGTACCCATTTCCTCCTTTCATGTCCCCATTCCACAGATATCCCTTACTTAATGTACCTCCTGCAAGTTTCGCAAAGCACTATGCCCCCAAAAACTAATTGTCAACTGGAAGTATCCCTCCATGTGTGGCCCATATGCAACTTATCTATCTGCATTCCTTTTTTGCTTCTGCTTGCCTGTTGCTAAAGTGATGACATGTTTGAAAGATTAAGCAAGCATAATCCCTCTTAAAAAATGGCTTAAGCTAGCACAAAGCCTTCCACAAGAAACCTAAAAAGAGCCTCAACCTAAAAATTTATTAAATGGAAGATCATGTACATAAAAAAAAAACAATGTGTTCACATGAGTGAATAAAACATTTATGCACATGCCTTAAAACCATACTCAATATTCTTTGCAGATAACCAAATACTTCTAGACTGCAGCAAACAATATCTGTGTGCCATATCCTGAAGCTCCTAAAGGAGAAATTTGATTCCTGTATTTCTTATTTGAATACTAAAATAACAATAATGTTTTTATTCAAAATTGATTTTAATGTTTTTCCTCTATAAACAGCTTAGCTTAATCCATGCACTTACCTTTGTACATATTGTACATTTGTATATGTACTTGCTTTCAAATGCTTCATTCATGTTGCATCCCCATTACAAGCTGGCCACCACTCCACCACTGCCTAAAGCTCCTTTTTACTTCATGGCCGGCTAAATAAAGACCTCCTTCACACTATTTATCCGGCTGCCAGTCAAACTGCATATCCTCTTTACTACTTAGCTTGTGGCTGGCTAAACAGTAAAGATTGTGCACTATATTGCCAGCCGCTAGGCAAATTGCAGAGACTCTGTACTGTTTAGCCAGCGACCTAGTAAATAGCCACTTCCTTATTCCCCTCTTTCCCTGCTGCAGCAAGCCATTTATGTGTCTCTCAAGGATATATCCAGCCCTTAAAAACACTGGGGTATATTCACAAGAACGTGTGATAACTACCGCAAGAGTAGCGTAACGCAACTTTCCATATCGTAGCCTATCTCGGGAAAATAACCCTGTGTCAACGTGGAATTCACAACAAGGCGGTAGCAAGCGATAGTCTGCCGAAACCGCGGACAATGTCCGCGATACAACCACCAAGAGGGAGATAAAAACACAAACCACAACACCAAAAACCACGCGATGGGCCAAAGCGCGATGAGGAAACCAGCGACAAGCAGCGCCAGGCCTGCAACACACACCTGGTAGGCGTCAAAAATCACCATAAAAGTAGAAAAAACACCCACACACAAACTGACCAACACCCAAGCACCGTGGAGGCAGCCAGAGCAGGCGCAGAGGACGAGCGCAACCCCACAAGCACCCCGGACGACCAGTCTGGGACCTCGGGGACAGGGAAGGGCAAGGACAAGAAGACGAGGAAGACCAAGTTCAGTCCGCAGGCGAACAGGATCATAGTCATGGAGGTGATGGAACACCATCAACAACTCTTCGTCACCTCCAACGTGTCATTGGGCACCAAAAATGGAATATGGCGGGACCTCGTCGACAAGGTGAATGCCGTCGGAGAGCACAAGCGGACAATGGACGAGGTCAAGAGGCGATGGAATGACATCAAGCGGAAGACCAAGGAGAAACTCAGCGCCAACCAGAAGGCAGCAACGCAGACCGGAGGTGGGGGCCCAGCGCCACAGCTAGAGCTGGATGACATGGAGGAGCTGGTGTCGACAGTCATCAGTATGGATACTGTGGCCAGAGTCGGGGGACCGGACACTGCTCGACAGGACACAACACAACCGCAACAGGGTGAGTGGCCACCAGGTACTGGGGGGACGGGGGGAGATGGCCACAATGGCACACATGCACAAGCAAGCAGGGCACAGTGCACACCCACAATGACCCTGGGTCCTCGCCCAGACCCACAGACTGTCACAATGTACAATGCCATGCTGTCTGAATGTCAACCTGTACCATGCGGCTACATACATGTGCACACATTGTAATACACCATCTCCCCTTCACATCGCAGGGGCATCATCAACACCTCCTGCAGAGCAGTCCTAGCCACTCTTCACTGATGACGAGGAGGACAACACCAGCATCGACACCCAAACCATCCAAGACATCATTGACCTCATCCGCCAGCCACCTCCAGGATCAGGGCAGCCCAGCTACATCGATGAGACCCCACCCACTACCCAAACCACCCAGCAGGAGGCACCCACAGCCCCGGCACTCTCCCAAGACCCCCAGGAACAACAAATGGCCTTCCAACGCCGAGTGCTGGAGGGCCAGAGGGAGACGGCCGAGCAGGTGCGGGTGGGGTTCGACCTCATGGCTACCAAACTGGACGCCATCCTTGGGTGTCTATGTCTGCCCCATGGTCTCCAACGAGCCCTGACTGACATCGCTGGAGTCATGACGCGGAGGGAGGAATACCTGTCCGCTCAGAGTGGCCCCAGCGATGCCAGCCGTGAGCTGGCACACATGCGGAGGCTCATGGAGGACATGGTGCGGATGGAGGCGGATAGGATGGCAGCCACTGCTGCACATCAGCGAAATGTAGCTGGGATCTACCAGGCCCTGCATGTCTTCATCATGGCATTGCTGCCACAAGGCGTAGCGATGATGAATGCTGCTGCCCCCACACCATCCACATCTCCGCCCCCTGGTGTGTCAGTGCCTCCCAGTGCGGCAGGCGTATCCACTCCGGCACCTGATGTGACACTGCCACACAGTGCGGCCGACAATCCTCCTCCGGCCCCTGATGTGTCAGTGGTACACAGTGCCGCAGCCGGTACTGCAACACCCACAGGTGGGGCAGAGCACACATCCGGGGACGAGGACGTGGATGGGATTGAGATCAGAAGGAGGTACTAGCATTCATTTCCGCCACCTTGCCTGTTTCTACTTGGTGCCGCACATGGCCTCAAGACCTACCACTGACCCCCGATACACTCCGATGCACTCACCTTGGACAGCAACATGGACTGCCACATCCTGTTTGACGACCATTGACACGGTGGACAGACTGCGGACTGTACCCTTCCCCTTCCGCAGTACAGGTCATCCCCGGATGTACACTGGCTGGCCCTCCACGGGCCCATATTGTGTAGTGTGCTAGGCATTGCCCTGTACCGCTCCAGCTGCATGACTGCACTGGATGTGCAAATAAACATCCAGTGACGCACTGCTGTGTAATGTCTTACATCATTCATGTTTGGATGTGTGGATGAATGTGGGGACAGTGCCTTCCCTTGCGTCAGTGATGTTCATCCTGTGAGATGCCAGTCAGAGGGTGCGACATTGCATTTTGTGTACCGGGTCCCGTGAACACTACAACAGGGACACACGCATCAGTCACTTCCTTGTCCGGACATGGACTGGACCACGCCCAGATCCCACGAGTCATTGTTGCAAGCCCTGCGCTGGTCCGGCGTGTGGCAGGCCAGACCACTCCGCTTACGCCCCGAGGGGGGGCCCTCATTGCTACCCGTTGCAGCCGTACTCGCTGGTGGTGTGCAGGTCACTGGTCTAGTTGTCAGCATGTCACAGCCACTCCCTCAGGGCAGGTTTTCACACACACCACACCCATCCGGCACAGGCGTTACAGGCCATGTGACTCCGCCAACATAAGGGGCCGACGACGTCACATTCCCCTCTTCCGGTGGTGACTGGATGACGGACGCTCCACGGTTCGCACTCATATAGGGCCCATGAGTTGTTGCGCACAGGGTTAGTGGCATCCGGGGCCTTGAGTAAGGCACGGGCCTACCACCACGTGGCGCAGACTGGGGTTGCACAGGGTTAGTGGCATCCGGGGCCTTGAGTAAGGCGCGGGCAAACCACAACGTGTCGCAGACTGGGGTTGCACAGGGTTAGTGGCACCCGGGGCCTTGCGGACGGCACAGGCACCCCGCCACGGGACAGCGACTTTGGGTGCACTGTGTCAGTGGCACCTTGAGCTGCTGAGCGGGTGTGCAGCCTGCGATGATGCCCCGTCCTGGCGGTCCGGACAGCTCAGGTTTTGTGTGCCCTGCTGGACCGCAGTGTAGGCCAGAGCCAGCGGGCAGCGCGGGCCTACCGCCACGTGGCGTCGCTTCCAGGATCCCAGAGTTGGTGGCACCCATTGGGCTGAGCGGGTGTGCAGCCTGCGATGGTGCCGGGTGCACTGGTATGTCCTCTGCCATGGAGTAATCAAGACCCAGCACCAAACGTGAGACCTGGTGGCCTGCGGAGCGGGGCTGCATGATGTGGAGGGTGCCATGTCCGCGGGCCCCGGGCTTGTGGCTTGCAGCGGCACGTGGTGGGACCTCCTGTCTACGTGCCGGTGGCGAAAGGTGAGCATTGAGGCCTGGGTGTGCATGGGCGGGCATGCTCCGATGGGCGGCGGGAGGGGTTGGGGTGCCTCTGCCTGGGTGTGCATGGGCGGGCAGGCGATGTTGTCTTGTGCAAGTGTGTGTACTGTGCCAGTCATGTATCTGGACTCTGTTTCAGCTGACGGCTCTGACTCAGATGTGTGACCTGGTGTCCTGCTATACATGCCGGCACATGGTTGGAGACACACCGGTGGCAGCAGGTGAGCAGTATGGCCTGGGTGCGCAGGGGCGGCACTCTCTCTCTCTCTCCCTCTCTTCCTCTCTCTCTCCTCTTCTCTCTCTCTCTCTCTCTCTCCCTCTCTTCCTCTCTCTCTCCTCTTCTCCCGCTCTCCCTCTCTTCCTCTCTCTCTCCTCTTCTCTCTCTCTCCCTCTCTCTCTCCTCTTCTCTTTCTCTCTCTCCCTCTCTTCCTCTCTCTCTCCCTCCCTCTCTTCCTCTCTCTCTCCTTCGCTCTCTCTCTGTCCTCTGATGTGCGCAGGTCACACCTTCTCATCATGTTTTTTGCCTTACAGGCTGTGACCTACGTATTGTCCCGAGGGGAGCGGCCATGTGTCTTCATTTCATTTCGGTGTTCATTTTAATAAAGTTTCATTTGTTGCTTCGAAAGTGAATGTGTGCTGCTCATTTCTGTGACGACACATGCATGTCACCAGTTGTGATTGTGCGACATCAAGCAGAATATTTTGAACATGTTTAGGTGTGGCTGATGTGGCATGTCTTTGGTCGGGGGGGTGCCAGGGAGGGGTGGTCCTGGGGGTGGTGGCAGTGGGTGTTGTTTATTTTATTTTATTTTAAAGGTTTTATATAGCGCTGGCTAGACCCGGAGGTATCAGAGCGCTTTACATGAGTATCAGACCATAATTGCAGGTTACATCGTTACAAAGGTTACACAGTTATTAGAGCCTGGCAACATAGTGACAAGTAAGGTCGAGACAAACAAAAAGGACATATACGTAAGGGAAAAAGCAGGCAAGGGGAGAGATTCAGGGGGGGAAGAGCAGGGGAAGTAGACAGAGAATGGAGGAGGGAAAGAGGAGGGGAGGGTGAGAGACACAGCATGGAAAGAGGAGGGTGACGGGGACACGAACCGGTAGACGAGTCAGAGCTGCGTCCAAAGTCCAGTAAGCTGTGATCCCAGGGGAAGTGGTATCATTTCCCCATCTCTGTTGCGAGAGGCTCCCTATACGCAGTGGACTCTCTCAGAGGGGTCTCTGAGACTCCAAGGCCTACATACTGGATCCTTCCCCAAAAAGGGGAGAGGGAGTTCTTTGGCAAGGGGTACCATACCTCAACTGTGAGTGGCTCCCTAGGCGCTGTGGACTCTCTCAGCGGGTTCGCTGAGACTCCAGAGTATAAATATTGGATCTTTCCCCAACAAGGGGAGAAGGAGTGCTTAGTCAAAGGGCACAAAAGGACAGGGGGCTAGGGCGAGTGTAGCGGACAAGGGGAAAGATTCAGGTGAGCGGGGATAGGAGCAAAGGAAGTAAGACAAAGAAAGAAAGAGTGCTAAATGGGAACAGATAGATAGATAGGAGACAAGGAAAAAGCAGAGTTACAGAAATACGATGAGGGGGGTGGGCGAGACAGGGAGACGGGGAGAAAAACTGTGCCCAAAGTCCGGCTGGGTAGGTGACGGTCCGGGGATGAACCAAGGCCGATCTCCTCAATAGCTGAACAGAGCAGCTCCACCGGGCGTCGGACATAGTGCTCGGACTCCGCTGTCAGGATGGAGATCAGGAGTACTCAGAGATTGTCAGATTTGGGGGGGGGAGAAACCATGGTCCGAATGAATTCCAGACGCCATCTTGAGGTCAGGCACAGTCCTGATAGGATTATGTAAGGAAGATTTCAGCTGGGGGAAAAAAAGTCACAACTGGCGGCCATGTTAGGGTCAGGCCCCATCAGCCTCAGCTGCGACCCTGTTGGATTGTGAACTAGTAACATTTACTTAGGACTCTTGGAAGGCAAGACACTTGATAGGGATCACACGTCAGGCTTCCTACCGAGAGCATCTCCACAGTGGAGCCACCATCTCAGGTATCAGTGAACAGGTCAGTCCAGGCAGATCAGACTCGTGCACATCCAAAGGAGATTGTTTAAATGTCGCTGGCATACACCTTGGATAGCCCCTCCCACCGTCCTGTGCCACCTCGCACCTCCACCTTCTCTCCTCAGGGGTCTCGCTGCTCTTTCTAGTGTCTTGCGCAGGGGCTCCAAATCTTCCAGGCCCTGTGCGAGGTCTCACCAATAACAATCATCGGTCCAGCCCATTCCAATCAATGGCCTGGGCTCCCCTCCCCCGCTCCGTGCAGTCGTTATGCAGGCTTCAACTCTCCCACGGTGCTGCACCTCAGCAGGCACTCCAACTCACCCAGCTGGGGACCCGAAGGCCTTAACCCCTCTCAGGGCCCACAAAAGACTCCGATGTGGCCGCTGGGAGGGGGCTCTCTACTTTCTCTAGCGCCCTCCGGCGCGACTGCTGCTGATGACCGCACCATTCACCAGGCAGCCCGGCCGCTCGGCCCGCTTCACACTGCCCGCGGCCCCCGGCTCACTTCCCTACCATCACTGTGTCGGAGCGGTCCCTCTTCGGCACTCGCATACTCCTGTGGCGTCAGTACTCCCTTCAGGCCGCTTCCCTCCGTACTTCTCCGAGGTTCGCGGGCTCCGTAGCTCACAGGCGCCGTCACACAGATGCCGGAGGCCCGGATGCGACCAGTGTCAGTGAACCTAGGCTGCGTCACTGCATCCGCGGGACACACCAGCATCAACGCGACGGGACTCGGCTTACTCCAATCTACTCACTGGGCAGACGTAGTCCCAGGGGATAATCAGCCTCTTCAACGAGTATCAGGGTCAGTTGCAGGAAGACCGGTTGCGAATCAGACTACCACTTCCTTGCGATGATGTGGATATCCACTCCCTGGTCTGCAGCAATTCAGGGGGAGCCTCGTTGTTGTAGTCGGATTCTAGGCTTCCCGGTAAATTGCCAGGAAAAACGGCAGACCACAGCAAAACGGTGACAATCCTCACTGCTGCGGTGTCGAGCAAAGGGGTGGACATGCGGGCATAACCGGGGATATTCACAAAAAAGTGATCCCTAGCCCCGGAGCTACTTCGCAGAGCTCCAGCCCAGCGGCCATCTTGCCAATTACTGTGGCCCTCTTGGGTGTCCGGGCCGCATGATGGCTGGCTCCATGGCATCTGTTGCCCTTCCGATGTAGCCCTGGGCTGTGCTCCCTTTTGGTTTGCAGGCTGCCGTCCAACTTTACACCAGGTCAGAGCAGGTGTAGATTTCCTGGTGCTAACGCGCCTTATCGCCTGTTTTGTGTTTTTATCGCCGATGTGGCTGGTCGTTGTGAATGTTGAGGTGTGCTGTTGTCTCGGCTTTTGGCACGGGAACGCCTACTCTGCATCTCATTAGCGATATTTGCGGGGGTCCTCAATGGCGATGTTTTTTGAGGCTGCTATCGCGGGTAAACTGGTGCTGTGGGCTGTTAACATCAGCTTGTGAATGGGGAGGTAAATTTATCACGACTTTGGCTGCGATAAAGTGCTGTTAATTCGGCGATAGCTCCTTGTGAATATGCCCCTCTGTGTACGGAGCAGACAATATGGGTTGAATGTAATTGTAGCAGTGCGTGATGCTTTGTACTTCTACCGAATGAGGAGAAAATTCAATTCTTTATTTCTATGACAGTAAACCGTAAACATGACACCAGTTGTTAACACCACCACATAATGTGTCATCCTATGCAAATCAGAATCATTGATCTAGAAAATAAAGTACAATGAGAATTGCTATTTAATGCAAGGGCGCTGCCCGTCAACATCTGCCAGATTACTTTTAGTATATAATTGAATGTTGTGTAACTATTCCAAGGTAGTGCCTATGATATGAGGGTGGCACTCAAATTTTTCACAGTCCTGCTCACACTATATATTGCACAATGTTCCAGGCTGCCAGTATGGCTGCTCAAAAACACAAGGTTCACTAACTATGCAGTCTTGTGTGTTTCTAAACTGCTAATCCAGTTTCACATTGCCCCAGTTAAGCACACATTTACACTGCAAGACATGTTCACAATACCACAGATAAGAGTACATTGCCATGCCAGGTTCACAATACCCCAATTAGGTTCACATTTCATTCCTAGCTGAAAAGTGTTCAAGTTAGTGGGAGATCATAATGTCAGCATCACAAATACCCAATTTGATATACGTGCCCATGCTACTATCACAATGCTCACTCTGGTACTTTACCATGTCTGTATCTCAAAGCACTAATCAGGTAGACATTGCCATGTCACATTGCCACATATAAGTATCCATTACGAAGTCAGATTTACAATGGCCCAATTATGTACATGCTTCAATTTCAGTACCACAATTGCTAAAGTAGATAAAACTGACAGCTCTGCAGGATGTCGGTGGGACCGCCACCGATGGCCTGTCGCTGGCGGTCTCACCGACATCCTAATCAGCCCCAAAGTCTTCCCTATAATTACTAAAGATATTATCCCTGAAGTTTGGGACTGATAGATTCTTTTGAGTAGCTTAGACCACATGCAAAAAACGAGAAAGTGCACTATACTTTCTTCTGGCTCTAAACCATACTGCTACACTGTGCACAAAAATAGCAACACCTTTTCTTCTCACATTTGGGTTTAAAACTACGGGAGTAAATTAATTAATTCTTCCATAAACATAATTCTATTTTTTGTAAGTGGCATGCTGTTTTAATATGGCTCTCTTTCCTCACCCGTAGACAAATGGATATCCACTCTACATTAGTCATTTTATTAGATTGGAAGAATCTCTTGTCATTGACATAAGATGACATAAGATGCAAACTAATGCTTGCGGTCAGAGGCAGCAGGCAGAGGGATCATCCAACGCTTTCATACGGGCTCAAGGAGCCTGTCGGTGCATCGGAACCACTTCATAATCCCTTAATGATGACATTCCTGCCATCAGGATTATGATGTTGGTTTCCGACAGCCATTCCATGTTGGCATTTCTGACATGGAAAGGATGTTGTAAAGCGGCATAAGGGGCCCCTAGCAGGGCCCCCTTTCCTCCTGGCCCTCTCCTCTGGGGCCTGGGGGGGCACCTACAGTGCCACCCTAAACATCCCTGCACCGTGTGGCAGGCACCATGAGGTACCTGCACACGTTGCAGGGATGTTTGAAAACATCCATTTTCCAATAGAAGCTTGTGCTGCGGACCTTTTCTGCCCTCCGCACAAGCTTCCATTGAAAAATTGATGTTTCCGACCACTTCTAAATACTGCGGTCGTAACTGCCGATCCAAGGTTGGGCTGTTCCCAATCTGCAACAGTGTCAGCCCAACATCGTAATAAGCCCCTTAGCTGTGGATATATTGACCTATCAGTGTTTTTCCCCTCATAAATTCTTCAAACCGGATTAAAAGCCTGTACGAAGTTGGATTATTGGTTATAGTCGATTTTCAGGCTACTTTTTGGTGAAAAATATTCCAAATCCAAGTTTCAATTCTCCAGAACTGGTTGGACACCACCTAGGGGGCAAGACTATCTCCAGGCAGAGGGCAGGTTCAAGGTCTCTGGAGCTTGTTGTGTCCCTGTACCTCACACAGGACCAGCCAACTAGCCCTTGGAGTCAGTCTGGTAGTCCTGGAAACAAGTAACAGGACAGGCCTCAAGAAGCAGGGCAGTCCTCTGAAATACTAGGTTGTCCTTCTGGGGGACCTCCGTAGGTCCAGTTCAAAATGGCAGCTTAAAACTGCAAAACAGGCTGCAGTGGCAGGCCTGAAATATGTTTTAAAAGGCTATGTTAGTGAGCGGCATAATGAGTGCTGCAAGCCCTCTAGTAGCATTTAATTTACAAGCCCTGGGTACATGTAGTACCTCCTTACTAGGGATATGCATGTAAATTAAATGTGCCAATTGGGTGTAAGCCAATTTCACCATGTTTCAAGGAGAGGGCACAAGCACTTTAGCACTTTTTAACAGTGGTAAAGTGCAAAATTCTAATGCCAATAAATACAAAATTGTGAAAACAGGGGGGTGAACGAAAAAAGTATGGAGGTGTCACTGCAGAGAGGGCCAAGTCCAACAAAGCTTTTTCAGTGTGTTTCCTGTTTTGATTAACAAAACACCTTCTACTGCAAATAAAGCTAAACAAGTTTTAAGTTCTCCACCTTTTGGCACATAGTCTTCATTTACACTGGAGACTTGGGAGACAGCTGACGTGGGAGGTCTGTCTGCCTGGCTACTTTGGGCTATTGGTACAGTCCAAATGACCATATGCAATTGGGCAATGTTGGTAGGCTAGGGGGGCCGGTGAGACAGGGGAAAAGTGGCGAATTGGGTTAACAGTCACCATTTCAAGGACAGGTGACACAGTGGCTGATAGCAAGGCAGGGCTGGGCAAGATTTTGTTTGGTGGCTCTCCCAATAGGCACATGGAGTGACATGGGAGCATTGGGGAAGATCCCTGCATAGCGGAAGCCATCTGCTTGCTGCGAGCCGCGAGCAGGCCGACCTGCTTGTGGTCGACGTGGTGGCAGGGGATGGACGATGCAGCTGGGGAGGGTCTCTGAAGGTGTGGCGGTGATGTTAGTGTGCTCACCACCCTGCCTAAAATATCTAAAGAGGGTGAGTCTGAAGGCTCTGGGCATGCATGGGGCAAGGGGAGAACGGGCGGCATAAAGGTGGGCCCGACATGCTATGTTGGGGTGTGTTAGACCTGGCATCCTTGATGTGGTTTTCCCCTGTCTTTTTGCCTCTGCCTCCCTTATTTTAGCTTTGTGCTGAATATCGTTTTTGCTGGTCTAGATGCTTTGGGCACTTTGCCACTGATGATCAGTGACAAAGTGCAAGTGCTCCCTATGTAAATTGTGCATATGGATTGGTATTTCCATGATTGGCTTGTTTGACCTACTACTAAGTCCCTAGTACAATGCACTGTGTGTTCTCAGGGTCTGTAAGTCAAATGCTGCTAGTGGGCCTGCAGCACTGATTGTGCCACCCACACAAGCAGCCTTTCAAAGGGTTCCCAGACTTGTCACTGCAGTGTTTGGGTACAGTTATTACTGCCATGTCGACCTGGCACGTGCACACACTTGCCAGGCCCTAAACGCCCCTTTTATTACATGTGATTCATCCCTAAGGTAGGCCCAAGGTACCCCCGTGGGCAGGGTGCAGTGTATGTGAAAGGTAGGACATGTCCTGTTGTGTGTGACATGTTCTGATAGTGAAGGGAAAGGTGGGAGCCAGCAGAATTGACCCTTGTCTCACAAGGGGACAGTGAGATGGTCCCAAGGACACGCCTGCTCGCAAACACTAAGAAAAACGGGCAGCGGGTGACCATTAATGGCCATAGGGTGGAGGGTCTGAAAGACACAGGAGCCAGTGTGACAGCTGTCAGCTGTCGGCTGGTGTCTGAAGAGCAGGTGGTCCCCAATGTACTTTACCCAGTAGTTGCAGCTGACAACTCAGAGTGCTTCTGCAAAGTGACACAGGTTCCCTTTGAGTGGGGGTGGGGGGTTTCAGGTACCGTGAAAGTAGTTGTGAGACCAGCCATGCCTGTTGACTGTCTGCTTAGTAATGACCTAGAGAGTTCCCCTTGGTAGAAGGTTGAAAACAGGTTTCATCTGGAGATGTTGTGTCTGCCTGAGTGGGCATGTGTGACCACTGGGTCAATGGCAGCCAGTAAGAGCAATCAAGAGGACCAGGAGCCTGAAAGAGAGACCCAGGTGCCTGCCAGAAAGAAAAGAGGCAGGGAGCACGGGAAACCGGCCCCCAAATTTCCACAGTCCAGGAGGAGGCAGACCTTGAGGGGGGTGCCCTGAAGCCTACAAGGGAACAAGTGGCCGAACTGGGGAACCTGCCTGAGCTGACCCATTGGCAGCAGAAAGTGGGCCCCTCCAGGGATTAATTCTGCCAGGAGCAGCAGGAATGCCCTTCTCTTGTCAGTTTGCGGCAGCAGGCTGCAAACCAGGCAGCAGGTGATCAGTCCGGATCACAATGGATTTACTGGGAGAATGGTCTCCTGTATAGCGTGTCAAAGGTTGCTGAGCCTGAGTCAGCCCATGTGCTGGTGGTACCCCAGCACTTCAGAGCCTTCCTACTGGGTGTGGCTCATGATGTGCCTTTGGCAGGGCATTTGGGGCGGGAAAAGACCTTTGAAAGGCTTGTAACCCACTTCTACTGGCCCTAAATGCACAAGAACTCTGACACGCATTGTAGGTCTTGCCAGACTTGCCAGGCAAGTGGTAAGAGTGGTAGGAAGTGCAAGGCTCCTATCCAACCTTTTCCTGTGGTCAGCATCCCCTTTGAGAGCATGGGAATTGACATTGTGGGGCCACTGGACCCCAAGACAGCCATGGACAACAGGTTCATCCTGGTCTTGGTGGACCATGTCACCCGGTACCCCAAGGCTATCCCTCTCCAGACCACAACCGCCCGTGGTGGGCCAGGCATTGATGGGGATCTTTTACCATGTGGGGTTCCCCAGAGAGGTGGTATCTGACTGGGGTACTAACTTCATATCCAAGTATGTGAAGTATTTGTGGAAGGAGTGTGGTGTTACCTATAAGTTCACCACTCCTTACCAGCCCCAAGGTAATGGGCTGGTTGAGAGATTGAACCGGACCCTAAATGGCATGATTATGGGTCTTGCAGAACCCATGATGCATAAGTGGGACGTCCTCTTACCATACCTGCTGTTTGCTTACAGAGAGGTACCACAGAAGTCCTTAGGGTTCAGTCCCGTTGAACTCCTGTATGGGCAACCTGTAAGAGGACCTCTGAGTCTGTCAAAGAAGGCTGGGAGAAAGCTCCCAGTAAACCTCCCAAGGATGTATTTAGCTACATGCCGCCCTTCAGGAACCAGACTAAGCGCTTCAGGCAACTCCCTCAGGCGAATCTGGAAGCCAGCCAGTCCTCCTGTTAAACACAAAATTTACAGGTTGACTGACAGGGTCAAAGCCAGCATCAAGGAGGAAGTCTAGATGTTGGCACTACGGGTGATTGAGCCTCAAAAAAGCCCTTGGGCCAACTCAGTGGTCTTGGTCCCAAAGGCTGCTGCACCCGGCGCCACCCCAGAACTCCGGTTCTGTGTGGACTACCGAGGGCTCAACTCCATCATCAGGACTGACGCACACCCCATCCCCAGAGCTGATGAGCTCATAGATCGGTTGGGAGCTGCCAAGTTCCTTAGTACGTTTGACTTAACGTCTAGGTACTGGCAGATTGCCTTAACTGATGGGGCCAAGGAGAGGTCTGCATTTTCAACCCCAGAGGGGCACTACCAGTTCCGGATGATGCCCTTTGGGTTGAAAAATGCCCCTGCCACCTTTCAGAGGTTGGTCAACCAGGTGTTGGCTGGACTGCAGGATTTCAGCGCCACCTACCTGGATGACATCACAGTGTTCAGTGCTGCTTGGGAGGAACATCTGCAACACCTCTGAGAAATGTTGAAGGCTCTGCAGAGGGCAGGCTTCACGATCAAGGGCAGCAAGTGCCAGATCGGGCAGGGATCAGTGGTGTACTTAGGTCACCAGGTAGGAAGTGGCCAGTTGGCGCCCCTACAGCCTACGATTGACACCATCCTGGCATGGGAGCCCCTCTAGACCCAGACAGAGGTGAGAGCCTTTTTAGGTCTCACCGGGTACTACAGGAGGTTTTTCAAGGGGTATGGCACCATTGGTGCCCCTTTGGCTGAGCTGACTTCCAGGAAGCAGCCCAGATCTTTGGTTTTGTCAATATTTAGTTCACCATTTACATAACAAACATCTTTGATGTATAGAAAGAGAATGGACATCAACACATCTAAACGTTCTGCTACAGGATGGCTCATTGTTAGACTCCAAGGTGCACCCTTTTTACGGTCCACCCTTTTCCTGGGCTTTGGTTTTGTCAATATTTGTCAATATTTAGTTCACCATTTACATAACAAACATCTTTGATGTATAGAAAGAGAATGGACATCAACACATCTAAACGTTCTGCTACAGGATGGCTCATTGTTAGACTCCAAGGTGCACCCTTTTTAGCAGAGGGTGCCAAACAACGTGGGTGGCACAAGGCGCTATCAGCTGGGGTTCCCCAGGGGTAGATTGGGAGAACAGCGGGTTGGGGGTTGCAATGCTAGGACGGGGATTCCGCGGGGGGCCTGTTTGGGGCCAGCATTGGCACTATACAGGCCTGAAGTGACTTGGAAGGTTTTGAAAAGGGGGAAGAGGTGGAGGGTGATGAGACTGATGGTTTCGATTATCTCTTTGTGCCCAGGGAGGTATGAGCGAAGTGGAGGAAAGTATACTCCAAGAAATCACAGGACACCACTGCTGCTTTGAAGGGTGTTCCCACAGGGAGGGCTGTGGAGGTAGAAGTGCGTGGGGTGAGGTGGGCAGACAGAGAGCTGGGTTTAGGGTGTGGGAAGACCAAAATTGTGGTCTTGAGTAGGGAGTTTGGGGGTAGGGGGTGAAAACGGTCAGTGGGTGTGGATGGCAGGGGGACGGGAGTCAGAATGAGGTATGGACAGGGCACTTACTAGCACACTGGGCCTTTCTGATGGTTTACTTGTAGGTTGGTCAACAGTGGCATACTCTGGATAGTCTTATGTGGCTCAGCCACCCTGGGAAGAAGTGAGGGTGTGGTCCAGTGCAACTGCCCAGACGGTGGTGGTTGACAGAGGTGTGGCTGCATGAGGAAGGTCCCGGGAGGCCTTCTCAAGGTTGGAGTGGGGAAAAGTCTGGTGTGGCCTCCACAAAGTCGATGGACCAGCATCCACCAAGGAACTAGTGGGACAGAATGGTGGTAGACATTGAAATGCCAAGTACCAGTGGCTTACAAACAAGAATGGTGGAAGGGACTGAAGAGTTGGTGTTGAAATATGATGAGGAAGAGTTGGAGGAAGGGGAATTGGTTGAGTTGAGTGGAGAAGATGGGGTGACAGTGGGGTGCGTAGAGATGGGAAATGGAGGAGCCATCAGCGTGAGGGTGTAGTCTAAGCAAGTTTTGATTATTATGCTGCAGGACACAGGAAAAAGGAAGTCTTGGGCATGGATGTAGGTCATGGAACAGAGACAGCTGGTCAGGATGGCAAGCCTCAGTGCAGGCACCAACCCTGAAGCCAGGTAAGCAGGTCTCAGAGGTAGTGCGGCCTGTCATGGTGTCAAAAAGTGTGGAAGCAGGCTGCGGAGAGCCTGAGTGGGATGCAGGCATTAGGCTCCGGCAGGATAAATATGTGGTTGACAAGGGTGTAGGCACAGAGTGAGGCAAGGCAAAAGAATAAACAAAAGAAGCGACAACAGTGGGAAAAGGTGCCAGTACGGGGACCAACACAGCCCAGGACGTAGCAAAGAGGGGACTGAGGAGACTGACACTGAGAAGAAGGAGAGAAAGGAGCTAAAAGCTAAAAAATTACGATACATGGGAAAAGCCAAACCCTTGGGGGCACAGCCTATGACTTCCAAAAAGGAGAGGATTTGGAATGGGAATGCACAGGGAGATTTGGGCAAAGGAGGGATCAAAAGAAGATGGGTACGAGTTAGCGAAACGACCCAAGGTGCTGGTGACTATAGAGAATTGGACAGCGGCATTTCTCATATAAGCTAGAGTATACTGTGAGAAATTCCCAGAACGATCTGTGGCTTTGGTCAAGTACATGGATGCCATACGGAAAGTCCATATTACTTTTGGAAGTTATGCATGAGTGCAGTATGATGCGGAATTTAGTGTTCACCTGGCAGAGGATGCAGCTGGTAAGTGGTCGGAACTGGACAATGATTTATGGATCCACACGATGGGGCCAGCACGACTGCCACCAACAGTCTTCACGGCGTGTGGGCTGCCGGTGATTTATTGGCCCTTTCAGGGACACACCCAAGGAGGAGTGGGGGTAGCAGGAAGAGGACAGATAGGGCGGGGAAGAGCATGTTGGTCATTAAATAGTGGTTTTTGCAACAGAGAATAGTGTAAATTCCGAGACGAATGCTCACAGTGTGTGACCAGGCACCCACTTATACATTGTGGGGGAGCATCAGGGGGACCACAAACATTTACAGGAGGGCAGTTGCCCCAGCAGGCGAGAGGTGGGGAAAGGGGTGAAGGGACCTACAGGGAAACGCTTGTACTCAGGTTAAACTCCACCGCTTAGCATACTAGTTACAGTGGAATGGGGAACCCCAGGATAGTGCCTTGTTGTGGGAAGGTTTTAGGGAAATGTTTCATTTGGGTTATACTGGCCCGCAGTGCAGGAGATGGGCAGACAATTTAAAATAAGTTAAAGAATACTCTCAGGTGCTACAAGAGAAGTTGACTAAGGAGATTCGAGAGGGGAGGATGGTGGGTCTTTTTGATGAGTGGCCCATGTACAATTAAATTGGGTCCCCCATTATGGTAGTTCCCAAAAAAGTGAAAGGCCAGTTCCGACTGGTACAACACTTGTCATGGCCTGAAGGACCATCAGTGAATGACTTCATAGGGAAAGACTTGACATCAGTATCGTACTCATATATGGATGTTGCAATGGCATTGGTGAATGAGGTGGGCCAATGGGCACATATGACTAAGAGCAACATTAAGTTGACCTCTCTATTGCTGCCGGTACACCCGGCTGACTTTAAGCTGCTGGGGATTCAACTTAAGGGACAAAGGATTGCCAATGGGGTGTTCAATTTTCCGCGCTCTCTTTGAAAAATTCAGCTCCTTCCTGCAATGGCTTTTTACATTTCTGACAGGCTACACAACAGTGATGCATTACCTTGAATACTTTTTCTTCGTAGGGCATCCTGGCTCGGCAGAAGACCAGAGAATGCTGGCAGGTTTTAAAGTGCTCATGGAAGATGTAGGGGTTCCATTAGCTGAGGAAAAACGGTGGGACATAGTACAGTACTGACATTCTTGGGGATTGAAATTGACACAGAAAAAATGGAGGCAAGATTGCAAGAAGAGAGGGATGGTGGAATTGATTGACACAATGCTGACAAATAAAAAAAGTGATGTGGGGGAGATGCATGTTGTGCTAAATCACCTGAATTTTGCTTGTAGAAGGGTTCGAGCAGACAGGACCTTCTGTAGGTGTTTTCGGGCTGGCACTGTCAGGTTTGTCGCTACCCCACATTAGAATGCGACTGAAAGCAGGGGTGAAGGAGGACTTGTAGATGTGGTGGAAATGTTGGAGGATTTCAATGAGATTTCACTGATTGGCTTGGGGGAAGAGAAAGAATGGAAAATACAGATCTCAGATGCAGTAGGAGGTTTGGGTTTTGGTCTTTACAGACAAGGACAGTGGTGCCCTGAACAGTGGCCAGAGAATTGTAGACATGGGGGGGAGCATTGCCTTTTCTCCACTGGCAGTTCATGTGTGGGGCGATGAGTTTGCGAACAAAAAGGTGCTGTTTAACATGGATAACATGGCAGTAGTGCCTTTTGTCAATAGGCAATCAGAGAAGGATGTGCAGGTATTGAAATTGTTGAGGGATTTTGTTTTGGCCTGCCTGACACATAACATTCTATTTAGAGCACGCCACGGGCCTAGGATCAACAATGTCATAGCGGATGCTTTGTCTCATTCTCAGTGGTCAAGGTTTCATTGTTTAGCTTCAGGAGTGGACAGAGACAAGACACAGATGCCGGTCGTGCTATGACAGGTCGGCTTGAGAGAATGTTGCAGTTGGTAGCTGGGTCCCTAGCACAGTCAACAAGAAGGGCATACAGGCAGGCACGGCAGGAGTTTTTGGAGTCAGGAGCAAGGTGGAGAAATTGTGCAGAAGAAGAGTGGATGAGAAGAGAGGACGTGGTCAATTTCATAATGGTTATCATCGACAAAGGTTAGTCTAGGGTCACGATTGCAGGCAAACTCTTGTACATAGCATTTGTGGGTAAGTTGTTGTGGGGCTACGTGCCCACTGGGAGAGAGCTGGGGGTGTGGCTGCTGGAAGGTTTGGCATGGGAAAGAGGATATGGACAGTGCCTGAGGAAACCACTGAAGTGGGAGGTTTTGCAGCAAGTACTGGGCATCTTGTTGGGAGTGTGCAGTAACGCTGCAGAGTGTGTATTGTTTTCTTGCCTGATTTATTTGAGACGGTCAAAGACAGACCAACGAGGCAAAAGGAACAAGCATTGGCATAGCCAATAGGTCTCGCCTTTGGGGCCTTATAAGTATTTAGTTATGCAGTACAATATCCTTGGTGCAACAACATCAACTGTTGCATGGCTAAACACTTATTAGGTCCCAAAGGCGAGACCTATTGGCCATGCCAATGCTTGTAGATAGATAGATAGATAGATAGATAGATAGATAGATAGATACTACTACTACTAACACAGGCACAAACAGAAACGTGCGCAGAAATAGAGAGGAATACGGCACAACATTGATATACTGCACACTATTAGCATACACGCACACACATGCAGCACCTATCTATAGAGATGTAGAGAAGACTGAAATATTCACAGTCCAGCTAGAGGAAAGGAGAAGAAGACTGAGCGAAGCAGGGGGATAAAGAGGAAGAGAGGTAGAGGAAGAGAAGAGAGAAAAAGAACAGAGAGTGCAGCAGAGAAAAGGAAAGACAAATAAAGAGGGAGTAGAAAGGAGGAGGAACTAGAGAAAGAAAATGGGAGATAAAAAGAAAAGAAAGATAGAGAAAAAGAACAAGGGGAAATAAAATAGAAGGGAGCAAGAGATAGAAAGATAAAAAGAGGAGAGAGGAGAACAAGGAGAAAAAAAAGGACAGCGAAAGGTTAAAGAGGAAGATAAATTGAAAGGATGGAAAAGAAAAACGAGAGAGAGCGAGAGAATGAAAGAGAAAGAAAAAAGTGAAGTAGTGAAAATCATGCAGAGAGGAAGATAAGGGAAGGGAGAACAAATAGAGAGAATATGAACATATTGCGGGAGGGAAAATAAGATGGGGAGGAAAGAGAGGGAAAGAAAGGAAGAATAAATCAGAGAAAGAAACTGAGAAATAAAATGATTGAGAGAAAGACAAAAAGAACGTGGGGAAATAAAGAGAAGGGAGCCAGATAAAAGAAGAGAAGAGGAAGAAAAGAGAGAAGAAAGGAAAGAGAAAGAACAAGGTGAAAAAGAGGACAGAGAGAGTAAAGAGGAAGGTAATTTGAAAGAAAGGAACTGACAGAAGGAGAAAGAGATACAACGAGAGAAAGAACGAGAGAGAAAGAAAAAGAAGCTAAGTAGAGATGCACAGAAGAGAGCAGGGGACTGAGGGGGTGCCTAGGCGAGACCTAAAAAGATGATGGTTGTAGTTTTTTCTATATCGGAGGTCAAGTGAGGTGTATGAGGTTTGAACTTCCGGTATAAGTACGGTGGGCTAATTTCACTGAACCTAAACATGGGGGGGTTGCGGAGTGAGAAAACAGATGCTGATGCACCTGCAAATGCCTACCATCTTTAAGATCGAACGTTATCTTAAGTAGAGGCGACCAATGATAATCACCAGTTGCATTCAAAAGGTCAGCAGTATGAGGAGTACACCAAGGAGCGGCCAAGGACCAACCCATCTGAGGCACTATTAGCCAGCCGGGAAGTAGTTAAGTATTACACCGAAGAGCAACAGATGGCAAACTGTTATCAGAGCGCAAATCTTTCTGAGTAAAATTATGCAGCCAAATAAACAAGATTTTTCATTCTCATCGGTACAGTTATTTTACCAGCAGGAGATGGTAGTTTGCAATATGTGTGAAGTAGCTCCCAGACAGTAATTACTTCCTTACTGTTGCCTTTCTCACCCGGACACACCAGCTGTGGTAGTTAGCACTGAAACAGATGTTAGTTCCTTCTAAAAGCACAAACTTTTAAACCGGGTTTGCCAACCTATCTCATTTTCACAGAGCGCAAAAACCATCTCTGAAATATGACCCTAAACTTGAAATCTGCAGTAATTGCGCACAAGAGACTTTTTTTCCACTAGGGGTTGCCGATTAATTAATCTTTCACAGCCGACGTCAGCTGTGTTACAGCTTGGGCCTGAATCATTATAATTTCTCTTATTTTAAACACGCGGGATTTAATTCTGGTGTGTTTTGGGAACGCAGGTTCGGTACACGTCCAAGCTGGGCTGTGCCAAATGAAGCATTCTCACTGCGGGGCCCTCTGTGCTAACAGCGAGAACACGCATCTTGTTCCTGTCACTACGGACTCACGACGCGCTTCACGGATTCCCACCATCTGAACGCGTCTCCATGCCTACACCACCATTGAACCATTTGAGAATGTCAACATATTTCGCTGTCAGATTAACATTTTCATTCCCCACGCCTGTTGGCCACATGGCATTTAGGGTTCCGAAGTTTTTTTTTTTTTTTCCCCTTACTTTTTTAACGTAGTTCACAAAATTACCGAAAAGTCCGTTATTTTCGCACTAACAGTGCATGCGTGTCTGCACAATGTAAAACAATGTTCACTTAATGTCTGCAATGCGGCCCTGCTAACATGGGAAATGTTGTAGGCTTTTCTCTAAGTTTTTGGTCAATTCCAGTGAACAACAAGCGCGTGCGCCTCAGAACAGCCGCGGGTTTACAAAGTGGGAGGGTTAAGAGGAGTGCGGCCGAGAGCACACAAAGCGTTTCCCTTGCGGGAGCGAGCCAGGGGCACCATGTGTTTGCAAGTTAATTACAAACATATGGTGTCAAGCTCGCTCCCGCAAGGGAATCGCCAAATGTGCACGCGTTGCCATTGAAGGCAATGGAACGCGTGCACGTTTTTGGGACAAAAACCGAAGCGATTGCTAAAGGTCTTTTTCCTATGCAGCGCATGCGCGCTGCGTAGGCGAGACCTAAAAAGGGGTGTACCTTTATAACTGGATGCATTCCTCAACAGCAGATTTTGCCTCTTCTTTTGGTTCTGCAAACTCTGAGAGCAGGCTCGAGAAAGAGAAGGAGAGGTTTTTAGGCATCAGAATGGGTCAAAAGGGACAGCTTTTCAGTTATTGTCAGTGTTGCGCACAGCATTACGTGGTTTGAAGCTACCCTCTGAAGATTATGGCACACATTCATTCAGAATAAGGGCGGTGATGGAGGCAGGCAGATTAGGTTAGGATAAACACAGGATAATGCAGTTGGGGAGGTGGTTGCGTATTGCTTCAGGCGTTATATCAGGTAGAGAGTGTTGCATATTGAACGATACCTAATTGTTATATTTTCATTGTAGGTTCTGTCCGGGGTCCGTTGAGCAGGGAAATGACTGTTTGGATTATGGAACATTCTTTCATTAAGTATGTAGAGAGACAAGCGAGAGGGAGAAGACATGAACCACACCTTGGCCTAAAGGAGCACGGGGTGCAAGTACAGTGGCAAAGAAAAGGAGAAATGTTATGCAGGCATTGTTACCTCAGTATCGGGAGATAAAGAGTTTTTGAGAGGGGACCCATCTGATCTGAATGGACTTCATACCCCGGAGGCAGTGGAGAGGGGCAGAGAGACCAGCAGTGATCAACAAGGCGAGGAGGAAAGTGAATAGAGAAATGCGTAAGTTCTGCAGTCTGGAAGGTACAGGATGGGTGGTGCACCCAGATTTGATGTTTGAAGTGGCAGTTTTTCCTGGGAGATAGTGTACACTTATCAGTTTTCGTCATGGATTTGTATTTGATGCAGTTGAGGGATGCTTTGCACATAGCATTAGGAATAAATCTGGGGTGAAAGGAAGAGAAGATAGGTATGCCTGGAGTGACTTGGGCTTCAGAAGGATGGTGGGGTGTCCCAGTAGGGGGTGGGGGGCAGAAAAACTCTACGGGAAATTTTTCTGTGTTTCTGTGTGGTGGTTGGCCAAAGTTTTGTGCATCTTTTCAAGCTGGTTGATTGTTGTTGGGGTGACTTAGACAGTTTGAAAGGGAGGGGGGTAAGTATACATTTGCAGAAAGACAGAAGTTAAATAGGTTTACATTTTTTAGGAACTAGTTAGTTCGGGGTACAGAGTTACAGTAATAGGCCTTTGGGTTGGAGATGGTTGGGGTAATGGACAATTAAGGGTGGAGGTAGGGTAATGTGGTTGGCTTGAATGATGTATAGTGAGGTTCACAGTTTTGTTAAGCATTTGCCCAGAGGTATTTTGATTGCGGTATGCACCTGCTTCAATAAAGCAACCTTTTCCACACCAATAAGTGTTGGTGGTCTGTGCTGTCCCCTGTGGCCCAATGGGGCTTGGGGGACAGCCGACAGGGAGGTCTGCTCCACGTACACCTTTGAGCTGTTGGTATGGTCCAGGTGACCGTATGTGATTGGGCTATGTTGGTAGGTTAGGGGGTCGGGGAGACAGGGGAAAAGCCGCAAATTGGGCTACCAGCCACCATATTTGGAACAGGTGCCCCGGGGGCTGGTAGCAAGGCAGGGCAAGATTTTGTTTGACCCGCCCACCCATCCCTATGTGCTGTCCCCTGTGGCCCAATGAGGAAGTGGGATATGGCGTATATATAAAAAATTAATAAAATTTGAAATGATTTGCAACTTTAATGTACAATTCTCTTCACTTTACAATACCCGAATTTCTTCTCTCTATTGCCTACTTTGACTACTGCATCATACTCTACATATAACAATACTAAGCAATTTAATAAACCCTTCAAAATGCCCATATTCTCACGGTGTACCACAAATTGTTCATATTCACAGAATCATTGGCCAAAGACAGTATTTCCAGAGGCTCCACTTGTTGCTCTCTGCTAACCAAACTGGCTCACCATGGTATATGGATGGTTGAGCCAGAGAGAGAGTACAGGTGAGAAGGATGCAAATGACTCTACCCACTGCAAGTCTGATTTATCCAATGGCTGACAGTGGACTGTTCCTCTGAACTATTCTAGCTATCTAAGCAGAGACAAAGGCATCCCATGTTTCCTATGAAACCTGGGTATGAGCAGCAATAACAATCTTTATGGATTTACTTTAGAAAAGCATCCATATGTCTTTTCAACATCGATTGTCCTCTGTGCTTTAGACAGCAAGAGTAAATGGTAATTATAAAAATAATCAACAAAACACCTTGACTACAAGTAGATTCCACGGAAAGCCCCTACGTATTACCCCAATAGACAATCTATATTGCCCCTTCGGAGTAGGAGGAGGCTAAACTGAAATAGGAATATTGGGGGCCAGCCACAAGTTGTAGAGCTGCAACTGCAACAGACCCTACTTTTAAATGTACCCACCAATCAGTGGTGATGTAGCAGCCCAACAAAATTAACATTCAAAGTGTATTGAATTCCTTTCATCACTCAACCTTCATGTGTTTTCTGCTGTCTCTCTTTTCTCTCTTCTTCTTTCTTAGCTCACTTATTTTCTTCCACTTCATTTATCTCATGTTCTTTTCCTGAATGAAACTCATTATATCTTCTAAGCTGTAATGCAATCTGAATGCATATAGCAACTGTGAACAACACTCTGGGTTATTATATGTTGTTTGAAAATGGGAACTACCTTAAAGGTTTTTCAATAACTTTCTGTGATTCTGCTAATATTCAATATTGTGTGAAATAAAAAGCATTTATTAATATCATATAGTTCAGTTATGCCCAAGGCAATCAAATAATTGCTATTATCATACCATACCTGTATCACAACAACAGTTACATGCTCTAGTGAATCCAATGGCTTCTTATATGAAAAAAATATTGCAGTAGTGTTTGATTTCTAAATCCAAATGGTTGTCTCCTTGTGAGAATAATATTGCGTAATGAGTTCTTAATCCTAAAGATGACTTCTGGTCAAAAAATAATGCTGAAAATAGAGTTCATATTTGTAACGGATGACTCTGGGTGAAACAAAATATGTTCAAGTCACTAAGTAGTCATTTACAAGAGTGGTGAGAGAATACTTTTCTGGTTTCAGTGATGTCTTTCTTTGACTCTCAGGATAACAAATTTCATGGACTCTGTCTTCCAAGAGCAAGGCCCAACTGCAGCAACAATCCATCACTATTGCCAAACATGGAAGTTATGGAACTTATACTGTAGTCATTCAACATGGCCACCACCTTCGTCAAGTCTTGTGAGTATGTTTGGTTCCATAAGGCAAGTAGTGCTTCTTGTTTTTAGTCTGTTTTTTAAAATAGCACTTCCCTCTTTGACACAAGGCTTCTTCCAGAGTGCACCAATACTCTGTGCAACGAACTTCAGAGAAGCACGTTGCACAGGCCAGAATTGAAATGTAAGCATGTCTCGCCCTGCATCCTGACAGTCTGTCTTGTCATTATTAATCTTCTGGTGGTTACTGAAATTGTCTCGCTGAAGAACAACTCTAAATTTCTGTTAACAATGGATGGATTTGCTACAGCAGTATGGAGAAATTAACATGTATGAATGCAACAAGCTGGGAAAATCCAAAGACACATTCCAGAGGAAATGATTATCTAAAGATGAATGTGTTATCACACTAGTGGCCAATGACCTTCACAATGTGACTTCACAATAATGCTTAAGACCAAGAGATTAAGGCTCCAAGTAAATACATTTGGCATGGCATGAGATCAGGTGCTCAAGCCACATAAAGTTAAAGCGGATACAATTGTGCATTTTTCGGGGCTCATAGTGAGTACTGTTGAAACTGTCAGTAAAACTGTAATATGTTTCTCCATGGTGAAGCCTTTGCCTATTCTACATTTCTGTGCCAGTGAGTCATATCAAGCTTCAGTTGCTGTTATTGCTTAGGAGTCACAGATAGACTTTTGTAAAATTTTCTGAAAAATGGTCTCCTCTTTCTTGATACATGTGCTATGGTTCATTGTTTTCCATCTGCTTGAAGTGATTTCGCAAAAACTAAAGTGGGCTTCTGTGGCGCTAATAGCATTCCAAATGTTAGAGGATTCGAATGCACCCACATACCTCTGGTGAGGTAACAGATTTTCCACAACTAAAACATTTTCTACTCTGTTGATGTACCAGTGATGTGCAAAGCCAACCTTGGGATCACCCTCTGCACATGATCCTTGAAGATGAAGGAGGAGCAGCACACCCAGGAGCAGTGGCCGCTCTTTCACTAAGGCGGAGGAGCGTCGCCCCCAGTGGCAGCTCCTCCACTAAGGTGGTCTAAGGTAAGGACAACCTTTTCCAGTAGCCACAGTGCCACCATGCACAGTACAAATAAATGAAAGTCACCAGTGTCTTCCATAATTAGTCCTACAGAGGAAAAGAGCAAGGCACTGAACTTCCCTAGAGAGAATAGAGCAGAACCAAACTCACAGATTCCAGATAAAAAGACTGAAACTGGAGGAAAAAAGAGAAAAATTATGGGCCTAAAATTGTTGCGGAAGGGATGATAAATGTGAAGAAACTTTAAATGTGTTGTGACAAATCCAACCCCAGTACAAGCTTCTTCACATAAGGTAAAAGAAGGAGGCGAAATCTGGAACCCATTGTGGGTTGGTCAGGTTCAATAAAAACATAGGAAAAGTCATCACCTTGGAAGAGTGAAAGTAAAAGAATGACCACGCCCACACTGTGCTAGAAACATCCTTGAAGAATATGCAGTTGAATTCCCCAGCTGGACCCTCCCCAGCTTCATGCCAATAACAAGCAACAACGCTTTCATGAAGAACAAGGCTCATCGCTGCTCAAATGGCTAACTGGGGACTGGTAACACCAAGCATACAACACCTTGGTGCCCTCTGGGAGCAAAGACGCCTTCCTTGCTGAGAGAAATCAGGGCTGAGGCATGTAGACCACTGTCAATGAGCCTGGCACTGGTGATGTTGGCAGCACTGGAGCACTGGCCATCTGCTTTGGCGGCAACTGCCTCTCCAAAACACTGTAAGATCTTAGGTGTCAAACACAAATAGTGTCCTGTATCCAGTGGGAATGTCAAATGATAACACAATTGTTACTGTTATAAGAAATGGAAATCATTACAAGATCAAGGGGTACCAGGTGAGCTCCTCGTGCAAAAAATAAGGTTGCACGAGGATAACTATGCAAAGGTCAGATGGGGTCCGAGGGGTGAACTGACAGAGGCAATACCAGTAAAAAGAGGTGTGAGGCAAGGATGTGTGCTGGCTCCCACCCTATTTTCGTTATATGTGAATGATATCCCAGAATATCTAATGGGTTGCGCACACGATTCACCAAGGCTAGGAGGGGGGCCAGTACCAGCTCTTTTATTCGCAGACGATACTATACTAATATCTCAAACTCCAAAGGGTCTACAATGTTTATTAAATACCTTTTGTGCATACTGCGATATCAAGGGCCTAGAAATTAATCCTAGCAAAACCAAATATATGGCAATAAACCCACATAGATCTTTTAAAAAGAATCTTTTGGTCAAAAGCCAAAAGTTGGAATATGTGCATAATTTTAATTATTTAGGTATAACTTTAGATACTAAAATGACCTGGAAACCGCAATTGGAGAAAAGTAAGGCTGTCTTGCTTCAAAACTCCCCGGCTCTGAAGGTTTTTAAATATAAGGTACAATCAGCAACCCTGTATGGGACAGAATTATGGGGACCGTCAAGTAAGAATACCTTTGCGGCAGGGGAAAATAAGATTTTTAGAAAATTACTGTGCCTTCCAGTACGTACACCTTTAATCCCCATTGTTATGGACCTAAACATTAAACGTATAGATCACCAAGCTATACTGAGACCACTATTGCTTTGGGTGCGATTGTGGTCCACTCCAGAACTTGCACATTACAAAGATGGATTAAAGGAAATATTAAAGTTTGATCATAGTATGAATCTCCAATGGTTTAAGCATGTTTTCCATTGGTTCGGCAAATTGGGGTTGCAACACTTTTGGGATGAACCATCAAACTTGATACTGGCTTCTAAGAAACTACTAAAGTCCACTTTTTGGACTTATATTCAAAATAGTGTGTCCCACAATTCTAAAATTGGCACACTAACCACCCAATTTTATTAATGAAACCAATAGCGAGCTTCGAGTTATTCTTGGATGAAGTGCAGCCACAGTTAGCAAAATCATTATACTTGAAATTCCGATATGGTATTCTACAATCAAACTTTAATACATCTAAATGGGTCAGTAACTCTGGGGAGGAGAACAGTGAGTGCTGCGCATTATGCCAACCTGACACTTTGGAAGACGATTTACATATATTATTCTTCTGCCCCGTTTACGACAAACCTAGGAAGAAATGGATCAAACCTATATGTAGAAACATGGGTATTAGGGCTTGTCGGGAGGCAGAAAGGATATTGAAAACTGATGGTTCCCAAAAAATAGTTTTCAGTGTTAGTAGGTATTTGTTTAATGTTGGCATAATAAGAGCAAAAGTAGGCTTGAAATTTTAAATGATTTTAAATGATTGCGTATATGTGTATCTGAAAATATGCCTTTATATAGTAATGCACTTGCACTTAAAAAAACTGACAGACTATAAAGGTCAAATTGCTAGTTGTTTTATTGCACTAAAAATATTTGCACTTTTGGAACATCAACCTGGAAGTTATATTAAAGGAATGAATGTATAGATATTTGTACCCTATTGCATCCTAAAGGCATTAGCACTCTGTCAGAATAGATCCCCTTTGGGAAACTTTACTGATAGGAAGTATAGATAGTTACTTATAGTGCTCGGTTACAATAGGGTCAATTGATTGATTTATGTTATTCCTCAAATGTTTTTAGATACTAATTATGCCCAGTTTTAATGTATTTATCTATATTTATATATTTTAAATTAGTACAATGGATGATCGGTCATCATTTTTATTTGATAATGAGTTTACCTGCTTTTGAAAATTGCTAAATGTGGAGCCTTTTTAGGTAAATGTATCTGACCGTACTTTTTAAAAATTGTAATGCGATTACTTTGTGTATCTTTTATGGTTTAAACTAAAACCGAAATAAATAAATAAATAAAGAAAGAAATGTGTACAAGACTACATGAGTTAGGGTCTGCAGTTTCCCCATGTTCTTATACAATCTAAAAAATCTGATTTCACATGAAAGGTGCTTTGCCTGCTGAATTCATAATGGGTGGAAAACGATCCTTCTTCAGCCCTTGATGTATGGCCAAGTTATCCTTAATGCAACAGAAACCGATAAACACATTGAACATCTTTGAAAATATTTGTGTCAAGCCTTTATATTTGCTCAGAAAACTCATACAAGGGCAGCAACATGCAGAAATACTTATTATGCTTTAAGAACCAATAAACCACTATAAAATTCATGATTGGTGATTAAGTTGATCTCTATAATTTTCATAGAAACAAGTAAACGAGTGAAAATTCCTTCAGAATTGAAGGGGCGCCATTGTTATCACTGATATAATGCCCCTAGACACTTACACTGCAAACATTATTTAAAAAGGAGGCCAATTAAAAAGGTAAGTACTTTTGAACAACTTAATGCTGTCATTCACAGCCGAGACAAATAAAATGGAAATGCCTTAACTTGATTTTCTTCAGGGAATCAGCATTTAAAATGCAGTATGTTACAGATATAAACTATTAGACAAGTCAGCCTTAGGGTGGTCTTCCCCCAAACCTTTTGCCTTCAACTCTCCTATTTTTTCCAATCTCGTTTTTGTTATCTTTAGGCATCTGTGCAATTTACAACTGCTAACCAGTGCTAACGTGCTTGTGCTCTCTCCTTTAAACATGGTAAAATTGGCTTACACACGATTGGCCTATTTAATTTACTTGTAAGTCCCTAGTAGAGTGGTACCACATGTACCTAGGGCCTCCGAATTAAATGCTACTATTGGGCATGCAACACTTATTGTGCCGCCAACTTAAGTAGCTCTTTTATACATGTCTCAGGCCTGCCATTGCAGCCTGTGTGTGCAGTTTTTAGCTACCTTTTCGACCTGGCAAAATAAACCTTTTGCCAGGCCTAAACCTTCCTTTTTAATACATATTAGTCACACCTAGGGTGGGTCCTGACCAGCCCAGAGTTTGGGGAGCAGTGTATGTAAAAGATTGGACACGTACTTTTAAATTTTACATGTCCTTGTATTGAAAAACTCCTACATTTATTTTTCACTACTCCAAGGCCTACCTCTCCTATAAGATAACATTGGGTTACCTTATTAAATTTAATAAGTGAAAACTTCTAATTGGGAGCAGGTAGACAGGGTTAGTTTGGTGTCTATGGAATTGTAATTTAAAGTCCTCTTTAATGGTAAAGTCAGATTTTAGTCACAATTCTGAAAATGCCACTTTTGGCATATTCTTGTCCCAACCATTTGGTGTCTGCTGCCTGTATCCTGGGTCACATAAGTAGGTGTAGCTGGCATTTGTTTTTGTATATTGCTCACAGACATTGAGACAAAGAGAAGCTAGATGTTGGCAGGATGAACCACTCTGAGTTAACAAGGGGGAGTACAACATAAAGGCCCTGCCTGAGCACTCTCACAAAGGTTTTGACACTAATCTATTGTGACCCTAAACACTCTGGGGGAGAGGGCAGGGAGGAATGAAATTCCAAGCACCTCTGGGGAATGGAAATCTCTAGAAGCTTCTCCACTTCAAAGTGGGCATCAGGTATAAATATTGGACGTCATCCCCCAACTCTTTAATAAACATCTAGTTATGTGAAAGACTCAGAAGAAGAATTGCTGTGTTGCTCTGCTTCAAGAAGAACTGCCACTCTGCTGCCCTGCTGGCCTCTTGCCTAAGCAAGGACTGGACGTACATCTTGAATCCAGGATCACTAGAGGGACTACAAGGGCTAACGGGCTGGCCTCCCAATCAGAAACCTCAGGGACATAACAGGCTTCCTCCATCTTGAACCCAGTAGCTGGACTCTGCCAGCTGTAAGCCCTACCCTTCCAAGTGGTGCCACCCCAGTCCCAGACCCTTGGAAGTGGGCCTGAAGATGCTCTGCCATCTCAATAATTGACCCAGCATAACCAATGCATCGGAGCCACTGCAAGACGCATCGCCTCTCCAAACTCTATAACAAAGCTGCTGGGCAAATCATCGCCTCACCAAAACATCGCATTTAGACCGTTGTGTGACCCGTCTCTGGCACAGGTCTTAGTTCCACTGCCTGCAACCTTCCAGGAACTGCCACTGCATGATGCATCCTCGACGCAGACCTTCACATCGTAAGCCTCTCATCGACGGCATCCTCAACGACAACGCAGGACTCTGCATGGCAAGCCCAGCAGGTTCTTCGGAACCAGTCAGTGAGCGATGCAACTCGATGCAGGACTTTGCATCCCAAGCCCCTCGTCGACAGCATCCTTGACTCTGATATAGGACCTTGCATCGCAGCTTTGCACCTCCTAGGATTCGCCGCTATGCGACCATTTCTCATCACGGGACTCTACATTGCTCCGCACCACGATTTAAGGTACTTTTGTTCAGCATGCTTAACGGGTACCTGTAGCCAGTCCATGCTCCATCATGGTATGCCTGAATTTGTGACTTTGTCTCTGTCTGGCGCGACCAGATATCCACAAGTACTATTTTCACTTAAATCTTTTAAATTGGATATCTCTGGTTCTACTGATTAGATTTTTGTTGTTTTTGTCTTAGATTATTCATTACATTTTCCTCTATTGTTTTAAATTGGTGTGAGTTTTTTCTTGCGTTGTGTTTTGACTTTATTACTGTTTGAAGTGCTTAAATACTTTACACATTGCATCTAAGTTAAGCTTGATTGCTTTTGTGCCAAGTTACCAGAGGGTTAAGCACAGGTTATTTTGTTGTTTGCTTGTGACTTAATCCTGGCAAAGATTGTGGTTGCTGCTTTAGTAGGGTTTCACCTCACTCACCCAGTAATGCAATTTCTTACACAAATTATGTACTAAATGATTGAAGAGACAACCAAAAATGTTGTCTTTTTAACTCCTACTAATGTAGAGTGAAAACAAAGTCTTCTCAGGCATTGTTTTTCTCATAGATGCTGCTCCTTTTCCAGTAGATAGGTCCCCACCTGAGGAAGAAGGACTGGACTTGCATCTTGAACCCAGGATCAACAGAGTTACTCCAATGGCTAATTGGCTGGCTTCCTGATCAGAAGCCTCAGGGACATAACAGGCTTCCTCCATCTTGAATCCAGCACCTGGTCCCTGCCAGCTGCAAATCCTACCCTCCCAAGTGGTGCCACCCCAGCCTAAAGGGTGCTCTGCCATCCCAACTGTTGTCCCAGCAGAACTGATGCATCGTAACTACTGCAAGAAGCATTGCCTCTCCAAACTATAAATCGGAGCCGCTGCGCAAAGCATCGACTCACCAAAACTTGCCATCAGGACCGTTGCATGAACTGTCCCAGGCGCAGGACGTTACCTCACCACCCACAGCCTTCTAGGAACTGCTGCTGTCCAATGTATCCTTGACGCAGACCTTCGCATATCAAGCCTTTCACCGACAGCATCCTTGACGATGACGTAGGACTCTGCATGGCATGCCCCGCAACTTCTTCAGAAACAGCCAGTGCATAACGCATCTTGACGCAGGACTTCGCATGGCAAGCCCCTCATCCACGGCATCCTCGACTATGATGCTATTGCGGGGATTCTGCACAGAAACAGAACTATGCACAGGATTATAGGACCTTGGTGAATGGGGACTGAGTCATCCCACCACCTTAGTACCTATGAGCCCAGGACCGACTAGCTATAGTGTCTCACTTGCTCGCCTACTCACTTACAGAGAAGAAAAGGATTAGACACCCCAGTACACAACACTCCCAGATCTCTCAGGAATCGTGGTAACAAGACATACTCTTTCGCTTGCACTCTTGTACTTATCCATACTAAGATCTGACAGTCAAGAAATAGTTTAAAATATTTATTTTAACTAATGTGCCCTAACATGCAGTATACGTGCCACAACAAGCAGGAAAATGCAGAGTGGAGAGGTGTGGTGCAGCGGCCAGGGCAGCTGACTTCGGAGCACAAGGTTCACGGTTCGATCTCCGGCGGCAGCTCAGCTCAGCACCATTTGACTCTGGGCAATAGCTCACTTAATTCCCATGACGGCCTTGAGACCCGTAAGGGTGAGTAGATCGCGCTTTACAAATACGGATTTAAATAATACAAATATAGTCAGCATAGCAACTAGTCCATAAATCATGAAGGGAGATGTCATCATAAAAAGACAGTGGAGCCTATCCTACCTCCCCTTGCTACAAGCAGTATTATTATATATTAGAAGATCTCTGGGCTTTGTCAGCAGACCCCATACCTCAGCCTATAGATGGTAGATCTACATCACAGGTGCTGTTTCGCTCTTCTCCCTGGAAAGGCCCCTCTCCAAGTGTTTCTTACCTAAATCGTGTACCCCACTAAAAACCAAAGTACGTTGTCCAAACAACAGCTGCATCGGTATGTTTTGTCTAAGGGCTAAGGTCTGGCCAGAACAAAATAACAAAGGGGCATTGATGTTCGACCTTGCACATAATGTTCAGTCAAAATCCCAGGAACATGCAGAGTGTGAACACAGCGATGAGTTCCCATGTGAAAGCAGTCATTTAAATGTTGCAAAAAATAAAGACGCGTAGTAACGTGCGCAAAAGCAGCAGGCAAGCTGCAGCGTGCTCATGCTAAGTTAGTGAAAAACGACAATGTCCCCACGGGCCACGTGATACCCTCCCCTTGGCCAGGTCGTTAGCGCTATGCTAAGACAAAATGTAACATAAGCAGAGGCAAAGCATCTAAGTGGTATTCCAATAGAACAGTTATAAAGCCGAATAAAAAATGTTGGTTAGAAAAATTTCACCAATTGGGCAATGGGCACTCAAATATTCATCCATTCCCAAAAATTCATCGGAGTCGAAAATGCGGCGAAAAAAACGGAAGGCCATGTACTCCAGAATGTTGTCCGTTCCTTCCATATTAAAAAGGGATGCCATCCAAAACAGGAGTTCAAAAGAGCACACATGCTCCTCATATCCAGAAGCTGCTAAGAGCATGCCAGGGCAACCTGCAACAACTTCGATGAAACTCCGTTCAATGAGCCGCTGCGCACGGGCGCAGGTACTCAAGTCTGCCGTTGGTCCAAGTAGAGGATCACACAACAGGCGCCTACCCGGGGCACATGTCTGATCATGGGCCTTCAATGGACCCAATGGCAGATCAAAATCCAGGGCAGCGTGTGTGGTATTGAAGAGGCAGACATCCAGGGCCCATTGAAAAGGGCACCGGAGGCAGTGGAACACAGGTTGCACGCAGGTGAAGTAGTCATAACGGAAGGTCAGCTGGTAGTCGATGGCAAAAGATGTCACTGGCATAGGACCAAGAAGCTGCCACATTCGATCGCGGTACAGTCGCAGCTGGACCGGGTTTGGCAGCTCCACAAATCGAACATCCATTGCGAAGCAATAATAGGAGTACTAGCACACCGCACGCCAACAGGAGCATCAGGGGAAACCCTCCAAAGGTGCTGGAAAAAATAGAATGAATAAAGGCTGGTATTACTCCAAAAATAGTCTGAAAGGAAGAAACAAGGCCGGATCCCACGAGTTTAAAAAAGTGGGCAAGGCCCTCTGTATCAGACGCATTAAATATTTGCTGTATTAATTCGCCAAAATGAAGTGGGAGATTCGTGTTCAGTAGCGAGTGTATCTCACTTGCGGTTCTCCCCACCTGCAATTCGAAGGTCTCTCTCCCTGATGTGAGAGCCACTTCTTGTTGAAACAATAGTGCTTTGAGTCTGCTTAGTTTATTGAAATCTGTTTTCAAAGTTGGAATGGAAGGCCAAAGCGAACTATCTACAATCCCATGCGGTGGTGGAAACAGGATATTGCTACAACATGTAACACGTTGCGAAACCGTCACTATATGCGAGATGCCGGCTCGTAAGCCCGAGCAATCGTGGTTATTCAAAATAAGATAACTGTCATTTGAAAGCAAAGTTAGTGTGGGAATAATAGCTGGGACGGGTGTACCTTTTAAAAAACAAGCCGGATCAGGTGCCGAAACGTTACAGGCGCCATGCAATTTAAGGTGTTTACAGACTAGGGAATGTCCTACTGTGGAATCGCAATCCTCTCCTATTAGGAAAACTTCCTTATCCGAGCGCTGACATCTGTAGTTGAAAGGTAATTACCACAATTCATGAAGACATGTGCTCCAGAGGGGCTCAAACCTCCCAACCGGAAAGTGTTTCATGCAGGATGTAAACTGAAATAGTGAGATGGGCAGTGAAATAACACAATGTATTAACCACACAGCTGAATCAGTCTCTGCTACTGAAAATGGTAACTGTTCTAATTGTTCAATACGTAAGAATGTGTATGTTGCGTCTTTCATTGACATTAATTTCTGTTTATCAGTTAAATTAAATGGTAAAAACAGTGCAGAAGCATTCAAATAATCCCAAGGAACTTTTCAATTTTTGAGTGTTGGTAACATCCAGGCAAACTGCATTACAGAACATAATTGATATTGACCATGATACAAAACAGACACGTCATGTTGCACAATATCAATGACAGAGGATACAATGTTATCCAATGTATATACACCGGAAGACAGTGAATTAATGCCATTATCTACCACGGCAAGAACTTTTTCTAAATTCGCTTGGTCAATTTGGTGCAGGCGCACCGCAGCTTCCATCTGCAACAGTTTCCATAATTCATTGTATCCTTCATAAATAAATCGTTTTGATCTAGAGGATTTAGGACCTAAAATAAAATCAGCCAAATTGACTTCACCCAACAAAAGGGACAGGTGTTGTTTCACAGACGACAGTGTAGTGTCCCAACCATTGTTGACACAATTTCCCCACTGAATATGTGGTGACCGAATGAGAATGCGGGAAATGAGGATCAGGTCTGCTTTGTGTAAACCCTTTGGTTGTATTTAAAAAACGCAGTTGACATGCATTGGAGCTTATTGGCCACAATAGCCATCCCAAGGGGTCAACGTCAGAAGAATTTATGGTTCCATTTTGGAACATGGCAACTAAGCCTTCAATTGTGTAATTGGTATGTGATTGCCATGCATTATACTCAGCCAATGAAGGAATTGAGGGAAGATTTAGATTTTTTGCCGTGGCTAAACCAAAACAAGTAGTCTATTGTACCGAGTCATTCAGAAATAAAATTTGAGACAGTATTAGACATGCACGATGCAAAGCTTCAGTGCCCTGCACCTGCCAATACTTGGCAATAAATGGATTTTAAATCAATTGTGCCCTTCCAGTGTTCGTAACCCTTTACGGATAAATCAGTTCTGAAGGAGTTGGAGTAAATCAATGTGTGTGTCAACATAAATTTAGTCTGTGGTGGCATCTTTAATTTATAAAAGTAGGACTGTGGATCGGAAATATTATAACCCGTAAAATATGTAAATTTACTTCGTTGAGTCTTTGAACTCCCCTGTAAAGGAGTTGGACAATGTTCCCATTGTGTAAAATTAAAAAAGGGTCTCAGAGTGTTTGTCTTGTGTAAGAAATGATGGCCATAATGTTGATAAGAGAATAAATCTGCATAATTCGCCGAATTCAAATACAAATCTTCAGCATCATAAGCAGCATAATATTTTAAATCAGAAAATAATGAATGAACGGCCTGCACATCCCATTCGTCTGAGTGTATGTCCGGTGAAACCACATCTCCTAATGAAACGCAGAATACGTATGGAATGTTCAGGAGCTCCGTCTGGCCATAAATATCATATGCAACTTTATCCCAAACGATGCCATCAGCAACAGGGAAAGCTGAAATGTTCATGAGGGCTTGATCTCTTTTCATTATATGTGATGATGTATGGGGAGCCAGAACTCCATCAACAAAGTTCACAGCAGAGCGTTCAGGCAAATAATGACCATTGATGAGCAAAAAGAACACAGTCACAAACCCAATCCACATGAAGAGGAATATCAGCGTAAGTGCCATCCAGATGTATGTCCAGGGTGGGACCAGGTTAGTCTTTTTGAACCAGGCAATAAAAAGACTGGTGCATATAGGGGGTGTTGCCATAGATGAGGACGAAGAAGATGAGTCAGAAGAAAAGCTTGTACGGTCTATATAATAACCACTCGCCCCCAGACGAAACAACGGTGGTTGTGCAGCATCAGATGGATTATGTATGGTACTCTCAGGAATGTCAATGATGACCTCAACTTGAGGAGAAGCATACTCGATGTCTGCATCGGTAGAAGTAGAAGGTAAAACAGGCAAGAAATCAATTGAAGTTTCCAGCTCCCCTTCTATTACGCGGGGAGTAATCGAGAAAGCTGAAGCCGTCGGATTCAGTGAAAGGTCTCGGCTTGGAATACTTGGAGGCATAATATTCAGTATCGGCTATATGGTGTAGCTTGACATGTTCGATTGAAATGAATTGATTTTCCTTACGACCAGGTAACGGAGGCAGGATCACAGTATGGGTGCCTTTCAAGCCAAGGACTCTGACTAGTGCACGGTATGATGGACCATATTCTTTTTTGTTCTCCACTTTTTCACGAACCAGATCTCCAACTTTAGGAAGCCAACCAGAAACAGGAATCAGCACCGCTGGATCTGCGAAAGAGGGCAAATGTGTTTTTGCTTGTGAATCACAAACTTTTTGTAGATCCTGTAACACAGCACAATGGTTATCTACGTCAAAGGTTGCGGGAGCCGCCACAACGTCTAGACCATCAAGGTCTGGCACAACCATTTTAATGCCAAAGAGCATTTTGTATGGGGTCCGCCCACCCAGAGATCTTCTTGGGAGATTATTAAGTGCACGCTGAACTCCATAGATATGAGTTAGCCAAACCCTGCCAGTGCCTAAGACTCTTGCTGTAAAAGATTGCTTTAAGTCACGGTTCATTCTCTCCACAAATTAATTGCCCTCAGGGCATTATGGAGATGAATATTGCACCTGCACCCCCAGAGACTTCATCGCATCCTGGTAAGCCTTAGAGGCAAACGCAGGACCTTGGTCAGAATGGAAGGCGCCACAGGCAAAGGTCCCGACAAAGACAAGCAAATCCTTAATGACAGTTCGAGCGTCAGCACTACGTTGCGGCCAATCCAAAGGAATCTCATGCACGAATCTACTGCAACCAAAATATGTTTTAAAGCAGTGTCTGAAGACAAAGGACCGCAGTGATCAAGATAGATACAACCAAACGGTTGATTAGAAATGTAAAGTTGAGTCTGTGGTGGACGGGCAACAGTGGAAGGCTTAATCTGTTGACAAATGTCACAAGAAAGAACGTATTTACGTGTCTGCTGATATAAACCCCGCCACCAGAGACGTTGCTGTAAAAGAGACACTGTCGCTGTCACTCCGGCATGTGCAAAAGCAACGCCTTCATGAGCGGCAATGATCAAAGAAAGTCTGCGGTCCTCGTTGGGAATCAGCCGATCCCCAACGGACGGAATAGTTGCAAATGGGACTTGATCAGAGGACATGTGATATGTATAACGTGAAGGAAAACCTTGGGGAAGTTCTGTTCCCTCCTTCGTTGCAGCAATAGCCGCCAGAATATCATCGTCAATTTTAGTCATGGACCTAGTGACTACTGCTACTGAGCATGTGGCTACTGCAGATTTGGCTGCCTCATCAGCAAGCGAATTGCCAACAGTGTGGGCTCCCACACGTTGATGGCCGAAAGTATGAATAACGTGTGAGTGGCAGACGTTCCTTAAGAGCTGCCACTCGAACCCAAAGCGTTTTATGCTTTGTAGCGCTACCTTTAGAATCACGGAAATTATTTTGTGTCAAAATAAACAAGTTATCATTGAAGGATTGTACACAGTAAAAAGTATCGCATACTATAAGCGTAGGAATTTCTGGATCAGTAAATTCAAGAGCCACAAGCAAAGCGCGTAGCTCTGCCAATTGAGCAGTGCAATCACCAAGTGCCTGTGTATGCACCAAAGAGGATTTAAAATCTCCATCAACAATCTGTCCTGCCACAATAGCGCAGGCCACCAAATAAGCATGTTTAGAACCTACTGCCGGTTGCGCAGAACCGTCAGTGTAAATAATACATTTGTATTGATCCAGAGGAAGTAAAGAAAGAGGCGGAGGATGTACGTGTTCATATTGCAAAAACTCATGTATCTGGAGAGAAGGGTTGAAGATAAAATTGACATCAGCCAATGTCAAAGAACTAGCCCATTGTATGCAATGAGGATACAAGGCTTTGCAGTTTGGAACACTAGCCTTCGTAACTGCTTCTAAGGCAGGTACAGGTGAAACAAGAAAAATGCGTTTACCCTGAGCCAAAGAGCGTTCCTTCAGGATCGCCTTTTGGACAGCTGTTAAAAAAAATTCTGTTGGAGAGAAGCGCATCCCAGCCAAAGTGTACAAATGCGATTTGTAAGCAATGGGGACCGTGTCCCCCTCATTGAACGTCAAGTAAGTGAAACCCAACGCACCTGGTACAATCCTTATTACCAAATTTGTTGAATTATCTCGTGTCTACAAGAAATTGGTCGCAAGCAGATCAAACTGCAGAGACCGAAGAATTGCAGTGTGTTCCAGAAGCCAACAGGAAGCCAAATAAGTAGGTTGTATCAAAGAGTAAAGAGGTTTGATACGCTTGGCATAAACAGCAACATATGTCCTCCCGAAGTTCAAAAAATCCAGCAAAGATTGCAATTTTTTGAGAGTGGATGGATGCTGCAATTGTGCACATTTCTCCAGAAAGTGTGGGGCTAAGCCCCAACCTTCATTGGTAAGCTCTTATCCGAGAAAAAGGACTGCCAAAAAGGCAATGTGTGACTTGGCAAAGTTAAATTTGTACCCCAAGTCAACAAAAGACATTATGAAGCGGTCCACATGCACAAGATGTGGTACCAATTCATCATCCGTCAGATAGATGTCATCAACGTACGAGAAGACATCAGGGTCAATCTCGTGTAAAAGGGACACTATGCGTGCTGCAAAAGCGCTGGGGCTATTCTTATACCCCATAGGCAATCGAGAATACCTTTGGTGACTGACAAGGGCGCTTTATGTTGTCCAGTCACGGCTCTCAGGGGCCAAATTGTGACTGTAAAAACCATTAGATATATCAAGAGTCGTTTTATATTTTTTACGAACAAGGTTATCAACTAACACAGAGCTGTGGGTGTTCTGTACAGCAAAGGTACGAACATGACTGTTTAAATGACGGTAATCCAAAACTATGCGACACGAACCGTCCGGTTTCAATATGGGAAATAGAGGATTATTTATGGATGAGACACAGGGTTCAATAACACCCTGGTACTCCAACTGGGTAAGAATCTCACTTGCGGAAGCTTTAGCTTCACACTTAATTGGGTATTGTGGTTGGGGCTGTGGCATAGAGCCCAAAGGAATCTCATGTTCAGGGGAATCCTTGTCCCAACCCACCTGATTGCGATAAGCAGCCGGAGCAAGGGTTAATGCCCACTCCGACGCGTACTCACGTCTAGCCTCCTCCAAAACATAACGGGAAAAACTCGGGAGAATAACATATTCCCCTTTAGAAGACGCCAGAACAAATGGGGGAGGCCAGTCAACCTCTGCTAACAAAATATAGCAAGAAGAAGTAAGGTTGTCCCAAAAGACCGCCTTGATGGTGCGTTTAATATCACCTTTAATTTGGAGACCTATCTCATAAAGTCTATCAGGGGGTGCAACTCGTGTGTCAGCTGTTTCCACTGTAATGAATGTGTCAGTTGCTCTCGCCTCCAGACAATGGTGGAGTGCCTTCCGCACTACGGAAACCTCTGCCGCGCTGTAGACGAGCGTCACCGCCCATCTCCAATCGAGGAGCAGGGTTCTCACCATCTGAGGCATACTTTGCAGTTAAAGCGGTAACTTTTTTCTTCTGAAATGGGGCACGAAATTGAGGTGGTCCCTCTTGCTTGGTTTTTACGTCAAACTGGTGCTGCGGGTCGTGTCTTGCTTGCGCAGACTCACCTTCTCTGCGATCCTGACGTACTCCCCCACCGAACTGTTGGTCCGACGATTCCTGAAAGGAACGAGGAGAATGAGGATCAGGAACATGGAACTCTCTGGTGTTTTAATTTTAGAGCGGTCACGCAAATCATATTTACGTTCAGAAGCGTCTTGTGGTGGCGAATCAGCACAGGAAGCAGGCTTCTGTTGTTGCTGCCACTGATTTTTATTCCAAGCCTTTTTAGGAAAGACTGGACGACCCTCCTTTCCAGTAGGGGGGTTATTTTGTAAAAAGTTCCTAAACTATTGGATCCTAATGATCTGTATACATCCGCAATAATGATCGGCAACTGTCGTTGCTTGTCAACGTCTGCCACCGCCGATAGGCGTTGACGCACTTGCAAGCTAACTGCCTCACTTTTGACATTGGCCAGAATCATGTCGGAGACAATATGGAACATGCCCACTAATCGCATCCCCAACTCCAGGGCTGGACCAGCCCCGTGTTCATCTTGAACTTTCTTGAGAACACTCAGTAGAACGCTCATGGTGCCAAAACACTGTGTATACACCGTAGCAAACACTGTCCCACAGGTGGTGCAGTCAGCTAAAGCGGGAATACCACTAGGTAAACTCATTGTAAGGATCCTCTGTTTTTCTACAGGAGTAGTATGCAGGAAAACAGCTTTGAGTTGCTCAAATGTTTCTGCCAACCAATATGGAAAATCATCCCGATTCTGAGGACGTTTGGCTATCACTGAATTAATCATGATGGGACTTATGACAAGGCTACCACCATGTGCAGGTGGCTGTGCAGTGGCTCCAGCCGGAGCCAGTTGGATGTTACGTGACAAAAACTGTATGACACTTCTGTGTATATGAATCAAAGACGTATGTAATTGACCTAGCTCTGCGAGTGTAACATTAAGATAATTAGGATGTGGTGTGAAACCAGCCAACACGGGCCAAGTGGCCCCATTGACAGACAAGGGTCCTAAACGGTCTGCAGAAACAGGGTGAGGAAGGGTGCTATTAAACCATATGGTATGCTCCAAGGCTGTCAATGGAACTTCGAGTAACCGATAAGGGCGATAATTTCGCGGAACTTTTGCTGGTGTATATTTATGAAAAAGATTATCATTTCCATCCACTGCTGGAAATGTAACCCAAGAGTAAAAGACTTCAAAGCGGTAAGCTGCATCCTCTTCGACTACAAAAATGAAATCAGCCCCCGCATTAGCGACTCCACGTGCAGTCAGATATGCTGTAACCGCCGCGCGGTTAGGTGCCGCAATAGTGACCGGTTGTGCCATATTAGAAATGGGACAAAGAAACACAGAAGACGGTAGCGCAAAAGTGGGTCTAACAAAGAAACTAAAACCTTTTAAAATTCAAGCTTGAAAAACCTATAAACATATAAATATAGGAGGCTATGCCCCCTCACCACGGAGACTCTGGAACCGGAGAGAGGGTATTGTGGTCAAGCACAAGCACTACTCAGGAGTCTCGCGAATAAGTACTAGACCAAACGTTGGTGGAGCCATGTTGCAGGGATTCTACACAGAAACAGATCTATGCGCAGGATTATAGGACCTTGGTGTATGGGGACTGAGTCATCCCACCACATTAGTACCCATGAGCCCCAGGACCGACTAGCTATAGTGTCTCACTTGCTCTCCTACTCACTTACAGAGAAGCAAAGGATTAGACACCCCAGAACACAACACTCCCAGATCTCTCAGGAATCACGGTAACAAGACATACCCTTTTGCTTGCACTCCTCTTGTACTCGTCCACAATAAGATCTGACAGAGTCACAAAATAGTTTAAAATATTTATTTTAACTAACGTGCCCTAACATGCAGTAAACGTGGCACAAGAAGCAGTAAAATGCATAATACAAATATAGTCAGCATAGCAGCTAGTCCATAAATCATGAAGGGAGATGTCATCATAAAAAGACAGTGGTGCCTATCCTCCCTCCCCTTGCTACAAGCAGTGTTATTATATATTAGAAGATCTCTGGGCTTTGTCAGCAGACCCCATATCTCAGCCTATAGATGGTTGATCTACATCACAGGTGCTGTTTCGCTCTTCTCCCTGGAAAGGTTTCTCTCCAAGTGTGTCTTACCTTAATCATGTACCCCACTAAAAACCAAAGTACGTTGTCCAAACAACAGCTGCATCAGTAGGTTTTGTCTAAGGGCTAAGGTCTGGCTAGAACAAAATAACAAGGGGGCATTGTTGTTCGACCTTGCACATAATGTTCAGTCAAAATCCCAGAAACATGCAGAGTGTGAACACAGCGATGAGTTGCCATGTGAAAGCAGTCATTTAAAGACGCGTAGTAACGTGCGCAAAAGTGGCAGGCAAGCTGCAGCGTGCTCATGCTAAGTTAGTGAAAAACGACAATGTCCCCACGGGCCACGTGACTATGCAGGACCTCGCAACACAGCTTCGCAGCTCCTAGGAATTACCGCTGCATGACACATCCTTGACGTGGGACTCCGCATTGCTCCACAACTCCCCGTTACAGCAGAGAGATCCACTCCAGGCAGGTAAGGATCTCTCTATATGGCTAACAGTCAGTGGGCAGAGCACCTATCTTTCAAGATGGTTTCAGCTTAATTGGAATGAGGCACCCATGTTTTAGTAGTGCAAAGATTTAGGGTAATAAAAAAATCTATACGTGGAATGGATTCAAATTTCCTGTATCTGTGGGTTGATTGCAAAGTGCATTTATTTAAATAACAACATTAGTATGTATTATTTGTTTCAGATCATTCAGTGAAGACGGCCTATAACTTAATTATGTTATAGGCAGCAAATTCAGTGTATGAATCTCAAGCTTGAATTCAAAAGTTAAGATGTGCAATTACCCTGGAGAAGAGGCCAACTAATTAATTACGTGAGAAGCTCCACCAATATTGGTGGTATTCAAAATAAAAAAGAAATGTATATTCTTCCCCATATACCTGTCACCCAAATTAAAATCTGATACACCAAAATACTTTTTTTCTTGTCGTCTGCTTTTTAAATTTTTTTATTTTGTTCCATCTCTGCTTCTAACTTGTTCTCTTGTACTCTTCATTATTAGCAATGTGATCTTTTCTCCATATTTCTTTATTCCTTTCTTCTTCCCCCACAAAAATAAATTTGCAAAATTGTCAACATTTTTCGGTTTTTACCAAATCTTACAAAAATCATTTTTCTGAAGAACTGTGATACATAGGTTTCGTTTCACAACAAAAGCTTGTCAACATTCATATTGCCAATCGGTAAGCAGAGAGACTTTTGTGATAGTTTAGGAAAAAAGTATCTTACATATACTGATAAAGAAATACATACAAGCATATTTTCTTCTTTTCATTTTTTGTTTTGAGAATTATATTGTGATACATTTTCAGTTATAATAGTGAGGTGAAAACGTTGGGGCAAACCAACAAAGAACAGTATAACTATTGTGACTTATTCACCTACTTTGAGACACTAATATAAATCAAATACCCCATCATCCATTCTTCTTTCTCTTCTTCCCTTGTTCACTTCTTTCTTTCCTTCTTTTCTTCAGTCTTTTTTCTTTCTTTCTTTCTTTCTTTCTTTCTTTCTTTCTTTCTTTCTTTCTTTCTTTTTTCTTTCTTTCTTTCTTTCTCTTTCTTTAATTCTGCATTTCTTTCTTTCCATCTCTATTTATCCTTCTGTTCCTTTCTCAGAGTCTGTCTTATTTATCTGTCCTTTTTTTCTTCCATCTTTAATCTCCTATATATATATATATATATATATATATATACATATCCAAGAAAGAAGTGACTCAAACAGATAGATTCACCAAAGAACAAAAATATATTTCCTACTACAACGTTTCAGCTTCCGCCTTCCTCAGGTAGTACAAGATGGTTTGTCAGTGGCTGCACAGCTGAATTTTCAAAAAGCATCATGAGTGAAGATTCCATTTGGAATGTGGAATCAATGCAGTCCTGAGAGCTCTTGAGATATGCAGTAATCAGGTTGTATTATCAGTAATGTTCAGTCCATCTGGATGCAGTGATTTTAAACGGTACATCCAGAAGTTTTCTCTGGAGTCCAGTAGTTCTTCCTTTGAGACATGTTCCACGGGGAAAATCTTCAAATCTGATAGTAAATGATCCACAAGGTTAAAATGATTGGCTACAGGCTGGTCAATTTTCTTATTAATTATTGCCGATTTGTGGTTCCTGAATCGTGTACGGAGGTCATTCACTGTTTGGCCTACATATTGTTTTTTACAGCTTTGCCGTTGGCACTGAATCACATAAATAATGCATGTTGAGAGACATGTAAGATGCTGTCTTATTCCATAGGTCCTTCTCGTAACAGAACTAGTTACTGATGATGTTTGTAAAAGGTATTCACACGTGATGCACCTTTTAGAGTCACAGCAATGAACCCCTGCATTTGTTACAACTTGCTTCAGTTCAGCTCTCACAATATATATATATATATATATTCCGTTTACTTCCTACCTCTGTTCCCCCTACAAAACAAACTCGATCACACTCTCCACTTTTGACCAACTCTTGCAACAATCATTTTCCTCAAAAAATGTCTGTGTTACTTAGTCTTACATGGAAGCTTTACAAAAGCTGAACAAATCTCATTGTGTCGGTCCGTAAACAGAAAAATTTGTAATATTAACTTATAGTTTAGATTGTGTATGTGCCATTGAATGTTAGGAAAATTATTTTACATACAATAATGAAGAAATATATCCAAGCATAATGCAGTTTTGAAAAATAATATTTAGGTATTGTTAATGTTTTAGGACAATCTGTTTCAGGATAGCCAAGAAAGTATGCATTTAAAACAAATACCCCATTTCAGAGGTAACTTGTACGTTGGCTGCTTATTTTAAGGATCATGTGAAACCTCAGCCTGTAAACTGTGTAGGAGACAAAGAAACAAACAATTACATACCAAGTGAGTATTAACATTTTTTTAATTCGGACTGTAACAGTGGCAGAAAACTGTGACAGGTTACTGCAAGGATAGTACATTTTTTTCAATGATTCTTCCCTTATTTCTTTGGCTGTGGATGCCCATCAAGCTTCTATATGATTTTGTTGCACCACTTTTAGCAGCAGTATTTTTCTCCCCATGTTTCACCTCAATGCTGGAATCTCACAGGCTATAACCCTCCAGATGAACCCTCAGCTTGTGTATCAATTTCAACAGCCTCACTACTATGCAAAATGATGTTGGTTCATGCTTTAAAGCATTCAGAGTTCATATTTTGGTGATAGTATTTTTTCCTGCTTTTAGTTAGATCTCAAGCACTTTCAGTCCTTCAAAATTGCCACCCAAATCCCAAGATAGTCATGATTTACAGAGTACTCAGGCATGTTTCATTTATCTTGCCTAACAGGCACTATGGCTATGAAGGGTATCCTCTCATTCAAACGGTTGTGGCCTGAGTTTCTTGTTCCTGCAGTTTACCAATAAACAGATAAAAATGTAATTTGCAAGAGACCTTGGTTTGACAATTTCTTTATTGGTTTCATAAGAATTATATTACTCCTCCATTCTTGAAATCGAGATCTGAAGCCATACTGGGTATCAATGCTTATGTTGTCCATGCCTTGCCAGAACTATTACCCCATTTGGAAACTACTACATGCACTTCACTGTCTTTTTTTAATGGTTTTCTATGGTCCTTCACATTTGACCTGAAACTGAAACTCAACAATGTCTTGTTCAGGAGAGTCTACTTACAACTCCTTATCAATTCTGTCATGCTTCCGAGATTCATGTTCATGTTCAGGCTGTGCACCTATTTAGAAAAGAAGAATATTTATTGACATCTATGGACATTTAATATCCCAAAATTGAAACAGCAAGCCCAACCTGCACCCCAAGGAGCGCTGGCAATGCACCTCCCCACACAAAACCAAACCCCGACTAGTAGTCCAGATAGAAAACAAGCTGGGCCAGTATGCCCAGGAAAAGTGTGCACCTCCACTGCCACCGCTGCTTCAAAGTGGCAGTCTCCAAGACCAATGTAACTTTTTCGCAATGTGGAGAGCACCACCAAGATGCTGTTTGAAAAATTATTGTCCATCCAGTGTAAATGTCAACAAATGGTTTCTTTATTCTTCATTGTTGCCCATAAACCAACAGCCAACGCGTTTCGTCCATAAAAATGGACTTCATCAGGGCCGAACGTGTGGAAATGCAGCCTCCCCGAGTGTCAAGCCTTTCAGTAATAGGAGAAGCTTGACACTTGGGGAGGCTGCATTTCCACACGTTCGGCCCTGATGAAGTCCATTTTTATGGACGAAACGCGTTGGCTGTTGGTTTATAGGCAACAATGAAGAATAAAGAAACCATTTGTTGACATTTACACTGGATGGACAATAATTTTTCAAACAGCATCTTGGTGGTGCTCTCCACATTGCGAAAAAATCTATGGACATTTAGCAGCAGAATCTGAAACGCTTCTTTATGGGGTCCATTAGCATTCCTCACTATCATCAGTACTACTTAATATATAAAAACAAAACTGGGTATGCAGCAAAAAACTGACAGGTGCACCCAGTAAGTCTTCCAAACACAATGATAATAGCTTCCACTAGATACGTACTGAAAATGGATTGACACAAAACAAAGATCAAACATCAGAGCAGTTCAGCAATACCACCATTAACACCAGATCTCGTTAGCAGGTAAAGAAGTAGTCACGTACAACACACTAGAACTGCATTAAACACCTCTATTCAAACACAACATTGACCAACTCTGTTATACCCAAACTGAATGCAACCCACCACAAAACAATCACAAAATACAACTGTCAAATCTCCCATTTGTACAGAAAGACAATGGGTACCGGAGCACACTGTTGCTATCACCTACACCTCCATGAGCACTTCCCCTTGAAACCTCTCACAACATGGAACTTCTCTTCTCCCACATTGCAAGCATGGGTACACCCCCATGGAAATTCACACAGCAGCGTACTACTCTTCCCCAACTTAGCACACCATGGAGTTCTCCCCCATGAAACTTCTCACAGCAGGATACTACACGTCCCCAACTTCACATACTACATGGCACTGCCCGATACAAGCTGTAGCGAAAGGATACTGCTCTTTCCCCAGTTCTTACCAATGCACACTAGTGTACTACACTCACATCTCTTGTGACTGGGTACTAATTTTACCCACATCACAACTTGGACAAGCACAAATGCATAGATCTACATAAAAGTGTATGCTTCCTCTTCAGGGGATTGATCAGGGCCCTGCCGCCCATGTGGTGCAGGGGGGCTAACACTTCAGAGGACCCATAGACCTGCAGTGGGCCCTATTAAGCCCAAGGCCAATGTATATTTGTGTGTATAGGAGACTCAGGTGCACCGCCTCACATTCTGCAGGGGGGCCTCATCATTTTACTTTACGCCACTGGCTCTCTTCCCCAAACTGCTAAGTAGACACCCTATGGAACAGAAAAACAAAAAAAGCTCATACAGTACTCCCAAAGCTAAATACAGGTGGATACTTTAAAATTCCCAATCTGTCCTGCGCTACTAAGTATTCAGCACACCACAACTGTTAACATAAACTGCAATTCCCAAACAAGAGAAATCAGTTTACAGAGAAACATACTAACCTGACACATGTATTAACAATTAGAAGTATAGAGCACATGTCAATATACAAGAATCACCAACCAAACTGTTCCCCAAACTAATAACCTCATAGTGAAAAAATAGGCACATTTATTAACAAAAGCACATGTAATAATATGAACTCCATGAATGCCAAATAAACACTCTGATTAACTAATTAAATGTTATATTTTAACATCGCAATCAGGCAAATGCCAAGCAGGCAATGTTTTGATTTCCCATGTCTTCAAGTCACAGTATGCTCTCCCAAAGCATTTGTAGCTAGATAAGTCCACTCAGGAGAGGCTCTCTTGCTCTCGTTGATCTTCTCACGCTCTCTTGAGCTTGTTCTGACTCTCTTTGATCAGATTCAGTTATTGGTGCAAGATCTTTCTCAGGTGCAAGCCTCAGGTTTTGTCTTTTCTGTCTCACTGGCCACGATTCATTTGCAACCTCTTTCTTCCTTGACAGTACACAACCAATTTCCACACCAGCCTCTTCTGCTGAGTCAGACTCTATACCACTTGCAGCATTACCATCTCCCTCAGAGTCTATACCTGGGACTTGTGTATCTTGACCCCCTCAGCTCACCCTGGTGGGTATCCAGCCTCTTCAGGAACCCCCACAGATTGGCTTGACCTCTCCGGTGATCTTGCGACCACAGCTGGAGTTACTTCTAGGAGAGGAGCTGTTTTTTCCAAAGGCCCTGAGACTCGACGGGTGTGCGAGGCATATATCCAGTTCAGCAAGCCTCCACACTTTACAGCAGCATTCATCACCAATATCACCTAGTACAGTCCACGCCACCGTGAGTCAAGACAGTTCTTTCTTATGTGCTTTCTGACCAGCGCCCAATCTCCTGGGCCTAGGTCATGGCAGAGGTCTTTCCAGGTCGGTGCAGTCGCAACTTCAACCTGGTGAGACACAGAATGAACCACATCAGCCAATCCTTTGCAGTAATCAAGAACCAAATCATCTTTGATGTTAATCAATGATGTGGACGGCACTGCAGGTAAGCACTTTGCTCTCCCCATGAGGATCTAATGCGGAGATAGCCCAGTTCTTCTATTAGGAATGCTACGCAAACTCATTAGAACAAAAGGCAATGCATCGGGCCATTTCAAGGATGTCGAAGCACACACTTTTGCTATTCTCGCCTTTAGCGTCCCATTAATCTGTTCCACAATTCCTGACGCCTCTGGCCTGTAGCTACAATGCAGTCTCTGATCAACGTTTAAGGCGGTACAAAGCAGCTTCATGATCTCGCTGTGAAACATTGTTCCTCTATCTGACTCTAATGTAGTTGGAAATCCGAAGTGCGGAATAAGCTAAATCAACAACAACTTTGCTAATGTGAGGCTATCACACCTTCTAGTCGGATAAGCTTCCACCCACCGTGAAAAGATGCACACAACAACCAGGATGTATCTCAATTCATTACACATAGGCATTTCAACAAAGTCCAACTGAATCCAATTGAAGAACCCCCCGATCTCCCAATGTGACTCAGGGCAACCACAGTTTTCTTTCTAGCATTCATTGAGATGTGATGTGACACACCGATGACACACTACGACAGCAATCACATGGAATCTCGTGTTAAACCAAGTCTGCCTGAACAATATCACTATTGTGTCTCTCCCTATGTGCTATGTGTGCTGCTCCATGAATCTATCTCGCCATTGGACTCAACAAACAATCCGGTAGCACTGCTCTACCATTAGTAGAAATCCAAATGTCATCTTCCGCCTTTTCACAACCTGCTCTAATCCAACTGGCTTGTTCCTGATCTTTTGCTTCCAATTGTAACTGCCTGACTTCATCCCAAGTGTCTGCAATAGCTAGCATCATGCTGACTTTGGTCTTCTCTGTGCTCTCGCCAACATATTCCCCATTAAAGATGCATGCATGTGTGGCACAAAAATGAGCAACTTCGTCTGCGTAGGGATTACCCATTGTGACAAAATCTTCAGCCCTCCCATGAGCGACACATTTCACAACCGCCACTTCTTTTGGTAATTGTCAAGCTTCCAACAATTGTCTCACATATTCCCCTTTTCTTATGGGAGATCCTGATGACATTAGGAAACCTCTCTGCGACCATAGCTGTCCAAAGTTATGAACTATGCCGCAGTATAGATGGTGACCAGGATTTGCTCATAAACAAGGCATGCACAGATCAAGGCAATGATCTCAGCTACTTGTGCAGAGTATACTCCCTGTAGACAAGCAGCTTCCACAACTCCAGAAATGGTGCAAACGGCAAATGCTGCTCTCAAATTACCTTCATTGTCCCTTAGATATGAACCATCAACAAAAAGGACTTGGTCGGGATCAGACAATGGTTCATCGACAATGTCAGGTCTCGGTTTGGTGCAAAGTTCAGTAACATCCAGACAGTCATGGTCTTCACAATCTTCCCACTCAACATTTGGAACAGGTAACAAGGTAGCAGGATTTAACACAGAACATCGCTTCAAGGTAACATTTTCCACAGCCAACAAAATCTGCCCACACCTTGTCAACCTGTTATTCGTCAAATGCTGTGTTTTTGTTCTCGTCATCAGAAGCTCAACAGAGTGTGGAACGTATACTGTAAGTGGATGACCCATCACGATGCTTTCACATCTTTCAATGCTGACACCTGTTGCAGTAAGAAGGCAATTAAGTAGTCATTATCCCAGGGATACCGGATCACTCACATCTTTGTGGGTTAGCATATGTAAGGGCTCCGCCATCAAGGAGAAGTTCGGGATCCATTGTCTGCAGTAGCCAACCATCTCCAAAAACATCCTGACTTCCTTTTGTGTTGTAGGAGGATTCATTTTCATGATCGCCTCTATTCGCTCTGGTGACACCTTCCTCTTGCCTTTTTCTATGCGATGATCAAAGTACCGAACTTCAGTCAAGCAGTACCGAAGTTTATTCGGCGATACCTTGTGTCCATTTTCAGCCAAATGATTCAGTAAGGCAATGGTTTTGTCCCTGCAAGCCTCTCGTGTCTCAGATGCAATTAGGAGGTAGCCAATATACTGAACTAGCACAGAATTCTGGGGCAAAATAAAGCTCTCAAGGTTGTTTTTCAAAACTTGATTAAAGATAGATGGACTTTGAGTATACACTTGAGGGATACGACACTACGTTAAGACACAGTTCTCCAGGCAGAAAGCAAATAAAAGTTGGCTTTCCTCATGCAATGGAATGGAGAGGAATGCTTGACACAAATCAATCACAGTAAACCAAACAGCCTTGCGAGGGATCTGAAACAGGATTACAGATGGATTCGGTACCACGGGACAACATAGAATCTCAATGGTATTGACTTTCCTTAGATCCTGAACTATGCTGTATTTTACGCTTGGCTTCTGCAATCCCATGATAGGTGAATTGCATGGACTTCCTATGATCTCCCTCAGTATGCCCTGCACAATCATGGAATCAATCACAGGTGTAATTCCTACCACCATTTCTGGGGTCAGGCTGCACTGGGGCGTTCTCGGAAATTCTGCATTTGGCATAATCTGTATGTGGACTGGCTCAACTCCTCGAATCAGTCCTATCTCTTCCCCTGTGAAGTCCCACACCACTGGAGAGACAGTATCTCTCAAGTCCAGCGGCATGTTTTCCACTGTCAGTAAAGGAAACATGTCTATGCAATTGTTCTGATTCGCTAACTTGAAAGCGATGTCATCGTCGATAGTCTGCAGTTCAATTCCATTTGGTGTGCAATAGATGGTACAGTTCAATTTACACAAGAGATGACGCCCTAGTAAACAGACTGTACTCGAACCACACACCACGAACTGGTGATGATCCTGAAAGGTTCCGATTTTCACCGGCACCTCTTCTGTCAAAGGGTTTGTCATTCTTTTGTTGGCAACTCCTACGGCTTGGATTGACTTTCCTGAGAGGGGTAGGTTTGGGACTACTGCAGATCTCACAGTAGAACGGATAGCACCCGTATCAATCAAGAATGTAATGGGATGACCACCTACGTCTACCTCCACATACGGTCCACTCTGGTCTACTTCTAAGACTGCTCCAAGGGTACAGTCTTCCTCCCCCCTCAGGCACTGTCATTGGGAGGGTCCTGATCAAATCCATCTAGCGCTTCCATAAAGGGCATCAGATGGTATGTTTGATTATTCTGCAGAATTTTCGGAGGTTGTGGCACTTGCACTAATTGACTTTGATTCCCTCCGTTGTAAGATCTTGGCCATATCACAGTATTTTCCACATCTGGCACTTGCACTAAATATCCCTCCTGCATTTGATTCGCTGGATTCAATCGATACTTGCGCTTCCAATGCCCGATCTTGTGCCAAATATGGCAAGCGGTTGTCTTTTTCAGTGTGGCAATGTCTATTCCTGTTTTGGGATCTATAGGGACACCTTTCCCTCTTCCCTGTCTAGTTGTACTCATAGGGGTATATTCACAAGAACGTGTGATAACTACCGCAAGAGTAGCGTAACGCAACTTTTATTATCGCAGCCCATCGCGTGAAAATAACCCCGTGTCAACGTGGAATTCACAACACGGCGGTAGCATGCGATAGTTGGCAGACACCGCGGCCAATGTCTGCGAGACAACCACCTCAACGGAGATAAAAACACAAACCACAACGCGAAAAAAGCTGCGATGGGCCAAAGCGCGATAAGAAAACAGTGACAACCAGTGCGAGGGCAGCAATACGCACGCGCAATGCGGGAAAAAGCACAAGAACAGTATACGGAAAATGCCACAGAACAAAATACATCAACAGCGGAGTACCACGGATGCACCCTGGCCAACTGCAAAGGACAACATGCACACCACAACATCCACGCACCGTGGAAGAACAGACCCTACAGGCACACCACATGAAAGAGACCAGTGGCAGACAAATCTGAGCCGCAGGAGCGACACACCCACCGTGCAGCATACGCACATAAGCAGAAGTGCACCCGGACAGTGACAACATCCCGGTACAAACTGCAACACCTCCACAACTGAACACAGGACACAACTGGTTCGGAAAATGTGCACAACATGGCAAATCACATCCGAAACCCCAGGGACATGTAACATGACAATGTACAATTCCAACCTGTGACCTGCAGATAGGTTTTATTCACACATGCAGTGCATCTGGACATCTACCACTGTCCCATGAATGCCACGGAAGGTCACAATGTGGCGTGCTCATGAGAAGTAAGTGTCAATGATGGAGTCCCTATGGGCCATTCCTGCCGCAGCTGCAGTGGGATGTGGGCCACCTGACCCATCACCACCTTCATCGTCCGGTACCTCTGGAACTGGGATCTTTGGGGACCTGGTGCGAACACAGATGTTGTGCAACACACAACATGCAATGATCATCTTGCACACGACGTCCGGGCTGTACAGGAGCTTCCCACTAGTGCCGTCCAGGCACCTGAAACGTGACTTCAACACGCCAAATGTGCGTTCAACGTTGCCCCTGGTGCGTATGTGGGCCGCATTGTACTGCCTCTGGGCAGGTGTGTTCGGGTCTCGGAGGGGTGTCATCATCCAATGGCAGAGTGCATATCCTTGATCACCTGTGACAGTGCAGGGAGAAAAGAGTCAATACTTGGTTCGGCAAGATGTGATGGCAAGCCCACCAATTCAGTGACGCCTGTGCTGGCAGTGTGTGGGGTGAGTGTAAGCCAGCCCTCAGGGAGTAGCTGGTGCTGGCAACTACACCAAGAGTCATCAGGCACACAGACATGCAATGTCAGAACTGCAAGGGGGGATGACTCGAGGCGCACAGGGCTAGTCGCCCCGGATGCACAGCGGCTGACACAGGCCCACCACCATGGGACGCTGACCTGCGGGAGACTGGGGTAGGGTCATGAGGGCAGGGCAGTGCCTCACATGTGTCATGGCTGCATTCCGCATCTCCACACGTTCAGCTGTTGTGTGGCTGTGGTGCCATGTGAAGTCTGTATTGGGTGCAGGGGTAGCCCAGGATGACCATGGAGTGGTGTAGTCATGTCTGGTAGGTGGTTGTGTAGTTTAAAATGTCGGATGTGGTTAGGTCACGTGTGCATCCACACAGTTGTGCCTTGTGCGTCGGTGGCTGTGGGATGTGTGGTGTGTTGCTTTGGTACTTACCAACGAGCAGTCCCGTTCCATATGTGCCATCCTGGAAGCGCTGGTTGATGATGGACTGTCGGAAGATGAAGGAATCATGCACACTGCCTGGGTAGTTGGCGACGACATTGGTGAACATTCCCCGGTGGTCCACTATTGCCTGCACATTGATGGAATGCGTGTGCTTCCTGTTGCGGTAGTGGTGTGCAGTATCCGCAGGGGGCACAAGTGGGACATGTGTGCAGTCGATTGCCCCCAACACGGCCGGGAATCCGGCTATGGCGTAGAAGCCTTGCTTAGTCTCCAGCTGTTCCTGCGCAGTGTTGGGGAAGTGAAGGTACTGGGGTATGAAGCTGATGATGGCATCCAGGACGGGTGTGATGAACTTTGATAGGGCTGGCTGTGAGACCCCTCCGACTCTGGCAGTTGTTGGTTGGAAGGTCCCAGAAGCCAACAGGTGCAGCACTGCCAGCAGCTTTGTCTGCGGAGGGATGTTTGTTCTCTGCTGTGTTGGGACCGTCAGCCTGTGGGCGATGTGGGTCAGGATGCGGAGGTTGGTTGTCCTTTTGAGCCTGTAGTGGGCAATGACTTCTGCGGGCGTTAGGTCTGTGAGAGTGGTGTGTTTTCGGTAGGTCCGCTGTCTTACTCTACGCTGCCTCTGTGGTGGTCCGGGGGGCGAGCGGGTCCGGGTCCTGGGGGTGGTGGCGGTCCTGGGGGTGGTGGCGGTGTGTGTTGTGGCCCTGTTGGGGCTCTGAGCTGCATGTAGAGTAGCTCCATGGTGTCGTTTGTTCTTCGGGTATGGCTGTGTGCGGGACTCCGTTGCCAGCTGCAGGTAGGCGTCGGTCTTTACACCTGCTTGAGGCAGGTGTTAAATACCTGCGGCTAACGCACCTTATCGCCTGTTTTGTGTTCTTATCGCCGATGTGGCTGATCGTTGTGAATGTTGAGGTGTGATATTGTCTCGACTTTTGTCATGGGAACGCCCACTCTGCATCTCATTAGCGATATTTGCGGGGGTCCTCTGTGGCGATGTTTTTTTAGGCTGCTATCGCGGGTAAAACTGGTGCTGTGGGCTGTTTACACCGGCTTGTGAATGGGGAGGTAGATTTATCACGACTTTGGCTGCGATGAAGTGCCGTTAATTCGGCGATAGCTCCTTGTGAATATGCCCCACAGTGTTCTGAACACCTCCTTGGGCATTCCCCTGATTTTGACCCATTGTTCCTACATTTGCCTGCACCTGATCTACCCTTTGGGCATTCCGCATTTGAACCAGAATCAACTTGTCCTTTATCCTTCTATGCTTAGAATCCACTTCATCACTGCAATATCTGGCATACCGTAGAATTTCATCCAGTGAATTATTTTGCCAGCAGATCAAATGTTGCTGGATCATGAGGCTAATCTCCAGTCTCAATCCCATCACAAATTTTGAAACAAATTGGCCCATGTCTTTGGGGTTGAGTGTGTCTAATCCACTGTACTGCTTGAAGGCTTGCAAAAGCCTTTCAAATAAGGCATGAAGTGACTCCTTAGGCTCCTGGGTTGTTCGATCTATCTTAACCCAATCGATGTCTTGTGGATCTATTTTGGAATGCAACCATGTGATCACCTGTTCGTACTTTTTCATGACCAATGGCGAAGGACCATGAGTTACAGGATCCCTCTCTGGCTCAGCAGCAGGCCAATCAATAGCAATTTTACATGCAGACCATAGATAACTAGGAACCAGGGGCGGCTTCTCCATAGGGGCCAAAAGGGCGGAGACCCCCGACAATCACGTTGCACTGGCATCTTATTTCTCAAATTATTTACAGCTTTTATATGTAACGAAATGATCTCACAGATCATTTCCTTACATGTAAAAGCTGCAATATCACCATGCACCAAAAAAGGGCTCCAGGGCTGTATTGCGCATGTGTCAGGTGTGAGCTGTTACAGCCCGTCCTTTCACAGATGCAATACATATCTGACATGCTGCACTCGCGTCAGGCAGTGGAGCATGTCAGATAATGGTGAATTGAGGCCTGCACATCATGCGCCCTTATGCCCTATCAGAAGCCATGATAAAGTAAAAAGGACAACTTTTCATCCTATCTCAGCTTCTGATTGGGCATAAGGGTGTGAGCTTCATTCTGGAGCCTTGTTTGTGCGTTCTGAAAGTTGGGAATCGATGTGCAGAGGAAACTGTGCTGAGGACTACACCAGGTAAGTTTCCATGTTGTGTGTATGAGTGAGAATATGTTTATGTTGTGTATGTGCCTGTCTGCAAGCGTGCACTAGTGTGTGTGTTTATGTGAGCGTGTGTGTGAGTTATTGTTTGCATGCATCCTTCCTAATGTTTTATGACCTTTCATTTGATTGATAGCCCCACTGCTTTATAAATTGACCAGCTTCCACTGCTAGGAACCACAATTTCAAACAGTGCATTCAGGTCAACCCACAACACCTTCGAGATCTTAATAAAGCGATCAACTTGCTTATACCATTCAGCAGGCTTCTCCCTCAATCTAGGAAAATCATTTGTGAATGCAGCTAGATCACCCCTACTCCAAGGAACGTGCACTTATCCTCCACTAGGCACTTCTCGCAATGAATAAGCCTCAACTCCCCATGTTCTCCCTCCTGGAGGTGGCGTTTCCCCCGTGACCCTCCTGACACGTTTCTTTTTCGACCACCTTTCCTCCCACATATCAAGCATACTCCAAGCTCGTATCCCTATAATCAGTTCCTGGATGTGTGTTTTCAATCCAGTTACTCTCTTCTCCTCTAGCTCCTAAACACTGTAGTTCAGCCTCTGGTTTCCCTGCAACATTTTTGTTTGAGACAGGTCTACATCATAACTCTGAGCCAATTCTGATAACTTCTCATGAGCTCGCCTCCCCTTGCGGATGACATCATTTGCTACAAATAACAGTTTCTCTGGCTCATAATTTTCTATTCTTTCCAGAGGCAAGATCCCACTGATTATTTCATCTACCTCAGCCTTCAACCTCATCACGTCCAACAACCTTGCCTTTACCGCAGCCTTGATCATTCCCTGACTCGACGCACTGTTCTGTCTTTCCTTATTGTTATTATGATCTCTCAGCCAAGTCTCTAAATCTGTGGCATCTAGAACATGTTGGTTTCTAGTGACTCCCTGACTTGCACTTGCTTCTGAGGTCACACCTACTGGTCCCCTCACTGGAGTTTCCCACATCCTCAAGTCTGAGCTCGTGTTCACCATGAGTATAGATCGTATAGTACTAGAACCGATGAGTATTCCTGAAGGATCAGCAGTCGCAGGTAAAGGGCTACTAGACTCTACAGACACTAAGGACGGACCGTTTTCGCTTGTGTTCCCGGTTCCCCCAATCCAGTTTCCAACACTGACTGTTGCTGACTAGAGTTTCCCAATGAGCTCGGGTCGTACACAGAGACAACAGGACCAAAAGTGACCAGTACTGTAAGAGCTTCCGGTAACCGTGAAGCAGCATTGAATCCTCTTGTTTCTGCAATGCCTAAAATGGACACTCCTGTCCCCTCTACACCTGTTGAGATGCTTCCCACCACCCCTTCGCTAGGACCAGTCTGAGATGCTGACACACTTTCCATGTTCCCTGTAATTGCCAGTTCTCGCCTTCCCTCCTCTGAGTGTGGGCTGTAAGCTGGCGAAGGCTCCGATAACAACCTATCCAACAAGATGTAGTTCGTATCACTCCCATCATTTCCATGTTCCCCTCCATTCCTATTCTGAGAATCTCCCTCTCTCACCAGCATTGGATACAACCTTTCTCCTTCAATGGTGTCTATCCTCCATCTCTTAAGTTGTGCGTCCAATTGTGCTTCCTGATATGCCCTCATAAACTTCTTCATCTTTCCTTGGAATCTCTCCCTGTTCTTTGCATGTGCCTTTTGCATCCATGCTTCTAATGCCTCAAATTGTGTTGGTCTAGGCAAAGGCCGCAGCGCAAACATCACTCCTCACAACTGGTGCAACACCTCCAACCGAAATGAACCATAGAGTGGAAATGCCAAATCCTCTTCTTTTTCAGTGATCTTGTGCCAATTTTGAAGCCAAATTATAGTATGGAGTCCTACTTTTGTTGCCATATAGTGTGCTGAAGTATCCTCGGGTGGCGCTTATTTGCCCACTTGAGTAACGACTCCCTGATCCCCCCTGAACAGATCTTGCAATACCCTAAAACAATGCATGATTTAATCAAAATTTTCCTCTTGACGGACAAGATTTCCATACTCACAACTTCCTGATGACTACCAACCAATCCCAGCGCGGCGTTACATCAACCAACCTATCGTAGCGCGGCACACTCTGACGTCACCATTACTCCTTGCAGCGGCTCAACTTCCTTCACAATTTCTCCATCTACGTTCACTCACACAATCATCTTAAACTCCGTAATTGTCTTCCATCTACAAGATCGATAGAATTCAGTCATCCAAGAACATTCACACACGGCAACCATCGATCTGCGTTGGTCACCCAAATCAGTATAGTTCACCTCTGTACACAAGGTTTACCAAACGATTCCCATACATCCCATTCACACAAAGTTCATTGTCTTAGGTGGAATTGTAAATGACTTCTCACGACAACTCCTCAAATCTCCGGTCAGACAATTACAATAACTCTGTGTCTTCTACACCATTTAATATATCCCAGGATCTTAGGGCACCTCCGGACCTGCATCTCAAATCTCAATTCTTGGACCACGTCTGGCCCAAAACCACATTCACTCGACTCTCACACAAACTCCACCAGACATAATGCAATCACTTAATTCCCGCAATCTATCACATGATGCATTCCTATTGATACTCACTCCTCCGTTCACCGGTATTCCCGCTGCACCATCAAGCGCCATCAGTCTCCGCCAAGGTCCGTCGCTCTCTGTTCTCGACCATTGGGCTCTATCTTGGGGCTCTGGGGTTCTAAGTCTCTTTTCTAGATTTTTCTGGATTCTTCCCCCCGCTTCATGTGAGAACCATCCTACACTGCTGCCAACTGAAGGAGTCAGACAAGAATGTTCTAGATCTGCTCTAGATCCTAGAGCCGATGGTACTTTTTCTCAGCATGAGAGCGTGGAGGGGAAAGAAATCATTAACAATGTCAATCAATTCAGTTGCAGTTCTCTAGGCCCATAATAATCACATACTAATAAATAAGGTTAGTTCATTTATTACAAAGCCAAAAACAACTGGACATACAGACACCTCAATATGAGGGTGTAGAGATACATTGGAACCAATACAAAGCCAAATCTCCAAATAAGGTTAAGGCGGTGCAACATGCACAAGATAATTAATTCAAGAATCAGGATACAAAAGATCAGGGAACAGGTATCCAAATTCACCTGCAACGAGGGTTGATTGAAATAAAGCATTAACCGATCCCTACACTAGCACTAACGTGGCATCCCAAATTAAGCATTCTTTGGGGTAGGATCAATTAAGGTGTCAGTGTGTGGAGTCCTTCTCAGAAGTCTCTCCACTTCAGTTGGGTCAAGTAGCATAAAGCTATTGAGACAGAGCTTGTTCTAAAATGCTCTCTCTCCAAAGGCAGAGATGAAGTGGGGCTCTTTCCCTACTTACAATACTACAAATATCTCAGGTGTCTTCCCATGATTCCTTTCAGGTCACGCAATCTGATCAGGCCACATCCTCATAGGTAGTTTTCCATGGGATGACGATTACTCCCAAACAGTAGCGCAATGACCTTGATTCCCAGGCCTTCTCCGGTGACAAAATACAACAGTTCTCCTTATCAGTGTTAGATCCCAACGTATCCTCTTCTCTCCTTGCCTAACTCCTAAAACAAAGATATTATTCTAACAAACAAGGGCGCTTCTTCCACCTGCAACATAAACGTGAAAAAGAACAGAATCTAACATGCACATGGAATTCGACTATTAATTCAAATGCAGAAGCTTCCAGGGAAAATGCATTTCAGGCCTACAAATTCAGATCACAAAAAATACTCCACGAGACCATGGGACGGTCAAAGAATGAGACAGGGAAGTTACAAATGTGAAGACATGAGCCTATACCCACCAGGGAGTGGGGAAGGAAAGAATTCCTTTTGTTTTAGTTACCCTCACACACCCTAGTGGTGTCATGCTTCATCATCGGGTCACCCTGACGCCTAAAAGTCAGGGTGGGCTCGACCATATTCCAGGGAGCTCTTAGTGAGAATATTGGCCAGGGGGAGATAAAGATTAAAAATCCTCAGACAGATCCCGGTATCCATTTATTGGTGGTTCTGTCTGGGATGTTAAAAATGAATAAAAAGGGTCAATGGGAGTGTTATGGTCCTATGACCCTAGTTCCAACATGTTTCAGTCCATAGAAGGCCTTGTAGGTCCCGGACTTTCTTCAGGGCAGAGAAGCAAATCCTCCCTGGAAAAAGCAGTTGAAAGGAAGTCCCTATCCTGCTATTAAGTAAGGGCGGATAGCTGCTCCTTACATCCAAGTACACAGATAATTAATCTGATAATAGGTTAGTTTTCCATCAAGCCCGGGGACCCAGACCTACTAGGTTATGCTGCGGGACAGGTCCCTTGATGCAAGTGTGACTAAAGGGCTACCCCATTACCTCTGGAGGTCCCCAGTGACGTAACTCCCCTCCCAACTAGGGATGGAAAAATAACCTATTATCAGATTAATTATCTGTGTACTTGGATGTAAGGAGCAGCTATCTGCCCTTACTTAATAGCAGGGTAGGGACTTCCTTTCAGCAAAAGACACACAATTGATGGACGGAATGCAGAACAAATCAAAACATTCACCCCCAGTCAAGAGATCTGGGTTAAATCCATCATTCTTTTGCTCACCATGCCACCCCAGTTTGGACCTGGCCATATGCAAATTACTCTTGACCCTGTGCCTCATGGGAACAGTCCAGCCCGAACTGCCAAGTCAGGTCCTCCCTGGACCGGAAACAAGCATCCTAGGACCGGTTTCGGGGTTTCACCCCTCTTCAGCCAGGATAGCTTGATTCCAGTGGCACAGTGAGCCTAGGACCCACGTCTGGGCATACCTGGCACACTTAGGGCGAGAAAGCAAAAGACACACAATTGATGGACGGAATGCAGAACAAATCAAAACATTCACCCCCAGTCAAGAGATCTGGGTTAAATCCATCATTCTTTTGCTCACCATGCCACCCCAGTTTGGACCTGGCCATATGCAAATCAGTCTTGACCTGGTGCCTCATGGGAACAGTCCAGCCCGAACTGCCAAGCCAGGTCCTCCCTGGACCGGAAACAAGCATCCTAGGACCGGTTTCGGGGTTTCACCCCTCTTCAGCCAGGATAGCTTGATTCCAGTGGCACAGTGAGCCCAGGACCCACGTCTGGGCATACCTGGCGCACTTAGGGCGAGAAAGCAAAAGACACACAATTGATGGACGGAATGCAGAACAAATCAAAACATTCACCCCCAGTCAAGAGATCTGGGTTAAATCCATCATTCTTTTGCTCACCATGCCACCCCAGTTTGGACCTGGCCATATGCAAATCAGTCTTGACCCTGTGCCTCATGGGAACAGTCCAGCCCGAACTGCCAAGCCAGGTCCTCCCTGGACCGGAAACAAGCATCCTAGGACCGGTTTCGGGGTTTAACTCCTCTTCAGCCAGGATAGCTTGATTCCAGTGGCACAGTGAGCCCAGGACCCATGTCTGGGCATACCTGGCGCACTCAGGGCGAGAAAGCAAAAGACACACAATTGATGGATGGAATGCAGAACAAATCAAAACATTCACCCCCAGTCAAGAGATCTGGGTTAAATCCATCATTCTTTTGCTCACCATGCCACCCCAGTTTGGACCTGGCCATATGCAAATCAGTCTTGACCCTGTGCCTCATGGGAACAGTCCAGCCCGAACTGCCAAGCCAGGTCCTCCCTGGACCGGAAACAAGCATCCTAGGACCGGTTTTGGGGTTTCACCCCTCTTCAGCCAGGATAGCTTGATTCCAGTGGCACAGTGAGCCCAGGACCCACGTCTGGGCATAACTGGCGCACTTAGGGCGAGAAAGCAAAAGACACACAATTGATGGACGGAATGCAGAACAAATCAAAACATTCACCCCCAGTCAAGAGATCTGGGTTAAATCCATCATTCTTTTGCTCACCATGCCACCCCAGTTTGGACCTGGCCATATGCAAATCAGTCTTGACCCTGTGCCTCATGGGAACAGTCCAGCCCGAACTGCCAAGCCAGGTCCTCCCTGGACCGGAAACAAGCATCCTAGGACCGGTTTCGGGGTTTCACTCCTTTTCAGCCAGGATAGCTTGATTCCAGTGGCACAGTGAGCCCAGGACCCACGTCTGGGCATACCTGGCGCACTTAGGGCGAGAAAGCAAAAGACACACAATTGATGGACGGAATGCAGAACAAATCAAAACATTCACCCCCAGTCAAGAGATCTGGGTTAAATCCATCATTCTTTTGCTCACCATGCCACCCCAGTTTGGACCTGGCCATATGCAAATCAGTCTTGACCCTGTGCCTCATGGGAACAGTCCAGCCCGAACTGCCAAGCCAGGTCCTCCCTGGACCAGAAACAAGCATCCTAGGACCGGTTTCGGGGTTTCACCCCTCTTCAGCCAGGATAGCTTGATTCCAGTGGCACAGTGAGCCCAGGACCCACGTCTGGGCATACCTGGTGCACTTAGTTGTTTTTGCATAGGGACTTCCTTTCAACTGCTTTTTCCAGGGAGGATTTGCTTCTCTGCCCTGAAGAAAGTCCGGGACCTACACGGCCTTCTATGGACTGAAACATGTTGGCACTAGGGTCATAGGACCATAACACTCCCATTGACCGTTTTTATTCATTTTTAATATCCCAGACAGAACCACCAATAAAGGGATACCGGGATCTGTCTGAGGATTTTTAATCTTTATCTCCCCCTGGCCAATATTCTCACTAAGAACTAGCCCACCCTGACTTTTAGGCGTCAGGGTGACCCGATGATGAAGCATGACACCACTAGGGTGTGTGAGGGTAACTAAAACAAAAGGAATTCTTTCCTTCCCCACTCCCTGGTGGGTATAGGCTCATGTCTCCACATTTGTAACTTCCCTGTCTCATTCTTTGACCGTCCCATGGTCTCGTGGAGTATTTTTTGTGATTTGGTGTAGAAACACGGGAGGATATACTCCAACATGAAAAATCCTCTCAGCCCTCTCGGCACAGGGGAAGTGTCCCTTTCCCTGCTGTTATAGTCTTATCGTACTACAAATTCAGATACCATAAGAGAAAAGAACATGGGCTTCACAAAGTTATATAGAAATTGAGACATATACGGTTAATAATTTCATCTACATATAAAACGACACAATTAATAAACACATACAATTATAAAATGATTGTCAGTTGCACAACACAAGTGTTTTCCTGTTAGTGTTCAATGCTGGTTACATTTGATTTTCTATGGAATTCTTCATGTATTCTACATTTTGGCCTACACACATCACATTCATGTTATCACATTACAAGATCCTAACACTTAAGTTAACACGACAAAAGATTATATGCGGATGCAATCTACGCGTGTGATTATAAAGCACCCCTACAATGAAAAATGGATTTGCACTACATCAAAGTCTTGGTAAGTCTTTCTTTAAAGTCACCAGAACTGTCACAATCAAACATTAACTTACTACCCTCCTTCTCATAGTCTACATAGCCTGTGCTCCATTCCAACACCTGAATCTGTAATCCAAGACATTGGTGAGGATCTCTCAAGACCAACCTGTGCTGCTATATTCCCAACCACCAAACCCTCTTCTTCCAGTGTGGACTTGCTCACACCGAAGTGATAAGTCCCCAAATACTTGGTGTTGTGCATTATCACCAACCCTCTGTCTATTGCCTTGCACACAGAAATAAACTCCCATCAACTGAAAACATATCTTTTCTAAAAACAAAAGGTGTTAAGTCTTGGCTTGTTATCACCTAATGAACATTGCCTATAGATGTGCACCTATGAGGGACAATATAAATGTAGATAGAAGTAGTATGTGCTTTGTATGTTAAAAGGACTGGTTTGTTCATAATCACTTCCCACATAAAGATCTCTAACTTGCTCAGAGAACGTCACCTGCCTTTTATGTGGTCATTAGCCTTGGATCCTCTTCAAACAAAAGTACATTGATCCTGGTCGCAACAGCGAGATGTGTCGGTGATGCCCACGCAGGTGAGGTGTTGCGCTGAATTTTTTCACACAACTTTGGTTACGCGTTGGTTCCGTGAGTGAAGCGTCGGTCCCGAAGTGCGGCAGTTCTGAATGCAATGTGCGGGGTTTCTCCTCGTTGTAGAGGTGATGAGTCAATCTTCTCCACGCATTGGTGTCTATGCGTCGGTTCCGAAGCGATGGTTCCGAGTAAGATGCAGTGGTTCCGATTACGATGCCTCTGTCCAGTTCCTACAACAGCGCCAATTCTGCTCTTCCAGCAGTGGATCCATCGGTCCCACTGGAGCAAACCCTAGGCCCAGTTCCAAGAGTCCAGGACTGGGGTGGTACCACTTGGAGGGCAAACTCACAAGCAGATGAGCCCAAGGGTTCTAAGCCTTTTGAGTCCCTGAGACTTAGGCAACAGAAGGCAAGCCAGCAAGCCCTTGGAGTCACTCTGGGTTCAAGTGACGCAGGTCCATTCCTTCTCACCCAGGCAGAGAGAGAGAGAGAGCAGGCAGAAGGCAGCAACGCAACACAGCAAGGCAAGAGTTCAGCAAACAGCAGCTCCAGCAGAGTGGCAGTCCTTGAGCAGCACAGCTGATCCTCTTCTTCCTGTTAGATTGGTCACACTTCCACAGGTGCACTGATTTGGTAGTGCCAGAGGTCCAGTACTTATACCAAGTGGTGCCTTAGAAGTGGGGGGGACTTCAAAGAAAGCTTTGAAGTGCACAGATGCTCTCACGTTCCTGCCCTGGATCCAGACACACTACAGGGGGGTGATCAGTCTTTTTTGTGGGGACAGGACTGAGCCCTTTCAAGTGTAAGTGTCAGCTCCTCCCTCTCATCCTGCTCAGAATGGCCAATCTGCATGCAGATGAGCATTCAGGCACACCTACCCTTCCTTTGTGTGCGACTGTCTAGAGGGAATGCAGGAAGCCAGTCGTCACCCACCTCAGATGTGTATTCCAGAGACAGGCAGATGGCATCAAATGACTAAAGCAAGTAAATTGCAACTTTCTAAAAGTGGCATTTGCAACAGTGGAATTTAAAATCCAGCTTCACCATAAGTTGTGATTTTAAACTGCGAGTTCAGTGACACTAAACTTGAAAAGTCCATCTCTTCATGATTGGGAGTTACACTTAAAAGATGTAATAAAGTGACACTAAACTTGAAAAGTCCATCTCTTCATGATTGGGAGTTACACTTAAAAGATGTAATAAGGTTACCAATGTTATCCCATGGGAGAGGTAGGCCTTGCATTAGTGACAAACTAAATTGGGAGTCCTAACGCCAGCAAAGACAAGGTCAGCAAGATGTAGGGAGGCAGGCAAAACGTTGGGGGATGACCACCCTAAGGCTGTCAGGCCTAACACCACCAATATGCAGAGAATTATCATCATTATTCCAGGGTCAGCACCACACCGTGTCAACATTATATCTTGTGTGGGCTCTGTTCAACAAGTGATAGCTCCTGGATGGGGGGAGAAGTGGTGCACTATGAGTTCTTGCAGTCAAGTCGGCACTGGGGAGACACGCTTCCATGTAGTGTCACCACAAACATCAGTATCTAATAAATAGGGCAACCAAATAAACCTAAAGGAATATTAGTCAATTAAGTCTAAAAAAAAACAGCGGTTCCATTTGAATTTATTGTTGGGTATTTAACATTTCCTAAGTTGCAAAGTGCCAAAGATACAACAAATGTTTTTTTTTTTTTAAAGTTACCCACTCGAGCGCGAAGCCTGGGTTTTAAATAGCAGATCATATGTTTTAAATAATACGTCACATGAAATTTCTGTTATTTTGTTTGGGTTATAGATTCTCATATCATTTCTGCATTGCTTGTGGTCTGCAACTTTCACCTGCTGGAACACTTTATTATTCTATCGATCTTTTATGTATGATGCTCAGATGAAATTGGATAATGTCTCAAAAAGGTAACTTTGGAAAAAAAACTTTTGATGTACTATTTCCATTATTATGAGCAAGAGGGTGGTAGATGGGATTAAAGTATATGTATTTCTTTGGTGTTGAAGACCCATCACACTTCCACATCTTTGTAAGGACTGCTTCATAGTGCCAACGACTCCCTAGAAGAGATCAAACCACACTTACAGGCCTTAATGCCCACAGGGTCCCCCATGGATTTTGCACTAGTATGGCTTTTCAGAAGGCACACCCATTGTACGCATTTCTCATCTGTCAACCGATTAAAAGCTCCATCAAAGAAAGCCATGTTCCAAACCACCTGAAAAAGGCACATCTGTAAATTACTAAACTAGATCTTAATGTGTGTTAAAATTGTATACCTGTGACCAACAGGCTAGTGTTAGAATATTGTTGCCACTCAATTGCAACTTAATTTTGTCAGCAACTGCCTTTCTAATTGCAAATCAGAATCCTCCTTACCATGACACAGAAAGAGCTCTCATTGGAATTTGGCACAGTACTCTCAGATTTGCAGATCAAGAGGCTAGCTGCTTGTTTGTTTATGCTGTACCTGCATATGGTATTTCACACTGCGGACCAATCTACCTTATTGAGCAAGCTGGCCAAGGTGACAAATGCCAGAGCATTAAATGTTTCAGTCTTTTTCTGCCTCATCAGACCAAAACGGTCCCTTTTGTCTTTTTCCTCTCACAGGATTATAGCCCACGCTATGGAGTCCCTTAAGGTTCCCAGTTGTTGCCTGCCCTACTAACTTCTCTGAAAAATTCACTTTTGCAGTTCTCCAGAAAACTGACTGAATGGATTACAATAATCTTCAATTCAACACCACTGAGTCGGAGATTATTATAATCTGAGCTAAGAAGATGTGCCAGTCTTCAAACATTCCCCACCCCATAAATCTTTAAGCAAATTGTGGCCTCATCAAAGGTTAGGATATTGAGGGGCATATTTCTGAGCCCTGTTGCGTCGCACTTGCACCATGCAACGTGGTTCAAGCTTGACGCAACTCAAAAATCAGATTTGTGAAGCCACACAAGGCCATCTTGTGTGTCTCTGAGTAACTTCATAAATCTGGAGTAACGCGATGCAATGCAAATCGCTGCCTTGTATTACCCTGCCCTGAGAAGGCGTTCCATGGGCGCTGCGTGGATCTTCCCACGCAGGTGCCATGGTTTTTAATGCATTCCCAGATTTACCAGAACTGGTAAACCTCAGAATGCGCCAAAAAGATACGCCTTCCCAGGGTAGTCGTAATGTGGAGGAATATATTTCTCCTCGTTACTATCTCTTTCTATGTGTGCTGCATTCTGCAGCACACATAGATGGAGGAATATGCCTCTCAGGATTGTTTTCATGCAGGAAGGTGTCCCTTCCTGCACAAAAACAATCCTACATGCAACACAAGCACCGTTGTACCATGTTGGAACGGTGCCTGTGTTGGTGGTAGGCAGCCAAAATAGCACCAGCGCAGGGACAAGGACAGGAATGTGCCATATTCTTTTAAACACTGGTCATTCCTGCTCTTTCCCTGTGATGCAGCACAGCGCAGCAAGGTGCTTTGCTGTGCTGCACCACATCCTCATAAATATGCCTCTAAGTTTGGTGCTGCCATGACTCTCAGCGTCCAAGTAGGAACAGTGGTAAGTAGCTGTTTCTCCAATTCACAAAATTAAGGCTAATCCTGAATCTTGTCCCCTAATCACAAAACATTTGCGCTTCGGGATGGAATTAGATAAAGACTACATGACTGTAAATTCCTCTATTCTGGTTTACTGACTAGCCAGATAAGTGTCTTACTACAAGGTCAAAAGGCAGTCATAAGTCTCATTGATGGAGATGGGAAGAGGGAAGGCCTATTTCGGGCATTACAACCAAATGACTTCTAGTTAGAGACAGAATTATTTCAATGGATTGTTAGGTGTTTAATTGTTTGGACAACTTATTCCACCATATCTGACCAGTCGCATCTCACCATACCATCAAATAAGAAAGCTTCAGAGCCAAGACAAAAGTTACTCTTTATCCTCTTAGCCAAGAATAAGTTCAAAGAGGCAGAACTTTTTAGTTCAAACACCAAGCTTCAACAACCTTCTGACATTCCTTTTGCAGAGGTCCTAGCCTAAAAAAGACACCTATGATACGCATAATTTACAACATTGAGATTGGTTTCAAGAATGAAAGCAAAATAATAGTATAGCTAGACAGACAGACCGATCGATCAGGTACATCAGGTAGTGTAAATACTTTAAAGTGTAACTTGAATGATGCTGTTCTGCTTGGAAATATGCTACTTTGAGATCTAGGTTAGAAAAACATTGAACCTTGCCTAACGCTCCACCAACATCTCAACATGTGGCAACAAGAATCAAATTCTCTGTTCAGAGTCCGCAAGTACATACATAATTACATTTTACTCAAAGCCTCACGAACTGTCACCGTAGGGCAAAACTACACTGCTTTGACTACTCCGTCCTCTCCAAATCATTAAGTTCTTCTCGCACAGATCCCCGAAGGCACATTTCACACTACAGGCCTGATTCACGAAAAAAATGTGAACGTATGGGTGGAGATTTATAGCTTCACCTGAACATAATTTAAAAAAAAAATCAGTTCACAAACATTCCCAGAAGTAAGCGTTGAAAGCCATGCTTTCCATGCTGTGGCAGAATATCATTTGGCACGTCCCGAGCTCCCATTCCCCAGTACAGAAAACTCCATAGCATTTACTTGAGCATAGGGGAAATGCCGTGGGTATGCACATTTTTTCTTCTTTTATTTTTTTATTTTTAAAGAAAACATTGTTTACCTTAAAGAATGTTCTTTCATAGTATCCCCACCAAATCTGGTGGTGATCTGTTCCCCTTCGCATCATGGAAAGGGAGTTACTCTAGCCTGGAGTAAATTTCCGAACATTTCCAGGGTGTGAACTTTGTAAATGCCTAAAAACATACATGTTTGTGAAGACTCACAAATTTACAAGGCAAACCACGCCTTTTCATAGGCACTTTATGCATCTTACATGGGATTCAGTACTCCACATTTCTCTGCACTGGTGGTGGACAAATTTGCAGTAGTAAATCCATTTACACCTGCCAGGTATCACTTTGTGAACTGCTGGCAGATGTAAATGGTGGCATTTTTAGCTATAAACATGTGTTCAAGGTCAAAGATACCTTTGTGGGTCAGACCCGATAGGTTTAGCTAGTGCAGCCTGTTTTTTCTCCTTCACACATCCTATTTCTCCATGAAGACGTCAGGGAACAAATCCACTTCAGGGAACGTGCTGTCACCTGGTCTCCTTTACCAACACATTACACCTGAATTTTATGCTTCTTTTTATGAATCTCAACTGTATCCCTATCTGAAATTCTATCAAGATAAGCTCATGACCCTATATCCCCCACACTTGCTTACCCTTCCTTAAACAAGCTTAAAGCATTAAAGTATACATAGCTCTCTACCCTACCACCACATGTACTGATCTATCTTACGCATATATTATACTGTATGGGCCCTTTTCCTCTATGAATGTTCCTTCACCACCAGCTCAATCACTATCACCTTTCTAATTCTTTATTATCCTCACTCCATCATTGTGCTTAGGAACATCTGGCAAAATGTCTCCCCCTTCTTCATGATTTGCACATTACTTTGTGTCCCAGACAGTGAAAGGTGGATGCAAAATGCTGTAGTATAGCATGGAAACATACTATACATGCCCTCACCCAAACAATTCTTCCTTGTTTGAAAATTAGAGTTGTATTTCCACTTCTTACATATCTTTAAATTTACAGGTAGCACGCAAGCCTCTCAAAGCTATTGTAAACCATTCCATTTCATCTCCAGGTGCTGTTACTTCATAACAAAATGACACTCCTTAAAGCTATCCTTAATAAAAAAAAAATGGAATTAACCTTTGGATTAAAATGTTTGTCTATCTTTCTAAGGCATCCCTCATAATTGTTCATTGCCTCAATTTGCATTTCCTCCACTCCTAAGTCTGGTAAGCTTCAAATACATGAAATCTATCAGCTCCCAAACAATGAATAAAAAAAAGTTGTTTTCCTTTCTGTTCCAAAATTTAGCTAACACATCACAGTCACATAATGCACAAATACTTTTTGGGGGGCGTGGCTTGCAGCCCAAGATGGAGGTCGCACAAGCGACGAGCTCCGGGTCCGGGGCGCCTAATCCGAGTAATTATCCGCAACCTCTTCGTGATCGAGTGGCTGGCAGAGTCACCGGGCATGGCGGAATGCAGGGAGATTGCAATAAGTGAGCGCTGAGGGGCTGCAGTGGACGTTGGCCCGAGTTCGGCCCGAAGTGAATTTCAGTGACGCGGCGGGCCTGAGGAGTGGGAGTGGCCTATTGGCAAAGCGGACTCTCCTGGGACTAGACCAGCGGAGGAGAACCCGCAGGCGGCGTGCGTGTGCACGCAAGGCCCCGGATCTGGGCCTGGAGGTGAGCGCCCAGCAGTGGAGATCGGAAGGGGCCGACATCACCCAGGTGTGTGCTGCACTGCGGGAGATGGAGTGTGTCACCCCCGGTGATGTTGTGAAGCCGGGGGAGACACTCCTTTGAGCAGTGGTGGCGGGCCCACTGGATGGGCACAGGTCTGTCTCCCCTCCCCCATCGGCCTTACTTCATTGGGCCTGGAGCTTCAACGACGGAGACGCTCTCCTGAGGATGCGATCGAGCGCATAGGGAGGGCCTGCCTCACGGACGGTTCCCCCCCTGCAGGCGGTGAGTGCCCCCCCGAAGTGCACAAAGAGGTGTTCCGCCGCAGCGGGCCCCGGGACCTGAGATCGGTGTGGGGCCTGCTGGGGGTTTCCCGGGCGGATCCGACCGGCCTGATTTGCCTGGAGTCGTCTCTCAGGAAGCAGGGGAACCAGCGAGGACCTGACTGGACGTCTGAAGCAGGCATTTGCGGCACCCGCGAGGCCGTTTCTCGCTTCCCTCTGCCTGGGGCCCCCCTATTGGGTGCAGTATTGATAATGCCGTGAGGCCATAACCTAATATCGAGTGTGAGGGGGGCACCCTTGCTAGTGAACTTTGCAAGTGGCGGGGGACCCTCCCTGGGCCGACTGATCAGACAGGAATGCAGCAGTTGGCATAGTACTGTCACCGCATTGGACCTCAGGAACTGTGACAAATGCGGGGCCCACTGGGGACGTGCAGGTGAAGATTACAACATTTGGGCAGAAATAGAGACGCCCTTCTCCCCCCCCCAGACATAGCGGTGTTCTTTTAGGGGCAAGCTCGTGGGGTGACTGGACGTGGTCCAGCGTAGTAGCGCCCCTACAAATAGTGAAAGGCTTACAACAATTCCGGGTGCACCTGTGGGGGTGTAGAGGAATATATTGAAGTGTCCCCTGTGGGGGCCCAGGTGCTGTGGTTGGAGTGTGGCCTGGAAGAGGCATCCTGTTGTGTGGAGCCACCAATGTCGTTAAGTGCAGATGGTGCCCAGTCGGTGGTGATACGGTGAAGTACTACTGGGATGGAACCCCGGCAGCCATGAGAGACTGGGGGTTGTACAACGGCGAGGACAAACGGTTGCAGTGCTTGGATTAATGTGTTGACCTAACGTTTAAGTGCATAATATATAACCAACCTAAACACTAATAATCATGGGCAGGGGGAAGACTAGAACGACCTCAAGTTCCGGGAGGGCTGGATCTCGCTCGCTGCCTTCGGATACCTCTTCCGGACGCTCTCGGCAGATGGAAGAGGGGGCCACACCTGATCCCCCAGTGGATAAACTGGACATGATCCTGAAAGAAATTCGCGATTCCCGATCGAAAACTAATTGAGCACAATCTCAGTGGAACTTAATCTGCTTATAGACGATCATAGAAAGCTGTCAGATAAGGTCAAGACCACAGAGCAAATATTGGACACGGTGGTACCTCAAGTGAAAGAGCATGACGAACAATTGAAACAAATGCGCCAACAAATAGAATCCTGACAAGCCTATGTGGACGATGCAGAGGGGGGGTGAGATGCAACAATCTCAGGATTGTGGGTCTTCCTGAGGGAACGGAGGGCCCCCAACCCAACAATTTATATAGAAGAGTGGCTGAAGTCTACTGTGGCCCCTACAGGTTTATCCACACATTTTACTGTTTAACGAACCCACCGAGTCCCCATACGTCGACCAATACCTGGGTCAAACCCCCGTCCAATATTGGCCAGGATTCTGAACTATAGAAACCGGGATCACGTGTTGCAGGTGACAAGGGACAATGGCCCACTACAAGTAGATAATGCAAGAATCTCCATATTCCCGGACTACACACTGGCAGTTCAGCGTAAACGCTTTTCATTAATGGAAGTCAAAGCAAAGGGGCGGCGGGCCTTACATTTGCACTGCTTTTCCTAGCCAAACTGAAAATTAATTACAATCCGCGTTCTCTATTTTTTGATACGCCAGACAGTGCATGGGATTGGCTAGACAGGAACTTCCCTGATGTATTGCCTGATAGACGTCCGGAGACAATGCCGCCGAAATCACAACGTGGCCCCCGGAGGCGCAGAAAAGGCCTCATCACGCAGAGCAAAGGATCCAGTCCCCCACCTCACCAACGGATCACTGACAGAATATCGACAACACTAATATCGACCTACAGAAATATCGGGACATAAATATCGTTGTCAAAAATATCGACCTCCTATCTTCATAATGGTAAGTACAAAAATATCGGAAAAAAATATCGTTGTTAAAAATATCGAAGTACAAAATATCGTTTTTTTTATATGTATTATAAATAATGTAAACAAAATTAAAATATACATTTTACTTAAAAAAATATTTAGATTTATTTGTAAATTTTAACAATTATAAGTAATAAATGTAATTTAAAAATAAATTAAACATACATATATAAAATGTAATATATATATATATTTACTTAAAAATAATTAATAAATAATAATTTTAATTAATTATAAAATGTTAGAACTATATTAATAAATAAGGATAAATATATATATACATACACCTGTAACATAAAAAAAAATTATAATATAAATTAAAATATTAAAATATGTAATATTTTTTAAACCTACATTTTAAACTACATTTAGTGCAACAGTAGGGAAAGAGTTGGATAGTGGAGGGTAAAAAATTACTATTCCCACTCCAGCGAGTGCAACAGTAGGGAAAGTGTTGGATAGCGGAGGGGAATAATTTACTATTCCCACTCCAGCGATTGCAACTGTAGGGAAAGTGTTGAATAGCGGAGGGGAATAATTTACTATTCCCACTCTAATGAGTGCAACAGTAGGGAAAGTGTTGGATAGCAGAGGGTAAAACATTACTATTCCCACTCCAGCGAGTGCAACAGTAGGGAAAGTGTATGATAGCGGAGGGGAATAATTTACTATTCCCACTTCAGCGAGTGCAACAGTATGGAAAGTGTTGAATAGCGGAGGAGAATAATTTACTATTCCCACTCCAATGAGTGCAACAGTAGGGAAAGTGTTGGATAGCGGAGGATAAAAAATTGCTATTCCCACTCCAGCGAGTGCAACAGTAGGGAAAGTGTTGGATAGCGGAGGGGAATAATTTACTATTCCCACTCCAGCGAGTGCAACAGTAGGGAAAGTGTTGGATAGCGGAGGGGAATAATTTACTATTCCCACTCCAATGAGTGCAACAGTAGGGAAAGTGTTGGATAGCGGAGGGGAAAAAATTACTATTCCCACTCCAGCAAGTGCAACAGTAGGGAAAGTGTTGGATAGCGGAGGGGAATAATTTACTATTCCTACTCCAGCGAGTGCAACAGTAGGGAAAGTGTTGGATAGCGGAGGGAAAAAAATTACTATTCCCACTCCAGCAAGTGCAACAGTAGGGAAAGTGTTGGATAGTGGAGGGATAAACATTACTATTCCCACTCCAGCAAGTGCAACAGTAGGGAAAGTGTTGGATAGCGGAGGGATAAAAATTACTAGTCCCACTCCAGCAAGTGCAACAGTAGGGAAAGTGTTGAATAGCATAGGGGTAAAAATTACTATTCCCACTCCAGTGAGTGCAACAGGAGGGAAAGTGTTGGATAGCGGAGGGAAATAATTTACTATTCCCACTCCAATGAGTGCAACAGTAGGGAAAGTGCTGGATAGCAAAGGGGATAAAATTACTATTCCCACTGCAGGGAGTGCAACAGTAGGGAAAGTTTTGGATAGCGGAGGGGTACAAATTACTATTCCCACCCCAATGAGTGAAACAGTAGGGAAAGTGTTGGATAGCGGAGGGAAATAATTTACTATTCCCACTCCAGCAAGTGCAACAGTAGGGAAAGTTCTGGATAGCGTAGTGATAAAAATTACTATTCCCACTCCAGCGAGTGCAACAGTAGGGAAAGTGTTGGATAGCGGAGGGGTAAAAATTACTATTCCCACTCCAGCGAGTGCAACAGTAGGGAAAGTGTTGATAGTGGAGGGGAATAATTTACTATTCCCACTCCAATGAGTGCAACAGTAGGGAAAGTGTTGGATAGTGGTGGGGAATAATTTACTATTCCCACTCCAATGAGTGCAACAGTAGGGAAAGTGCTGGATAGCAAAGGGGATAAAATTACTATTCCCACTCCAGGGAGTGCAACTGTAGGGAAAGTGTTGAATAGCGGAGGGGAATAATTTACTATTCCCACTCTAATGAGTGCAACAGTAGGGAAAGTGTTGGATAGCAGAGGGTAAAACATTACTATTCCCACTCCAGCGAGTGCAACAGTAGGGAAAGTGTATGATAGCGGAGGGGAATAATTTACTATTCCCACTTCAGCGAGTGCAACACTATGGAAAGTGTTGAATAGCGGAGGAGAATAATTTACTATTCCCACTCCAATGAGTGCAACAGTAGGGAAAGTGTTGGATAGCGGAGGGTAAAAAATTGCTATTCCCACTCCAGCGAGTGCAACAGTAGGGAAAGTGTTGGATAGCGGAGGGGAATAATTTACTATTCCCACTCCAGCGAGTGCAACAGTAGGGAAAGTGTTGGATAGCGGAGGGGAATAATTTACTATTCCCACTCCAATGAGTGCAACAGTAGGGAGAGTGTTGGATAGCGGAGGGGAAAAATTACTATTCCCACTCCAGCAAGTGCAACAGTAGGGAAAGTGTTGGATAGCGGAGGGGAATAATTTACTATTCCTACTCCAGCGAGTGCAACAGTAGGGAAAGTGTTGGATAGCGGAGGGAAAAAATTACTATTCCCACTCCAGCAAGTGCAACAGTAGGGAAAGTGTTGGATAGTGGAGGGATAAACATTACTATTCCCACTCCAGCAAGTGCAACAGTAGGGAAAGTGTTGGATAGCGGAGGGATAAAAATTACTAGTCCCACTCCAGCAAGTGCAACAGTAGGGAAAGTGTTGAATAGCATAGGGGTAAAAATTACTATTCCCACTCCAGTGAGTGCAACAGGAGGGAAAGTGTTGGATAGCGGAGGGAAATAATTTACTATTCCCACTCCAATGAGTGCAACAGTAGGGAAAGTGCTGGATAGCAAAGGGGATAAAATTACTATTCCCACTGCAGGGAGTGCAACAGTAGGGAAAGTTTTGGATAGCGGAGGGGTACAAATTACTATTCCCACCCCAATGAGTGCAACAGTAGGGAAAGTGTTGGATAGCGGAGGGAAATAATTTACTATTCCCACTCCAGCAAGTGCAACAGTAGGGAAAGTTCTGGATAGCGTAGTGATAAAAATTACTATTCCCACTCCAGCGAGTGCAACAGTAGGGAAAGTGTTGGATAGCGGAGGGGTAAAAATTACTATTCCCACTCCAGCGAGTGCAACAGTAGGGAAAGTGTTGATAGTGGAGGGGAATAATTTACTATTCCCACTCCAATGAGTGCAACAGTAGGGAAAGTGTTGGATAGTGGTGGGGAATAATTTACTATTCCCACTCCAATGAGTGCAACAGTAGGGAAAGTGTTGGATAGCGGAGGGTAAAAAATTGCTATTCCCACTCCAGCGAGTGCAACAGTAGGGAAAGTGTTGGATAGCGGAGGGGAATAATTTACTATTCCCACTCCAGCGAGTGCAACAGTAGGGAAAGTGTTGGATAGCGGAGGGGAATAATTTACTATTCCCACTCCAATGAGTGCAACAGTAGGGAAAGTGTTGGATAGCGGAGGGGAAAAATTACTATTCCCACTCCAGCAAGTGCAACAGTAGGGAAAGTGTTGGATAGCGGAGGGGAATAATTTACTATTCCTACTCCAGCGAGTGCAACAGTAGGGAAAGTGTTGGATAGCGGAGGGAAAAAATTACTATTCCCACTCCAGCAAGTGCAACAGTAGGGAAAGTGTTGGATAGTGGAGGGATAAACATTACTATTCCCACTCCAGCAAGTGCAACAGTAGGGAAAGTGTTGGATAGCGGAGGGATAAAAATTACTAGTCCCACTCCAGCAAGTGCAACAGTAGGGAAAGTGTTGAATAGCATAGGGGTAAAAATTACTATTCCCACTCCAGTGAGTGCAACAGGAGGGAAAGTGTTGGATAGCGGAGGGAAATAATTTACTATTCCCACTCCAATGAGTGCAACAGTAGGGAAAGTGCTGGATAGCAAAGGGGATAAAATTACTATTCCCACTGCAGGGAGTGCAACAGTAGGGAAAGTTTTGGATAGCGGAGGGGTACAAATTACTATTCCCACCCCAATGAGTGCAACAGTAGGGAAAGTGTTGGATAGCGGAGGGAAATAATTTACTATTCCCACTCCAGCAAGTGCAACAGTAGGGAAAGTTCTGGATAGCGTAGTGATAAAAATTACTATTCCCACTCCAGCGAGTGCAACAGTAGGGAAAGTGTTGGATAGCGGAGGGGTAAAAATTACTATTCCCACTCCAGCGAGTGCAACAGTAGGGAAAGTGTTGATAGTGGAGGGGAATAATTTACTATTCCCACTCCAATGAGTGCAACAGTAGGGAAAGTGTTGGATAGTGGTGGGGAATAATTTACTATTCCCACTCCAATGAGTGCAACAGTAGGGAAAGTGCTGGATAGCAAAGGGGATAAAATTACTATTCCCACTCCAGGGAGTGCAACAGTAGGGAAAGTGTTGGATAGCGGAGGGGTACAAATTACTATTCCCACCCCAATGAGTGCAACAGTAGGGAAAGTGTTGGATAGCGGAGGGCTATTAATTTACTATTCCCACTCCAATGAGTGCAACAGTAGGGAAAGTGTTGGATAGTGGAGGGGAGAAAAATACTATTCCCACTCCTGCAAGTGCAACAGTAGGGAAAGTGTTGGATAGTGGAGGGGTTAAAATTACTATTCCCACTCCAGCAAGTGTAACAGTAGGGAAAGTGTTGGAAAGCGTAGGGGTATAAATTACTATCCCCACTCCTGCGAATGCAACAGTAGGGAAAGTGTTGGATAGCGGAGGGGTAAAAATTACTATTCCCACAGAACAAAATTCAAATTTAAAAACAAACAAAATATCAACTACAATACAAAATATAATAAAAACCCCAAAAACCAAACAAATATAAAAATTAACAAAACATATAAAAATATTTTAATGTAGCAAAAATCTAAAATTGACATATTTCTTTTTAATTTTTTTAATTTAACAAACAATTTACAAACAAATAAATATTTTTTAATAGAAATTAATCTTAATCAAAAAATTTAAAATTACATAAATGTAATATTTATTTTCCTACCCTATAACACCACACAATTTACAACACACATCTAAATTAAACAAAAAAGTGTACCTCTATAATTAACACAATTAATTATCAATTAATCAAATATTAATAATTATAAAACACACTTAAAAATGTAAAAATTAATATACAAACCAAACGTTACAGCTATTGAACCTAAATCCCCAAACAAAATAAAAACTAAACAATTACCAAAAATATTTATCAATTAATAAATGAATATTAATGATCAAGTATTGAATAATTAATTTAAACTAAATTACTTTCCACCCTCTACCCCAATAAACAACAACACACACCTAAAAATATTTACACAATTTCCATAACTAATTTTACATTAATAAATTAATATCAATTAACAACAAATCATTAATTAATATTTAAAAAATTACTTCCCACCATTTACCTCTATAAACCCCACAACTCACACCTCAAAATTATTACACAATTGGCATGTTTAAATTTTAATTAATTAATTAGCATTAATTAACAAATAATTAATTAATTATAAATAAATTACCTCCCACCATATTCCCCTATGAATGCCACCACCAATTTCGTAAAACATGACACAATTAACATAATTAATTACCAATTTATTAATTAATTAATAACAAGCAAAATATAAATAATTATTAATAAATTAATGCACACAATTAACACTATAAAATACAATTAATTAAATATTATATTAAAAATATTAATGAATGTATTAAAATTAAATTACTTCCCACCCTACTCCCCTATCAACCCAGATCCCGCTCCTAAAAAATAACACAATTAACATAATTACCAATTAATTAATAATAATTAACAACCAATTAATACATAATAAATAATAAATTAATTCCCACAATTACCAATATAAAATATAAAATAAATAAATCTTAATTAATAAAAAATATTAATAAATTAATTATAATTAAATTACTTCCCCCTATTCCCCTATAAACCCACAACCCGCTCCTAAAAAAATGACACAATTAACATATTTACCAATTAATTAATCAATAAAAATGAACAGCCAATTATTAATTAATTAATTATAAATTAATTCCCACAATTAACACTATAAAATCAAAAATAAATAAATACTAATAAATAAAAATTAATTTTCAATTTATTATAATTAAATTACTTCCCACCCTGTTACCCTATAAACCCACAACCCGCTACGGAACTAAAACGCAAAATTTACTTAAAATAAAATTAATAACTTCTAAAAATTTAACACATATATTAAAAAACAAATGCAGTACTTAGACAAAAAATAGAGCACATACATTTAAAATACATACTAAAATACATAACACTAACTAAAAAAACGATATTTTTTACAACTATATTTTTGCAAACGATATTAATTACTTCGATATTTTAGAAAACAATATTTCTTACCTGAAACTCGATATTCTTGACGACGATATTCTTGCAGTCGATATTTATGTATCTCGATATTTTGCACTCGATATTAGTGCAAGTCGACATTTCCTACTCGATATTCTGACTCTTTACCCTCACCAACAGGTAATGGAGGGCAGGCAGGAGGCCCTCCGGTCCGCTGAAGCTCTCCGAGTTACACATCCACCTATCAGTACCAGTCCTTCCGATGAGGCGAACACAGACTCTGACTCAGGAGGTAGTGTGGCATTATTACCATCAGGAACTACGCAGCTCAGCCTTGACCCATTGGGCTGACCCAACAATGTAAAAGGAAGAACTGTGCCTCTGCATAGCTTGAACACACTAAATCAGCCCTATAGTTGGGCCATAACTGGCCCTGGTGACTCTTTAGCCAGCGTATATTGTACAGTAATTAAGATATAATATCTCGCACACACGAAGGGGGTGGTATGTAAGCCCTGTGGCCTGGCCTGTCCTGGGCACTTACACTTATCGTATATTAGTTTCTTTGTGAATTGAGTACGCAGCTTACCCCACAAGCGAAACCAAGAGTTTAAAGTGTATTATGTTGACCTTTTTTGCACAGTTTGGTCGGGCGAAGTTAAATCGTTGGACCCAGTATTGGGATAAGATTGTATTGTTTATATTGTTGCCGCACATTCTGATGAGGATCTGGGGGGGTGGGGGCCGGGGGGTGGGGGATGGGGTTGGGGGGTCTTTACAAATAATAGCTGATGACGCCGGTTACCAAATCTTACACTATTATATCCTGGAATGTTTCGGGGGATGGGGTTGATCCACAAGCGTCACAGAATAGCTGCACAACTCCACTGCCGAAGGGCTCAAATAGTATATCTCCAAGAGATGCATTTAATACCATCAGAGACTAGCAAATTGCAGAAACGTTGGAGAGGCCAACTTTTTGCAACAGCGTATTCCGCCTTTTCTAGAGGGGCCGCAATTTGGATACGGGTGGGAGTCCCCTTTTTCCACAGTGAGAGTAAGATAGACGAACAAGGCAGGTATGTATTAATACGGGGGCCCTAGATGGTATGCAAGTAGTACTAGGCTCCATTTACGCTCCAAATGTGGACCAGGACGCTTTCCTATCGCGGCTATCTCAGGCTCTCTCAGACTGGACTCAATACCCATGGGTCCTGGGTGGGGACTTTAATGCAGTGTTTGATGTGCATCTGGACCGCTCCCATCCCCCTTACCGAACACTAATGCTACAACACAAGCTACTACCCTGACAAGTTGGGCACAGGGGTGGAACCTTTTTGATGTTTGGAGATCACAGCACGTGAATATGCGGGAATATTCCTTCTATTCCCATCCGCATAATTTGCATACCCGTTTGGATCACTTTCTCTGTACACCAGATTTATTCCCGACCATTAACCAGAGTACCTATTTGGGCAAAACCATTTCTGATCACAATCCCATAGAACTGACGTTAAACTGGGGCAGAGTCCCGATGCCTATTCCAACGTGGTGGCTACAGCCATTGCACTTAGAGGATCAAGTGTTCCGCACCACATTAGCCACAACCATTATCAAATATTTTGAAGAAAATGAAGGCACAGCCATGACCAGGTCTGTAGAGTTGGAGGCTTTTAAAGTGACAATACGGGGGGTTTCCATGGGGTCCTTGGTAGGAGCTAGAAGGGAGGTGGTTAGAGATCTAACAACGTTAGAGGATACTTTGCAAGCACTAGAAGTAGCAGCTCAAGCAGACGAGACGGGAGCAGAAAGACTGCAAGAAGCTGGGATAAAGTATGCTGAATTTTTGGAGCGGTTAAGAACGATTGACTTGAATACTTAATCACTACGCACACACGCTGAAGCAGACAGGGCTAGCACATTACTAGCGTGACTGATTAAACCCCAAGCGACTCCTACTCCCACTCTAGCGATATATAATTCCCAGCACATGTTGGTTACTTCTCAAGCCGAAATAAATAGGACTTTTCAGAAACATTATATAAACCTATACACAGCTCCTCCCCTAGATGTGACAGAAGCAACCACACACTTTCTCGGGGAAATTGAACTCCCCTCTATAACGGATTCGAACGCTGAGGAATTGGCAGCCCCGCTTACCTCGACAGAGATCCGCACTGCAATAAAGGCGTTGGCCCGTAATAAGACTCCGGGCTCAGATGGCCTACCTCTTGAATTGTATTCAACTTTTGTGGCGTCATTGACTCCAAAACTATTGCAACTTTATACCACCTCACTTACAGAAGGCACACTGCCCCCCACTACTAGAGAGGCAATAGTCACGTCTTTATTAAAACCGGATAAGGCCCCAACTGATCTCGCATCATATAGACCTTTATCAATACTTAACACCGAATACAAAACACTTAGGAGCCGATTCCGATTCGGGCCGGAAATCTCACCGACCGAGCCGGACCCAAAGAGATTTCCGACCGAATCGGACCCTAGTAGCCCGACCGAACGAGTACGATGCACACGTATGCTATCGGACTCGATTCGGTCGGACTCCCATTGAAGTCAATGGGAGCCGGTCGTACAACGCGTACGCGGGCTCCCATTGACTCAATGGGTGCGAGGCAAACAAGGGCGCCCCCTACAGTGGGTACGCGACGAAGCGACTCGCGCCGTACATGCACAGGTAGGGGGGACCCATGGGTCCCCCATGTGTGCGACTCGCGCGGCTACACATACAGGGGGGTCCGACACGGAACCCCAAAGTGCGGCTCCGACTGCTCTTTGGAGCCGGACTGCGCAAGTCGGTCGGACTGCTCGAGGCGCGCATCGTACTTACCCGGCCGGGGAATGTCTCCATTGTGCGGTGCGAGTCGTGTCCGTGCGAGTCGGTCGGAGCGGTCGGGTTCTGCGAACGAGTCGGTCGGCGATTTCGCGAGCGCACGCATCGTACTCGCTCGCCCGGACACACGTACAAATCGGTCGGGAAATAGGACTCCGAATCGGATCCGGTTAAGCCAAATCCGATTCGGAGCCCTACCGGCCGAGATCGGAATCGGCCCCTTAGTAAAATCTTAGCGTCAAGACTACTCCCCTAACTTCCCAAATTAATACACTCGGTACAATGTGGATTCATACCCAAACGCAGCACTTCACTAAATATTCGCCGTCTTCATGCCCTGATACATGCAGTGGCTGAGACAGTACCACTAGCGGGATGCTTGTCACTAGATGTACGTCAAACGTTCGATACTTTGAGTTGGCCATATATGCTTGCCGTGCTGGCTAAGTTTGGGCTATCCCCAGAATATTGCAGTTGGGTTAAATTGCTTTATACCAATCCCACAGCCCGTGCTAAGACAGGTGCAACTATTTTTCCTGCATATAATATTTATCGTGGAACTCTTTAGGGATGCCCCTTATCCCCCTATTGTTTGTGTTAGCGTTAGAACCCCTAGTGCAACATTTACGATGTATTATGGCCCCATATGGCATCCCAACGGGGTGCAACAACCCACTCAGTATCACTCTACGCTGACGACATGTTACTATATTTTAAAGACCTGAACATGGACATGCAGCCCATAGCAACAGTGTTTTCACAGTTTGGGAACATCTCTGGTCTATGCCTTAATGCCTCAAAATTGGTAGCGTTCTCCTTTTATGACAATTACAATATACCCCATTTGCAGTTTGGCCAAGTACAGTTCAAAGTAGAACCCACGACCTTCAAGTACCTAGGGATACAAATCTACAGGTCCAGTGCAAACACTATAGATGGGAATGTGGTCATGGCTATTAATTCTCTTCTGTCACAGGTGTCATTTTGGACTACCTTGCCATTATCATTGGCAGGCCTATTGGCTGTATCTAAAATGGTCATGCTGCCCAGACTCCTATATCACTTTGTGAACCTTCCTGTTGTCCTCCCGACTTGGATTTTTAAAACACTGGATACCTTGTTGTCATCCTTATTATGGGGAAGGGGGAGGCATAGATTAGCCCTGGCAAAAATGCAACTTCCAAGCACCGCGGGCGGTATGGGGGCTCCTGATTTTAAGACATATTGCATTGTTGGGCAATTGCAATGGCTGGCATATTGGTTAGCAGGCCATAATTTGTTTGAAATTGATTATTCTCCTGAACGGCTACATCGCGGAACACTACAGGCATTGCTGTTCCCTGGAGCGGACAGAATGCGAGATCCCCCTTTCTCTTGCATATTGCACTACACTATTGGAAACAGGCGTTAAAATATGCAAAAGTGCCTAACCCATATGCCCCAAATATTCCTCTTTGTGGCCTACCCACCCGGCGTGGAATATTGTCAAATACTCGGTTGCGGAGCTGGACACAGGCAGGAACTGAGTCAGTGGGGGACTTCTTTTTAGATGGTAATTTGATACCCCACGACGAGTTTGTGCATACTAACGCAGTGCCAGACACTTTATTTCTCATACACGTGGCGATCACACAATTCATTCGGAGATACTGGCTGGTGGACCAGAAGGAACCCCCTACATTTCAATTTTGCAGCCATCCACATAATGGGGCACGGACGCCACCTTGGTAGATGGCTGTACCGAGGACTGAGGGAGCATCTGAATACACCACTATTACCTCTTCGGCAGAAATGGGAAGTGGTACTGGCAAGGGAAATGGACGATAGAGAATGGAACTTAGCCCTAGAGCATCCTAGGCAGGTGTCCCATAATTTCAGGCTAAAAAAAATACAACTACTAATATTACACAGGGCCTACCTCACACCGCTGGCAATTCAGAGGATGTACCCCACTGCCTCTGCTGAATGCCCCAGATGTTCCCATCAATTCGCTGACTTTACTCATATGTTATGGACGGAGGTCACGCAGGGTCTATCTCAACTGACGGGGGGCTCTCCTTGGACTACTATAGAGGCTTGTTTGCTGGGCCTTTTCCCTCTTCCGAAGAAGGCAACTTTGCTGCGCCGCTTTGCTGGATTAGCTTTGATGCTTGCTAAAAGACTAATTACACAGCGCTGGAAATCTCGCACGGCGCCACGGGAAGGCAAATGGAGGGAGGAGGTCATTAGATAGGCTGTGGCTGAGGGGGAAGCGCTTCGGCGTGAGGAATATAGGGGATTAAGGAAGAAGCCGATCTCCCTTAATTGGGCCCAGTTATTAGACCAGTTTAAAGCAGAAATGTGTGAGGAAACAGAAGGTCCCCAGGACACGCTGAATGACCATACAGACAGTGCTTGATTCTCAACTGTATTATGACTTGGACATGTATGTTTGTCCCCCTCCTTTTTCCCATTTCCTCGTCCTCCCCCCCGTCCCTCCCCTCCCCCTCCCCATGTCCTCTCCTCCAGTATCAGAATATTTGCCCCAAAGGGCAACCAGCCCGGACGGGGGTGATTGGGTAATGGCGGCAAAGTTTTAAGAAAAGTTTTTTCTGGGTGGGTTGTATTGAGGGAGGGATTAAAGGGGTTTTGTTTTTTGGGAGGGTAAAAGTTTATAGAAAGACATAGCCATGTATACTGTACCATAAGAACTGGTTTATAGGTACATATCTAACCTAGCTGAGAACAAATACGACATCATTGATTGTACGATTAATATATCTGTATGGAAATATATGTGTCAATGTACACCGGTTATGTAAAATGCTTTTAAAAGTCATGCAGAAATGTATACACCGCTTGCAAACCCGTGAATTTAATAACGTGTGTTAAAAAAAAAAAAAATGCCCAAATACCTTTTTACAGGCACTTCCATTTCACTTTCCCAGGCTTACTAGAAAGTAAGAAGGTGTTAAAATATTGCATATCATTTTCGTCAATTGCTCAACCTTCATTCAACACAAGACTTTATTGTAATTCAAGATGAAACCTACTAAAGTTCATAAATGAAATTTACTTTAGCCTAACTATTGTTAGGTCATACACCCTACTTACAATATATTCAATAAAGAAGAAAGCAAATTAAAAAGGAGATTGAAAAATATACTTCAAACAACATGGCGGACTAGCAGCTCTGAAACCGAGCTCCACCAGCCTATCAGTTAATCCGACGATTATTCTGTCTCCCTTGCTTCATCCACTGCTCTAAATAACAGCCTGGCCCGTGCAGTGGTTCCTGATACCGGCTGTGCTGCATCTGAGGCATTTTCTGTGTTGGCCCGTTGGCTCGCCTTGGGCTGCGCTACCAGCTGGGATTCCTGGTGCAGCTATTGGGCCCGGGCCGCTGCGAAGGTTCCCTCGCTCCCTGAGGTCGTGGAGCGGAAGACCTGGCCCACCTAATTGCAGGACCAGGAGTGCAGGACAGCGCCCCCACCACCCTTTCACCAATTGGAAGCACCCTTGGCGGCCAAGTGGGACTTCGCTGCTTCCTGTGGCCACAGCATCTCAGGGCCTGACCGGGCGGTGGCAGTGAGTGACAAGTGGAGCGTGAGCGTTCTCCATCAAGACACAGAAGGGTGGTCCAGCAGCTCCTGGAACACTGGGTCACATGGTTTACAGCCATGGCCAGGGAAAAAGAACCCAAACCGCAAAGGCAGGGCCAAATGCACAAATTCACAAAAACGATTGCCCCACTGGCAGACCAAAATACTGCGCCCCCCCCCAAGCTCCTGACAACCCGATGCTCCTACAGGCTATCCATTCAGCCAGGGACACTCTGGAGGGGAGAATAGGGGAAGTCCGTACAGAGGTTACATTGCTGTGCCAAGATTTGCGCCAAATGTTGGAGAGGGCGACACAGGCGGAAAATAGAATTTCGGAGGTGGAAGATTCAACTCATAAAATGCGGAAGGAAGTCTCAGAGCTCTGCGCCACCATGAAGGAGATTGCATGGAGAATAGATGATGCTGAAAATCACGCAAGGAGGAACAATCTACGCTTCGTGGGATTCACCAAAGGCGTTGAGTGCTCGGATACAGGGGAGTTCCTGAAGAACTGGCTACAAACTACCTTCTCAGAGGCTGGATTTACAACATACTTTGTGATAGAACGCTCGCATAGGGCGCTCAGCGCAAAACCCCCAACAGGTGCCCCTACCCCCCTGCATCGCTAGGTTTTTAAATTACCAAGACAGAGACCTGATTCCTGAAAGAAGCAATGAAGCTAGGGGAACTTCGACATGCACATGCCAAAATAATGCTATTTTCTGACTACTCGAGGAAGGTCCAGTCCCACAGATGCACATTTGACTATGTGAAGGCCAAGCTCAGAGCGATGAATATTCAATATATGCTCTTATTCCCCACTAAACATGAGGTCATCTTTAACCAGAAAACCCTATTTTTCTACACCCTAGAAGAGGCTTGGGCATGGGTGGAGGAGGGACCGCTGCTACAAATGGAACAGGACAGCAGAGGACCCTCCACTGCCGACTGGCAACAGGCATCGGGACCCAAACTAAGGCGGATGGAAAAGTGTCGCAAGAAATCCCAGGCGCTAACAAAACTGTGGAAATCTACACCACTACAGGAGAAGTATACCTCTCGCGCCAGGCTGCCTACAGGTATAGGTAGAACTGCTCATGTCAGTGGTCCTAAGACAGCTAAGACCAGCGAAGAGGGAGGGAATGAAGCAGATGACTCACATTCTGCCCACTCGACGGCTTCGGAGCCAGAACACCCACATCTGGCATCTATTATGAACATGGAGAACTCACCTCACGCACCATCGGGTCAGAGCGACAAGTCCAACAATGAAGAAGGCGGAAACTAAACCCGGATGTGGTAGGTTGGGACAAGAATAGTGATGACATACAAACCTTATCAGTAGTCCGATTCTGAAATAGCAGGAGACTGCAACCCCCAATTTGCTGCATACTTGTTGTTGTTTTGTAGAACTGCTTTTGGTTCATTTTGTTTATTCCTTCCTTTTTCAACCACCCCCCCTGACAGGCTTTAGGGGGTGACTAAGGGTGGGATCACTGGATAGTTAAGAAGGTTAGGTGGGCGACAGACCTCTCAGAACCACCTACCACACACTTGTCATGTTGACGTATGGGAATAAGTGTGTTGGAGGAGAGGAAGGGTTGGGAGGTACTGGGAGGGGGGTAGTTGGGGTTTTAGACACTGCACACAATGTAGACAAGAGTTGTCAGATGGCCTAAGAGGCACGATGCTGGCCCGAGGTTTGAGGCAGCGATGGACCACGTAGAAGGGAACCTTATTTTACTGCAGTAGGTGGAGCGATGACACCTGACGAGGGTAATTACTCAATACTCTCCTGGAACGTTAATGGGTTAGGAAACAAGATTAAACGAGGCCTGGTTACCACATATAATTGTTTGTTTTTCAAAAGCAAGCTTCCAAAGTGGGAGTTTGTTATTAAAAAAAAACAACAAAAAAAAACCTCATGGCATCCACAACAACGGAGTTTTTTCCCAGGCTGTGGGAGATTTTTTTATTTTTATGTCCCTCACCTGGCAGTGACGGATAGAAAAAAAGGACATTACGCCATCCATCCAAATTAGGGTGGGTGGTTAATGCCCTCCCTCCGACGGCCGTTAATTTATCGGTCCTTTGGAGGAAGCTTTCTATCAAGAGAGCACAAGGGACTCCATTGATTGAAAGCTGACTGTCTTCTCGACTTTAAAGAGGGCAGATGGACCGTCATTTTGGCTGACAGGTTACTTCTTGGTGTTTGCAACAGAGTACCTGTCCACCAAACTATAATTCACCCCCACAATATCTAAACGATCAGCACAACATATATCCATTTGCACATTGGACCAGTTGATTATGGATGGAGGGAGGGGAATAAAAACAATGTTTTGTGGAACATACCAATAACTTTATAAATCTTCTAAAGTGCATTTATATGGGAGTATATCGTTCTTGGTGCACACCTAGAGAAGCACTTAAAGGCTCACAATGGCTTCTGGAGAACAAGTTCCACAGAGTTGCAGTCCCATTAGGCCCATAAATATATGTGCATTGTTTGTGGATTCAAAACACTATAAAATTCAGTCCTAAATGGTAGATGCATATCTGGTAGATGCAGTCCAAATGTTCCTGTAAGGGAAGTCAACTGAAACCTGGGGTAAAGCAGGATGATTGCACCCATAGATGGAACACCCTTGTTGGCTCCGTCAACAATGGTCACACTCTTATGGTAACTTACATCTTCCTTTACCAAAGTAGAGCACTAGTCATCTCACCCTGTGGATGGTGGCAAGTCATTCTTCAGGCACAACATCAGCTCCTGTTTATCAGCCACCAAAAGTCTATTGAAGACACATAGAAGGTGGTGTGCATTTAGTAATAGCTTTTATGCTTGAACTCTGGAATTATTGAAAAAGAATGTCATGCTAGTCATCTAAAGTGGAAGTAGCATATTTTAAAAATATTTTTGTATTTGGAAAAAATACTGACTACATTGCAGGGGTGGTGGTTGATTTTGAGCTTGGAGGTGACTGTGTCAAAATGTCTACTATAATAAATAGCGCTTATATCCCAAATGGCTTCCACCTAACATTGTGGTGGTGAACAGGCAATGACTCGGAGAACTTTGTAGCGGCTTCTTTAAGGATAGCAATGGGGGCGAACTGGTTAGCAGCTTTTTTAAAGACAGAAATGGGGGCATGTCACAATTTGCTACTTCTCAACTTCGGGTTCCAAGTGACATAGGGCAGGGCTGATTGTTGGCAGGTACAGTCTGGGAAGTGGATTCATTGCTTCTCTTCAGCTCCATGTTCATGTTACTGGAACTGCAAGTTCAACCCACAAGCAGTTGTTCAAGAGCACTGGCTTGTGAATGTTGTGAGAGTGTATATTTGAACCTTGTGTAGTGTGCACCATGTTAGTCCCAGGCGGCACCAGATTGTGCTACTTTCTGCATTATGTCAATCGTACGTAGTGCCAAATATGTTGCAGTTGGTTGATAAAATTAATTTTTCCCACAACTCTCTGCACCTTCCAGGGCCATCTACTTGATCTTGTGAGTGGGACATACCACAGCAGGACACTGGTGTCTGCAGCGAACTGCGTGGGCTAAACTTCAACTTATGCGATGTTGAGAAACCAGTGATTAATTTGTAAAAGTATAAGGGCCGGAGCTCGATGTTCTGTTGAAAAGCCTGTGACCATCTGATCTGAAATGTCAGGGGTATCAAAAACAAAGCCTGCACAGTCTTTATTCCACCTCATGCCTCTTTCATCCACTGTCACACACTCTCTACCCTTTATCTCACACTTGCAGGTTGTTTTTCATCCTTGCTATCTATCTTTGCCACTACTGTTCCATCTTTCTCTTCCTCTCTTTTCCCTATTTTGAGTTTTTGTGTCTCTTGCTCTGGATCAGAGTCTGCTGAGAAACAATAAGTGCTGAGCCCCAAAAATGAGTGCTAGTGGGCCCAACCTGCTACCTCTGGCTCATCTTAAGCACTGTGAGAAACTTCATACATTTTCAAAGGGGGAGATGTTTTCTGTCTTTGCAGTAGAAGGATGTAGGTTTATCTTCCCCTAGTTTATAGGTGTCTGACCAAAGAAAAGTTTAGTTTTCAGTGCCAAAGCACAGATAATCATCCTATGGACAGTGACCCACAATGCTCTGCTGAACCCTATGGACAGCAGCTCATCATAATTCACTGCATTCTTAGGACTAGGTACCACCATATTCACTGCATCTCAGGGATAATAACCTACTATATCCTAACCCACCACAGAGGCATGCTTCTTAGGGACACCCAAGAGCTCACTCTAGTAATAATCTGAAGGAGTACTTCCATGATCATCACTTCCACAGTGCCTGTGCCTGATAACCTCTGAAATACTGACTGTTGGACCTGACATCCTTGGTGTGGTTTTCCACCAACTTTTTGCCTTCCATCCAGCTATTCTTGCTGACTTCCTTTGTGCTGGCTTCAGGACTCTGCACACTTTACCACTGCTAACCAGTGTTAAAGTGCTTGTGCTCTCTCTTTTAACCACAGTGAAATTGGCTTACACCCAATAGGCACATTCCATTTACCCATAAGTCCCTATTAAAGTGGTACAGAGCCTGTAAATTAAATGCAACTAGTAGACTTGCAGCACTTATTGTGTGGCCCATTTAAGTACCCTTTTAAAACATGTCTCAGGCCTGCCATTGCAGCCTTTGTGTGCAGCTTAAACTGACATTTCGACCTGGCAAGATAAGCCTTTTGCTAGTCCTAAACCTTCCTTTATAATGTGCATAGGTCACCCCGGGGGTAGGCCCTAAACAGCCCAGAGGGAAGGGTGCAGTGTATATGAAAAGTTGGACATAATTTTTAACTTTTGCATGTCCTGGTAGTGAAAAACTCCTACATTTGTTTTTCACTGCTGTGAGGCCTCCCTCTCCCATAGGATAATATTGGGTTCCCCTGTTACATTTAATAAGTGGTAACTTTCAATTGCGAGCAGATAGGAAGGTCGAGTTTGGTGTCTAAAGAATTGTAATTTAAAACTCTCTTTAATAGTAAAGTTGGATTCTAAGTCACGGTTCTGAAATGCCAACTTCAGTAAGTTGGCATTTTCTTGTCCCAAACATTTGGTGCCTGCAGCCTGTAAACTGGGTCACAAGACTAGGTGTAGCTGGCAGTTGGTATCTGTGTATTGCTCCAAAACAGTAAGACAAAGGACAATAGGTGATGGGAAGATGGGCCATCTGTGACTTGAAGAGGGAGGGACCTGTCACCCACCGTACTTGCACATCACAAAAGCTATGCCTGAGCACTCTCAAAATGGGTTCGACACTAGTCTTTTATGGCCCCAGACAAGCTGGGGCCAGGGCATTGAGGCATGAAATTCCAAACACCTCTGTGGTGGAAAACTCCAGAAACTTCTTCTACTTCAAAGTGGGCACCAGGTAAGAATATTGGACCCTCTCCCAAGGTGGCCCTCCTCAGCAACATGAAGGGATGTGGCCTTGAGATCCACGCCTGACTTTTTGCTGGAGTTGTCTACCTGGAAGCCAAATGTATAAATGGAGGGGCTTCGAGGACAAGCACAACAAGGTCTGGCACCCATGGTTTATCTCCGTGTCAAGTGAAGATACCTGAGTTGTCTTAATTTTGCTGATCTCCGCTATATGGGGTGGAAAGTGGGGCTATATCATTACATTCTAGTAATGTGCTGACATATCTGTGACGTATATATATATATATATATATATATATATATATATATATATATATATATATATATATATATATATATATATATATATATCATTGAAAAAACCAAAGGTTACAGGGACGTTATAGTTAAGCTCAGGTTTTACTCATACAAAACAAGTGAGTGAAATTCAGCAGTTATAGTATATAATTATACTATTACTTGCGCCCTCCGTAATGCACTGCTTATGGCCTCACATATTACATCACTCATGACATGGTCAGTGACATCAGTGATGACATCTCAAATGACATCACTGATGACATCGTCCAGTGACTGTGAGTGTTTTTAAAAAGTTTATGAGTGTTAAATATATATACCAAGGTGTATTGGTGAATCAGTGGGTGTTTGAGTGCCTGTATGGATGATTCAGTGGGTGCGTGACTGACTGCATAAGTGAGTGATCAGGTGTCTCAGTGAATGTATGGGTGAGTGACTGGCTGTGTGAATGTGTGTATCAATCTGTCAGTTGTTGTCTAAGTGGCTGTATGGGTGGGCGAGTGGGTACGTGAGTGGCTGTATGGGCGAGTTATTTGTGGTCTGATTACCTGTATGGTTGTCTGAGTGTCTGTGTAGGTCGGTGAGGGTGTGTGTGACTGCCTGTGTGGATGAGTGATTGGGTGAGTCAGTGGCTGTATGGGTTAGTGGGTGCATGTGTGAGGGGCTGTATGGGTGAGTGAGTGTGTGTATGGTTGTGTGAGTGAGTAAGTGGATATGTCAGTAGTATATGGGTATGTGAAAGGCAGTATAGGTGAGTGATGGAGTATATGATGGGGTATATGAGTGACTGTATGGTTGAGTGAGTGAATGTGAAAGTGGCTGTTTGGGTGAGCGTGTGCTTGTGTCAGTGACTGTATAGGTGAGGGAGTACATGTTAGTATCTGTATGAGTAAGTGAGTGGGTGTGTGTGTATCTCTATGGGTGAGTAAGTGGCTGTGTGATTGACTATATGGGTAAGTGAGTACGTGTTTGAGTAGCTCTATGGGTGACTGAATCAGTGTGTAAGTGGCTGTATGGGTGTATGAGTTGATATGTCAGTGGCTGTATTAGTGAGTGAGTGGGTGTATGAGTGGCTGTATGGTTGAGTGAGTAGATGTGTGTGTAGATCTATGAATCAGTGAATGGGTGTGTAAGTACTGGTACTGGTCTGTGAATGGATTTGTGAATTGTTGTGTGGGTGTGTGGAAGGTTCTATTGGGGTGTGAGTGGATGCGTCAGTGATTCTGTAGATAATGTCATCTGTGATGTCATTTGAGATGTCATCAGTGATGTCACTGACCATATCATGAGTGATGTAATATTTGAGGTCATAAGCAGTGCATTGCGGGGTGAGAGGTATAGTTAGCTCAGCTAACTATAACTGTTGAATTTCGTGGGTTTTGTATAAGTGAATCCTGAGCCTAACTACTTAATTAATTTCTAAGGTTTTTTTTTATTCCATTTCCCAACTATAACATCCCTTTGGTTTTTTCAGTGAATTGTTATGTATTTTTAACTAGTAGTCGTGTTTGCAGTGTGGTGGAGAAAGGGAGTGGGGCCTCCGACCAGCCCTCAGCAATCCTGCTTTCTGGGACTTACTGGAGGTAACACAAGGGATTTCTAGCCCCCAAGCATCCAAGGGGACTTCATCCCCCAAACATAAGCAGTGCACCAGGAGGTGCATTTGCAGAGTGAGGAAAAAGGGGTGTGGCCTGCGACAATCTCTAATCATTCACACTGTGTGGGAGTTACTTGAGGTAACAGGAGGGGTAGTTGGCTGCCAATGACCCTCAGCAGCAAAGGGCACTTCATCCCCCAACCAACCAGCAGTGCACCAGGAGGCGTGTTTACAGAGTGGTGGAGAAAGGGGGCATGGACTCTGAAGACCTCTCTGTAGTCCCACAGTGTGGGACTTACTGGATGTAACAGGAGAGGTAGTTGGCCCCTAAGGACACTCTGGAGTCAAGGGGACTTCATTCCCTAACCATCAGTGCACCAGGAGGGGCGTTTGCAGAGTGGTGGAGAAAGGGGCATGGCCTCAGAAATCCTCTCAGCAGTCCCACTGTTTGGACCTACTGGAGGCAACAGGAGGGCTTGTTGGCCCCCAAGGGCTCTCAGCATTCAAGGAGATTTCATCCCCCAACTAGTAGTGTGCCAGAGGGCGCGTTTGCAGAGTGGTGGGAAAAGGGGGTGTGGTCTCTGACCACCTCTCAGCAATCCCGCTGTGTGAAATTAACTGGAGGTAACAGAAGGGATCTCTGGCCCCAAGGACCCTCAGGAGGCAAGGGGACTTTATTCCCAGGAGCAGCCCATGCAGGTAAGAGCACTGGGGCGGGTTGGGGGTGGACTCAACAGACGACGATGAGGGAAAATTAATTATTTATTTAATTTTCCCTCGTTGTCATCTGTCGAGTCCCTCCCCATCCCGCCCCACCGCTCTTACCTGCACAGGCCGCTCCTGTTCATTCTTCAACAAGTAGTGCACCAGGAGGTTCATTTGCAGAGAGGTGGAGAAAGGGGGTGTGGCCTCCGAAGAACTCTCAGAAATCCCACAGTGTGGGAATTACTGGAGGTAAAAGGAGGTCTTGTTGGCCCCCAAGGGCCCTCAGCAGCTAAGGGGACTTCATCCCCCAACCAACAGTGCACCAGGAGGCGTGTTTGCAGAGTGGTGAAGAAAGAGGGCGCGCCTCTGGTGACTTGCCGTTTAAAAAAATATATATTTAGGGAGGGGGGCTGCGTGGCCCCCCTTCCCTGGTCCAATTTTGGCCCCGGGTACCCCATCCCCAGGGCCAGGCCTATTTTAAATAGGGGAGGGGACTGCACAGCCCTCCTCCTCTGGCTGATTTTGCCCCAGGGACCCCATCCCTGGTCCCACCCAGGGCACTCAGACACTTTGTTGGGGACCGCAGGGGGAGTTTGAAGGCCCCTGCAGGACGCGGTGAGCCGGCATTGCTTTTGGACAGAGGGAGTTGCTGAACATGCCACTCCCCCTGCCCAAAAGCAATTCTGCTCCACTTTCAGCAAGCAAGAGCATTTTTAATGCTCTCGCTTGCTGAAAGCGGAGCAGCATTTGCTATGGCTTGGCGGGAGCAGTGAAGCTCCCGCCAAGCCATAGCAAACAGCTATGTCCCAGGGGTGGGCACCCCGGCACATAGCAGGAGCCGGCCCTGGGGAGTAGTGGTCCCCAGGGCCATCTATGGCTCCAGGAGGGGCCGCGCGACCCTAGTCCAATCTTTACTTTAGCCCCAGGGAGGTGGTGGTCTCCGGGGATCTGCAACGGACCCCCTCCATTATATTATTTGAGCCCCAGGGAGGCAGTGGTTCCCGGTGCTGTTGGAGGCCGCGCGTGCCATGGGACCCCTGCACTTCTATAATTAATTGTCTACAGGAGGCGGCAGTCCCTGGCTCTGCGGGGGCCATACGGCCCCCACATTTCTATAACTTAATTGCCCTGGGGAGGTGGCAGTCCCTGGGGCAGCAGGGGAGGCCGTACGGCCCTCCCTCACATGTTTTTAGAAAGAAGAGGTGGTGGTCCCTGGGGCATTAGTAAGCCCCAGGGTGGGGGGCCCGTGTACCCCTCCTATATTTGCATAATGCCCCAGGACCTGGCCCACCCAGGGGCTGATAATGAACAAAGCGCGGGAGCCCACACTTCATTTTTTTTTCAGCTGGATCCACGGATTCCGCTGAAAATGAAGAAATATGCTTTTTTGGCCCTGCTGGGTCCCAGTGGGACCCCCCAAGAGGCCTAGGGGGTCAGGGTGTTTCTACCCTGCCTCCTTTTCTTTTGTTTTTACCTTTTTCTTTAGTGACTCAGTTCAACCGAGTCCCAAGATGACTGTCGACACTGAATCCTGGTTGAAGTGTTGGCAGCCAATCAAATTTCAGTAGGATTTTGGACTCTCAGATATCTATATTTTTAAAACTTAAATATCTCTGAAACTACTGAACGGATTTACAGCAAATTACAAAAAGCATGTTTTCTGGACCAACATATAGCTTTCTGTCAAATTTGGTATAATTCCGTTCAGCGGTTCTGGCTGTAGTCATGTTCAAAAAATGAAAAATCCCGATAGATATAACATGGGGAAAATGTGTTTTCGGACCTCCCTTTTTTCTCAGTCCCTGCTTGACGGATCACCCCAAACCTTTCAACACAGCAGCTGAACCAAAAAGGGGAAGATTTTTGAAAAATTCGTGAAGATTCGTCAAGCGGTGCCAAAGTTATTTGCAAAATAAAAAACGCTATTTCCGTGGAAATTTTGATCCTAACTACAACTACCTACTGGCTATCACCAGTAAGTAATATATATACATAGCAAACACAAGGAGATGATGGACGGAGCGCAGAAACTTTTCAGACACTCACCCCCAGTCACAGATCTGGGTTGAATCCATCATCGTTTTTTAGCTCACTTCGTCACCCCAGTTTGGACCCAGCCATATGCAAATCAGTCTTGACCCTCTGCTTAATGGCAACAGTCCAGCCCAAGCTGCCAGGCCAGGTCCTCCCTGGACCAGAAACAAACATCCTGAGACCGGTTTCAGGGTAACACCCATCATTACCCAGGCTAGCTTGAATCCAGTGGCCAAGTGAGCAAGGGACCCACGTCTGGGCATACCCTGCCAATTTGGGGCGAACAAAGCAAAAACAAGATGATGGACAGAGCGCTGAAACTTTTCAGACACTCACCCCCAATCACAGATCTGGGTTGAATCCATCATCGTTTTTTAGCTCACTTCCCCACCCCAGTTTGGACCCAGCCATATGCAAATCAGTCTTGACCCTATGCCTCATGGGAACAGTCCAGCCCGAACTGCCAGGTCAGGTCCTCCCTGGACCGGAACTAAGCATCCTGGGACCAGTTTCAGGGAAACACCCCCCATCAGACAGGCTAGCTTGAATCCAGTGGCAAAGTGAGCAAGGGACCCATGTCTGGGCATACCCTACCAACTTGGAGTGAACAAAGCAAACACAAGGAGATGATGGACGAAGCGCTGAAACTTTTCAGACACTCACTCCCAGTCACAGATCTGGGTTGAATCCATCATCTTTTTTAAGTTCACTTCGCCACCCCAGTTTGGACCGAGCCATATGCAAATCAGTCTTGACCCTGTGCCTCATGGGAACGGTCCAGCCCGAACTGCCGGGCCAGGTCCTCCCTGGACCGGAAACAAGCATCCTGGGACCGGTTTCAGGGTAACACCCCTCATCAGCCAGGCTAGCTTGAATCCAGTGGCATATATATGCATATATATAAAATTTCATGAAGATTCATCAAACGGCACCAAAGATATAGGAAATTCAAAAAACGCTTTTCCTATAGAAACATGGTACCAGCTATAACTATTTACTTAGGACCATGTTTCCATAGGAAAAGTGTTTTTTGAATTGCCTACATCATTGGTGCTGTTTGATGAATCTTCATGAAATTTTCCCCCAAAAAAGTGCCCCGGTGATTCTAGTTGTGCATGAAAAGTTTTGGGGCGATCCGCCAGCGGGGGCTGAGAAAAAGGGGGGGAGGGGGGTCAAGAAGATTGCGTTTCCCATGTTAATTCCCATAGAGTCTTTAGACACGCCTGCAGCCCAAACTACTGGACAGAATTATCCCACATTTGGCAAAAAGGTAGCTTTTAATTATGCCCTGGGTGGGCCAGGTCCCGGGGGCATGTATAGTTTAATTATTAAGGAGGGGGTTGTGCAGACCCACCCCTGCCCCCGTACCATCACCTTCCCGGGGCCTAATACTTTTTAAAAATGAACTAAGTGGGCCAGTGCTGCCCCCATCCCAGGCCATAAATGGCCCTGGGGACTACCACCTGCCGGGTTCTGGCTCCTGCTATGTCTGTGGGTGCACAACCCCGGGACATAGCTGTTTGCTTTTCCTTGGCATAAGCTGTGACGACTCCTGGCAGGTAAAAGCAATCACTCCACTCCCAACAAGCAGGATCTGTAAAACCGCTCTCACTTGCTGGAAGCAGACTTTTCATCTCTTTCCCTGGCCACAGGGAACTGCATTTGCAGCAGCTCCCTGTGTGCAACAGCAATGCCGGCTCCCGCAGGAGAGGGGGAGCTGGCTTGGACCACGGTGGCCTTGAGACACCCCTGCAGTCCCCAATATGCAGACTGGTTGCCCTGGGTGGGACCAGGACACCTAGTGAGACATGGTCAGGCCCGGGGGATGGTGTTCTCGGGACCGAAATCGGACAGCGGAGGGGAGGGGCGCGTGGCCCCGGTTCGCCATTAATTTGTTGCCAGGCCCTAGGGGGCGGGGTCCCGATGGCTGAAATCAGCCCTGGAGGGGTGCCGTGAGGTGCCCCTCCCCATTAAATTTCAGTTGGGCCCTGGGGATTGGGTCCCCGGGGCCGAGATCGGCCTGGGGGGGGCAGTGCAGCCCCCATTAAGTCATGGCCAGGCCCCAGGGATGGAGTCCCAGGGGCCGTTCTGGCCCTAATGGTCATTACACAGAAATTGAACCTTAACAGGACTTTCAAACATAAACATAGTAGGTGCCCCAGCTAAAGATCCACTTCTGTAAAGGACAAATGATTCTAACTCCAGTGTTGGCTGAGGCAAAGCAAGTGTGTTTTCTCGGCAATTCCATATTAAAAGACGATCTGAAATGCTTTGTGGTGGTGAATGCATCATTGAGCTATTGGAGCGCAATCTGTAGTGACCGTGATGAGTGGGTTCTTTCTTGTCCTTATCTGGTGAAGGCAGAGTCCATGGTTCTCCTTTTAAATTGCTACAAGTATTCAAATGTACAATTCGCTTGGAAGCTTTGCTGCTTGCCCCGCCCACCTTAGTACTACGCAAAAGTCTTCCTGCCTTTTGCAAGGATGATGGACAGTTTAACAAGCGGCCCCCAGCGCATTTCCCACCAATTTTAGTGAGGCTTTGTTAATGTCGAGGAGTATAAGACATCTCCACCAAACAAAGAAGCACTTGCTTCATACAGTTAAGAGGAAAGACCCTTGTTTGATGGAGATTTACCTCTTTGAAGTCTCGTTGTCTTGTCTATACGAGGAGGTATGTTATGACATATATCTAGATAAAGACGCACCAGGAACAATCACATTGCCAAAACTCACACAAGATCACTGGTGACATTTCCTCATGCTCCATTACGAATCTGTAGTGTAGAATATGTACTGGACATTTACCCAAGGAGGTAGCACTTAGTAATGAACCAGTAGAAAGTCTTCTTCTTGGGTAGATATTTTGTGCAAAACTGTGTAGTCTTGTTGGATTAAGTTGCAGGTGCAGTTCCTGTGTGGCCAAGTCATTCACACAGCTACTGACACACCCACACAGACACTTAAACACCTACTCACATACTCAGGCACTCACACATATACTGACAGACCCACTCAGACACAGATATACCCACTCACACCTACTCACAGACCTACTCAGACACTCACATACCCACTCACAGACCCACTCACACACCCACTCACAGAGCTACTCAAACACTGTCACACACTCTTGTAAATCCACTCAGACACTCATGCACCCACTCACAGAACCACCCAGACACTCTCACAGCCACTCACAGACCCATTCAGACACTCAGGCACCCACTCACAGACCCACTGAGAGACTCAAGCACCAACTCATAGACCCACTCAGACACTCCTGCACTCACTCACAGACTGACCCACAAACTCATGGAGGCACTCGCAGACCCACTCAGATGCTCACACACCCACTCAGATACCCACTCAGACACTCACGTACCCACTCACAGACCCACTCAGACACTCACTCACACACCCAGCAAAACACTTATGTAGCCACTCCCGGACCCACTCACACACCCACTCACAGACCCACTCAGACACTCTCACACCAACTCACAGATCTACTGAGCACTCATGCACTCACTCACACACTCACTCTCAAAGGTTACAGGTTACAGTTAGGAAATTACATTTAAAAAAACCTTAGAAATTCACCTTAAAAAAACTGAATTTACAGGCATGTTATAGTTAGGAAATAACATTAAAGAACCGTAGAAACTTACTAAAAAACTAACCCTGGGCGGAGTTTGCGTAGTCGCGCTACGCTGAGTTCCGCGAAGTGGTAAAAAAACTCCGCAACCTACGCAGAATTCCGCGAGCACACGGAGTTGCTTGTTCCGCCCATTCGCGATGCGTTTTTCCTGTTCGGGAACGCGTATTGCGTGTTCGGGACGCTGTTTGCGTGCTCGGGGGGAAATATCTCGCAAACTTGCCCATGCGGTCGCCAATGGGCGCGGCCATCTTATTTTCACTTGTCCCGCCCGTTCGCGATGCGTATTTCCTGTTCGCGATCGCGGATGTCCGATGGCACGTCCGAATGACGTGTTCGCGATCGCACACTCTCGCGGGATCGCGCGGCCGGCTACCAAAATCTCGTGGTGCACGCGAATGGATAGGAAAACTCGTCTGCAAATGCAGGGATCCCGATAAGTCGCTACCGCGCATGCGAAAATGCATTTTGAAAGCGCGAACAAAGGAAAAACTCCGCTATGCCGCGGATCGCGGAGTTTTCGGTAACTCCGCGTTCTACGCGGAACGCGGAGTTGCCAAAAATCCGCAAACTCCGCAAGCGGAGCGGATTTTACCGCCCAGGGTTATAAAAACCCAAAAGCTACAGGGACGTTATAGTTAGGAAATAGAATTTAAAAACCTTACAAATTCACTGAAAAACCAAAGGTTACAGGGAATTTGTAGTTAGGAAATAGAATTTATAAAACCTTAGAAATTCACTGAAAAAAAAACAAAGGTTACAGGGATGTTAAAGGTTTTATAGAAATTTAGGATGTCATCAGTGATGTCATTAGTGATGTCACTGACCATCAGCAATCAAATAAGGGGCAAGAGAGGGAAAATAACCAGGTAGCCCTCCACTCACGAATTTCATACAAAAACAACCTGGTTATAAAGAACACATTGTAGTCTTTGGAAAGTTTATTAAACGGGTATTATATCTACTCCTAGGTATGGCTCTGCTAAATTATCTAGTCATGCCCACCTATAAGTGTTCCCTTATTTAAAAATTATTATCAACCATCCACAGCTATTCTCACACCCACCAAAGAAAAAATGTGAGAGAAGTCAGAAAGTGCCTCAGGTACGCATCATCCATGGGGCTGCTGGTTGGTACTCACCAGTTTACTCATTCTGTCATCATCGGCAACTTTCTTGACTGAAAAGAAAGATGTGTGACCTAACTCTTAGGCTCATGTGAAGTAGTGAAAAATAATAATAATAACAACGTGTAGATGATGGTGTCATCTATCAAACATCTAAGCCCCATAATGTGAAAAGAAGTGAATAGAACTCCTGATTAAAAATGAGTTGTGAACAACTATCCCACACATTCTTTATTTTAGTATTGTCCACACTCGGTTAAAAGAAACAGCATATTTTAGACCATTTTAACTTAAACGGCCGACATGTTTCATTGCCCAAAGCGTTTTTGGCAAATTCATCAGGGCACGGGGATGCATCTCCACCTCACTGATGCTATGGATCTGTAGTGGTTGATAAAAAATAACAAAAGAAAGAGTGATAGTGCCAGAGACAAAAAGAACAGATATTAGAGACAGTTATCATGTGTTGACACATTCAAATTGCGACACATCTCATGTTTTGTGTCTTCACAATATGACATAGTTACCGGGTGGTTGCAAGGTGGACTCCTACAAGCAACTCACCGAGGGGGCTCTGAAAATTAGCTTCCCCTGCAGAACTCAGTGCAGCAGGAAAACAATGTACCTGTGAATAGACACATATCTTACTGTCCACATCGTGGGAGCGGAATGGTAAGTCTCATTTCACCTCTAGTCTCTTCTTATTATCAAGGTTTAGAGGCGTATTAAAATTTCACGCCATCTGTACCTGAAACATTCTTAGACTAAGGGCCAAACATGCATGCCTTAGGGTGTCACTAAAGTTATCCTGGCGTTTGTCTCAACGTTAGCCACAAACACATCCCATTCACCCACTATTTGTAGAGAGACTAGGCATGTCACATTGCTACCTAGAACGTATTACAGACAGCCACCCGCAATAAAAAGACCTCCTCACTTACCGCCAAGCCAACAGTACGTGTTCCGATGCTCCACAAGCACCAGTGATTCGAGCGACCCGGAAGCCGGTGGGAGGCCACTTCCCAATCCCTGGATGGATTTGGGTGGCATCACAGCTGATTGGTAACCACAGGCGTCAGGGCCGGTTTCCACACTCAGAGGCCACTCCCCGATCCCAAGCAGGTTTAACATTGCGGCAATCCTTACTACACCCGGGCTGTCATACTGGATTATAGCGGGAGCCATCTTTAAACAGTTTTCGTGTGTTTGTACAACATCTCATGTACCCCACGAGTGCTATGATCGTGTAAGAAATAACTATGTAGCATTGAAAAGTACAGCCTTTATAGTTACACAGTTCTAAAAAATACTGCCTACACGAGTTGATATGCGGTGTAAAGGAGCACCAAACCATAGCTCTCAAGTCTGCCGCCATCCTTATTGCCTATTAAAATATGAATAATGGCATGACACGCTCCAACTAACGTGTTACCTTAATCCACTACTGCTATGGCAAACCTAAAGAATTTTAGTCCCAATAAACATAGGCTATCAGGCTATGATGTTACCTCTCCTGGTTGATATCAGTAGGATACAAACTTCCACCACCCCATACTTTACTACAGAAGTGATTCAGTGTTGTGAAGGATGTCATCTTAGATCCAGGTTGTCTGTAGAAAGAGGGATGTTAAGGGCGTGCATCACTCTCGTCTCATAATAGGAAGGGACTGGTAAGCATGTTAAAGATGATCTATTAGCACGCTTATGGACTGGTAGAAAAGGTGTCTTCCGAAAGGCCCTAAATCCAAGGGTATGTATGGAAAATGCACCTGTGCATAGTAAAGCTATACTGCACATATACCAATCAAGCTCCCACCCTTTAATCTGGATATCCTCCCACCAGTGTCGAAGGCTAGCTACCAGTGCTTCCTCATTCTCTATAATGAAGCCCTACCTCCTAGTGTACCGCAAAATAGCCCATACTGGCAATAGCTAACCAGCCTATGCTCATTTATGTAAAGAGGCTATATTATGCTAATGGTACCCACACTGTTATATGTATGTCACCTCCTTACAGTAGGTCTAGAATTGTATGGCTGGTATCATTTGCCCACCCTATGCCATTCAATTAAGTCATTCAGACCTTTCTGATCTACCTTTTCAGAAAAAATCCATCGGGCCTCCTTGCGAACAAGCATGTTCTCAATTGCATGTATTTCTCCTATCGCTCTTTCCAAAACTGTCCATTTCAAGTCTCTGCAATTATGGCCCGCTTCTTGAAAATGACAGAAAAGTCATGAAGTGAGTTTCCCAGCTTTAAGAGTGCTGATATGTTCTTGGACCCTCACCTTGATTTTCCTTGAGGTAAGGCCAATGTAGTGTTGCCCACAGTTACACTCAGGCGGTAAATAACATTGGTAGTATTACAATTGCTGAACTTGTTTTGAAACCAGGTTCTACCGTCCGCCAGAGTAACCATCTTAGATGCCTTAGTCAGATTGCACACTGTGCAATTCCCACATGGGAAATGTCCTGATGGTACCCCTGTTTCCTGTTTTCGTGAGTTCAATTGACGAGTATGGACCAGCCGGTCCCTTAAATTAGTTGCCCTTTTGAAGGCAAATCTCGGTTGAGGCATTTTCTTTGGGTCTATCTCTAACAAGTGCCAATGTTTCCTGATGATTTGCCTAATTTTGGTAGACAGGGGGTCAAACGTAGTCACTACTGGGAGGCACTTGTCTTTGGTTCTTGTACTTCTTTCCACGAGTACCTCTCACGGTATATTCAAAGCTCTCTTACGTGCTGTCTTGATCATTCTTGGGGGCTAGGCTTTTTCCATGAGATGTTTAACAAGACTCTCAGATTGTTCAACATAAATCCCTGTGTCTGTGCAGTTCCTGTGATAGCTAAAAAACTGACCCACCGGGAGGTTATCCCGTAGTGCCCTGGGATGGAAAGACCGGTAATGCAGAAGCAAATTCCTGTCCGTCGGCTTCTGGTGGACTGTGGTGTAAATTTTCTGGCCCCTTGCTGTTATATCCAGGTCCTGATAGACAGCTGTATGTCTGTCAATGGTCCACGTAAAGCGTAGACAGTTGTCAGCTTCATTGAGCCACTGAAGAAAATCATTTAATCGATCCTCAGGTCCTGCCCAAATGCAAAACACGTCGTCAATGTATCTCTTCCAAAGAGATATATATTGTGAGAGTGGATTGGAGACGTGATGTATAAAATTCTCCTCAAATTGACCGACGTAGATACAGGCCAAACTAGGCGCAAAAGTTGCCCCCATAGAGGTCCCAGAGACCTGTAGGTACAGTTGGTTTGGGTAACCCAAGAAGTTCCTAGTGAGAGCCAGCTCAATGAGAACAAAAGATAGGGGTGTGTCATAGAACCACTTGCGTGCCCCAAGTGCACGTGCTGCTGCCACCAGCGTGGCATCTTGGGGAATGCTGGTGTATAGTGATTCAATATCAATAGTGACCAGGAATTGGCTGGATGGATCATATTCCAGAGGTTCCAAGATAGTGAGGATATCAGTGGTACCCTGCACAAAGGATGGGTGATTGATGACGGTGTCCCTTAGAAAGAAATTGGCAAACTGTGACAGGGGTTCCAGCAGTGATTGGATTCCCGACACAATCGGATGTCCAGGAGGTGGACGTTGGGCCTTATGAATTTTAGGTAAAATATAGAATGCTGGTGTTCGTGGTTTGGGATTAATAAGGAACACAGCTTCTTTGTGGATTATCCATTTCTTAACTTTAGCGTTTGCAACCATCTACCTGATTATGTCTTGGAGTTCACCAGTGGGGTCTCTCATGATTGGTGTATAGTTTGAACGTACCTCCAACAGTTTCAATACTTCAGTTTCATAATCTTAAAAATTGAGAACCACAATCGCAGCGCCTTTGTCAGCTGTTTTTTTTTTTTTTTCATTTGTCTGCAAAGATCTAATTGCTTCCCAGTCGGTCTTACTCATATTCTGGAATGTTTGCTGACCATGTGACTGTTCCAACATTGTGATGTCACTGACCATGTCATGAGTGATGAAATATTTGAGGTCATAAGCAGTGCATTGTGGGGGCGTAAGTTATAGTAACCTCAGGTAACTATAACTGCTGAATTTAAAGGTTATGTATGAGTGAAATCTGACGATAACTATAACATCCATGTAACCTTTGGTTTTTACAGTGTGTATATATATATATATATATATATATATATATATATATATTACCTACTGGCGGTCGCCAGTAGGCAGTTATAGTTAGGTCCTCGTTTTTATTCAAAAAGCATTTTTTCTTTTGCCAATAACTTTGGCGTTGTTTGACGAATCTTCGCGAAATTTTCAAAACTGGTGGGGCGCTCCGGTCAGCTCCAGTCTTGAAAGTTTTGAGGTGATTCGTCAAGCGGGGGCTGAGAAAAAAGGGGGTCCCAAAACACGTTTTCCCCATGTTAATTTCCATAGGAAACTTTAGACAAACCAACAGCCTGAACTGCTGACCGGAATTACACCAAATTTGGCAAAAAGGTAGGTCTTGGTTCAGAAAGAGCCCTTTTTGTTAAATGGTGTAAATCCGTGCAGTAGTTCCTGAGAAATTAGAAAAAGAAAAATATCGATATCTGAGCACCGAGAAGGAGTCGCGACTCCTTCCGGGCACGAGCTTCACTCTGATTGGCTGCCAACACTCCAAACCAGGAACTGTTGGCAGCCATCTTGTGACTCGGTAACCGAGTCACAAGAAAAAGGGTGAAACAAAGATAAAAAACATGAAGAGGGGAGAGGAGTTGGCCTAACGGCTAGGGCGGTCGACCTCGAATCTGGGGAACTGGGTTCGAGTCTCGGCAATGACGCTGAACATCCTGTGATTCTAGGCAAATCACTTAATCTCTCCGTGCCTAACAAAAACAAAAAAATGAATTTGTCCTCATGTAATGCAACTGGTGCTATGTAAAGCGCTCTGATACCCGATTCGGGTAAAGTTCGCGCTATATAAAACTCTGTAAAATTAAAAAAAATTAAATTAAAAATGAAAAGGGGGCAGGGTACAAACACCCTAAGCCTGCTCAGGGGGTCCCACAAGGACCCCCAGGGCCAAAAAAAGCATTTAAAAAAAAAAAAATCAGCCGAATTTGCGCTGGGGTCGCGAATCCAGCTGAGAAAAAAAAAAAAAAATGAAGCGCAGACTCCCGTGCTTTGTTGTATTTAAGCCCCCGGGTGGGCCAGGTCCCGGGGGCATGCTTAATTATGTGGCGGGGGCCCGCGGGGGCCCCCGCAGCCCTGGGGACCACCACCTCCCCGGGGCTTTATTAATGATGTGCGGGGGCAGGTGGCCCCCCGCAGCCCCGGGGACCACCACCTCCCCGGGGCTTTTTTATAATTAGGATGGGGGGCCTCATGGGCCCCCCAAGCCCCAAGACCGCCACCTCCCCGGGGCTCTGTTTTTTTAAAATAAATAAATGTGCCCCCACATGCCCCGGGGACCACCACCTCCCCGGGGCTTTGCAAACATGGGGAGGTGGGCCGTGCGGCCCTCCTCCTGGAGCCCTTGATGGCCCTGGGGACCGCCACCCCCAGGGCCGGCTCCTGCAATGTCCCGGGGTGCCCACCCCCAGGACATTGCTGTTTGCTATGGCAGGGCGGGAGCCTTGAGGCTCCCGCCCTGTCATAGCAAACTCTGCTTTGCTTCATTGAAGCGAGAGCAGGGAAACCTTCTCTCGCTTCAATGAAGCAAAGCTGAATTGCTTTGAGCAAGGGAGCTGCATGTCAGCAGCTCCCTTGCTCAAGCAATGCTGGCTCCCGCAGGAGGCGGGGAGCCGGCGGGACCGTGGGGGCATTGGGGCTCCCCCCATGGTCCCAATCACAGAGGCCAGGCCCCGGGGGATGGGGTCCCCGGGGTCAAAAGTGGCCCGGGTGGGGGGCCACATGGCCCCGCTCCCCTCCAATAAAATAAATAAATTTAAAAAACACCGAAAAGGCCGTCCCCGGGGGATGGGGTCCCCGGGGCCATAATTGGCCTGAGGAGGGGGGCCACGCGGCCCCCCTCCATATAAATAAATAAATAAATAAATTATAAAAGTCTGGCCATGCCCCTGGGGATGGGGTCCCCGGGGCCAAAATTGGCCTTGGGAGGGGGGCCACGCGGCCCCCTTCCTGTTTTTTTCTAATTTAAAAAAAAAAAATAGGGGTCAGGCCCTGGGGGATGGGGTCCCCAGGGCCCCAAAAAAGTAAAAAAAGAGGGGGGCCACACAGCCCCCCTTGTTAAAAAAAAGGAAGAAAAAAAGCCGGCATCTCGCCGGAGGCCACACCCCCTTTCTCCACCACTGTGCAAACGCGCCCCCTGGCGCGTTGTTAGTTAGGGAATTAATTCCCCTTGAATACTGAGGGTCCCTGGGGGCCAACTAGCCCACCAGGTACCTCCAATATGCGCCACAGAGCTGCGTTGCAGAGAGGTGGTCTGAGGCCACGCCCCTTTTTACACCACTCGGCAAACGCGCTTCTTGGCGCACTGTTGGTGGGGCGATGAGGTCCTCTTGTGTCCTGAGGACCTCAGGACACAAGTGGACTTCATCCCCTGAGCAGCAGTGCGCCAAGAGGCGCTTTTGCAGAGTGATGCAAAAAGGGGGCATGGCCTCGGACCACTTCTCAGCAATCCCACTGTGTGGGGCTTACTGGAGGTACCTGGTGGGCTAGTTGGCCCCTAAGGACCCTTAAGATTCTAGGGGACTTAATCCCCTAACCCAGAACGCGCCAGGAGGCGCATTTGCAGAGTGGTGCAGGGAGGGGGCGGGGCCTCCAGCGAGATGCCGGCCTTTCTTATCTTTTTTTTTGTTAGAAGGGGGGCTGTGTGGCCCCCTTCTCTTAATATTTTGTGGGCCCTGGGGACCCCATCCCCCAGGGCCTGAGACATTTTATGTTTTAAAAAAAAAAAAAAAACCAGGAAGGGGGCCACGGACCCCCCCCCCGAAGCTGATTTTGGCCCCGGGGACCCCATCCCCCAGGGCATGGCCACATATTTTTTTTAAACTCCTTTTAAAGGAGGAGGGCCACGCGGCCCCCCTCCTGAGGCTATTATTGGCCCCGGGGACCCCATCCCCCGGGGCAATGCCTCTTTTAAAAACATTTTTTAATATTTATTATGGGAGGGGGGCCGCATGGCCCCCCTTCCCTGGGCCACTTTTGGCCCCGGGGACCTCATCTCCCAGTGTCTGGCCTCAACGTTGGGGACCGCGGGGGGAGCCCCAATGCCCCTGCAGTCCCTGCCGGCTCCCCGCCTCTTGCGAGAGCTGGCATTGCTTTTGGGCAGAGGGAGCTGCTAGCATGCAGCGCCCTTTGACCAAAAGCAATTCTGCTTCGCTTCATAGAAGCGAGAGCAGGTATCGCTTGCATGAAGCAAAGCAGTGTTTGCTATGACAGGGCGGGAGCCGTGCTCCCGCCCTGCCATAGCAAACTGCAATGTCCCGGGGGTGGGCACCCCGGAAATTGCTGGAGCTGGCCTTGGGTGGTGGCGGTCCCCAGGGCCAAAGAAGGCTCCAGGAGGTGGTCGCGCGGCTGGGGGTCTGCTACGAACTCCTGTATTTGCATAAAGTGTGCACCGGGGAGGTGGTGGTCTCTGGGGCAGGAGCCCCCCCCACTTAATATAAATTATTGAAGCCCCGGGGAGGTGGCAGTCCCCGGGGCTTGGAGGGGCCCGCGAGGCCCCCTGTCCGAAATAACTGAATGCCCCGGGAGGTGGCGGTCCCCCGGGCTGAGGGGGCCCCCACATATATTTTCCTCATTGCCCCCAGGACCTGGCCCACCCGGGGGCTTATTAAAACGAAACGCGGTAGCCCGCGCTTCATTTAAAAAAAAAAGTTTCAGCCAGATTCGCGGACCCTATGCAAATCCCGACGAAAATAAAAAAATACTTTTTTGGGCCCTCGGTGTCCCTGTGGGACCCACTGAGCAGCCCTACAGGGTCAGGGTGTTTCCCCTGCCCCCTTATCTTCTTTTTTGACCTTTTTTCTTGTGACTCGGTTCAACCGAGTCACAAGATGGCTGCCAACACTTTTTGGTTTGGGGTGTTGGCAGCCAATCAGAAGTCAGCTCGTGCTCGGGAGAGTTCGCAGATTCACCGTGGCGGCCAGATATCGATATTTTTTATTTTTTTTATTTCTCAGGAACTACTGAACGGATTTACACCATTTAACAAAAAAAAACGCTTTCTGAACCAAGAGCTACCTTTTTGCCAAATTTGGTGTAATTCCGTTCAGCAGTACAGACTGTAGCGTTACTGGACGGATGCGGACACGCCACGAACACTCGACTAGTATGCATGGGAGTACATATGAATTGGAAACAATCTGAAGGATACTGACCCCCTCGGGGTGATTCCTCTGTCCAGGGTGAGGACATCCGTCTCGACCCTGGTGTACTGAGAGAACCAACATATATTATACACAACATTGGATTGTTAAATTTGGTTTGACTCAACTGTGTGAAGTGGCGGTGCACTAACATCGAATAGAGAATGTGAAGTTTCCATATAACTATGCAGACATTGGACAACGACAAGTACTGATAGGTATCAGTAAGAAAATGGTGCAGTCTAAAGTCTTTCTCCAATTTAGGTGATGTCCATTCATTTGGAACAACATTTTTAAAACATACGTCCCCTTGGTTTAGTTGACTGTGTGACTCTGTACCCCACTTGGATAAGGTCCTGATGAAGGTGGTTCACAAGTTGTGTTAATCCACCGAAACGCGCGTCGACCTCGTATGTCCAGACCTCTAAATGGTTTAGCTGTGAAAACTTTTTATATCTGTCTGTTTTCCCATTTATCCGGATGAGTACATGTGTCTTGTATGATTGTGTAGAGTGAATGTTTGGGGTATAAGATTAGGTATGTTGTCTGGGGGCTATGAAATGTAATTATTTTTGTATTCATGATCTCATGTTCTATTTGTACAAAAAAGAAAAAAGAAATTAAAAATATTGGTGTAGTTTTTGTAAGTAATGTAAAATATCATGTTTATAAAGAATTTTTTCTCATAAAAAAATAAGATATTATCAAGAATAATAAATCAATTCTAATAATCACATGTGTTTTTGATACATTTCGTTTGATACTTATCCAGAGTGGATTAAATCACTGTAGAAGAAATACAGGTCAAAGGGGAGTATTTCTTAGTAAAAATATTTGGTTGCTTTTTTCCCCTCTTACTCCCAGACCTTATTGTTTGATAGAGGGGGTCCCTTGTACTCACATACAGGCTGTAGCCTTCTCCAAAATTTCCTATGGAAATTAACATGGAGAAAACACGTTTTGGGACCCCCCTTTTTTCTCACCCCAGCTTGACGAATCACCACAAAACTTCCAAGACAGGAGCTGACCGGAGCGCCCCATTAGTTTTGAAAATTTCGTGAAGATTCGTCAACCGGCGCCAAAGATATTGGCAAAAGAAAAAATGCTTTTCCTATGGAAACTAGGTCCTAACTATAACGGGAAACATTGTTTACATCGCATGCGATACATCGCATGCCATTACAACGCGGTCGTTACAATGACTGCATTGTTACATCGCAAACCATTACAACGACTTGCTGTAGGGGGCAGAAGGTGTTGGATTTAAAATCCAACACCTTCCCTACTGTTGCACAGACTGGAGTTGGAATAGTAAGTTATACTATTCCAAAGTCCAACGTGCCCCCTACAGCAAGTCATTGTAATGACTTGCGTTGAAATGGTATGTGATGTAAGAACGCGGTCGTTGTAATGACTGTGTTGTAATGGCATGCGATGTATCGCATTCGTTGTAACGTGGCCTATTCAACTATAACTACCTACTGGCGACCGCCAATAGGTAATATATTGAAAAATTGCAAGAATTGTAAAAAGGTAGAGGACTATGAAGTGCCAGGAAAGAAAGAGAGGAGGCCCATAAACAAGCGGCTAAATTGCAATTCCAATTTTGTGGTGTATTGCTTACTCTGCCCATGCGGACTGCAATACATTGGAAGCACGATACACCCGGCGAAAAAGCAAATCCTCAAACATAAGAGGGCGATCACTAACAAGTTCAAAACCTACCCTGTCGCAAGACATTTCTCCAGGTTACATGAAGCCAGGAGTGATAAATTGGTATACTATTGTATTGACCAAATGCCGGCGAGAGAAAGAGGGGGTGACAAGGTCAAACTCCTGAGGCAGCGAGAGGCCAAATACATAGTCGATTTGCACACCTGTGTTCCGTGGGAGTTGAGTTGTGAAGAAGAACTGTGGTCTTACATTGGGTAAGATTAAAAATCGGAAAAAACTGTGAACCATCTACTTTAGTTTCAGTAATTCTCTAATGATTTCTCATGAGATATTGTTCAATAATCACAGGCTGTTCTATGACGGGTGAACTAGGCTCATACAAAGCTTGATTATATCTCAAACACCGTGTGGGGTAATGGTGCAAGTAATAATGGAATTTGATCGAAGGCGGATAGCCCAAACATTAATTACTATAATGAAATTATATTTATGGGCTATGATTTGCTACTTCATGATTGAGGCATAGCATTTGTTACAATCTGAATTCCGTTTCACAGTAATTCTGTGTACCCTGGCTTGGTGTCACTGTAAATATTTGAAAACACTTGTAGATGTATGAATATCATTGAATGTTATATATATTTTCTCATGTAACTTGGACAGTGTCAAAATGGCCGACACTTTTCGTTAGTGGATGGTCGAAATACTAAGTCCACCTTTTTATTTTATTTTTCTGCTGTGATTCAATGAAATGAATTGTTGTTAAATAGTACTTTTTTGCATGAATTCACTGACATTGACGAAGGCCAGGGGGCTGAAACGCATTTGTCAGTATGATCGTGTTTGCGTTTATTTAAAAATAAATCACCGTTGAAAATTACGACCGGAGTGCGCAGCGTTCCTGAACTGTGTTACCCATGTTACGCAAGTTCGTCCTTGCGGCTGCTGCACCCGCTGTGCTGAGAGCGGGGTAATTGGCGAACAACGTGTAAGGAGGATATATATATATATATATATATATTCTCACTGAAAAAACAAAGGTTACAGAGAGGTTATAGTTAGGAAATAGAATTCAAAACAACCTTAGAAGTTCACTAAAAAACCCAAAGGGTACAGGGATGTTGTAGTTAGGTTCAGATTTTTCACACAATACCATAGAAATTCAGCAGTTATAGTTATCTCAAATAACTATAACTCGTGCTCTAAGGTAACTATTACTCGCGCCCCCACCAGGCACAGTTTTCTTATCAATACTTTCACTGCAAATGTTGCAGTGATATCAATGATGTCATAGAAGATGTCATGAGTAATATAATACGTGGGGTAATTAGCAGTGCATGGCGAGTATTCAAGTTATAGTGACCTTACAACTCTTGGCAGGGAGGATGGGGTGCATCAATGAAGAAGTGGACTATGAAGTGCTCTGTTCAGGTGAGCTAAACTTGACCTTGTTTCTGGCTGTGAAAATGGGGTCGAGAGTGTGTCCTGCGTTGTGGGTTGGGCCCTGGACGATTTGGGTGAGTCCCAGGATCTTGAGGCAATCTAGTAGGACAATGGAGTAGGGATCTTTCCGGTTGTCGAGATGGAAGTTGAAGTTGGTGAGTAAGATTAATTTGTTCAAGTTGATGGAAACAGGGGCGATGAAGTCTGTAAGGAGATTGCTGATGGTGGCATGTGGTCCGGAGGGTTGGTAAGCTATGATGCCTTTGATGGAGTTCTGGTTGCTGGTCTGAAGTTGGAAGTGCATGTGTTCCATGAAGGTTGTGTCCTCGACGGTGTAGGTTTTGTAGGTGATGGAGTCCTTGTGTATGACAGCGGATCCTCCTCCTTGTTTTTTCAGTCTGTCCTGGTGAGAGATCATGCAGCTCAATGGAATGGCTGTGGTGATGGTGGTTGCCAATGTGGGTTTTAGCCAGGTCATTGTCAGGAAGAAGATGTCTGGGGGGTGCATCTCAATGGTGTCCCGATCTAGGTGGCGTGTGTGCTGAGAGATCTGGTGTTGAGGAGCATGAATGCCACATGGGGTTAGGTGTGTGTGGTGTGTGTGAAGTGCGTTTTGGCGTAGGTGAAGTGGCAGTGAGTGCATGAGAAAGGTCCTAATATGGAGTGAGGTGAGGCGCAGAAGGAGCTGATGTGGTGGCATCTGGTGATGAGTGCATGCAGACTGGAGGCTGTGTAGCAGTGCTGTTTGGTCGCACCAGGTCCATGATGCTGGGCGCAATCCAGGCATTGATGGGCGCAGGCAGGCTTGCCTTTGGCATGCCCACTGTGCATTTACACTGTGGCCACCATTAAGTAGGTCCTGGAAGGGGAGAAAGCACAGGGGGGGCAGGGCGGGGCTAGGGAAGGGCAGGGCGCAGGAGGCAGGAGAAGGCACGCAATGCTGATGTAGGTAAGGAGTGGGGGAGGCGGGAGGGGAGAGGTGGGAGGCGGGAAAGAGTTAGAGTAGCAAGCATGAAGGAAAAATGGGCACAAGAAACGGGCACAAAGAGAGAGAGAGTGGAGAGTCAAAAAACTGGCACAAAGAGGCACAAAGAGAAAGAGTGCAGAGTGGTAAATGGGCACAAAGAGGCACAAAGAAGGAATGGAGAGAGCAAAATGGGCACATAGAGGCCCCAAGAGAGAGAGATTGGAAAGTGAAAAACAGACACGGAAAGAGAGAAAAGGAAGGAGAAGAGTGCAAGAGGATGGAGCAGAGAGTAAGAGAGAAGAGGAGCACTAGAATGCAGCAAGGCCAGGTCTGAAAGGACCTTAGACTGGTCAGAGGACCAGCCCAGGTAAGTGGGAGCTGGGGCCTGGGCACCTGCTCAATGGGGTTGCGCAGCGGCCATCATTGAGTAGGTTCTGAAAGGAGAAGCATCGGGCTAAGGAAGGGTGGGGCACAGGAGGTGAGAGAAGTCATGCGACGGAGATTCCGGTTAAGGAGGGGGGAGGTAGGCAAGCACGGGAGGGGGAGTCGGGAAGCAGGAAAGCACAGGAGTAGCGGTATAAAAGAAAAGTGGGCACAAGAAACAGGCAAAAAGAGGCACAAAGAGAGAGAGAGAGTGGAAAAACAGGCACAAAGAGAGAGAGAGAGGAGAGTGAAAAAACAGGCACAAAGAAAGAGAGTGAAGAGTGGGAAATGGGCACAAAGAGAGAGAGTGGATATTGGCCAATGGGCACAAAGAGGTATGTAGAAGAAGTGGAGAATGGAAGACGGGCACAAAGAGGCCCAAAGAGAGAGAGTGGAAAGTGAAAAACATGCACAGAGAGAGAGAAAAGGATGGAGAGAAGGGCAAGAGAATGTAGCAGAGAACGAGAGAGAAGGAGCGCAAGAACAAAGTGGGGCCTCAAGTCAGCAAGGCAGGGTCCAAAAGGGCCTTAGACTGGTTAGAAGATCAGTCCAGGTAAGTGGGAACTGATGCCTGGGCATCTGGTCAATGGGGTTTGCTCAGCCGCCACTATTAAGTAGATCCTGGGTGGGAGCGCGAGGGTGGAGGGTGGGGCTAGGGAAGAGGCGGGCACAGGAGGCGGGAAAAGATTCGCAATGGAGACGCAGGTAATGAGAGGGGGAAGGGGGAAGCTGGAGAATGTGAGGGGAGGTGGGAGGCGGGAAAGGGCAGGAGCAACGGGCTCGAAGGAAAAGCAGGCACATAAAACGAGCAAAAAGAGGCACAAAAAGAGAGAATGGAGGTGGAAAAACGGGCACAAAGAGAGAGAGAGTGGAGAGTAGAAAAACAGGCACAAAGAGGCACAAGGAGAGAGAGAGAGAGTGGATAGTGGAAAACAGGCACAAAGAAGCCCAAAGAGTGAAAGAGTGGAAAGTGAAAAACGTGCACTGAGAGAGATAAAAGGATGGAGAGAAGAGGCAGAGGAGGGAGTAAAGAGCAAGAGAGAAGAAGGCGCGCAAGAACAAGGTGGGCCTCAAGGTAGCGAGGCCTGGTCCGAAAGGGCCTTAGACTGGTCGGAGGACCAGACCATGGAAGTGGGAGCTGAGGTCCGAGAATAGCAGCGACTTGCCTCTGAACACACGTCTCCTCACCTACCCCCAGCTCACCTGAATCACCAACTGCTTAGCTGTGCCCGTCTTGTTCCAAGTTGTTTTTTGGGGAGGGAAAGGGTGTTGATGTGTGGCTGCACGGAGTGAGAGGTAGGTGGGAGGGCAAGGCAGTGGGCTGATAGGATGCTAAAAACAGCGAGTACTGTACGTTAAAGAGATTAGAAGCACTTTAAAGAGAATCACTGAGTCAAGGTAGATGGGTGTTGCTGTTTGCAGGACCTTTATGCAGACAGTTCTTTTCGCCCCTTTGAAAATTGGCACCCTGGTCATGGGTCCAGCTCACACATTCCAAAAGACGGCCCTGGCTATGATTGTTGTGCATGAACCCACTGAACTACTTATTTATGATGCAAAGGGAAACAAGAAAAGTCAGGTACAATTAAACAACTCCCTCCCTAAGTTCAGAATGGTTTCAGATGTGATCAAAACTCGCATGGAATATACTTAGCATAGCATATAGGGATTCATGAATTAGTGCATGTATTTTTTAAATAATATTTGACATAGAAATACTCTCCATCAAGTTCTTCATGACAGTGGCATAACGAAAAATAATGGGGCCCCTCTGCAGAATGTGGAGAGGGCCACCTGTGTATCCCATAACTCACAGCTCTTCATTGGCCTTGGGCTGAAAGGGTTGAGGGGTCTCCTGTAAGGTCAGGGGCCCCCTGCACTGCAGCGGCTGCAGGGGCTTGCGTTACGCCCCTCTGTCATGGTCAAATCAAATAGGTCTACACAGACGCATAATTCACTTTTTAACCCCTAGGCACTGCCGAAGCAACTGTGATTGGTAGGATGCAAAATAAACATAACAGTGTCATTAGTGGTGTAGCAAGGCCACCATTGGCCATGACATTGGGGCCCCACCCCTGGTTTGATTGTAAAAAACAGCCACTAACTAGGGTGAAGCTGGCTCCTTATGCACCTGGGCACTGGTGCACTGCACCTGCTGCACTACTGAAAGTCTCTTATATCCCTGAGCCCCATGTTGTGGCAGTTGGTCGACGCTTGTTGTGTGGCTCAGTCATGATGCTGCGATCATGTTACTGCAGCCTTATGGTGGTGCTGAAGGTTTATTCATGTATGTCTCTGATGAGAGGAGACTGGTCTCAGCTGGAGCTTTTTAGTTGTAACTGTTCATGGGGCATGCAAGCTTCATCTCTGAGGTGTTGAGTGGGGAACACGGGCTGTGCTCAAAGGCAGCTGGTATCTTCTGGTTGCCCGAGGTTCTCTGCCTCCTTTCCATAGGACCTCAAACCGACCCTGCTGCATTTTTCAGGTTCTGAAGGGGGTGCAACATGTTTTAGGTTGTTATTCCCCTTTCCAACTAATATCTCTCTCGCTAGCTTGATTTCAGGCTTTTCCAACAACAGAATCAAATTTTAGGCCCTTCCAACAACAGAATCCATGCACAATGACATGAGCACCAGAGGCCACAAAAGGTGCCAGTTCAAGGTACATTTGTGTTCTTTACACTACTCGCACTACACCCTTAACCCCCCCCCCGAACGTTCATTCATCCCTATCCTTTGGTGCAAGCAAGGCTGCTGGATGCCAGACAGAGGTCGGGATATAAACCCTAGGAGCCTCAGGGCATATTTACAATGCCCCCATGGTGCTTTTACACTGCCAAAGCATCACTTTTGTGACTCTCTGAAGGTGCAGTGTGTCTGCCCATATTTACAAGGCCATGCAAAGCCACCCTGCATACCTTTTCATGGTCTTGTGAATATGGAGTAAGGCGATGCCTTAAACTGCATGGAAGGTGCGTTCCATGGGTGTTGCTGTGGGTGTTTCCGCACAAAACCCATAGTTTTGACACTGCCCCAGATTTACAACATTGCGTAAATCTGGGGCAGCACCAAAACTTACACCTTCCCAAAGCTGGGGTAACGAAGAGAAATGTTTAAATTTCTCCTCTTTTTCCTCTTTCCACGTGTGCTGCATTCTGCAGCACACATAGAAAGAGGAAAATGCCTCCTTTGATTGTTTTTGTGCAGAAAGGTGCCCCTTCAGGCAAAAAAACAATCATGCCAACAACACAGACACCCTTGCACCATGGGGCAAGGGTGCCTGCGTTGGCACTCAGCTGCAGTATATTCACGGGCAGAATGGACAGGAATGCACCGTATCTTGTAGATACGGTGCATTCCTGCCCTTTTCTTTTGACGTAGAGCAGGGCAGCTAGAAGGCTTGGGGTGCTGCCCTACGCCAAAATATTGTAAATATGCCCCTTCATTCACAAAGAATTGGTATAGGGCAGCGCTGCAAGTCATTTCTTTGCACTGCCATAGTTAGAAAGGGCAGGAATGCACTGTATTTACAAGATGCGGTGCATTCCTGTCCTTTCAGCCGATGCACAATTTGCAGCCTAGTGCAAACGCAGGCACCCTTGCACCATGGTGCAAAGGTGTTTGTGTTGTTGGAGTGATTGTTTTTGTGCAGGAAGGGGCACCTTCCTGCACAAAAACAATCATGCGAGGCGTTTCCCTTGTTCTATGTGTGTTGCAGAATGAGGCACACAAGGAAAGAGGAAAAAATAGGAGAAAAGTAAACATTTCACTTCGTTAGGCCTGCTCTGGGGAGGCAAGGCACTGCCCCAGGTTTACATGATGTTGTAAATCTGAGGCAGTGTCAAAATCCATGGGTGTTGAGTGGGAACACCCACAGCAATTCCCATGGAACGTCTCTTTGACAAAGAGTAAGGCAAGGCAGAGCTTTGCGCTGCCTTGCCTTACTCCATATCTATGAGCCATGCAAAGCCACACAGGGTGGTTTTGCTTCACATCATAAATATGATTGAGGGGCTTGATCCACCGGATCATCACAAAAAGTGATGATCCAGTGGAGCAGGCCTCTTGTAAACGAGGGTCAAATTTTCCATTCTCTCTGCTGTCCAGGTCCTGGTCACGCTGCCTGTGGAGTGCACTCACTCTGTATGGGATGCAGAGTAGTCTTCACAATTGCTATTTGAGTCAGTGCCCATGTCTTCCAGTTGTGGCAAAGCCTCCCAGCGGGGACAATGTCCTGAGGCATTTTCACCCTGGCAGATGTGCCAGGAGCAGCAGATAAGAATGATAATGTTTGTGCAGAAACAGCATCAGGTGTGGAGGTAGTGGTGGTGTGTCTGCGAATATTTGCAGCAGAGGTAGTAGGTGTCTTTGAGGCTACCTGAGGAGCAGGGGTGTTAGGTAAATCGAAGACCACAGGAGCAGCAGAGGTGGTGGTAGGACATGCAGCAGACAATGGTAATGAGGAGGTAGTAGTGAAGGAGTGTATAACAGCAGTGGAGGAGGTGGTCCTGGCTGCTTCCGTGTACCTTCTCGAATGTTTGTGTTGTGGCAGGTTGTGGCTGGCATAGGGCTGCTCCTCTTTCTCATCCTCCTGGGCAAAACTACCTGCAACAGAGTGAACAAATCTAGGGTTAGTCAGCCATGTTCTTCATGTATATTTCAACAGTGCAGATAGCTTTCTTTCAACATGGACATCATGTTGATGGCCATCCTAGGTAGTGAAGAAGTAATGGGAGCAATACGTGCCCCTTTCAAACTTTGGGGTTTATTTACAAGGGACCTGCGCCGCTGGAGCGTCACATTTTTTGACGCTCTGGTAGCGCAAGCCTCTCAATGATATCTATGAGGCGACGCATAGCCACCATGCGTGGCTTTGTGTAGCCTCATAGATATGGAGTAAGGCAAGGCAGCGCTTTTGCCTTACTCAGCGCCAAGGAGGCATTCCATGGGCATTGTGGTGGGTGTTCCCACACAATATCTATGGATTTTGATGCTGCCCAGACTTACAAAATCATGTAAACTTGGGGCAGCGCCAAAACCTTACACCTCCCAGAGCAGGTGTAACGAGGAGTAATGTTTTAATTTCTCCTCGTTTTTTTCCTCTTTCCATATGTGCTGCATTCTGCAGCACGTATTTGTTCAGGAAAGTACCCCTTCCTGAACAAAAACAATCCTGCCAACAATGCAAACACCCACCTTTGCACCAAGGTGCAAGGGTGCCTGCGTAGGCGCTTGGCACCAAATTGTGCGTCAGCGCAAGCAGAAAGGACAGGCATGCCCCGTATCTCGTAAATATGGTGCATTTCTGCCCTTTCAAATTGGCGTAGGGTAGCACAGCAAAAAGACTTGCCACGCTGCCCTATGCCATTTAAAAAAAAATTAGGCCCTTTGTTCTTATCGAAAATGGATGTGAATTACTTAATTTAAGTTTTGCTTTTTTCTCTGAGCCCAGAGGCTTTAGCTCCACCATGATGAAATGCTTGACTGTTAAGCATTACCTCAGGGTCAATTGGCAACACTTGTATGATTGTATTGCCCTACACCCTCATTATGTTTGCTGGCATCCTACGCATGTGCCCTCAGCGTGTGTGCACTAGTGTAAACTGTGAGCTTCTATAGGAAGGTGATGACTACCGCAGATGGAAGAGTTGCAACCATTTCAAATTGGGTTGAAGACTTGGCAAAAATGTGAGCTCTGTATGGTATGTGGCAGTCCTCCTTCACTAGAGATGTGTTGTTAGCAAAGACTGATTAATGCAGCGTGTAGCAACATAGATGTTTCTGCACATGTGAAATGCAAAAGTGGGTCAAGACGTTCAATGGCCACGGCTGCAAGTGAGTAGATACATTGCCTGTTGCTTCCACATAAGCTGGCAAAATGAGTGGCTGTGGATGTGTCTGGAAAATGTAGCCACATTGCTTCCATTACTGGATGGAACAGTATCACCAGGGGCCTGACAAAGCTGCCCATTCTGAGGTAGATCCCGAGGTTTCATTTGGGAATGGAGAACAACCAGATCGATCATATTTCACACAACCTATTTCCAAAACTATTCTTCATTGCTGGTCACTCACTCCTCCATTTGCCCAGTATTTCCAGCTAATCAAATCAGCCGCACTCTCTATTGAAAAGTGATAGGCCTGTCGTTTACCAGCATTAATCAGGGCCAATAGGTCCAATAGCTCCCACTGCCTGGCTCCTCAGAGATTGGGCGCTCATGTTGATTCTTTCACCATCGCCAAGGCTCCCAGTGTTTCTAGAGGGGCGCGTTTGACAGGAATCCCAAGTGTTTGTGAAGTTACATACATGAATCAAACTTTCCATGCCGATTCGTATATCATTTTCAACCGAATATCACATGTTAATAGGTGGGTGAAGTTAGTCATTGGTGTGGAGAAAGTGAAAGGGACAGTGGGTAGAGTTGCTTACCAGCCTCAGTATCCCTTCCAGCTTCAACGAGACCAGATCATCCCTCCATGCTGCCCAGGCAGATGATGGGCTTCTCTCTGGGGCTCAAATGCAAAACTGCTGCAGGTTCACCTCCTGCAGATCGGTTGCCAACCTGGTGATTTATCAAGCAGTGTCTCCGCCTCTCCTTGAGGTTACTGAGACGCTTCTTGCAGTTTTCATCAGTTCTTGATGTTGAGGACACTGCGCCCCTCTGGTTATTTATTGTCTGCAACAAACGTCCACACCATACCACGTGTCTTGTCCTTGAGATGGCCATCCTCAAGACCTCCACTACAAGGGTCGAATCTCCATCAACTTTATCTTTCTCATCCACCTGATGCTATGATGTTGGGTGATCGTGTTTAGGTTGCTGGATGCCAATTGGTCTTTGAACATGGCAACTATGTTCGACTCAAAGAAAGCACTGGATGTTGCCACCTGAGTGGAAAACTGGTCTCCTGCAGCACTAAGGCCTGTGTACAGGTAATGTGATGTCAGTAAATGACACAACGTCAAGTCTTCTGTGCCACAGGACACTTCCTGTAATGCATCTCTAGTTTATGACGGTGAAACAAGCACGTGTGGACTCAGTATTACTGGGTCCAGTCCTTTCAATGTCAAGACATCAGTAAGAGATTGTGAATGCAGGTGGGATTACCAGCAGGTAACAGTGCAGATGGAACAGGTACTTTATGTCTGATCTACCACACAGTTCATGATGAGTGACAAATATCTCTCTTTCTACCTTTGATTTTCTTGGAAATTATCTTACATTTGTTAGACAATATTTATCTTCTCAAGGATGGGTGAGGGTTAAGGCTTTATTTCCCAGGTCTGTCAGCCTCTGCGACAACTTGGGTTTTGGGTTACACATTTGCGCCCAGTAATACCAGGAGTTTTACCAGACTTGCTACCTGTGATGTTTCCTCATTGACAGGTGCAGCAATAGTGAGACTTATAATTGTGGGGGCCAGAATTACCACTTGGAAACTATGTGGTGATCCCACAATGCACAACAGGTGATATAGGCCCTTGTGCAGTGTTTTACAAGGAAACCTAAACTCTATCAATGTGCTCGTTATGCATTGCCTTCTGAATATACCTCCTTTACAACTCAAATTCTACTATATTTTTTGAAGATTAGTCATTTGGATGGGCAGATCTACCTGATAGAGCGTCATGATGTTCTGAAAATTGTAGGGGTGCATCATAATCATGGTTAGTCCGCACCCGTATATATACGCATCTATATGTTATGTTGTACTAAAAATTGGTTATTAGAATTGTAAGTAATAACGAAATGTGTAATTGTAATGTTAGAAAATTAGGTCCTGAAGGGTAACATGGCATTTAATTGTGGTAATGTAATGTTATTTCATTGCAATTGCTAATGATTTAGTTCGTGTGAAAATAATGCATTAGACTTAAACGTGCATCATATTAAAGTCGCATATGTAGAATTGATTAATTGTGTTTAATAGTGATAAAGTATAGTGCTTGCAAATGTAATGTTTATTAAGGTAACATTGATGTGTAAAGGCCTCATTTACGTTTGCTATGAAATGCCTACTCGTATTTCTTATGTTAGCTGGAATTGCAGGTTTGAAATGTATTCCTGGTTGAGCTCTCATTTAGAGGCAGTCAGCGAAATTGTGTGCGTGCAAGGTTGTTCCTTTCTCATGCTTCTGTTGCAGGTGCAAGGACATCGATTTTGTTAGCTAGACTGACGCCTTTTGTTTTAGGAGTTAGGAATGGAGGAGCACAGCTACAATGTAGCGTGGAATGTGGATAATTGGAGAAAGCCTGGGACCCAAGGACATCCCAACGGACGATGGAAGAATACAGGTTTCAGTGGAAGACTACCTTTGGAAGGTGCCTAGCCAGAAGAGGCGTTTCAGAGGCGTGTTCTATTGAATTTGGGTTTTGTATTAGGGACCGTGCCCCGAGGGAAGAGGCAGAGAAGAGAGGGAAGCTGAGAGATAGAGAGGTTAGAGGGTAGAAGAAGGAATCGATCTTGAGAAAGGAGACTTAGAGTGAAATGGGTAGCTTTGGCTACTGACCCTTGCAACATGAGTGTGCTTCTTAGGAAGTCTTCACGAGCTGACACCTTTTCTTGATCTTGCCTGGGAAATGCTAAGTAGGGACGCCACAGTAGTAATAGTGTAGGAACAGATTAATGAATTTTCTGTAAGAATTAATGAAGACTAACTTAGACATTGGATCAGTTATTGCGTGTCTAATATTTTTGGAGATTCTTATCCTTTTTATGCTTCACCGAATTAGATTGGTGCGTAGGATGAATTTTGTATTAGTGCCTATGTATTTCTTTAACCTCGTCATGAGGTGCTTGTATGCTCAGTTATTCTTGGCTTGGTAATAAAACCCCTAAATTTGAATTCGGAGTCAGTGGTCCTTTCATGAGTCTAGATTGGTTAAATTGAAGTGTATCGTGATGAAATTGGTTTCTCCCCTTTACACTTTTCAGCAGGTAACAAAGGTCCAGTCGGCCTAGGATTCTTAGATAGATCTATGATAAGATAAGAATCTGGCGTTATCAGTTGGTAGCAGAGTAGGATGGTTACTTCTGTAGTGGGGGGAGAAGTAGAGTAGGATAGCCAGTGTGCCCCATAGAGCCCGAGTGATGGTGATCCGGTGGATCTTGAGCGGAGGAAGACGGTGTTCGATGGAAATCGGCGGAGAGTGACGGAGCGGCAGAAGCAGCAACAGTTCGTGGGAGAGTGAGTATGAATAGGGATGTGTGTTTGTTAGATTGCGGTGTGATATTGATTGTGTGATGTCTTGCGGAGTTGGAGAGAGAGTCGAGAGATTGTGGTTTCGGACTGTGAGCGCGCGCGGTCCATGAGATTTGATTTTGATATCCCGGGATAAGAGATTCAATCAATCAATCACGGCATTTATAGAGCGCGCTACTCACCCGGGAGGGTCTCAAGGCGCTGGGGGAGGGGGTAATGTGGTGACACCCAGAGTTGAAATTGTCTGACCAAAGATTGTGGGAGTCATGAGACGTCGTTTATTGACCCACCGGTGATAGGGAAACGTGTGCGTGAGTAACCGACGCAGGTCGTGGGTTATTGTATGTGAAACATTGAGCGATTGGATCCTATCGATGAAATACATGACTGTCCGGCCGTACGTGGGCAGATAGTCAGAGGCAGTTGTCCGGTCGTTTCGCGGACAGACGATTGCCAGAGTTGAGGTTGACAATTTATGAGACTGTCCGGTCGTTGGTGGACAGACAGTCAGAGAAGTGACTGTTCGGTCGTTTGGTGGACAAACAGTTATTTCAGAGTGTGAAAGAGACGTGTGAGAGATTCATTGAAAAGGAGGGGAACTGCTGTATGCAGAGGAAGAGTGACGTCAGGAAGTGTCGCGCTGCGATAGGCCGGTTGGTGTGAAGACGCGCTGGTATTGGTGGACTAACACCAGGAAGAAAACGAAACGCTGCGTGTAAAAGAAAGTGATTTCATCATGAATTGTTTTAAAGTTTTAGGAGATATGTGTAGAGGAGATAGAAGGGTGGTTACTCGGGGAGGAGAAGAAGCCCCGCCTGAGTATACCCCAGCCCATTACATGGCTAAGAATGTGGGATTACATACTTTAATCTGGCTTGAAAATTGGTATAAAATGACTGAAAAGGAGGGAGAATTGGCTTTCCCACGGTATGGTACTTTCAGGTTGGAAGTGTTGTATCAGCTGAAGTCGGTGATGTCTTCATTGCAACCTTTGCCTAGACTGACGCAGTTTGAGGCGCTACATTCCTGGATGGATCAGAGCAGCACATGACAGGAAAAGAGACCGAAGTCAGGAAAGAGTGAAAAAGTCAATCAGGGCATTTCAAGATGCGAGATGGGACGCATTGGAGAAAAGGTGGAGGGTGGAGACTATTGAGGGGGATAGGCTATTCCTGTTGATGATAAAAGTAGGAGAGGCCCAGAAGAAGTGGGGTGAAGAAGACGATAGTGATACTGACGACAGCTTGTTAGAGAGGTTACTATCAGAAAGACCACCTCCATTTAACCCAGATTCAGAAGAGGGAAAATGGGCTCCAGCCGAAGGGACTGGAGACTCGCAGACACAACCTGGAGTGAGAGTAGTAGGGAGAATCTCCACAGGAACAGAAGGGATGAGGACACAGACACCAGCAGGTTCTGAAACTAATGGAGTCGCAGCCATTACAAGGTTACCGGATGCTCTTACGGTACCGGTTACTATTGGTCCCATTGTGTCAGTGTATGACCCAGATCAAGTGACTGAGGGAAGACTAACGCAGATGGCAGGAAGAGAAGGGACTAGTTCTGGAGGGAATGGCACAGTGAGCGGAATAGTTCATCTTTCGAGACCCGTAGAATCGAGTATGCCATTGCCAGCCACTGCAGATTCCTCTAGGAGACAGGTGGAAGCAAGAACGGTGAGGCCAAGGTCTCTGGCCGATTCAAGATCTGACCTAAGGATGTGGGAACCACCAGTGAGGAACCAGAGTGATAGGATGGCAGGAGATTGGGATCGTGGAAATTCAGGAAGTAGACCAGCCCTGGGGAATATAAAGGAAGGGAACCAATGTGGAGATCAGAGCAACGAGAATGAAGAATCGAGGGGTACATCTAGTAGAGGGACCCTAAAGGTTGCGATAAGAGCAAACATGCTGGATGTGGTGAGGTTGAAGGCTGAATTTGATGAGATTATTAGTGGCAACCTGCCTTTAGAAAGGGTGGAGCTCTACGAGCCAGACGAGTTACTGTTTGCAGCAAAGGACGTAACTCGTAAAGCCAGATCAGCACACGAGAAGTTGACAGAATTGGCAAGAAGGTATGAGGTGGATCTGTCCAAAATGAAAACGTTACAGGGAAGTCATAGATTGCAGTACAGTGATCAGGAATTGGAAGAGAAGAGAGTCATAGGATTGAAGGCTCATATTCGAGAACTGATCATAGGGTTACGTGCATGGAGCATGCTCAACAAGTGGGAGGAAAGATGGTCCAAGAAGAAGAATACAAAAAAGAGTGTAGGAGAAACACCACCTCCAGGAGGGGGAACAATAGGAGTGGAAAATTATCCTTTGCGAGAAGTACAGAATGGAGGGTATGTGCATGTGCCGTGGAGTAGAGGTGATTTGGCAGCATTTACAAATGAGTTTCCTCAGCTGAGGGAGAAGCCTGTTGAATGGTACAAGCAGGTCAATCGTTTTGTCAAAATCTCGAAAGTATTGTGGGTCGACTTGAAGACGTTGTTTGACATCGTGGTACCGAGTGATTTGTGGGCAGCTTGTAAGGTTGCCGTTGATTGGCCGACTTCTGAACCAGACAGGGATTCGGTTACAAATGGTCCATCACCTATTGTTATGAAAAAGTTTGAGCAGGTAATTACATGGCTGAAATCTAAGATCTCGCCACAAGATATTGATTGGGTCAAGATAGATCGAACTGTTCAGGGGCCGAAAGAATCCGTGCATGAATATTACGAGAGGCACTTGCAAGCCTTTAAGCAGTACAGTGGGTTAGACACCCTAGACCCCAAAGACATGGGACAGTTTGTGTCCAAGTTCGTCTTAGGTCTGAGGCAAGAAATCAGCTTTATGATTCAGCAGCATTTGATCTGCTGGCAGAACAAGTCGGTGGACGAAATACTACGGTATGCCAGGTACTGCAGCGATGAAGTGGACTTGAAACATAGGAAGCTTAAGGACAAGCTGATGCTAGTCCAAATGCAGACTGCAGACAGGGAACATCAGGCACAGTCGAATGGAGGGACGCTAGGGAGACGACAGGGAAACAATCAAGGAGGGACACAGAATGTGCAGGGTCAAGGGAAAGGGAAACCTATAGATCCCAAGACAGGAGTGGACGTGGCAACACTGATAAAGACCACTGCGTGTCACTTTTGTCATAAGATCGGGCATTGGAAGTGCGAGTGTAGGTTGAATCCAGCAAACCAGGTGCAACAAGAAGCAGAAACAGTGCAGGTATCTGAGGTCGTCAATACGGTGACGAGACCTAAATCCATGCAAGGGGGACATTAGGCCCGCAGGTACAAGTTCCGCAACCTCTGAGGATTCCGCAGGGAACCCGAACGTACCAACAGATGCCCCTTTTCGAGGATTATGACGAGTACAGCTTAGACCCGTTGGCATGACGGTGCCTGAGGGGGGAGGAAGACTGCACTCTTGGGGCAGTCTTAGAGGTAGACCAAAGGGGACCGTTTGTAGAGGCAGATGTTGACGGTCATCCTACCACCTTTTTGGTTCATACTGGTGCTACCCGTTCTACTGTGAGATCTGCAGTAGTCCCCAACCTACCCCTCTCGGGACAATCAATCCAAGTTGTAGGAGTGGCGAATAAAAAGATGACAAGTGCATTGACTGAGCCGATTCCTGTCAGAATAGGAACTTTCCGAGATCAACACCAGTTTGTGGTGTGCGACTCGAGTCCGGTCTGTTTGTTAGGACGAGATCTTTTGTGCAAATTGAATTGTACCATCTATTGCACACCCAAGGGAGTGGAAGTACAGACAAAGGACGATGATGCCACCTTTAAGGTCGCAAATCAGCATTTGTGTATAGAGATGTATCCTGTGCTGACAGTGGAAGAGCTTCCACTTGACTTACGAGACTCCGTCTCATTGGATGTGTGGGATTTCACGGGAGAAGAGATTGGATTGATCAAGGGCGTAGAACCAGTTAAGATCCAAGTCAAGCAGAATGCTGAGTTCCCAAGAACGCCCCAGTACAATCTGTCACCAGAAACGATCGCAGGGATCAAACCTGTAATTGAGTCAATGATTAAGCAGAGGATCTTGAAGGATATAATGGGCAGTCCATGTAACTCACCCATTATGGGATTGCAGAAACCAAGCGGGAAATTCAGAATCGTGCAGGACCTGCGAAAGGTCAACACGATTGTTGTTCCATGTTGTCCAGTGGTACCGAATCCGTCAGTGATACTATTCCAGATTCCATGCGAGGCTGAATGGTTTACTGTGATTGACTTGTGTCAAGCATTCTTTTCGATACCTTTAGCCAATATTTATTTGCTTTCCGGCTGGAAAATCGTGTGTTAACGTGGTGTCGTATCCCTCAAGGGTATACAGAGAGTCCGTCGATCTTTAACCAGATCCTGAAAAAGAACCTTGCGAGTCTTGTATTGCCGCAGAACTCAGTTCTCGTGCAGTACATCGATGACCTCCTTATTGCATCGGAAACAGAAGATGCTTGCAGGGTCGACACGATTGCCTTGCTGAATCATTTGGCAGAGAATGGACACAAGGTGTCTCCGAATAAGTTGCAGTACTGTCTGAGTGAGGTACAGTACTTGGGTCATCGAATCGAGAAAGGCAAGAGGAAGGTGTCACCAGATCGAATTGAGGCGATCATGAATATGACCGTGCCTACCACTCAGAAGGAAGTCTGAATGTTTTGGGGAATGGTCGGCTACTGCTGCCAATGGATTCCCAATCTTTCGTTGAAGGCGAAGCCTTTGCAGAGGCTGACACACAAAGATGTGAGTGATCCGGTACCATTGGACCACGACTGTTTGGTGGTGTTTCTTGAGCTGAGAGAGGGCCTGTGCCGTGCTCCGGCTTTAGGGATGCCTGACTACAACAAGTCATTTTCATTGTTCTGTTGCGAGCGAGAAGGTTGTGCATTGTCAGTTTTGGCTCAGAGCCATGGAGGTGTCCGTAGACCAGTTGCCTATTTTTCAGCTACTTTAGATCCAGTAGCTTCAGCGTTGCCCGGATGTCTCAAATCCGTTGCTGCAACCGGTGTCAGCATTGAAAGATGTGAAAGCATTGTTATGGGTCACCCGTTGATAGTTCATGTTCCTCGTTCTGTTGAACTGTTGATGACAAGGACTAAAACACAGCACCTGACAAACAATAGACTCACACGCTATGAGCAAGTCATACTTGCAGCGGAGAATGTGACTCTGAAAAGGTGTTCTGTTTTAAATCCAGCTACACCGATGCCATTACCAAATGCAGATGATGAAGATTGTGAAGACCATGACTGTCTTGATGTGACTGAACTTTGCACCAAACCGAGACCTGACATTGTTGATGAACCTCTGTCTGACCCTGATGAAATTTTCTTTGTCGATGGTTCATGCTTAAGAGACAATGTGGGTCATTTGAGAGCAGCGTTTGCTGTATGTACCATTACTGGAGTGGTTGAAGCTGCTTGCTTAGAAGGAGTATACTCTGCACAAGTGGCCGAAATAATTGCCCTGACTCGTGCCTGTTTGGCGGCTGATCAGATCCGAATCACTATCTACACTGACAGCCAGTATGGGTTCGGTGTGGTTTATGATTTCGGACAGCTTTGGTCTCAGAGAGGGTACATGACATCATCTGGTTCACCCATTAGAAACGGAGAATATGTGAGAAAGTTACTAGAAGCATTGCAGTGTCCTAAGGAAATTGCTGTAGTGAAATGTGCAGCCCATGGGAGGGGAACTGATTTTGTTTCTCTTGGTAATAAGTATGCCGATGAAGTTGCTCGTTTCTGTGCTGAACAAGGATGAATATTCACTGGAGATTACATAGGAGAGAGCCAAGAAAGAACCGAGCTCAGTATGATGTTAGCCATGGCAGACACTTGGGAGGAACTCAAGTGCTTGCAGGGAGAGGTTTCAGAGCAGGAAAAGGAGATGTGGATCAAGTCAGGATGTGAGAAAGGGGAAATTGACATTTGGGTTTCGAGTGATGGTCGAGCAGTGTTACCAGATGACCTATTGAGCCCGATGGCTAGACAAATTCATGGTGCAGTGCTTCTTGGAAGGGATGCGATGGTGCGAGTGTTCAGACAGATGTGGTACAACCCACGGTTTCGTGTGGTTGCTGAAGCAGTGTGCCAGAGGTGTGTTACGTGTCAACAGATGAATGCTGGAAAGAAAACTGTGGTTGCATTGAGTCACATTGGGATGTCGGGGGGACCTTTCAATAGGATGCAGTTAGATTTTATTGAGATGCCTAGGTGCAATGGTTTGAGGTACATTTTAGTGGTAGTGTGTGTTTTTTCACGGTGGGTGGAAGCGTATCCAACAAGAAGATGTGACACCCTCACAGTAGCGAAGCTGCTACTGAGGGAGTTGATTCCCAGGTTCGGTTTTCCAACCTCGTTGGAATCGGATAGAGGAACACACTTTCACAGCAAGATCATGAAGTTGCTTTGCGCTGCTTTGAATGTTGATCAGAGACTCCATTGTAGCTATCGACCAGAGGCTTCTGGGATAGTGGAGCAGATTAATGGGACTTTGAAGGCACGGATGGCAAAAGTGTGTTCATCTACATCTCTGAAGTGGCCCGATGCTTTGCCCTTAGTATTACTGAGTGTTCGCAATGTCCCATAACAGGAGGACTGGGTTATCACCGCACGAGATACTCATGGGGAGGGCGATGCGGTTACCAGCAGTACCAGCCACCGCTTTGATAAACATCACTGATGACTTAATCCTTGATTACTGCAAAGGACTAGCTGATGTGGTTCGTTCTGTGTCTCAGCAGGTGCAAGCTGCCGCTGTTCCAGCTTCAAGTGATCTGTGCCACGACCTATGCCCAGGTGATTGGGTGCTTGTCCGCAAGCACGTGAGGAAGAGCTGCCTGGATGCTCGTTGGCGAGGCCCTTATCAAGTAATACTGGTAACGAACACAGCAGTGAAGTGCGGAGGATTGCCAAACTGGGTGCATGCCTCCCACACCCGCAGAGTTTCAGCACCCTCGGAAGAAACAGCTCCTCTCACGAATGAAAATCCAGCTGTGGCGGCAGAGCCACGAGAGGGGACAAGTCAAGCTGTAAGGGTTGCTAGCGAAGCTGGTTGCTCACCAACCCAAGCTGAGGAGGGTTACAATACACACAACCCAGATATTGACTCTGAGGAGGAAGGTCAGATTGTGAGTGGTGCAGGGTCAGACTCAGCGTAAGGAAGTGGTGTGCAGAGTGTTCAAGAGGAAAGCAGAAGGGCTAGATGAGCAGGAGAAGCGTGGCCCGAGAGACAGAGAAGGCTGAATCTGCGACTGGCTCCTGAGAGAGATCTTGCTCCTGTATCCGAGGCTTCGGAGTTGGAAACGAGTGAAGGAGAACAAGCTCAGGAAGGCCTGAGGAGATCGAGAAGGACAAGAGTGCCTTGCCAGAGATATGCTGCCCCAGAGTGGACTTACACAGTAACTGATGCCGGGAGTAGTGAGTTCCGGGAGACTGAGGTCCGTGAAGGTGATCAGCAGGAACCCTCTACTGAAAATCAATGTGGGACTGTTATTTCCAGGACTTGAGATCGAAGGGGTGTTGACAATCACGGTTCCGAAACCTCCAGTCTTGAGCAAGGTGCGAATACTGATACTGCACAGATTGGTTTTTCCGACATTTGGATTTGAACCGCCATCTCATCGATTGGTGGATGTTCGTCTTGAAATATTGCATCATGTTCTAGCTGCGATTGGATCAGAACTTATTGTTGATTGTGAATGAACTGTAACCTGTAAATAAGCACTTTAAAAAGAAGATAACCTAGGTCCGAGAGGAAGAAGAAGAAATTTAGGGACTTTCCGTAGAAGAAGAAAGAGGGCTAAGGAAGTCTTTTTGGACTGTGTAAATAAAGAACTGAAAGTACTGTAAAGGGAATTTCCAGCTTCAGGAGTGGTGTTTGAACTGGTAAACAGCATCTGTGGTGGAGAAAGGACTCTGACTGTTCGTTTGCTGAAAATAAACCCGACAACGAGAATGGAGGCTGGAAATCTGAACCGTAGATCCAAATGGATAATAGGCACATTTATAGTAGGAGTAATAGTTTCTATATTCATAGTTATTATAGTATCATTTTCTGTTCCACATGAGGTAGAAGTCGTAGGGGTGAAAGGGACACCTACACCTAGTACTTCTGTCAAGAAAGAGGATATCATAGGAGCTGAAAGAGTTATGCTAGAGAAAAATAGTTGTAGATTGCATGTAGATTTGTCTAGAGGTGATTTTAAGCTTAATGTGTATGCCAAGCTGCTATATGAATATCTGGAAGCGATGGATGCGAAAGATTGTTATGTGTGTATGCAGTTACCTGCTTCAGTGGACGAGGGTATTAAGTATCACCATCTTCCACTGACGTATGGAATTACATGTAGTTTGTTGCTTAGTATGTTTTATGGAAGAGGTAATTATGAGTACTTCTTTTCCAATTATGATGCGGTGCTTTCAGAGGTACCAGCTTACAAGCACCTGAATAAGTATAACTATTACAAACGAGAAGATAGGATTGGGAAGTATTTCATACCGACTGCAACGTTAGATACTGCATATGCCCATAGGCATAATTTAACATGCTCACTAACAGGTGTAGAGAAGCAATTTGTAGATCAGGTAGAAGATAGATATAGACAGTTAACACAAACACGTCACACGGGAGAAAGTCCAGTAGATTGGACGGAAGAGGAGAGAACACACAGAGCCAAGGGGAGCTATGGTCCTATAGCATTGGACCTTGTACAGAAGGGGAAGTTGTGTGTGAAACGTGTCCAGACCTATTATGATAAGGTCTACGTGGGACAGAGTGCGTGTGATCATGTTTTCACGATGGAAGAGTCAGCAAAGGACTTTTTGCAAGGTTCGGTACAAGTGGTGCCAACAGTCTATTACGTGTGTGGAAAGAATGCTTATGTGAGATTGCCTGCGAATTGGTACGGTACTTGTTATTTGGGAATTATTTTTCCAAAGATTTACCACGCAGAAGAATTAGAACTTTTGGAAGGTGAAAAGCATTCTAGAGCAAGGAGAGATGCAAGTGCAGGAGCAGTGATTGGAGATATTTTTGGAGCAGCAATACCAAGTTTGGGAGTGATTTTGAATGATGTGAAGATTAGGAAGCTGGCGACTGTCGTGGATAAGTTGTGTACAAATACAGCTAAGTCGCTAATACTTGCTGATGGGGAGATGTTGTCGATAAGGATGATGGTGATGCAGAACCGTCTTGCTTTAGATGTCTTGTTGGCAAAAGAAGGCGGAGTCTGTAAAATGTTGAAGGTTCAAGAGTGCTGTACTTATATACCAGATAACAGTAAAGATCTGGAGAAATATATAAGTAACATCACTGTGATCCATCATGAGATCCAGGATCTGACTGAAGAAGGAGTTTGGGAAAAAGTTGGTAAAGGATTTGGCAGAGTGGGAAATTGGTTTGCGAATTTGGGAAAGGATAGTCTTGGTTATATTCTGAAGCCCATCATTATCATTGTGGTTTGTGTGGTTTGTTTGTGAGGATTTGCTAGAGCTTATCAGTGGTACAAAGCAAACCAAGTTGAAAGGTCCCTTAGGGAACAAGCGATAAGGATGGCCAGACTGCAGGACAGTCACTATGAGAATATCAAGAATCTAGAGAAGTTCCGACAGGGAAGGATGGCTACGAGCTCTGTTTAGGTCGGTTCTTTCTCCAGGAAATTGTGATTTTGGTGATGACACTAGTCATCAAAGGGGGGAACTGATAGAGCGTCATGATGTTCTGAAAATTGTAGGGGTGCATCATAATCATGGTTAGTCCGCACCCGTATATATACGCATCTATATGTTATGTTGTACTAAAAATTGGTTATTAGAATTGTAAGTAATAACGAAATGTGTAATTGTAATGTTAGAAAATTAGGTCGTGAAGGGTAACATGGCATTTAATTGTGGTAATGTAATGTTATTTCATTGCAATTGCTAATGATTTAGTTCGTGTGAAAATAATGCATTAGACTTAAACGTGCATCATATTAAAGTCGCATATGTAGAATTGATTAATTGTGTTTAATAGTGATAAAGTATAGTGCTTGCAAATGTAATGTTTATTAAGGTAACATTGATGTGTAAAGGCCTCATTTACGTTTGCTATGAAAGGCCTAGTCGTATTTCTTATGTTAGCTGGAATTGCAGGTTTGAAATGTATTCCTGGTTGAGCTCGCATTTAGAGGCAGTCAGCGAAATTGTGTGCGTGCAAGGTTGTTCCTTTCTCATGCTTCTGTTGCAGATGCAAGGACATCGATTTTGTTAGCTAGACTGACGCATTTTGTTTTAGGAGTTAGGTATGGAGGAGCGTGGCTACAATGTCGCGTGGAATGTGGATAATTGGAGAAAGCCTGGGACCCAAGGACATCCCAACGGACGATGGAAGAATACAGGTTTCAGTGGAAGACTACCTTTGCAAGGTGCCTAGCCAGAAGAGGCGTTTCAGAGGCGTGTTCTATTGAATTTGGGTTTTGTATTAGGGACAGTGCCCCGAGGGAAGAGGCAGAGAAGAGAGGGAAGGTGAGAGATAGAGAGGTTAGAGGGTAGAAGAAGGAATCGATCTTGAGAAAGGAGACTTAGAGTTAAATGAGTAGCTTTGGCTACTGACCCTTGCAACGTGAGTGTGCTTCTTAGGAATTCTTCACGAGTTGACACCTTTTCTTGATCTTGCCTGGGAAATGCTAAGTAGGGACGCCACAGTAGTAATAGTGTAGGAACAGATTAATGAATTTTCTGTAAGAACTAATGAAGACTAATTTAGACATTGGATCAGTTATTGCGTGTCTAATATTTTTGGAGATACTTATCCTTTTTATGCTTCACCGAATTAGATTGGTGCGTAGGATGAATTTTGTATTAGTGCCTATGTATTTCTTTAACCTCGTCATGAGGTGCTTGTATGCTCAGTTATTCTTGGCTTGGTAATAAAACCCCTAAATTTGAATTCGGAGTCAGTGGTCCTTTCGTGAGTCTAGATTGGTTAAATTGAAGTGTATCGTGAATACATTGGTTTCTCCCCTTTACACTTTTCAGCAGGTAACAAAGGTCCAGTCGGCCTAGGATTCTTAGATAGATCTATGATAAGATAAGAATCCGGCGTTATCATACCCAAACATAGTACTTCTTCCACTCACCTTCCTCTTTATTGTAATGTCACTTGATTTCATGTGATTAATATTATCCTTCATAGATTTCCGGACCATAACAACCCCGGCATCCTATCACGGAAGGGGTTTGTTTTTTATTACTCAATCCTCTATTAATTCAGTTAAGCAATGGGGAATAAGCACTTGCTACTCATTTCTTTTTTTTTTCTTTTTCTGATTCTGACCTTTTAATTTCATTTCATTATCCTTCCTCCTGAGTATTTAATGTGACCTGATATTTACCAAGGTCTTTTTTATGGCTCTTCCATGTTACGTTTTATCTACATATATTTCATTAGGTGATTTAACTGGAGAGAAAAAACGTAGCCCCGGTAGACCTTGACATTCCATTTTTGTACACATTCGATTTATCTTAGCAAATGGAGGTGTAGAAGTTACATAGTTGCAAATGGTGACCTTTCTGCTATTTTCCTCTGATAATTCGCATTCCAGATTAATTCCCTTAGCGTGTTTGCTTCCTTTATCAGAAATTATCTTCATGTATGGTAGCAGTGAACATAAGGAGACTTAGTTAAGAAGCTAATTATGACTCTAATTATATGCTTATGACTCAAAAAGGCTTTGTTGAGCCACTGGTTGACTGGGGTGTGAGCCCTGGTCAACCAGCAACCACAATCCTAGTCAGGGTAAGGCACAAACAAACCCCGAATCAACCTGTTCTCAACCCCTGGCAGCTTGGCACAGAGCAGTCAGGCTTAATTTAGAGGCAATGTGTAAAGTATTTGTGCAACACTGCAAACAGTAAAAGAGTGAAAACACCACACAAAAATGATTCCACATCAAGTTAGAAAAATAGAGCTGAATTTAATAAATAAAACAAGACCAAAATGTCAAAAAGCCAATCAGTACAACCAGAGTTATACATTTTTAAAGAATAAACTGTGAAATAGTGCCTAAAAGCTGAAATTTCCAACTGCGGCTATCTGGTCAAAAGTTCAGGCTGACCATGATGCAGCACTCGTTGGATACAGTCCCAGATTAATCCTCCTGAAGGTTTACCTTCTCAAGTTTTATGGCAAGAGTCCCGTTCACATTGGAGAAGGCTGCAGGGAGCGAGGAGAGCGTTGCGGATGGTGGTGGCTGTGGTGTGAAGAGTAGGCCTGGCATCGCAGATGGGTGGGCTAGAGCTTTGCGTTGGCATTCCCCGCGGGCTGTCGATGCTGCTGTGCGAAGAGACAGGCTGCTGGACGCTCACGATGATATTCAGAGTGAGCGGAATGGTTCTGGTGCAAACAGGCCCATTCGTGGTCATGAAGAGGCCAAAAGCTTGATTTCAAGAGCTCGAGAGCCACACCAAGGGCTCAGAGCTTGAGAGGCTTGGGAATCAGGAACTCTCTGAAGACGGGTCCAGGAACTTTTGGGGAGCCTTTTATATCCCTGAGGCTCAGTTAGGGAGGCCAGCAGGCTAGCCCTTTGAATCACTCTGGGGTCCTGGGTTGGAGATGAAGTTGCAGGTCCAGTTCTTCTTCCTCAGGCAAGAGGGCAGCAGGTCAGCCCAGCAGGGCAGCAGGGCAGCAGTTCCTTTAGAGAAGCAGTCCAGCAGAGTGGCAGTCTTTGTATCAGCATAGCAGTCCTTCGTCTTGGCAGAGTATCCACAGGTCCAGAAGTGTACTGAAGAGTTGGTGTCTGAGGTCCAGTTTTTATACCCTGGTGCCCTGGTTCTGGAAGGTTGGAGAAGCTTCTAGACAGTGAATTTGAAGTGCAATAAATCTCCTGCCAGCTCGCTTTGTCTCCAAGTTGGCTGCAGTAACAATGTGGGCTTGTAAAGCCCTTTGAATGAAGGCAGAGCATAGGCTATTCAGTTGCAAGAGGGCTGCGCTCAGTTCCTACCCCCATCCTGGCAGCAGATGGCCGATTCAGGCACACCTAATTCCTCTATTGTGTAACTGTCTGGGAGAAATTCACAAAGTCTAACTGTCAGTTACTCCCAGTCAGGTGACCGAAGACAGACTACAGGCACAAAAGGACTAAGGCCACCAAAATGCTAACTTTCTAAAACTGCAAAAAGAACAATTGATAAACAGAATGCTTCACAATGTCAAACATTCACCCCTGTACAGAGATCTGAGCCTAAATCTATCTTTTGTTGCTCCCCATGCCTTTCCAGTTCAGACTCAGCCATATGCAAATCAGTCTTGACCCTGTTCCCCATGGGAACAATTCAGCCAGAACTGCTAGGCCAGGTCCTCCCTGAAATGGAAACAAGCATCCTAAGACCGGTTTCGGGGCATCACCCCTCATCAGCCAGGCTAGCTTGAATCCAGTGGCACAGTGAGCCCGAGACGTAGGACTGATTTGCATATGGCTGGGTCTAAACTGGAGTGGCATGGTGAGCAAATGAAGGATGGATTTAACCCAAATCTCTTGACTGGGGGTGAATGTTTGATTTGCTCTGCATTCCGTCCATCAACTGTGTGTCTTTTGCTTTCTCGCCATAAGTGAGCCGGGTATGCCCAGACGTGGGTCTCGGGCTCACTGTGCCACTGGATTCAAGCTAGCATGGCTGATGAGGGGTGATTCCCAGAAACCGGATCCAGGATGCTTGTTTCCGGTCCAGGGAGGATCTGGCTAGGCAGTTCGGGCTGCACTGTTCCCATGAGGAACATGGTCAAGACTGATTTGCATATGGCTGGGACTAAACTGGGGTGGCATGGTGAGCAAAAGAACGATGGATTTAACCCGGATCTCTTCACTGGGGGTGAATGTTTGATTTGCTCTGCATTCCGTCCATCCTCTGTGTGTCTTTAACTTTCTAAAACTGGCATTTTCACAATTGTAATTTAAAATCGGACTTCACCATAAGTTAGGATTTTAAATTAGGATTCCAGAGACACCAAGCATGAATTGGTCACCTATTCCCATTTGAAAATTATGCTTATAAAATGTATTAAGGTAACTCCAATGTTATCCCCCAAACGATGGAATCCCTAAAAGGGAACAACATTGGCCCACAAACAGTTGTCGGTTATGTGGTTTTTATAATGAATCTCTTATGCATATTGTATCCACTTGTCCGCAACTGTTAGAAGAGAGGAAAACTTTATTAAAGTCTATCTTTAATGAATTAGGGGTGAGAACATGTTGTCAAGCCATCATAACTTGTCTCTCTGGGAACTTGTCTTGCCTGACTATACAGTTTGTATAGTTCCTCCTTGGCAGAAAACAAGCTATTCCCAGAGTGTGACACCTGACATTAGATGCTTGCCTAGACAATTAATGATTGGTTTTACAGGATAATTTTGTCAGTCTTAAAAAAATGCTAAATTAAATTGTAATGTTTGATTTTATTAGATATCAAAAATGCTAGACGAAAAATGTAATCCCATTAATTGTTCTTGAAGTTTGTGCATGGCTTTGAAACAGAGGTTTTGAAAAATTATAATTGCTAGCAGTAACTGGTTAAATCCCATTATTGAACCAATTATTTACTTAGTGTGGGCCTGTTTTAAACAGGGAGCAAATATTCTTTTTTTTGCTGCTAAATGTAAGAAATTGCACAAGTGCACTTTAATTATTGCTGCTAGATGTAAGTCATCGCATAAGAGCACTTTAATAATTGCTGTTAGATGTAAAACATTGCTCAGGTATGCTTTAACTATTGCACTTTAATTATGGTATTTTTAAGTTTGAACTGTCTCTCTGGAAATTCTTCTCGCCTGACTATAAAGCTTGTAAAGTTCATCTTTATCGCAGAAAAAAACTATTCTCAGAGTGTGACATCTGACATTTGATGCTTGCCTAGATAATTAGCGATTGGTTTTATAGGATAATGCTGCTAGTCTTAAAAAAAAAAAAATGCCAAACTAAAATTATAAAGATCGGTCTTTTCAGATATAAAAAAAAATGTAAAACGAAAAATGTAATCCCATAAATAGTTTTTGAAATTTTGTGCATGGCTATGAAACAGAAGTTCTAAATGATTTTAATTGCTAGTAGTAATTGGGTAAATCCCAATATTGAATCAATTATTTGCTTAGTGTGGGCCTGTTTTGAATAGGGAGAAACATTTATTTTTATGCTGCTAGATGTAAGAAATTGCACTAGTGCACTTTAATTATTGCTGATAGATGTAAGCCATCGCGTAAGTGTACTTTAGTAATTGCTGCTAGATGTAAAACATTGCACAGGTACGTTTTAACTATAGCACTTTAATTATGGTGTTTTAAAATTTGAATTTTAAATTGGGGGTAGTGTAGGTGGGTAGCTGTCATCTAAAGATGTATTATTAGATAGATTGGATTGGTATAATCAAGTGGACTGTAACTATTGCTGCTAGATGAAAGACACTGTACAAGTGCATTGTAACTATTGCACTTTAATGATGCCATGTATTTAAAAATTTGGGGAAGTGTAGGTTGTTTTAACTAGATCATTTTTATTACCAATTTGAAGTGATGTCTTATGTAACCGGCGTGAAATATGGAACCGAAATATAATGTACCTTGATATCATTTTCAACCGAATGTATTATACATGTTATGACATTTAAAGACATGATATTAGCCAGAACAAATTGGTATAATTAAGCTCTTGCCGCAACCAAATGATTTTTTAAAATTTTTGTTTGTAATGATTTTTATTAATCAACAATAAAGAATTTTCTTCTTCCCTGATTTGCTCTGCATTCTGTCCATCCTCTGTGTGTATTTAACCTTCTAAAACTGGCATTCTTACAATTGTAATTTAAAATCCGACTTCACCATAAGTTAGGATTCCAGAGACACCAAGCATGAATTGGTCACCTATTCCCATTTGGAAATTACACTTATAAAATGTATTAAGGTAACTCCAATGTTATCCTTTGGGAGAGGTAGACCTTGCAGTAGTGAAAAACGAATATAAACATTTTTCACTACCAGGACATGTAAAACGTAAAAGTACATGTCCAGCTTTTTAAATACACTGCATTCTGCCCTCTGGGGTGTCCATGGACTACTCTACGGGTGACTGATATACATTAAAAAGGAAGCTTTGGGCCTGGCAAAAGGTTTATTTTGCCAGGTCAACATTGTAGTTTAAAACTGCACACACAGGATGCATTGGCAGACCTAAGACATGTTTAAAATGCTACTCAAGTGGGTGGCACAATCAGGTCTACAGGCTCACTTGTAGGATTTAATTTACAGGCCCCGGGCACAGGTAGGTGACAAGCCATTCGCAAATGGGAAGGGGTCCCCATTTTTAAGAGCAGGCAATGGTCCCTACTCTGAAAAAATGGAAAGAAAACTTTTCATTTTTCTTTTAGAAACGCATCCTGTTTTCCTTTAAGGAAAACGGGCTGCATTTAAAAAAAGAAAACATTGCTTTATTGAAAAGCAATCACAGACATGGTGGTCCGCTGCCCCCAGCAGGCCACCATCCCTGTGATTTTTGCTATTCCCAATGGGTCACAAAACGAGACCTACTTCATAAATGGTAATGAGGTAGGTCTATATGTGACCCACTGGGAATCGTAAAATGTGTTAAAGACACATTTGTACATTAGTGTTTTTGATTACCGAATAGCGAAATGCAAAAACTCGCTATTTGGTAATCACAAAGGATTACCTTTGTACATGTGGCCCCTGGTTGTTACTTTCAAATCTTTATGAAGGCTCAGTGCCTGGATACCCTGGCGGGTGATTAGCCGTGCTTTACAAACCCTGTCTGATTGAATGATTGTTTGATTGAAGGAGGGCTTCGATTGCTGTCATTTACCACGCATTCTAGTCTTGACCGCTATGACTTACTCTGTGTTCCCCAGTGCAATTTGAAAGAACTGTATGTTACAAAGATTACCTCAAAAATGCTGTTGTGACAGCTGCCATTGCTTTAATGCAATAGGGGGAAGGTCCTAACTGATAAAAGTATGGGCATAAAAACCAAGCAAGCACACAAAACACACAACTGTCCCGTCAAAGAAAAGTGTGTACGTGACCCCTTCTATAAAGCTCGATGTACCCCGTCCCCACCCTTTGACTGAATTCTAGGGTAAAGTGTTCAGCTTTGGCCCCCTTGCTGTTGACATTCTGTCTACTGTTTCACTCTGGGAGACCTATTTGGTGGGAAGTCGATAGCTCAGTGACTGAGGCAGTGTACTGATAGCGCATGGACTGTCAGCACAGATTCTTAATGGTGAAGACAAGTACTCTTCATTTACCTAAACCATCAATTGGGACTTGCGAGTTCATAGGCATTGTTAATGGGATTAGTCTGTAGTTGGAGCCATGTTTTGTTGATCAGCATGATGCATTTCCTATGAAGTGGAATCTGACGCTTGTAATTCAGTGAGATGTCCTAATCCTCAGTTACCATCACACTGCCTCAATTAGTATGAAGCATTGTATCAAATTCCTTCGTGACATTCCACTGCTGATGACAATGTACATTCCAGGCATCCCTAGACATGTCTATAAGACGCCCTGTAATCATACATCTGTCTGAGTGCGCATATGGTAACTGAAATGAAAATACCAAAATATTTACCACTTAAATCCATTATGCAAATTCCTCTCTGAGATACAAGACTGATAAGCAATGACCCGCATCACCACCACAAAGCAACATTTGTAAAACTCCTCTCTTCTCATGTCTTTTCTAATTGGTCCTCATCTTTATTCGAATAATTCACTTATGCCACCTCCTTCTGTCACTTTATTGACTAATCACCTCTCTATACGCGCTGATACGATTGGTGCTGCAAAGTGTTCAATTAGAACATGTTAAAAAATGCTCACTCGGACCTTCACACACTTCTGTCCAATTAGGTGTTGGTTAGCAGTTGTTGCAGTTGCTCCAAACCTGAGCATTAGTGATGCCATTTTTAAGTCAATAAACCACTGAATCGCTGATCGATGAGTTTTGTGCACTAAATCATTTTATTAATCTCCCCAGAAGGCACAATGTAAATGTTTACAGCGCATTTCATAGTTTTCATACACCACTTACCGTGTGTCCTGTTGGAGACCCTGTCCAATTCTGACTTGTGTGTCGAAATGTCAACACATCATGGGAATCCCAGATAATCTCCTCCATCTAATAATATCATTGTACTCTGGGACATGGTGTCAAGTCCAAATGGGGAGGGAGAAGGGTCTCACCCGCCCAATACCTACACCTAACGGCCTGCGGCAAGGGTGCCTCCTAGCTCCCTTACTGTTCTCTCTATACCTCAGTGACTTGCCGGAAAGACTCAATCAGGTTAATAATTTCCCACCTAAAATTGCAGCTTTTAAAATTCATTCTATGATGTATGCAGATGATGTTGTAATTTTGGATCTGACTCCATTCGGTCTTCAAAGAAATCTGCAGGCACTCACTAAATATACAGAAGAAAACTATTTAATACCTAACGTCACTAAAACAAAAATCGTCCCGTTTACAGGAAGGAAGAGTTATGTCAAGTACAACTGGTCTTTAGGGGGAAAACCGCTGGAAATTGTAAAAGAATATACATATCTTGGGAGAATTTTTTCTCAATCTTTGCACAATCTGCCCCACTTGCAAAACATGGGCCGAAAAGCCGATGTCCATTTAGGGGCTCTCCAACGACTTTATTCCTCCACTGGGCAAAGACACTTCTCTTCTCTTTTACAAGTATATAGCTCAAAGATTCCCTCGGTATTATCATATGCAATAGAATATATTCCAATAAATCAATGGAAACAACTCGACCTGAAAGAAGAGAAAGTCCTCCGGAAACTGACCAAGACGTCACAAGCTGTGCCGGTACAAGCTCTTCGGCTCGAATTATCATTAGTCAGCTCTTTTGCAAGAGGGATCACTAACATAATAAGATGGGCATACAATTTGGTTCACGCGGATCAAGGAACTCTACGATCCTTGCTAAAAATTGAGACATTTGAGCAAGAATCGCCGAAGTATGTATTTTGTAGAAACGTATCTATCGCTTTTAAACTATCAAATGTTACTCTTGGCATGTTGAAATCTTGGACACCAGCACATTTGAAACTTTTTTAAAACATCTAACACCAAGGTTAAGTATGGATCTTGATATCCAACATTGCTCCGAACTACCAATGTACAAACAATATGCGGAAACTATTGTATTTAAGAAAACGCAACAGTATATTTTTTTTAACTTAAATCACGGAGTCAGGCGAAGTATTATATTACTCCGTCTTGGGATACTGCCTCTGAAATCATTTACTTCTAAGTGGTATCCAAAAGAAAAAGGGTCTAATCTCTGTGATTTATGTAAAGGCGGGGTGCAAGATCTAGAACACGTATTATTTGTTTGCCCAAACGAGACTGTCGTAGAAGCTAGAAAGAGATTTTTAAAACCAATCAGAACAAAGTGTAAAATTAACTGTGTTCAGAATTTGATTTCTCTCTGCAAGGCACCACCTAACGAATTTGTGTGTATTAATATGTACAATTTTTTAAAATCATTTTTAAATTTGTATTAGAGCGATAATTTTATTACCAAAATGTAATTTTAATCGTTAAATATTTGTTGTTCTCAGATGAGAACTAAATCAAATAAATTTAAACTCTTAACTCAACACATCATGCTACCGATTAGGCGATTTATCGTTTGTTCATTTTGCTCTATCAAATCGGATTTTTTTTCACAATTTCTTGTATTAATACTTTTCTTCACACCCGTTGAGACCAATCCCTGGGCATCATGCACTTTTTGACACCACTGTCTGCCACCTTTGTAATTGTACATACGGCATACTTTTCAATCACTTTTATATCTTCCATATGCCTTTCTTTCTTTAGATCTAGAATTATGGTAGCCATTCTCTGGCTAGTTACTGATATTTTTCACAGTAACCTTCTAAAATACAATTCAAATTATCTCAGTGATTATAAATATTTCCATGGGGAACATTGCTTCTCTGCAGGGCTGGCTTTAGGCCGGTGCGACCGGTTTAGAAATATCAAACCGGTTTTAAAGCACCTGCTGCAGAGTTCCTTGAGTATCCAGCAATTTTCGGGTAACAATAAATATGTCAAGATCACTCTGGTGATTAATGTACCTGCTGGAGAGAGATTTGAATTTTCTCCAGTGAAAGAGTTTTGGGTAATCATAAAACAGGGCAGAGGGTTAATGTGTCTGAAGCAAAGAACATGTACAATGTACATCACAGAATTGTATTTCGTGTAGATAGCTCATTGGGTTACCGCTTTTGTCATAGATACCCTTTTGTTACTTGCAGTTCATAAATTCCAATCATAATATTTCACAGTGAGCTATGAACTGTCATCAAAGACCTGCATGCAAACTGCAAGGTATAGGTTAGAACTTATGTTTCGCGGTTAGAACGTTATGTTCGGCCCCCCAGTCTTTCACCACACCATACTAATGTTGCTAAAAAGGGTTTGTTTGGGTAGAAATAAATTCTTATTAGTAAACCCAACCCTAACCACTGTGTTAGTTCTAAACCCTGAGTTTATGCTTCTCCAGACCAAGCACTCTTAAAACATACTGCCTATCAGTATGAATGGCATGCGAATCCTACACCTGGTAGCTCTCATTGTCTCATGTAACATTTCATATAAACTAATTTATTGTCTCTGTATAATGTATGTGATGTAAAGTATTCTGTCATCCTACACTGGTATGATTAGAGTTATAAAACAAATGAAATACACATGAGAGAGGGGCTTTGGAGAGTTGAGGGGGCACTGTTGGAGTGAGGGAATCTATGGAGAAGAAGATCACTGGGGGGGCACCAACAACGATTGTCGCACTGGGCACGACAAGCGCTAAAGCTGCCCCTGTTTCTTTGTCATATGTCATGTGCGCAAAACTTCTACATTCGCATTTGAAAAGTCATCAAAGCCCTTTGGACTAATACTGAGCAAACAAAATAGAGAGGCACTTCTGCAAGCTGGTGTCAATTCAAATCAGTGAACATTTTAAAATTAGAGAGAGAAGCTCCTGGGACATAGTTCAATGCTTGATCCTAATGATGAAGACTGCTGAGCTTGAAATTCCTGATTAATTGGTGCATGTTTTATTGCCACAGAGCAGAAGATGGTTAGCTTGGTGTAGTGTAGTGGTGTGGCTCGCTCCCAGTGGTGCTGTTGCATGGTGTTCCTTGTGCTTACATGTTCTTGGGCCCGAACTGCACCGAGACCTGTTTATGTAAAACCGATGTTTACATTTAAATGATGCCATTGTCAACACTGTAAGGTGCCCATGCTGGCAGGGAACGGTAGGCCAAGATTCCAGCTGACCTCAGTTGCTCCTGGGATCTGCGCCAACTGGTCACTGCCCATCGTGGATAAAGTTATTCCTGAATAAAGGACGTTTATTTACTCACCTGCCTCAGATTTCATTACGACATTTGGATACATCGGTTGGGCCTGAGGATTTCAAAGCATGAGGACCTTTCACATACAGCGATCTACTTCCACCTTGGATCCATTTGTATGGCCTGATCAAAAGTTCTTTTCTAGCAGGGTAGTCCAAAGTTGATGCAGACAAGCTAGATCCATGAACTCTTTTCAGAATTGCTACATTTATTTATTTATTAATTATGGAGGTTTTGTAAAGAATTAACCTTCACCTACTAAGGATATGTTGTTGCTAAAAAAGCAAAAATTAAAACAATAGCTAACTATTAGGAGAAAACTTCTGCAAAGAGAAAAAGTAACAATACTAGCAGGGGATGCTACACAATTGGAAACAGTCACTTTTTAAGCAATGTTCGAAATTTGAACAGATTGACCTCTTGGCGAAGATGAAGCGGTTATCGGTTCCACCATGAGACAGCAGCCACTGAGAATGCTCATCCACCAAGGGGCTGTAGACGAGTCTTGGATATTGTGAGCAGTAATTTGTGCTTGGAACACAAGTCTCTGTGAGGGCAGTACCAATGAAAATGTTGACTAAGATGAGATTGCGGAGAGTTAAACATGGCCTTGTTGATTAGACACATGGACTTGAATAGGGTGTAATTTTTGATAGGCAAATAGTGCAACAAAGTCAAGGCTGGAGTATTAAGACCCCTTGGGCCTAAGCCCAATGCTAGTCTAACTGCACAATTCTAGACTAACAGTAAATTGTTAACCAAATTTTCAGAATGGTCACGATAGATCTCATTACAGCAGTCAGGGCAAGAAGAAGTAAACAGATTTAGAAGTTAAATCTTATGCGAAAATGCAGAATCTGTTTCAATGAATGAAGCTGAAAAAAGGGGATTTGACATCAGCCGTAATTTGAGAAGATAGGGTTAAGGCTATAATCTTTATACCCGGATTTTTCAAACTGGCCTTTGAACTGGTTTTAGGCCTAAAACTAAATGTACACACAATGAATCTGAAGATAACATTTATTTAATCAGTAATTATCCCGAAAAACTGATATGACCCCGACCCTCCTGGACATATGTTAGATACCCCTAGTTTATATGTAGCTTATTTCTTACTTTGCACCCCACTGGCTACCAGACGCTTTCTCCGTTTAGTCCGACTCCTATGTGTACTCCTTTAAAAACCATCTAGATCTTTAGAGTTTTCCCTTGCATTTAATCTCTCACTTAGCCCTTTCACTGTGTACTTAGAAATCCATTGTTATGTACATACTAAAACGTATCATTGTAGTTCCTTGATCCATACAATTTACTTTATAATCTGACATGGGTGGATATAATAGCTGCGACATATCAGAAAATGTAACTTGATGCCTGGAAATTGTATCTGGATGTCGCTAGGGTACTGCCTTACACCGTGCAGCAGAACTGCATCGTGTGGATCATGGAGGACCAGAGAGATGCATTATGGGAGCTAGACTTCAGAATGGATCATCTTTGAGTATCACTTTTCTCCATATCCTTCTGTGTGGACACTTACCTTATGCCAGTAAAATGGCTTTCCGAGTTAAGCACTTTTGACTGTGGTGTCAACTGCATGGTGTTATTATGAATCCCAGCATGGCCATCTCAGCCTTCTATGATCGATAAATTGAATTTCCTTAAATTGGTTAATGTTAACACCCGCTTTAATAACGTTTAAAATTATGAAAAAATATTCTAAATGATAAGCTTTTAATTATAGGTTAGCGCTGCATTTCATGTACTTTACTGTGTCAGCCTTCTCAGCTTCTTTTTTACGAGCATGTTTACAAGAGAAGAATCAGAGCAGAAAATGTGCCCTGGGAAGTTAAATTTCACAATAGGTATGCAAGTGACAGTGGAATAGGGTTTCCTCTTTAATGGATTTTTGCCTGTTTTGGGGAACTATTTGAGCACATTTTAATATAACTAACTCAGTCACCCAACTTACAAACAAGCCAAGAATCACATGGACATTTCGGCGCTGAGAATAATTAGAGAAAATGATTCACAAATGAAAAAGCTTAATTGACTTGTGAACCACACCAGCAGAATAGAAACTTAAAAGTATACCGTTTAGAAACGTCAGCAATGCGATACACCCACCCTGCCCCAGAGGAAGCAAACAAGGCAATTACAGGGCTGAGCGCAACCCCTTAGACCAATTTTCCTGGATTTTGAAGGCTCATTAAACACTCCTGAATGCTGATTCAAGTACCGGGCATGGCACCGACTAATGTATATAAAGAAGACGCTGAGTCCACGAACCCCACATCACAGAAGCATACACTCTCCGCCATCTTCTTGACGCAGATCGTGCCACTCAGTGCCAACAGGAACCATGTCTGCTAAGGGCGGAGGATATAGCCAGAAGACCCAGGTCCAGGATGCTTGTGCTCAAGGCCGTAAGTACCTTGCATCCTGTAGAATCATCAGAGGCATAGCTTGGGGGATGGAGGGGTGTTTAGGGTGTTATACCACCTAATAAATGTATTTTCTGGTAAATAGTTGGGTACAGGTGCTTTCAGTCGGGTATGGTGAGGTGTCTGTTGGATTTCACCAGGAATGTTTTTACATAAATGCAGGCAAAAACACACACACACATGCACACACTCTCCTTTCTTTTCTCAAAAATGTTGGTTATTTTACAAAATTGTGTTTTCACTCACTCTGTACCTCTACCAATCCGCATTCCTCTCTTTCCACTGCCCCTCAAGTCCCTCTCATGCGCCCTGCTTGTCGCATAATGCGTTTTAACAGTATATGCCAGCGTGATTGTTGGAATATCTGAAGGTCACCCCCTACCACCATCTTACTGACCAAGCTACGCCCCTGAGAATCATACTCACTTCAAGAGAGGCCTGTAAAGAGTTCACCAAAATTTAGCCGCAGCTTTCAAGGCTATCCGCTACCCTCTTGCTAAATCACAAAAGGCCATACTGCCAGAAAGCAACACGAAAATCTTTCCCTTGGTGAAGGTTCTAAGGCAGAGGTGGAGAAGTCTGAGATAAATTAAGAAATTATGGCAGGGGTGGGGAATGGTCAGTCTAATGTCAGGGGACATATATGTATTAAAAAGGAAGGTTTAGGCTTGGCAAAAGGTTTTATTTTGCCAGGTCGAAATGGCAGTTTAAAACTGCACACACATGCTGTAATGGCAGGGTTGAGGCTTGTTTTACAAGACTACTTAAGTGGATAGCACAATCAGTGACGCAGGCCCCCTAGTAGCATTTGATTTCTAGTCCCTGGGTACAGGTAGTACCACTTAACGCCTCACTGGGGAAAGCTTGGCTATTTGTACACATTCCCAGGTTTACTAGCTTTAGTAAATCTGGGGATGCTCCAAATTCCATGGGTGAATCCATGTTAAAATGTAACATAACACAGCACACGCAGTTGCGTTGCCTTTTCTTTACTAAGCCATGCAAGGCGGCACAAATTGTTCCTTGCGTGGCTTTGTAAATATTACTGAAGGCTTTGCTTTGTTGTCGCATCGCCTTGCACAATGCAAGGACAACACGAAGGCTTCATATATCTGGGCCAAAGTATTTGTTCCTTTGTAAAACTGGCCAACTCAGAGCTGATCTCAAATAGCGCCACACCCTCATCCATTGTATCAATTAAGAAGAGGATTGGGGCAGCATCCTCCAATCAGCTCAGTTTTATCTTTAGACACTCAACTTTGCCCTTCTCCACCGCCATGGACGTGCATAATGTTTTGATGCATTCAAACCGTTTAATGTGTTATTGATTTGAATGTGCTTTGCTTTTTTGCGCCGTCAGAACACTGTGTTTCGTTAGCTCAGCACCAAAACTACTCAACATTTTCCTGTCTTCAGGGAATTTACATGTTATATGGTGTACTGATTTTTTGCAGAGTGTCTCCATTTATTAAGTTGTCGGCGTACATAGCATCAGCATTCTATATATTTAAGGGAGGACTGAGGACTGAAGCTCCTTTTAAATGTTGGTTGGACAGAGAGGGAGGAAGTTAACACAACTGGTTGTGCTTGTGTGAGATGGCACAATAAGATTGGTGAACAGGTGAGGTTTGAGCCCGAGGACCTTAAGATGCATCTTGATTGTTGGGTGCTTCCATGAAGAACTGAATACCGTAGCACAAAAGCCAGCCTAAATGTCTGTGTATTACTCAGTTGACCTCAGTCTACAAGCCCTATAAAACAATGTGTGAAACAAGGGTACGCCAACTTTTACTAATATATGGCTTGCCTTCCTTTTAGCATGCAAACCCGTGGACCCATGCCAAGCCCAGCAGTCTGCAGGGAAGGGCCAAGGTAAGAGAATTTGCCCTGAGTATAAATGTTTGTGGTACTTAGCCGAAAGACAGCATAGGGGTGTGCAGGGTCAAAGGTAAAGATACATTCAAAAAATGATTGACAGTGTAGCAGGATTCTGAAAGGGGAAGCGGACTGTTGCTGTGTTGTGATGCAGTGTTCTTTAAAGAGGTGTGCCTTCAGCTCTTTCCTATACTGGTGCAGGTTTTGCAGGTCCTGGTAGATATAGGGATGTCGTTCCAGATCCCCGGTGCACAGATGGATGCCGATTGGGTACATGGAGACAGCTGGCAGTTCTCAGCAGCTCCAATAAATGAAACCACGTACAGGTGGCTGACCAGCATTTGTCTGCAAGATCCCCCAACCGCCTGGTTTTGAGGGAGGGGGGAAATATCATATTATGGCCAGAAAAGTGTCCAAGACCGACCTATTTACCCTCAAAACAACTTGTTCTTACTTAGGCAGCCATATTAGCAATTGTAGCATAATAGCTCTAATCACTAGTGTGAGATAATAAAGCTAAATAAAAAACCTGGGGGGTCAGAGTGGCAGCAAATGTCAAAATAAGTTAAAGGAAAATGAAGCAGACCAAAAGTGCAATTGTAATGTGTTCAGACAATGGCTTTTGTAAATAACATTTCTCATTATCGTATGCTGTTTTAAGCACTTTTCTACCTGCAAAGGTTTGTTATTTTTTTAACCGTAGCTGGATCTGAAATTCAATTGATATCTCCCAAATAAATAAAATAGTGCCTTATGTGCCAAGAGGATGATGGTATATGGTCGATCAAGTGTGGAGTTGCAAATTTCCACAGAATTCTTTGACAGTACTCAGCCCATACCAGTAAATATAGATGACAACAACTTGCGGTGTGGGCTCTGAAAACTATCTTCACTTAATTATAATCAAGAATGTGTTTATCGAGGTCGGATTGCTGCTCAAATTGTCAGCAGCATAATAAGAGCAAGAGTCTTAAATATTATAACAAAAAGGGCACAAAATGACTACTCAAATACTTGCTTATAAAATATACCTAACATCAGCGAGGTGTACGTGTGAAAATAGTAGGTCAATGCATGTGTGATTTATTAGAAGGTTATGTCATGTTTTGGGTTCTGCCTAATGCTTCTGTAGTAGTGAAAGAGTCCACCATTGACACCTTCAAAGGAGTAAAGCTGATGTGTGTGGATGTGCTATGGCTCAATGTTTGCTTCATCTCTTTCTACTGCATTTGCAGATGCTTGCATGCCTAACCCATGCCAGGGAGCTCAGACTCAACAGACTCAACAGCAACAACAATCAGGTGCCAGCAAAAAATACTGAGAGGCTGCCGGCGTGCAGCCGACCATGCTCATGTGCCATCAGACAATAGTAAAGGAGACGTTGAAGACATACAGAAATCCCAACTGCTGCTTTCTCCATCTCAAAAATATCATGTTATCTTTTACTGGAATATTTGAAATTACCTCTGGCCAAGAATGATGGTGTTAATGATGTATTAAATTAATGTAGACTAGAGAATTTGTGGTCTTGTTATTTATTTCTACAATGTCGGAATTTGTTGTTGAATAGTTATTCTCTCGATATTTAGATTGTGATCAATTATGTTCCAAAAACTCTGGTTTGTTCTCAGCCTGATTCAGCTTTCATAGTCCACTGTTCCACTGCATGCATCATCACACGTTGTCTTCTATAGTAGAGACTAGGCATGTTGAAAATGACATGAAGGCGATTGTACTACTGAACATCCACCACCCGAATATCATGTTACAAGAATATTGAGGACATAATATTGAGGTTAAACAGTATTGAAAGGTAAGTGTATGCAGGGAAGTATAGATTTACTATTCCTAAATCCACATCTACATACCTCGAAGATACATATACCTCCCAGGTACATATATGTGAGTTATGTGTAGAAAATCTAGACTTATTCACCTGTCAATATTTGTTTTTTGATATATGTCCTTGATATTGTGTTCTGGGGTCGATATTCAGGGTGCACATCCCAGAAGGAAAGCTCTGTGTAGCCAAATATAATTCATCAACTACTAAATGCTATAAGTCTTGAAAGGCAAAGAAATCTAATACTGGTGCTTCTTTGCTACATTCTGCTTGAAAGACTTCTTTTGACTTGCAACACATCTGCAAATCATACATCCATTGGGTGGTTGGACCCTGGGAAACATCTGTTGTTCACTGTCTCATCCCAGCATGCATATGTTCTTTCACATTTGTTTTTTTTCCACCTCATCCTCTCACACTAGAGTTTTAATTCAAAAAGCCTTAAGTGTAACCTTCAACTTTAGTTCACTCAGTCCAAAGTGATTAGTCAATTCTGGTTCTGTACAACCCCACAAGTTTCTGAAGAACTCATACTAAGGACCGATCAAATCCAGTTGTCTTCTCAATCTCACCAAGAGAAACTCGCAGACCAAACACTAAGTATTTGCCAAATGTCACCACAGGAACATTACAATCAACTCCAAACCTAGACCTCTACTTCATCCCCATCATGTCATCACTAAAGATCTTCAGAGAAGAAAACAGCACTTCTATATTCCAGTCATGCTTCTCATCAGAGATACCTAGCTCAGTTGATTAATAACCACCACATACTAAAACCCCATCCTGTTCCTATGCCTTATATGCTTTGTCAAAATGTTGCACAATTTACTGTAGAGTTTACTGTCCACCTTGCAAGTGAACACCACCACCATCAACTCCCACTGTGTTATGGTAGCAAGGGTTTGTAGCAAGAGTATGGACTACAACTCTTATGGAGATCCAAAGTGTCTGTGAATTATGCTAAATCATGTTGGGCACTTATATAGCCAGAACCTGGACATAAATTCACCCTAAATCTACACATGTATCTGAAGACTTGAATAGTGTTTGTTTGACTACATATACCTCATAACATTTACCTTACTCCAGCCCTTCACTAAGCATGCAGTAACCCTTTAACTGCTGGGCCTCGCCCAACACCCCCCTCCCCCAACCTGGTGCTCAGACCTTTTTTGGCTATTTGGGGTTGTTTGTGCTTATTCCTCCATAACTTATTGTCCACATAATGTATCCATGCCAAGTTTGCGTCCTTTTTTCCAACATCCTGGCAATTCTAAAGGTACCCAGGGTTTGGGGAATAAAAGTGTCTCTTTTTTCCCTAAAATTGGCCTCAACGAACGGTTTGTTGTGCTAAAGTCATCATCTTCCCAGCTTTAAGGAACATGCAAAGCTGATTTAAAAAACTAATTATTTACCATAGTTTTGGCACTTTTCAAAGAGGTAGTCCATTGTTTCTTATTTTCTGTACTTTCAACTCACTTCTAGTTTGTAGTCAGTGTAAAATCTATGGGTGATCAAGGAAAGCTATATATTTCATAAACAAGGGGTCATATTTGTAGATTCCACAAAGCTTTACCAAAGAAACTAATGGTCGAAATGAAGAAATATAAAAAAATTAGCTGGAAAAAAGAGCCATTTGTTCCAATGTTTTCATCTGTAACTTTTTGACACAATCCTAATTTACAAAAGCAATGTACCATTACGTTTTCTAGATCCTTTTGGTTGCAGGGATATATAGGGCTCTAGGTTCAACAAGAACCGAGATACCCAGAGCCAACAACTGAGCTGCACCGTACAATGGTTTTTCATTGTGTACTAGTATAGACCAATTCCTATGGTGAAATATGAGTGAGTGAATGGGTATTAAGGAAACCTAGGTATTTCAGATTGGGCACAAGATATGGAGTTTAGGAGCAGTGGTTATTTGTGCATCTCTGAATTTGTGGGTACACATAGGAGCATATGATTTAGAGGGTATTTTTCAAAAGGTCTTCTTTCATACACACTGGCTTACATTAGGAAGGCACAAATGCAGTGAAATCCAATTGGCAATAACAAATATTCTATTATTCTATACTCCCACATGTATTCTGATAAAAATTGTACCTCACATGTGTAAGTAGGCCTAGTGCCTGCAAAAGGAAACCGCCCAAAACACAACATGGACACATCACATATTTCAACTGAAATATAACCCTTTTTTAGCAAGTGGGAGGCTGTGGATTTTTGGCCCTAACTTAGCCGGAACCTAGGGAAACCTAGCAAACCTGTACATTTTTTAAAACTAGACACCTAGGGGAATCGAGGATGGGTGACCTGCTTGGCTCTCACCAGGTTGTTTTACCCAAAATCCATTGCAGAATGCAAATTTTGATTAAAAAACACATTTCTATGACGGAAAGTTCTGGAATCTGTGGGAAGCCATGAAAAGAAGACGACAGGTAATGTAAATGTAAATCCAGTACTTGTATAGCGCACGAATCACCCCCGAAGGGGTATCTCGGCGCTGGGGGCCGTTGGGAAGATTAAGCGAGCTATTGCCCAGAGTCGCATGGTGCTGGGCAGATCCCTGCCTCCGGAGCCAGCGATCGAACCGTGATCCCCAGCGTCCAGCATCAGTCGCCCTGGCCGCGGTGCCACACCTCTCCCCAGGTAGGTGTGTAATCTTCTTTATTGCCAACAAGACAGGAGCAACGATTTATAGTGCTGTTCAGTATAAGCACCAACCGTCATCCCACTGCCCTTCTCATTCCAGAACTCCCATGGTGGAAGTTCTGAAGCATCACGAGAAGCACAGAGGAGATGATTGACATAGATACAAACCCAACACATCTTCCCCCTATACAAATGAAAATACAGGAGGAACAAAATAAAGTACAAGGCTTCATAACCAAAGAACAACATTATGAAATGGGTAGGGTGCGGAAAAGGAAAAAATGAAGCAGGAGAAGGACCCTAATACATAACATAGTCGTGAAACTTACTGGGTGACCTTGTAATTCTGGAAGAAGGTTCATGGACGTAAGGACCTTGACGTGTGCTGCTTTGATTAGGACGGATTACATGGAGAGGCTTAGAAACGGAGATCTTACTCTTGTTCCACCATCTTCCGTCTTCTAATTGTACAGTGCTCTTGTTGACCCTTACTACAGACTTGGGAGCAGAAAACTTGGATGAGCCCTTGGACAAAATTCGGGAACATTTGACTCTGACAAGATCACCTACTTTTACTTTGAGTTCCCTAGTACTAGGTTGAATGTACTTGCTTTGGGCTTCTGCTCTTTTCTTGTTCACATCTTGAATTTTGGCTGTTGGTAATTCAAACGCACCCATCCATCCCCTTAACAACTTTGAAGATGGAAGGCGGCCCCTCAGTAGGATAAACGGGGAAACTTCTGTGTCAGAGTTGGGGGTAGTGCGTACAGCCCATAACAGATTTTTAAGTTCATTTTTGCAATTTAAGTTACTAGCGTTGGATAGTTGTATATTGTCCTTGATCACCCTATTGAATCTCTCAACGAGACCATTACTCCTAGGGTGATAAAGGGAGATTTTGGTGTGTTTGATGTCCATAAAAGCTAAAGATTTCTCAAACTCTAAAGAAGTAAACTGGCAGCCATTGCCTGAGACAATTTCATCAGGGATACCTTCCCTAGCAAAAAGGAACTCCAGGAATTCTATGACACAAGAAGTTGTGGGAATTTTAACAAATTTTAACTCCGGCCATCGGCTGTGGTAATCTATTAAGACAATACCATATTCTGAAACGCCACTGTCCGATAATGTCAAAGGGCTGATGATGTCGATAGCCAATTTGGACCAGGGTTTGGAGGGAACACTGACAGCTTGAACAGGGCTGGGGACAGTCACTTGAGATTTATCACTTACAGCACAGTGCAAACAATCTCTAACAAAATGTTCTACTTGTTTGTCAAGACCAGGCCACCAAAACTGTTCCCTAACTCTTCTCTTCATTGCACGCATGCCTATGTGGCCTTCATGGGCTAGGGTGAGTACCTTATCTCTCATGTTTGCAGGAACTACAAGAGAAGAGGAACGATACAAAAGGCCATTAATTACAGAGAGCTCATCAAAAACATGCTTAAATTTTCCGATGGTTTCATCAAGGGAACACTCTCTAATCCACCCTGTGTGAATCACATTAATAAGTTTCTTGATATCTAAATATGCAGCATAAGCATCTCTCCACTCATTTTCTAAGATGGCTCCATTGTATTCAGATACAGCATAGCAAAAAACGTCATCAAATTTTATAGTTTCACATTCATCTGTGTCATTGGCACAATTTGGTAACCTGGACAAACAATCTGCCAAGACGTTCCGTATGCCAGGGACATACTCAACAACAAAATTATGCTCCAACAACCTATATTGCCATTTGGCAATTCGGGGTGTAGCCTTGCCCCCCCCTTTTGTGGTGAAGAGCTGGACTAAGGGTTTATGATCCACCCTTACGGTGAATTTTGAGCCCCATAAGTAGTGTTTAAAATGGACTATGCCCCACCAACAAGCCAAGGCTTCGCGTTCTATTACAGAATATGTAGCTTCAGCAACCTTGAGACCCCTGGATGCAAACGCTACTACCTCATCTTTACCATTTCTATGCTGCATCAGTACAGCACCAAGACCTTTCTGACTGGCGTCAGTCATGATTATAGTGTGGTCGTTGATATCAAAAGGTTTGAGGGAAATAGCGTGTGCAATTTCTTTCTTGATTAGTTGAAATTCCTTGGTGCATTCTGCGCACCACTTGAAAATGACATTTTTCTTGAGGAGATTTCTTATGTGATATGTTTTGGTAGAGCAATTGGGCACAAATCTAGCAAGAACTCGATGAGTCCCATGAAAAATCTCAACTGGTCTTTGTCATTAGGAACACAAAAATCTTCTATGGCTTTGACTAGGCTGGCTTTAGGTTCCACACCCTCTGCAGATATTTTGTACCCCAAATAATCCACGGAAGTTACATTTAACTTACACTTTTCAAGGCTCAAGGTAACACCTTTTTCTTTTAGGATAGAAAAAACAGTGCGTAATGTTTCATTATGTTGAATTTGGTCTGAGCCATACACTAGAACATCATCTTGGAATGCCATCACCCCAGGGATGTTCTTAAACATGCTTTCTACGATCCTCTGAAAGACTGCTGAAGCGGAGGCAAGGCCAAAAGGCATGCGTTTGTATTGGAACAAACCTTCTGGGGTGATGAATGCAGTGTAATGTCGGGAATCAGGGTGTAAATCAACTTGATGGTAAGCTGATGTCATGTCAAGCAAACTAAACCATTTACCATTCTTAAGGGTGGTGGTCATCTCAGTGATGTTGGGCAATGGGTGTTGATCAATCCAGATATAGCGATTCAAATCGCGGAGATCAACACACATGCGTAGGGTACCATTGGCCTTCCGGGCTAGAACAATGGGAGAAACCCAATCGGATGACTCGATGGGTTCTATGACATCGCTGGCACAAAGTTTTTCTAATTCTTTTTTAAGTGCATCACGTAAAGCCAAAGGTACTCTACGGACCTTGTGCACTACCGGTTGGGCACCATCAAGCAATTTAATTTTGTGTTTAAAACCCTTAAATAAACCTAGCTTGTCATTAAAAATCTCAGGGTGGGCAGATTCCCACGTTACCTCTTTGAGGGTTTGCACATACACCAAATCTTTTTTTAATATGACTTGATGGGGATCATTTGGATCTAAAATGATTCCCAGGTTACCTTGGTCTTGCCACCCCAAAAGACAAGTATCGTCTGTAGCAACATAAACAACACCCTGGGCAATATTGCCTTTAAAACACAAATTGGCATGAAATTCACCTAGTATATTGATGTTTTTACCACCATAAGCAATAGGGCGAACCAGTGAATGATTTAAAACGAGACCTTGAGATTGAAACAGGTCCTCCCATATTTTGTCACTTATGAGTGTAAATGGAGACCCTGAATCGGCCAACATTTTAATGTCCCTTCCGTTGACAGTCAGAGTACATAAGGGTCGTTTAGTTTCTTGTAGAACTGTGGAAACTACGTCAGAGCAGTGAGATTCTGATAATAAACAAATTTCATCCTCTTCGCTTGAGGGTGATTAATCCGAGGGTTGTTCAAGGTTGAGGATTTTCTTGCTGGAAGATGGACCAGGATTGGAGGATGGCTTGCCACTGGATTGCAGACATTGGCAAAATGACCTTTCTTGAAGCATTTGCTGCAAGTTTTGTTAAGGGCAGGACAGAATCTGGCATTACCAAGATGAGAATTGCTGCCACAACGGTAACACTCCCAACGTCTTTTAGAAGGTCTGAAGTTGGTGTTAGATTTAGAGTATCCTCCGGTTTTTCCTTGGCATGGATTATCTTTTGAAGATTTGAATTTACCCTTAACGGCTGAAACATTTTGTGGTGGGGAAGTGGGATTTGAAATTGACATTTGTTCCAAATAGGATGTAGTGCTTTAGATCCTAGTGGCAATTTCCAATGCTTTTTGTAGAGTTAATTCAGGTTTGGATAAAAGAGCCTCCTGAGCTTTTTTGTTATTAGTTTTTTCTACAAGTTGGTCCCTAATGATTTCTTCCTCAAATGTTCTATAATCGCAGGAAACTGCTAGGATGCGTAAGGCACCAACGTAGGTGGATGCAGACTCTCCGGGAAGCTGTGCTCTTTTGTAGAATTTGTGCCTTTCTAGCGTGACATTTTTACAAGCTTTGAACCTAGCGTCAAGAGACTTAATTGCTGTGGCGTATTCATCTTCAACTCCATCGCCTTCACCTTCAATAAATAAAACTAAGACTTTCGGAGTGCGTTTAAGAATGGTGCGACCCTCTGATCCAAGACAATGTCTTAGAATTGCGAATTTTTTTAATGTGTGAATGAGTCACCATCAAGAGCATCCAAGTATGCTTCGAAACTTTCTTTCCATTTCTCCCAATCCAATTCAGGAGAAGCAGGATTAGGTGAAAATGCTGAAGGAGGTAATAAGGATTGCTGCATGATGAAGAACACGACCAAAAGATAATGTAAGGTTGCAAAATGCGTTTATAAGGGTGTGTGTATCACCGTAGTGAAGAGTTATGTGTCACCGCAGAGTTGGGCACGAAGGATGCCTCTGACACACCAGTGGTATTTGTGTAATAATTGACGTGTGTATCGTCGAGATAGTTGTTGGTTAACGTGCGTATCGTTGAGACATTTAATTTTTTATTTTTTTTTCCTAGTCAAACAACTAGCGCACTTTTAAATAGACGTGCGTGTCGTCAGATGAGGCGTAACGCTGCATTCAGTGATAGCTTTTAAGGCTGAGTGCATGGGAAATGCTCTGAAGCTGTGCGTTACCACGGAGATATAACACGCAGGGTTGAAGGAAAATGGCGGCACGCAGCGTGCGTAGAGGCAGGCGGCGTCAGGCAATCAGGCAGAAATCACGTAGGAGCATGGTTGATGTCACAAAGGGCTGCGCAGATTTCAAGAATGCGGATAAAGCGCGAGCAGAGTACAGCAGGAACAGGGCGAGGAAGCCCCAAAAATGAATAAAATCAATAAAGTCTCACCACAAACTTCCTTTGAATCGGGGTTTTTCTCTTCATGAGGATGTTGAAGGAACCCTCGAGTGTGGGCGGTCTAGACGACTGGATATGGATCATTGCTCCGGGTAAACAGCTGGACGCAGGAAACGAAGGAAGCGGCTGGGAGGCACGCATGGTCGTCTTGAAGGCAACAGGAACTCGTCGCCAGTGAAAAGAAGACGACAGGTAGGTGTATAATCTTCTTTATTGCCAACAAGACAGGAGCAACGATGTATAGTGCTGTTCGGTATAAGCACCAACTGTCATCCCACTGCCCTTCTCATTCCAGAACTCCCGTGGTGGAAGTTCGGAAGCATCACGAGAAGCACAGAGGAGATGATTGACATAGATACAAACCCAACAAGCCACAAACTTCCTTCCCTCCTGCATTCCCCTAAGTCTCCCGATAAACATGGTTTCTCACTTGTGTGGGTAGGCCTAGTACATGCAATAAGAAATGGCCTAAAACATGGAACTTTTTCCACTCAAACCTGACCTTTTTTTGCAAAGCGGGTAGCTGTGGATTTTGGGCCCTAACTCTGGCGGCACCAAGGGAAACCTACAAACCTGCACATTTGTAAAAATTAGACACCTGGGGAAATCCAGGGTGGGGTGATTTGTATGGCTCTCACTAGAGTAATGCAGAAACCCTTGCAAACCTAAAACATGACTAAAAAAAAGATTTTTCTTGCATTTCTGTGATGGAAAGTTCAGGAATCTGCGGGGAGCCAAAAACGTCCTTCCACCCAGAATTCCCCTAAAGATCCCCCAGAAAATGTTACCTCACTTGTGTGGGTAGGATTCGTGACTGCGACAGGAGACAGCCCAAAACGCAATATGGACTCATCAAATTTTTCCACTAAAATATGACCCTTTTTGGCAAAGTGGGTAACTGTGGATTTTTGGCTCTAGCTCAGCCTGCACCTAGGGAAACTTTGCAAACCTGTACATTTTTGAAAAACTAGACACCTAGGGGAATCCAGGATGGGGTGACCTGCTTGGCTCTCACCCTGTTGTTTTACCCAGAATCCCTTGCAGACAGCATATTGTGAATAAAAAACACATTTACCTCATATTTCTGTGACAGAAAGTTCTGAAATCTGTGGGGAGCCACAAACTTCCTTCCCTCCTGCATTCCCCTAAGTCTCCTGATAAACATGGTTTCTTACTTGTGTGGGTAGGCTTAGTACCTGCAACACAAAAATGGCCTAAAATGCAACATGGATAGATCACTTTTTCCACTCAAAATTGACTTTTTCCACTCAAATGTTTTGCAAAGTTGGTAGCTGTGGATTTTGGGCCCTAACTCTGGCGACAACTAGGGAAACCAAGAAACCTGCACATTTATAAAAACTAGAACTTGGGGGAATTCTGGGTGGGGTGACTTGTGTGGCTCTCACCAGGTTGTTTTACACAGAAACCCTTGCAAACCTCAAACGTGACAAAAAAAACCCCAAAAGCTCACATTTCTATGATGGAAAATTCTGGAGTCTGCGGAGAGCCAAAAACTTCCTACCACCCAGCATTCCCCTAAATCTCCCAATAAAATGGTACCTCACTTGTGTGGGTAGGCCTAGTGACTGCGATAGAAAACTGCCCAAAAGGCAACATGGACACATCACTTTTTTCCACTGAAATATGACCCTTTTTGGCAAAGTGGTCCAATTGCTTTTTGGCAAAGTCGGTAACTGTGGATTTTGTGCCCTAGCTCAGCCAGCACCTAGGAAAACCTAACAAAACTGCACATTTTTAAAAACTAGACACCTGGGGGAATCTATGGTGGGGTGACTTGTGAGGCTTTCATCAGTTTGTTTTACCCGGAATCCCTTGCAAACCTCAAACCTTGACTAAAAAAAAACATTTTCCTCATATTTCTTTGACAGAAAATTCTGGAATCTGCAGGGAGCCTCAAGCTTCCTTTCACACTGCATTCCCTAAGTCTCATGATAAAAATGATACCTCACTTGTGTGGGTAGGCATAGTGCCCGCTACAAAAAACGTCCCAAAATGCAATATGGATATATCACATTTTTCCCCTCAAAACTGACCCTTTTTTTGCAAAATGGAGAGCTGTAGATTTAGGGCCCTAACTCAGGCGACACCAAGGGAAACCTAGCAAACCTGCATATTTTTTAAAGCTAGATGCCTGGAGGAATCCAGGGTGGGGTGACGTGTGGCCCTCACTGGGTTGTTTCACCCAGAATCCCTTACAAACCTCAAACTTTGACTAAAATTAACACTCCTAACAAGGCCAATGGGAGCCCTTGCGAGAGGACTCCCATTGACTGGGTTTGATCAGTTCCTGTCCTAGGCGCTCGGACCAACCACACAAGTGGTGCAGCGTTTTTATCGGCACAAGTGAGGCAATGCTGGATGGTAAGAATTTTGTGGATTCCGGAAGTTTCCATCACAGAAATGTAAAAAAAATGCATGATTTCAGGCAAAGTTTGAGGTTTGCTGGGCATTGTGGGTAAGAAAACCTCATGGGATTCATGCAAGGCACACCACCCTGGCATCCCTAGTGATCTAGCTGTCAAAAGTGTCTGTGGTTGGTAGGTTTTCATGGATGGCGGGCAACCACATCCTCAAATCCTGCAGCTACCCCTATTGCTGATCTCTACATGTAGCACTTTAGGGCCTTTTGTGTCAAGGGATCTTGGCCCACCCACACAAGTGAGGTACTATTTTTATAAGGAGACTTGGGGAATGCTGTGTGGCAGGAGATTTGTGGCTCTCCACAGATTCCAAAAGCTTTCCTCCCAGAAATGTGATGAAAATGTGCGTTTTTAATGAATGTTTGGCGTTTGCATTGCATTGTGGGTAAGAAAATTGTGTGGGATGCATGTGAAGGTCACCACCCTGGACTCCCCCCCCGATGTCTAGTTTTCAGAACTATCTGGGTCTGGTAGGCTTTTCTATGTGGCAGCCTACTCAAGCCCAAAAAGTGCAAGCAGCTCACCGTTGCAAGTGGGATGATATTGGGAGTTAGCCACACTCTCCTAGCCCATATGGAAAAACAACACCCAAAAGAATCAAATGTCCTCTCGCTTGCCATTGGGAAGGGATGCTTTAGCCTGCAGCGGAACAGACAGACTGTTGAGGTTTTAGGGGTGAGGGTGGAGCCTGATTTCAAGATGGACAAGGCCCACCCCATTATTTTATTAAAAAATATATATTTCTGCCATATATTGAGCTTTCTGTGCACGCAGGGGCAAATTGGGGGTACACCTCCTGTCTGCCCCTGAGGGGGAAAAAAGGCGGGTTTGTCCCTTTTGTGGTAGGGCGTGGGCAACACTCACACTACTATCTTTTGCCCAAAGGCAAAATCAATGGTGTCATGTGGATTTTCTACCCCACCCCCGGAGGCAAGTTTGGGACAACTTCACAAATTGGGAAAATGCTTCTATCTGATCCCCCGGGGGTGACCCACTGGGGGACAGAAAGGCACTATTAACCCCACTGGGGCAGGGGTAAGGCTTGATGCCAGGGTAAGCTGCCCCATTCTTTTGTTTGTTTGGGTGCCATTTTGAAATCCCTGCTGTCCACTGGGGTTTCAGCCCCCCCGGCAGTGAATACCCCTTCCACCCCCCAGGAGGGGGAGAAAGTCAATTTGGCCTCGGGGCAGTGGGGAGTACAGGCATTCCCCCAAAACAAATATTGCATGAATTCAATCTATAGTATCTAGTTGCCTTTTTGCCCCTCAAAATATTTACCCATATAATTACCCCCATCTGCCCCCAAGGTTGGCAGAAAGAATATTGCCCCATTTAGTTGGGGTGAGGTCATAGCCCCCACCCTTAAAATAGTTCTTGAAAAAAAAACTTTCCCTGGTGTCTAGAGTGCTTTCTGCCCCCCGGGGGGGGGGGCAGATCGCGAGTAATTACCCAATCTGCCCCCACCGGGGACTAGAAAGTACTTTGCCCCATTTACTTGGGGGTGGGGCATGGACAAGCCAATGCTGGGCAGCCTCCACTTATATTTTTTTATTTTAAAAAAATCCCTGGCTTCTAGTGGTATTTTTGCCTCCATTTAGTTGGGGTGGGGCATAGCATGCCCATGGTGGGAAGCCCCAACTTCTGTATTTTATAGGAAAAAAATCCCTGGTGTCTAGTGGGCTTTCTGCCCCCCCCCCCCCCCGGGAGGAAGATCGGGGTTATTTGCCCAATATTAAAATAGTCAGGTGAGAGCAGCACAAGCCCTTGCCCAATGGGACCGCTCCTTCTATTCCTGGTTGCTAGTGAGTGGATCCCTGCTTGGGAATTTCTCTCCTGTGGTGACCCTCAAGCAGGGATCCTCTGGGCAGAGGTACCATTGGAAAGGGGAGAATCAGTGCTCAGGGGGGCTGAGATACGCCCCAGAGCCCTGATTCATTAAAAATAAAATGAGCCCATTGTCTCGTTTGACTTTCAGTTTAATGTAATGACATCAGCGCACACTGTGCGCTGATCATCATTGCAGTAAATTAAACAAAAAACATCTGGCTGCTTGGAAAGCTGTTCTCGAGCATACTGATAAAAACAAAGATAAAGGACTTCCTCTGGTGCAGAGCACCAGAGGGACCTTTATAACCCTCCCCAATGTCAGCCAATGGCCGACAGACCCACTGGGGAGTGTGCCCCAATGACCTACACAAGCCCCAGGAGAATTATCAGCCAGGCTCGATTTTCAGGATCTTTGGGATACTCTCTGTCAATCATTAAATGGCTGCATAGCTAGTGACCACCTGGCATGACAAGAGCATAACCCTCTACTGATCCATTGACAACTAGGCTTCTGAAAACATATCCATGCTGCAATATCACGTACAATAAGGATGTTGCACACAGGAGCACCTGTGAGAAAAGAAGAGTCAGAAGCCATAGGAGGACTTGTCAATGATTCTCCATATATTAATTTTACAGTCTTGCTAAGTTGTGAACAAGGAATGCAACCAAGGCTCATTACGAGCCCATGCTGGGCAGAAATGTGTGTCTTAGATGACCAGCTGTGCTTTTTTCTAAAACATTGGGACCAGATTTACAAACACTATGCATTACTTTTTTAACACAGACCTGACGCAGTGTTGGTATTTACAATCCAATGCAAATAACTACATGTGTTGGATTGTAACCCAAAGTAATGCACTGCAGTGCAATGAGCAGCCTTGCATTACTTTGTGTCAAAGAGGTATTCCACCCTTGGATTTTGACACAAATCCATATTTACAAACACGTATAGACATGGAATTGTTGTAAAATCCTGACCCTCCCTGAGGCTGGCATAATGAGGGGAAATATTTGCATATCTCCTTATTTTTTTCACTTTGAAATGTGCTGCATTTTTCAGGAAACATGCAAACATACAGAGGAAATTACCTTTCAGCATAGTTTTCCTCACCTGCACAAACACTATGCTGATCACAATGCAGGTGCCCTGGCACTACGGTGAAAGGGTGTCTGCATTGGTGCATGCCAGTATAAAGTACGCCATCACAGGTAGACAGAAGACAAGCATCACATCTTTCTAGATATTCGCTGTTCTGATCTCTATCATTCATGCAACATAGTGCAGGTACTTCACTTGCTGCGCTGCGTCACGTGATTTGTTAAAAAATATGGGCCTGAGTTCATTAAAGACTCATTGACTGAGACCACAGATGCCCTGCCAACATCCTGTACAGTAAATGGGCAACGTGAACAAAACACAGCAACTATACCAGCACCAAGCATCCGAACTGAGATAGGTAGCTCAGATGTAATACTTGTCCTGGACAACAGACAATGACTACCCTGAAGTGTCCAATCCATCTTTTCTGAGTCACCTACAGTCTTTATCCACTTTAAGAAAGTTGCTCAAGTTTGTTGTAGGATGTTTATCTTGCATTCTTTCACCCAGTTCCCCATGTGCCTTTTTCAGGACATTAGATCAAGGGGCACTGCAGTAGGAGCCCAAGAGTACTGTTGATGTTTCTGAGTTGTGCTTAAGATCCTTAAGGTGAAGGCTTACTTCGTTCAGTGAGAATAATTTCCATAAAATTGTAATGCTGATTGAAGGGTATATCAAATTTGCATATAATGGCCTTGATCCTAAATAATTGGCAACAAACAGGTTTAAGCCATGTGGCCCTTCTAGGTAACTGATATAAGACAATATTATTTATATAAATATGCTTCTTCTCAACATGGATTTTAAAGCAAAAAACCATGTCCAGGTTGAGTCAAATAGAGGTACTTTAGATCAGCTAGTTTTCCAGAAAGTAAAAACGAAATTGGAATGCACTGGATTCTGTTTAGCTTTTTTATGCAAAAAGGCATTCTGGAATGAAAAGTCAGTATCAGGTCCTTCATGCCAGCTTCCTCTGCTGTTTCTGCCTCGCTTGTTTCTTCTGTGAATATTGTTATTTTGCATTTTGCTATACAGCAAACAGTACAGTGGGGAAGCATTACAACTTAGAAGGAGATAATCCTTCTGAGATGTAATGCTTCCCCACTGTACTGTTTTGCCCACTGTTGTAGTATTTTGTTGCCTTTTCATTTTACTGCTGTTGTTTAATTACTAATACTTACTGCTAGTTAGTCCACTGTTGGTCTCCTTATTCCACTGTTGTTTTTATTTTTGTTCCAACTGCATGTTGCCTTTGTTTGCTCTACCCCGCTCTTTTTGCCACTGTTTTATCCCTCCTGCTTCCCGCCTCATGCCAGCCCAGCCCACTGCCACCCACTGCCCCACCCTATTCCCTGGACCTACTTAATAGACGCCACAGCACGACCCCATTGAGCAGGTCCTTCGTGTCATGTCCCTCCACTGCTTCTGCCTCACTTGTTTCTTCTGCGAATATTGTTATTTTGCATTTTCCTTATCTCTTGCTAAGTTGTACTGCTTCCCCACTTTACTGTTTGGCCCACTGTTGTAGTCCTTTACTGTATTTTCATTTTACTGCTGTTTAATTGCCACTAATTACTGCTGTTTAGTCCACTAGTGGTCTCCTTATTCTACTGTTGGTTTTATTTTGATTGTAACTGCGTGTTACCTGTGTTTGCTCTGCCCCAGCAGCCCACTATTTTTTCCTGCCGTTTTGCCACTGTTTTTTCCCTTCTGCTTTCTGCCATTCCCACCCACTGCCACCTAGTGCTTCTCCGCAGACACATGGAACAGACACGCTATCGGTGTGCCAAAGGCAAGCCCGTCTGTGCCTGTCTGTGCCAGGACCGTGCCCAGCACCAGGAACCCTGGCTCTCCCACTACTCGAAGATTCACCGCTACCAAACTCTGAGCCCTGAACCCCGGACTCCGCAACAATTGCTGCCGCACCTCGCCTCGCTGTACAGTAGGGACCTTTATCTGCCGGGCCAGCACTGTCTTTACTTCTGCAACATCAAAACACCTGCACACATGACAACCACCACCACCATGACTCAGACTGGCTCAGAACAACTCCGCTGCCTCCTGCCCAACGCACGATCACTCTGCAAGCACGCCACCAAGATCTGGGACACAATCACCTTCCTCACCCCGACGTCATCTTCCTCACCGAGACCTGGCTCAACCCCGCATCAGCGCCCGACATTGCCGCAGCAACACCCAACTGATACAAGGTAGCACGCCGGGGCCACATCAACAAACATAGAGTTGAAATCACCATCATCCACAAAGAAACCATCCACTGCACTACTGCCACAGATGACACCACCCGATCATGGAACACCTCATTTACCAACACTGAACTAAGCAAAAACACCATCAGAGGCAACCTTGCCTACAGGACCATGCCCCAGTTTCTGCAACGTCATCCCTAAATTGATCACCCTGCTCGCCATTGACTCCAATCACTACATCTTCCTCGGAGACCTAAATTTTCACCTCAACGGCCTTAATGACACCAACAACGCCAATCTCCTCGAAAGCATGAACATTGGCCTCACCCAACTAGTCACTGACCCCACACACAAAGCAGGACACACGCTCAACCCCATCTTCACGGACAGTGACAGAGTCAAGTACAGCCATGTCACTGAGCTCACCTGGACAGATCACGCCATCATCCACTTCACCATCACAGGATAGCTGGCACAGCCACCAAGTCTTCCAGCAACTCACACTGCTGCTGGAACAAAGTATCAGAGAGCCAGTGGGCTGACACCCTCAATACCTCTCACCCTGACACTGCAACCAGCTTATACCAGGCTGTCAAGAGCTTCTCTACCTGGATCAAAGATTGAGTCGATATTGTCACCCCGTCAAGCCCACCAAACCCAAGAGATCCACCAAGCAGGCCAGTTGAGACACCACAGAACTGAGAACCACTAAATGCAACTGTACCTTCAAGCGACTAAAAAAAGGGTGCATCAGCAAGGAGCCACAGACTGAGGAAAGCTTCAAGACAATCCTCAACCAATACCACCAACTCGTGAAAAAGATGAAAAGGAGTGCCCTAGCCAGCCGCAGTAAAGCCAGTGCTAACGACAGCAAAAAACTCTTCAACATTGTCAGCGAGTTCTCCAACCCCGCAGCCACAGAAAACATCATCACCCCTTCCCAGGAACTCTGCAACACCCTGGCGGACTTCTTCCACGACAATGTCTCCACCATCTAAAAAAATGTCGAACCCCAACCCACTGCCACAGACATCCTCAGCCTACTCGCATCCACAGATACAAATCCCACCCCGACCACCTGCTCACCACCTGGAACCAGCTCACCACCCAAAACACCCCAGCCATCATTAACTCTGTCCACCCAGGATCTCCCACGGACCGCTGCCCCCACCACATTTTTATCTTTGGGGGCAAGAGGATCAGCATCAAATTACTCCAACACTTTTTAATGAATCCATCATGTCCAACCTTCCCTGAAGAATGGAAACACGCAAAAGTAAAACCCCTTCTCAAGAACCAGCGAACTCAAGAACTACTCAAGAACTACTGTCCCATCTCTCTGCTCCTCTTCCCTGCCAAAGTCCTTGAGAACGCCATCAACTGCCAACTCACGGTACACCTGGAGAACAACAATCTTTTGGACTTCTCCCAATCCGGATTCCGCACCAACCACAGCATCGAAACCGCCCTGATCGCTGCCACCGACAACTTCAGTACCCTCCTTGATCGTGAAGAAACTGCAGCCCTGAGCTTCCTCGACCTTTCAGCAGCATTCAACACCATATCCCACCACACCCTTATCAAAAGGCTTCACAATATTGGAAATCAAGGAGACGCCCTGCAATGGATCACCTCCTTCCTCACCGGAAGTAACCAGAGAATCCGCCTACTACCTTTCACCTTGGAACCCAAGAGCATCATCTGCAGCATTCCTCAAGGCTCGTCCCTCAGCCCTACACTGTCCAAACACCTACATGACCCCCTTGGCCAACATCATCAGAACCCATGGACTAAACATCATATCCTATGCAGACAACATCCAGCACATCCTCGCTCTATCAGAACACCCCTCCACCACAATGGCCAACTTCCGCAGTTGCATGATGAGCATCGCCGATTGGATGAAGAACAACTACCTAAAACTCAACACAGACAAAACAGAAGTGCTGATCTTCAGGAAAAACACCTCCCTGTAGGACAATTTCTGGTGGCCTCCCAAACTAGGAACCTCAGCCACACCAACAGACCACTCCCTCAACCTTGGCATTGTCTTGGATATCAAGCTCACTATGAAGAGCCAGATCAACCCAGCCAATCAATCAAAATAAGCTTTATTCAAATTCACATGTGAATCATAAAAGCTACATTATTATATCCATAGAAATAGATTAAAAACCAGTATAGAAATTAAAACAGGTTAAAAAGCTTAAAAAACTACAGTATATAAATACAAATGCAAATATCATCAACAAATGCACACTCAATTACAATTTCAAGTACAAACTATAGTTGCTTGCTGCAATTGATAACGGCCCACAGAAATCGAGACATTACAGCACATGTGTAAATGTTAGGTAGCGTTTGCAGGTACAGAAAGGCTGGTCGGCATTGTGCAAAGCCCAGCTGCAATTACAAGGGTTTTACATGTTTCTTCCTCATCTCAGAATTTGTTTTACAAAACAGGACGGTTTGCATAGTGCTCTGCAGAGAGATATCGTTATAGGTACATTTCCCCAGGTCAGGAGACCAGTTATTGATGGTGGGGAAGCTGATTAAATGGTGGAAAATATCCAAACGAAACCGGGTCAGCACACACCTGTGGCGCGCATTGAACACATTGGATAAATAAAGTTGCATATTGAAGCTGGTCAATATCATTTGATTCCACATGACAGAAGGTTTCAAAATTTCAGAAGCTAATCTTGTTTCCTCTAATAATGATAAGCATTTCATTTTGAGTACTTTTCTTTGAATAAAAACCAAGCTCTCAGGATGGTCAAAGTACTCAGGATGACCAATGTCTGCCAGAAAGTTGTGCACAAATTTAAGCCTAGGGATTTTAAGGGCAAACGAGGATCTAAGGCAACCAGTTATGATCGATCGGTTAAGTGTGGTGTATTCCGATGACCAAATTTTATGCCATAACAACACTGGCTGTTTCCTAATCAGATCTGCAATATAAGGGGCTCCTAATTCTGAATGGCAGACATAAGTTGCACTACTTTTCGGAAATGCAAGAAGGTTTCTCAGGAAAGCGTTCTCTTCTAATTGAAGACTATCAATCTGCCCATGTCCCCATAGTTCAGACCCATACATGGCAGTGGGTCTGCATTTAGCCTTGTAAATTGTCAACATTTCCCTAGGATGTTTAATTCCTTGAGTACTAGCGAACTGCAGCAGTGCCCTTGTAGTTTTAACGAATTGGAATTGCCTAGATTTTATAGCCTGTTGCCACTTCCCAGTGTGACTAAATACTATCTCCAGGTAAGAGAAAGTAGTTGTATGCTGAATTTTTACGCCCTCAATAAAAAGTCACAACATCGAGAGGCCATGCGCCCAATCTTCATGGCGAAGGTTTTGCCAATGCTCATTTTCAGGCCGTGATTCTGCATAAAATTAACAAACTCATCGACTAGACGCTGAAGTCCAAGGGGAGTACGAGCCATTAAAACGGCATCGTCGGCGTAGAAAAGTGCCGGGATTGGACGATGACCTATTTGGGGTAAGTCAGCGCACTTGCTTGCCAAGGTGTCGCCTACACTGTTAAGCTAGAGATTGAACAGGAAGGGGGCGAGTAAGCAACCTTGTCATACCCCTCTTCTTATGTTAAACACCTGAGTACAATTGCCATTAAGGCCGTAGCACACTCTGTCACGACCTAGAGCGTACAAGTCTCTAAGGAAATTTACAATTGTACAATCTACTCCCAGGCTAGTAATAATGGACCATAATTTTCCGTGAACCACAAGATCAGAAGCGGAAGATAAGTCCACGAAAACTAAAACCAGGTTCCCTTCCTTAATGTGCGTGTATTTACCAATAAGAAAATCCAGATTAATGGCCTGTTCTGTGGTCCCCAAACCAGGCCTAAAGCCATACTGCAGGTCAGAGAGAATATTATTAGATTCTGCCCAGTCTTGCAGTCGATCTAAAAGAATACGCCCGGCCTCCTTCACTAAGGAGTCTAAAAGGGAAATTTGCCTGTATTGTGCTGGACTGTTATGGTCACCCTTTTTATATATTGGGACAATGAGAGACTCAGGCCAGGTTTGCAGAAACCCCCTATCCCAACAGGCTCTGAAGAGCAAAGTAATGATGGGGCCCCAAAGGTCAGTGTTGGACTTAAACAAATCAATGGGGATCCCATCCGGGCCAGGGGCTTTGCCGCCCTTGCTTGTCTTTAGTGCTACAACTACTTCATCCAAAGTGAAAACCGGATAATTCCTTTGATTGGGGGGTGAGCTAGTGGCAGGCTCGCTAGTGGAAGGTGCGGTGATCAAGGGAGTCACAATATCATTCATGGAGGAATATGTCTGTAAAGTAGGCTAGCCAAGCAGCCTCAGTAATGGCTATCTCAGCTTGGGGGCAGTCCGCAGGGTCGTAAGAAGGAGAATTAATAATACGCCAGAACATAAGGTTATTATTAGACAGGCTGGCTTCAAGTAAACAATTCCAAGTGTCTTCCTTTAGAAATTCTTTCCGTTGCTTAATGGCCAATTTATATGTGGATCTGCATTCCCGTACCTCCGAGGCCTGTCTCGGCTTTCTAGCTAGGGCAAGTTTTAAATTTCTGTGTGTTTTAGAACATGCCAAGTCAAACCAGCCAGGATGGGATGCCCTGGGTTTGCTCCGGTTAACATAAAGCCTATCACCGATTCCCTTTTTTATATGGTCAAACGCTTGTATGAACTTGTGTGCCTCCGTGCTCTTGTCAAGGCACTGCTCAAAAGCCTCCCTCTTTTTTTGAATTAATTTTGCAAAGAAATTGGATGGATCCACCAGGGACCATCTTAGTGCGTGCCCGTTACGACGGGAGATATCAATACTCCCCAAGGTAGTGGCTCTATGTGCGTCCCCCCTGTGAGTCAAAAGATTGATGTTCAGGGCAACACTTTGGGAAAAATGATTGCTAATTGCAATGTCATGTATAGAAAACCCTAAAACCAGCTCAGATTGGCACTGGGAGAAAAGTAGAAAATCGATCACACTGTTCTCACCTCTGCCATTGTAGGTACAACTCACTTGGACAGGAGTACTAGTGAGCTCATTGCAAAAAGACAGGTTATATTTAAAAAGCAAGTCGTTTAGAGAATCCCCATAGGCTGAATGGGAAAAGTGAGTAATATCACCGTTGTCGGGAGACGTCATGCCACAGACCTTATTAGATGGATGCAGGCAGGTGCGTATGTTAAAATCAACACCCCAAAGAATTATTGGGTTCTTGCAATTAACTGGGAAGGCTGTCTCTAAATCATGGTCAAAACAATTAAGAGCTATAGTAATTTCCTGACTGCAAGCATTGTTATAAAAATTTAAAATAGCAATGGAGGAGTGTGCAGACATTTGTAAAATGACAATTTGATAAAAAGCACTAGTGGCAATTACAGTTGTGTTCAAAGGAGACAGCAAGTTCGATACGTAAATACACAAGCCCCCTTTCGTACGTCCACTGCTAGGTTGAATTGCTGGGCAATGATATGTTTTGAAGGCAGTTAAATATATTGGGTCCACTGACCAAGTTTCCTGGAGACATAAGATGTGAAACTTGGTAGTAAAATCGGCCCACTCACTCATAGAACTTTTATTGCGTAAGCAAACGACATTCCAGTACACAACCGTGTTGGCTTCCGCAGGAAACTTAGTGACAGTAGAGAGAGATCTCAATGGTGTAGGATCAACAGCAATGCAAGGATTCGGGGGTACAGCGGAGCGGGGCTTGTGAAGCATACGGGCATCATCAGTGATCAAACAGGGGACCCATGTGCACTCTAAAGGCTAACAGATCCGCACAGTTTGCCATCGTTTGGGTGGTCGGAATCCCTCAGTAAATCCACACCGCAAAAAAGTGGATAGGCAGTCAAACCTATTAGAGGTTTCAATCGGGGGAAGTTGGGGGGCGGAAAAATTAACCTGTTGGTGTGAGCGGGTTGCTGTTAGGAGTGGGGCTGGCGGCTGATAGAAAAAACCAAGAGGTAGGACAGCAATATGCTTTGTGGTGAGGGATGGTAAACTAGCTCTCTTGAGTATTAGCTTCACTAAATTAGGAGATGAAAACGAAAGCACCACGCAATCTCCCTCCAAGGTTTTACTACCTGAACCCACCCATTCAACTCTCCTGATCATTTTCAAGTCAGCAAAAAGTACCCCACCAAGCCTCCCCTTACGTTCAGCCAATTTAAGCTTTTGTTCCGTAGGGACTCCCATGATTCGAATGTTGAACTAGGGATTTTGGGAACATTGACTAGGATTACCACGTAGGGTGTGGCTGCAGGCGGAAGCTCCAGATCGTCCGTTTTGGAGGTAGGGAAAACACATGGTGTCTCCAGGGTAACATGATTAGGAAATATGGAGCATTGGGGATTGATGAGTAATGTAGAAGGGAGATTAATAGGGTCTGGTTGGGGTGGCAGAGACGGGGGGCAAAATTAGAGCTAGGCCCTAGAAGTTTGTTTATAGCTCCTGTCCTCACTGAAGAAATAAAAGGAGTGTGTTGGTGACCTTGAGAGGTGGACAAGGAGGCGCTGTTCATGTCGTCAACCCTTGCTAAAACTATGGGAGGAGGGTGATAGGTACCTTGAGAAGTTTGCGTGGGTTCCAACGGAGGAGGATGTTGTATCGGGGCTGAAGGGTCCCTGGGATGAGGGGTCAAGCTGATGTTATCTGAATCGTTCCCAGCATATCTAAACAAGATAGCACGTTCCTCTCAAACCCTTTTAGTTGCTCCGTGAGAGAGCTAAGTGCGGTCATAAGTGTATCAGTAAGGGTCTGTACTAAGGCAGTCAGGGAAACGTGTTCTGTATACGGGTGGTTAACTAGTGTTTTAACAGGTGTGGTGGTCAAAGTTTGCTTTTGGGACGATATTTTTTAGGGACGTTTGCCTCCCCCACCCCAGGCAAAGAAGGAATCTGGGTGGTAGAAGTTGAAGGAGGTTTAAAACGTTTTCTAGGCGGTTGGGTATCTGATGTGACAGTAAGTAAAGATTTTGGGTTACACTTATCAAGGTCCTTAGCTTCCAGCTTACCATTTACAAGTGGGCTGCCAGGGATAACAATGGGAGTTGCACCAGGGGCAGTTGGAATCGTGCAAGACTCACCAGAGATGTTATTAGCGCAGTTGGTTAAAGATTCCTCAACACTTATGATCTGCTTTTCCAGTGCCCCCATTGCACCCGTAATATAATTCAATATAGAATAGGAAGGCAGGGTATCCCTTGGTGATTTAGTTGCCCCCCCGGTGCTTCCTTTTTTCCATGGCCAATATAATCAGGAGGGTCCCAACAGATGGCGTTGGTAAGAAAACTTTTCAAATGCAATGGAAAATCTGCTGTAGAAATGGAAGTAGGTATAGTTAGGACAATAGCCAATAGTCAAGCTACCAGTCCCCAGGACCCGGATTTCAAAATCAAGAGTCAACTGCCACGATGGCCATAGAACACGAATCGATGTTGGCAGTAGAAACAAAATCAAAGCAGGAAAACAAACCTTGGCTGCGGGCTCAACACACACAGGATGCTACAAGTCCCCAGAACACTAGATCAAGTCGAAAAGCCAAGGGGGGTGGCCCTGCCCTGCCTCTTCCTGTCACAGGATGGGCCCCCCCTTGGCCCAAGCTTTGCCCGGGCGCATCCCGTGTACGTCCCGCGCGAGCCTCAGCTGTGAATTATGCGCCTCCGGGCGTAGCGTCAGTAATGGTGGCACCGGGGAGTCTGGGAAATGGAGTCCTTCTCCTCGCTCCTCTCCCGCTGGCGCTTCTTGTTAGGCAAAGGGAGGTTTGGTGGCACAACCCCAACCTCACACGATTCCTTGGTTCCTGGCTCTGGCTTCCCGCGCCACGGGAGCCTCAGCTGTGATTTCTGCGCCTCCTGGTGCAGCGTCGGTAACTGTGGCGCCGGGGAGTCTGGGAAATGGAGTCCTGGCTCCTCGCTCCTCTCCCGCTGGTGCTTCTTGTTAGGCAAAGGGACGTTTGGTGGCACAACCCCAACCACACGCGATTCCTTGGTTCCTGGCTCTGGCTTCCCATGTCGTGGGAGCCTCAGCTGTGATTTATGCACCTCCGGGCGCAGCGTCGGTAATGGTGGCGCCGGGGAGTCTGGGAAATGGAGTCCTGGCTCCTCGCTCCTCTCCCGCTGGCGCTTCTTGTTAGGCAAAGGGACGTTTGGTGGCACAACCCCAACCACACGCGATTCCTTGGTTCCTGGATCTGGCTTCCCGCGCCGTGGGAGCCTCAGCTGCAGAGCAGAGGTGGTTGGTGGAAGGATATGCAGCTGTTTAGGTAGTATTGAATAAAAGGTAGTATTTTGTGGTTAAAGAAAAAAAATATTGAGTCAAACTAAATCGCTTGCAATTGCTATCTGCACATTCTATGCCATTGTTTTTAGGCTCCTCAAGCCTTCAGAGACAGGGATCAACCACATTCAAATGATCCCTAACCCTGGCCCAAAAACAGTCCATTACAAACAGCTAGAGCACGCATCCACTGAGCAGGAATGCTGTCCGTATTAGAAAAGGCAGATTGAATAACATGGTGCTGTCAAACCACAGGGTGCCATCAAACCATGTACATCTTGCAAAGATCGAGAGGTGTACATGTGGTTTCAGCTGGCCACAGATCATGCATACAAGCAAGCAATGCCCCCTTTACAAGCTGGGAGCAGAGGTGCCAGTGCTGCTGGTGTGTTCTTTCAATTAATCTTTCTTATGTTTTGACTTATGGTGCCGTGTTTGATCATATATTGCTATCATTTTAAGGGCCATGTTCATGTTGGGTAGTTCCTTATTTCTTGGGACTTGTAGCTACAAATCTGAATTCCAACAGTGATTAGTTGCAAATAAATATTAAAGGTTTTATTTTTGTAGCCGGAATATGGCTAACATCCTATGTGTTACATTCTGTAGTGTGGGCTCCTAAAGTCTCATGTAGCTACTAGTTAAGTGCTGTGTGACTTACTATTAAGTAGATTGCCTTTATACAATTCCTCCCTCAAAGGCGACGAATGATTAATTGCACTTACAATTAAATTGAAATGGCCAAAAATAACACCAATTAACTCATAGTTAATCTGGGTGCATTATTTGACTGTAGCAAAGCCGTGTAAGCTTTTATTTGAATGGTACAGATTTAAATTGGTCTTTAAGCTCAGAAGGTGCCTAAGTCTAACCACACCCAGCTGTGCGAGCAACCCACGGCCCCTTTTGCTGTCCAACTCTCCCATCAATTATGGACACTAAGGGGCATATTCACAAGGACCTACCGCCGATTTATCTCCACCTTAACGCATCAAAAGTGGAGATAGATTTAACACCCCATTCACAAGCGGGTGCAAACTGCAGACATCGCCAGTATTCCCGCGATAACTGGCCCAAAATTTATCTCCACGGTGGACACCACCAACTAACCCTAATGAGATGCAGAGTAGGCGTTCCCGTGCAAAAACTCACGAAAAAACCAAAACACCACTTTCACAACGAACTGCCAGATCTGCGATGCAAACCAAAAACAGGCGATAAGCCGCGGTAGCACCAGGGATTTAACACCTGCCTTTTGCTGGTGTTAAGTAGGACGACTACCTACAGCATGAAAGGGAGCCCAGCCAAGAGCCACACCTGAAGACCCACAGATGCCATGGAGACAATGATCATGCAGCTCCGATACCAATGAGGGCCACAACACCCACCGCCACCACCCCCAGCCCCCCCCCCCGGACCCCTCCTCCCGGACATACACATACCGTGCACGACACAAGAGCCACAAAAAGCGCATGATGACGCACATTGTCAAAAAATAACACACATGTTTGGCCAGAAGAACGAGAAACAGTCACACAGCACTGAAGTAACAACCAAAAACTTTATTGAAATACAACACAAAACACCAATGCGGAAGACTCCTGTCGGGTCCGTCCGGGACAATCTCGATGTCACAGCCTGGAAAATAAAGCACAAAATCAGAACGTGTGTCATGCACACATCAAAGGAGCGAGACACAGAGAAACAGAGAAGGAAAGAAAGGCAGAGAGAGAAAGAGAGAGAAGGAAAGGAAGGGAGAGAGAGAGTGATAGAGGGAAGGAAAGGAAGGGAGAGAGAGAGTGAGAGAGAGAGGGAAGGAAAGGAGAGAGAGTGAGAGAGAGAGATGGGAAGGAAGGGAGAGAGAGAGAGACACCACCGCCCCTGCTTACCCAGGCCCCACTGTTCACCTGCTGCCACCGGTGTGTCTCCAACCACGTGCCGGGATACACTGCAAGCCACCAGGTCTGCAATCTGAAATCGAGGCCAGAGTCAATCATGGCAGAGTCCATCACACAGCACACGGCAACAACGCCTGTCCGTCCCTGCGCACGCACGCATGTAGCCGCACCCCACCCCCTCCCGCCGGCCAGCGCTGGCTGTCCGCACTTGCGCACCTCGGGCCCACTGCTCACCTGCCGCCAACGGTGTGTCCACCAGTGGGCACACCACGTGCCCATGCAAGCTCCAGGCCTCGGTCCCGCCACCATGACATGGTCCACATCATGCGGACCCGCCCAGCAGGTCCCACACATGACGCTGAGTCCTGAGTCATCAATGGCAGAGACCACATCAGTGCACACGTCATCATCGCAGGCTGCACACCCGCTCAGCTATTTCGGTGCCACTAACCCTGTGCAACCCCAGTCAGCGCCACATGGTGGTAGGCCCGTGACGGGCGCAAGGCTTCGGGTGCCACTAACCCTGTGCAACCCCAGTCAGCGCCACGTGGTGGTAGGCCCGTGACGGACGCAAGGCTTCGGGTGCGACCAACCCTGTGCGCAACAACTCATGGGCCCTTTATGATTGAGAACCATGGAGCGTCCGTCATCCAGTCACCACCGGCAGTGGGGAATGTGACGTTGTCGGCCCCTTATATTGGCGGGGTCACATGGCCTGTGACGCCTGTGCCGGATGGGTGTGGTGTGTGTGCAAACCTGCCCTCAGGGAGTGGCCGTGACATGCTGACAACTAGACCAGTGACCTGCATACCACCAGCGTGTACGCCTGCGACATGTAGCTATGTGGGCCCCCCCTCGGAGCGTAAGCGGAGTGGCCTGGCCTGGCATACGCCGGACCAGCGCAGGGCTTGCAACAATGACTCTGGGGCTCTGGGCGTGGTTCAGTCCATGTCCGGACAGGGAAGTGACTAATGCATGTGTCCCTGTTGTAGTATCCACGACACCCGGAACACAATAGGCAATGTAGCACATGGGACTGGCATCCCACTAGATGAGCATCATTGACGTAAGCGAAATCACTGTCCCTACATTCATCCACACATTCATACATGAATGATGAAAGACATGACACAGCAGTGCGTTTCTGGATGTTTATTGCACATCCAGTGGAGTTTTGCAGCTGGAGCGGTACAGGGCCATGCCGAGCACACTACACAATATGGGCCCATGGAGGGCCAGCCAGAGTCCATCTGCGGATGACAAGTACTGCGGAAGAGGAAGGGTACAGTCCGCAATCTGGTCGCTGTGTCATTGGTCATCAAACAGGATATGGCAGTCCATGTCGCGGTCCAAGGTGAGTGCAACGGGGTGTATCGGGGGTCAGTGGAAGGTCATGGGGCCATGTGCGGCACCAAGCAGAAACAGGCCAGGTGGCGGAAATGAATGCTAGTGCCTCCTTCTCACCTCAATCCCATCCACGTCCTCGGATGTGTGCTCTGCCCCACCTGTGGGTGGTGCAGTACCGGCTGCGGCACTGTGTGCCACTGACACACCAGGGGGCGGAGATGTGGATGGTGTGGGGGCAGCAGCATTCATCATCGCCACGCCTTGTGGCAGCAATGCCATGATGAGGATCTGCAGGGCATGGTAGATCCCAGCTACATTTCGCTGATGTGCAGCGGTGGCTGCCATCCTTTCCGCCTCCATCCGCACCATGTCCTCCATGAGCCTCCGCATGTGTGCCAGCTCATGGCTGAGATCGCTGGAGCCACTCTGAGCGGACAGGTGTTCCTGTCTCCGAGTCATGACTCCAGCGATGTCAGTCAGGGCTCGTTGGAGACCATGGAGCGGGCCGTGGGTGTCCGTTAGGGACTGGTGCTGGTCCCTGATGGGACCTAGACACCCATGGATGGCGTCCATTTTGGTAGCTATGAGGTCGAACCCCACCCGCACCTGCTCAGCCGTCTCCCTCTGGCCCTCCAGCACACGGCGTTGGAAGGCCATGTGTTGTTCCTGGGGGTCTTGGGAGACTGCCGGGGCTGTGGGTGCCTCCTGCTGGGTGGTTTGGGTAGTGGGTGGGGTCTCCTCGATGCAGCTGGGCTGCCCTGATCCTGGAGGTGAGTTGCGGATGATGCCAATGATGTCCTGGAGGGCTTGGATGTTGATGCTGGGGGTGTCCTCCTCGTCATCAGTGAAGAGTGGCTGGGACTGCTCTGCAGGACGTGTTGACGGTGCCCCTGCAATGTGAAGGGGAGAAGGTGTATTACAATGTGTCTGCATGTATGTAGCCGCATGGTACAGGTTCACATTCAGACAGCATGGCATTGTACATTGTGACAGTCTGTGGATCAGGGCCATGATCCAGAGTCATTGTGGGTGTGCACTGTGCTCTGCTTGATTGTGCATGTGTGCCATTGTGGCCATCTCCACCCGTCCCCCAGTACCTGGTGGTCACTCACCCTGTTGCGGTTGTGTTGTGTCCTGTCGGGCAGTGTCCGGTCCCCCGACTCCGGTCACAGTCTCCACACTGATGACTGTCGACACCAGCTCCTCCATGTCATCCAGCTCCAGCTGTGGCGCTGGGCTCCCACCTCCAATCTGCATTGCTGCCTTCTGGTTGGCTGCGAGTTTCTCCTTGGTCTTGCGCTTGATGTCAATCCATCGCCTCTTGACCTCATCCATTGACCTCTTGTGCTCTCCAACGGCATTCACCTTGTCCACGATGTCCCGCCATATTCCATTTTTGGTGCCCAATGACACGTTGGAGGTGACGAACAGTTGTTGATGGTGTTCCATCACCTCCGTGACCAGGATCCTATTTTCCTGCGGACTGAACTTCGTCTTCCTCTTCTTCTTGTCCTTGCCCTTCCCTGTCCCCGAGGTCCCAGGCTGGTCGTCCGGGGTGCTTGTGGGGTTGCGCTCGTCCTCTGCGCCTGCTCCGGCTGCCTCCATGGTGCTTCGGTGTTGGTCATTTTGTGTTTGTGTGTTTTTTCTAATTTTATAGTGATTTTTCCCGCCTGCCATGTGTGTATTGCAGGCCTGGCGCGGCTTATCGCTGATTTCCTCATCGCGCTTTGGCCCATCGCATGTTTTTTCGCGTTGAGGTTTGTGTTTTTATCACCGTCGCGGTTGTTGTATCGCGGACATTGTCCGCGGTTTCGGCAGCCTATCGCATGGTACCGCCTTGTTGTGAATTCCACGTTGACACAGGGTTATTTTCCCGCAATAGGCTGCGATGTGTAAAGTTGCGTTAACATTTTTTTGTGTTGTTTAGCACACGTTCTTGTGAATATCCCCCTAAGGCCTTTGTGGTTTTAGAACGGCCGCAGTTTATTCGCAGCTTTAGCTGGTATATAAGTTATCACAATTACATCGGACATTAATATGTTCAGCTCTGTACAGCCCACAGTTCACAATTCGTCTACAGTAGTAATCTTATCTTTATTGCATATCAAAACATAGCGCATAATCCGCAATGCATTATCCTGCAAATCAAACGTCTCTTGACTGGGTGTCATAAATCGCTGCTTGTCAGCTGCCGTAACAGCTCATCTTCTGTCGATTCTTTTTTGACACAACGGGCCGGGCTTCGAGACTTCCCTTGCTACTGAATGCCTGCCGTTCCTGGGCCAGTGGCTATGCATGGCATGCAAGTGCCGTGGCCGCCAAACACTGTCCATTTCTTACCCCTTTTGTCTGCCCTGAAGTGTCCCTGCTGTGTGGCATTCAAAGGACGTTGCTCGGGCAACTATCTTTTTTGTCACTTTTGTTTGCCCCTGAGAGTCCCTACCATGAGGCATCCCAAGGACCTCGTTCAGGCAGTTGTCCTTTTATGTCCTCGTGGGAATATATGCTTTGTTGAACCTTGTAGCTACCCTCACTTGACTTTCTTGTGGCTGCGACGCCCGCATTATCTGGTGTGGGTGGGATCTGATTACTAAGGGGAAAAACAATTACTGTAGAATTGTTTATGGCGCGCTCCTTTTGCGCCATCTGCTGCCAAGCCCTTCTGGAACCGTTGACGGGGGTTAGCCACCATGCCCTTAGGGTTGGCTGTGCCTCCCGGTGTGACTTCTATGGGAGGGAACTGGCCATGCCTCAGTCATCTGGTCCGCTGGATAGGGTGACCAGGCGTCCCGGATTTGCCCGGACGGTCCCGGTTTTTCACCAGCTGTCCCAGCAGATTTCAGGAAATTTAGCTCCTGTCCCGGTTTTTAGAGAGGGTCGAATGAAAACAGTGAGTGGTGCTTTTTTATGTTTTACATAGCAGGGATAGTTATCAGTTCTTTCAAGACAGCAATTTAATTAACAGGCAAGCTACTGGGTTTAAAAAATTGCATTTTATGTATATTCTAACTGCCTGTTCTCAAATTTTATGCTGAGGAGCGCTATCATTCTGTCCGCTCGCTTGAAGTAAAATGTTAGTCCTTCTTCTATTTTCGTTAAATGTCCCGGTTTTTGGCTTTAAAATTCAGGTCACCCTACTGCTGGATGATTTATTGGGTTCAAGGTTCACTGCTGAAACATGAAGAGATGGGCAGGTCGTGAGATCGAATTCTGGCAAAATCTACTCAGCCTGCCATGCTTCCAAAGGTTGTGTACACTGAGCAGCATGAAGATGGGTAATAGCAAGAACAGTAGCCAGAAGTTGGGTAATAGCAAAATCAGTAATATGCATATTATGTACAGTGCTTAGAAAAGGATTAAGTCTGGTCTGAAGTGTTATATGAAAACAATAGAGGGAGCATGGTCGTTCGAGGATATTGTTAACATGCACCTCCTCTCTGTTCCTAGGTACCTTCACCTACTTTTTAGAAAATATCTCTTTTGAGCTATCTGCAATGAATAAAATTATTATTATCATCATTACTATTACTACTAGTACTACCACTGTTATTATTATTATTATTAATAATAATAATAATAATAATAATAATAATAAAAATAATTATAATATAATTATTACTATTATTATTATTTGTGATATTCATAATAATATAATTTGAAAACTGAAGGACAATTTATAATCTGCGGAGAGCCCGTTTCTCCGCCAGGGCCTCGGAGAAAATCACCCTTACAAAGTTACCATCCACCAGATTTAGAAAAGACCACCAAGTAGGTGATCATTTTTTAAAGCATTGGCAGGAACTGCTGTTAAGTCGATTCCTGTCAATGCTTTTTGAAGTTTGGTGCAAGGCGCCATCAACATGTTGGAACCCTGCATCAAGCTGTTTTCTGTTTTTTATTTACAAAAAGCAAATCCCGACATTGTCTCCCATGGCTAGGCGAGCATTTAGCAGTTTTCATTACCCCTTATCATCAGGGTTTTTCATGGCGGCGACAGGCAGTGGAATCTCATCTCTAATTCCACCCATCTAAATTAGGTGGGCAAAATTAGAGGTCTACCTGCAAGGACCCTTAATCCGCAGAGCCGTTTAAGGGGTTTAATTATGGCGAGACAGAGTAGTTTCTGCCGTGCTTAAAGCTATCATCTCCTGCATCTAAATTCGGCGGTCAGGCCATTAATTTGGCAGCAAACATACTCTGTGGCTATTGCGAAGAAGTATGCTTACCGCCAACATATAAATCGGGTCCTAAATGTCTTTTTCTTTACATTTTAACCCTTTTAAAACAGAGATTTCTTTTTACTTTCCCTTGCCGGATGTCCTTTCTCTAACACTGTTTATTCCCTTTTCTTCCTGCTTCCTTTCTTCGTTTAACCTGTGCTCACAATCTGTCAGGGATCTTTGAATATTTATATTCCTTTTCGTTTTATATTCCTGACTTAATCCATTCCTGACTGTCCATGCTACTAAGATTCTCAGAGCAGGATTCAGCAGTGGAGTGAGGCAGGGTGGTGGGAATTTACATGGATTTGGAGCACTGAAGGAATGTAAGTTGCCGCCACAGGCAGGAGTTCAGGTCCTACCATCAAATACTCAGACCTGTACTGCTGCTTGTGGGGTGGACATTACACCTTAACAAGGCAGTGGATGCTGTTGAACTATCCGTGTCATGGTAGAAGGTAGGCGGCTTCGACTGGGAGTCTGGACCGGTGTGGAGCCAGAGGTGTGAGTACAGGACAGTGCTGTGGTCAAACTTGTTGTGGGACTGTGTCCATGTTAGAGATCATAGCCGGTTGGTGACAGTCCAGGGTCCGTATTTTGGGGCTTGTGTTCATGGGCAGTGTTGTGGCCTTTGCTTTAAGGCTTACAACTAGTGGGGGTGCGAGTTCATGCATCTCTGGTTCTTTTTGAAGTGGGGGCTTGAGGTGCCTTGTCATTGGCTGAGACGCGAGCACAGGGGAATGTCCCTTCACCCCCAGCTCCAGAGTTTAGAAGCAGAAGCGCAAGTACAGGGGAACGTCAGTTCACCCCTGGGCTGGAGATATTGGAAGTGCAAAGGGAGAAAGTAATGTCAGTTACTCACAGCTGCTAGTGTCTAGGTGCGAGCGCAGGGGAACGTCTCTTCGCCCCCCTGCTCCGAGCTGTTTCAGCACAAGCGCAGTTGATCGTCGCTTTGGTTACAAACAGGATTTCCTGAGAGCATGTCGTAACCCGGGCCGTGAAGGTGAAGCCGGACCCGATGGGGGCCCGGGTCAAACGCCGTCCGGAGGTGGGAAGCCCTCCCCTGCCCCCATTTGCATAACGGCTAGGAAAGGGGCGACCAGGATTGGTCCCCCTAGGGCGAACAGGGGCCCCCCCAATGAGGGGGCGAGCAAGCTAGGGCGAGGGGGGATAAAGGGGGCCAGCAGGCCACAAGGAATCACAACCACCCCCCCCTCGCAAAGGAGAGAGAAGAATCCCACCCACCCACACCAAAAGAAAGCGGGCGTCGCAGCCGCAAGGGTAGAGGTGAAGCGGAACAAACACAAGGAAGGTAGTAAAAAGAGAGAACTTACTAAAAGGTAGATGGAAGGCTCTCACAGTGTCCTTGGGATGCCGCACGGCAGGGGCACTGAGGGAGTCAAGGGGCGGCATGCCGCCATAGAAAGAGTAGATAATATGCTCCCGCAGGACCCTTGGGATGCCTCACAGCAGGGGTACCGAGGGAGAAAGATGCAAGGACTCAGCCTCAGGAAAGATAGAGTAGATGCTCAAGTAAGGTCCTTGGGATGCCACACGGCAGGGACCCCTGTGGGCAGGGAGGGCCCACGGAAGGGTATAGGGCGAGCAGGACGGCACTTGCGCCCGGGCAGGTCCAGACGGACACCCTCCAAGTCGGTAGCAAGTTGAAGCATAGACCCGCAAATCAGGGACCCAGACAGGGGGTCCCTCCCCTCCCTGGAATTGAGGAGGCTGGGTCCATACTGCGAGCAAAAACAAGGAAAAAGACCAGTAAATGTAAATGTGTAGTATGGACATTAAATGAACAGTTGATATGACCATGAACGTTTGGAAATGTAGAAACATGTGATGTTGAATAAACTGTGACCTTTTAAGGCACCAAAAGCACGTTGTCAGTGGTGATTTAAGGTTTAACAGGAACGCAGTTTGGTTGGAAGCGAGCAGGAAAGTGGGGGGGGACTCGCCACCTGGAGGGGGTTACGCGCTTGTGCGCGCTAGTAGTACCCTGCTGATTGCTGCAACGTGTCAGCTAACAAGAGTATCCAAGACACGCATAATGGAGATTGCAGCGGCCATACTGGGGGTAGTTTTGTTTAAGTAACTTGTGCATGAACAACGATGATGTGTACATTTGAGTGAAAGTTCAACAGTAACAATTTTCACTTTATCAAACAGGGGAAAAAAGTACAATTGTTGCAGTTTTATGTCAAAACATAACATAAGTATTTGTAAAGCGCACGTTCACCCCAGCAACGGGGCATCTTGGCGCCGAATAACAGATGTTTATTGTTACCCAACGGTACTCATTTTATTGACCTCAAATGGATGAAAGGCTGAGTGGACCCACCGGGATTTGAACCTGTGACCATGAGGTCAAACACTGGCCCCTGAAGTGGATGCATTAGTCCACTGAGCCACCAGACCCGGCTAGAAGTTATACTTCTGAAGTTTTGTGCATGACAGTATTGTAATCAAGTGTTTTAGTTGGCCTTGGTGAAGTAATATATGGGGTAATTAGCAGTGCATGGTGAGGGCACAAGTATGGTTTAACTGACATTTTCACTGAACTATAAAATTACTTTAACATTTCTTTTTTTCAGTGAAGTTCTAGAGTTGTTTTTAACGTAAAATAAAATGTTATTATCATTTGTAAAGCCAACCCCCAGTCATGCACAACCTGTGGACAGGCCCTGGCCGCACTCAGGCCCACGTACTGACTTTGTCAAAGAGTAACAACACCAAAACATAAAAAGTGGGACTACTAGCTTTATCACGGGGTGAGCATATCAATATTTATGAAGCAGATCTATCATCTTTCTCCCAAAATCCCCAATATTTTTAATTAAATATATATTTCAGTAATTTGTTTAATATTAGTGATTATTATAAAAATGTGTAATAAAGTTTAAATTAAAAAAACAATATGTCTCTGAATCTTTCTTTTAACATTTTTCAGCCCACAACATGCAATCATAAAAGCAACCACGAGAGTGCCTTGCACTCCAGCTGAAGAGCATAGAGCATAGAGCTCCAGCTCTAAGTGCCTAACAAATATGGTGAGTTTTCCTAGAGTCATGGATTTAATGACCTAGGAGACTTATTGTTTTTTGTAAATGTTTTCGGTACAGCCTGCAGCACGCCATAACATTAAACAAAATGCTTGGTTGTGCCCCTACCTCTTCTAGGGGCACCACAAGCATGACAATATGCTATTTTAAAATGCAGTTGGGCATTTAGGGGTGTTCCCTCCTAGATCAGTGAATAATAAATTAATAAAAAATTCATTCTTTTAAAATGTATTTACCAGGCACAGGGGACACCCAGGTCCTTTTTTTTTAGGTGGGGGCAGCCAGGGGAGCCTCAGGGCCCTTGCAGCCCTGCCGGGTCCCTTGTCAGCACCCATCATGGCGGGAGCAGGCAATTGTTTTACAGCCCCAATGACCACATCCCCTAGGGCCGTTTTATTTCATCAAGAGTTGCCCCCCTTCTTAAGCCACTATGGGCCCTTGGCACCCCATCCACTGGAGCCTTTTTGATTTTAAGTGAAGTGAGGCAGATGGCCCCCCTCCCCAAGCCAATAGTGAGCCCCTGAGACCCCATCACCCGGGGCCAAAACATATATTTAGACGGGAGGGGGCACATGGCCTCCCTCCCTGAGCCAGTAGTGGCCCTGTGATCCCACCCCCTGGGGCCTTTCCCTTTTTAAAGGGAATGGGCACATAGCCCACTTCCCTAAGCCACTAAGAGCACCGAGGACCTCATCACCCCGAGCCTATACCCTGGGGCCTTGGGTGGCTGCCCCGGTACCCACACAGGGTAATCACACCATATACCAGTGGGGATTGTAGGGGGATCACTAGGGCCCCTGCAGCTCTGCCAGCTCCCTGCATGCACCTATCCTTGGCACATCAGGAGCCGGCATTTCTCCTGTCTGGTGCGAGATGCTGTTTTTGCTTGCTCCTGCCGCACTGGGGCAATCTGAGTTTCCCTGCTCACAAGAACGTGGGAAACACATCTGCTCCCACCCAGCGGGAGCATTTTTAAAGCTCCTGCCAGGTGGGAGCAGATATGCCTTTCCTGCCTGCACTCCTGCAGGCAGGAAAACTGGCTCCCTGGGACACAGTTAGCCTGCTGGCCCCAGGGGATGGGAACCCTGGAGCATTAACAGGCTCAGAGAGGGGGCAACGTGGCCCCTCCCCTTTCAGTAATTTTCCTGGCCCAGTGGGATGGGTCTCCAGGGCTGAAAACAGTTTCGGGAGGGAGGCCACATACCTCCTCCCTTTTCATTTAAATAGTGGCCCAAGGGAGGGGGTCCATGGGGCCTTAACAGGCTCGAGGAGGGGGGCCGCATGCCCTCCCCCCCTTTTTAATATATTGGGCAGGAGGATGGGATAACTTAAGTTTTCTTGGGGTCTGTGGAGGCTTAATAGACTTGAGTAGGGGGGCTCGGTGCCCCTCTCTCCTTTTTTGATATATTGTCTCCACGGGATGGGGTCACTTACAGGCTCAGGGATGGGGGCCATGTGCCCCCTCCCTTTTCTAATTATGTCAGCCCCTGCAGAAGGGGTCCCCAGGGCCTTAACAGGCTCAGAGAGGGGCCTAAATATTGAATAGCACCACTATTTTTCACCAAAAAAACAAATTATACATTATAGTTAGGTATGATAATCAGTGATGTCATCAATCATGTCATTTAACATGTCATGAGTGTTGTAATGTGTGAGGTCATAAACAGTGCATGGCGAGGGTGTAGGTTATACTTAGCTCAGTAAACTATAACTGTCAATTTTTGTTTTTATGGGGAGTTGGTAATTACCATCTTTTTAGTGGTATTCCCCCAGATTTTTGCTGTCTTTGGCTGAACCTGTTTTTTGCTGGTCATAGGACTCCGCTGACTTTACTCCCGCTAATCAGTGTTAAAGTACTGTTGCCCTCCTCTCTATACTAAGCCTGGGTGGAGTTTGCGGAGTTCCGCTATGCGGATCTCTGCGAAGTTAAAAAAAAAACTCTGCTGTGCTACTCGGAGCTACGCAAGCGGCGGAGTGCGTAAGATAAATGTTGTATGAGGTGATTTTCAGTGCCAGGTGCTTATCCGCACTGTGCAATCATCGTGAACGGCACCATGCAAAGCACAAGTGGGCGCTGCTTCCTTTCTGCCACTCGAGTAGATTTTTACTCGAGCTGCAGCTTTCAGCAGCTTTCGGCAGCTTTCTCAATGCGAACGGATGGTTTCTCAAAGTGAGCGGTCGCTAGCATACGCGACCACTCACAATGAGAAATCTGACCGCCCGCGTTGAGAAATCTCGCCGGGAGGTTGATTCTCAACGCTCACACTCGCCAACTTGATGTTGACGATCGCGAATGAGGAAAAATCTTGCTGGGAGGTGGATTTTCCTCCCTCGCGGTTGCCAACTTGACGTTGACGAACGTGAGCGAGGAAAAAAACTCTGCGAGCTCCGCGTAACGCGGAGTGCGGAAAACTCCGCAAGCAGAGCGGAGCTCACCGCCCAGACTTACTCTATACATGCTAGAATTGGCATAATCGGAATTGGCATACTTAATTTAATCCCTTGTAAATGGTACTCAATATACTCAGGGCCTTTAAACTAAATACTACTAGTGGTCTACAGCACTCATTGTGCTACCCACCAAAGTAGCACTGTAAAACATTTCTCCACTCTCCAGGTCTGCCACTGCAGCCTGGTTGCGCAGTTTTAAACTGCCATTTTGATCTGGCAAAACAGACCTTTCGCCAGGCCTAAACCTTCCTTTTAATACTGAAAGGTCACACCTAAGGTTTGCCAACTGTAGGGTGCATGGTATTTAAAATGTATGGCACGTGTATTTAATTGTTTACAGGTCCTGGCAGGGAAGAACCTCCAAAGTCATTTTTCACTGTGGCAAGACTGTGTTATTCTATAGCAACTTATAGTGCTTACTTTCAGTTTGGAAGCAGTTAGAAAAATGATTCAAGAACTCATTTTAATAATTCGTTAAAATCCAATTAATGGTGAAGTCAGATTTTATATGACTATTTTGGAAATTGCACTTTTAGAAGTTGTCATTTACCTGTCTGAAGCCATAAATGTCTTTCTGCCATTATCCAGTGTCACATGATGGCTCCATTATGATGAGATGTGGATTGCTCCCAGACAGTGGACAAAGGACTTGTGTGTTGGGAGGTGTTTTTCTTCCTTGAGCAAGTTGCCCGGGGCTGACCCAGGCCCTTCCTGAACTTCAAAGGATGCACAGTATTGTCATCAATGATGTCATTTCAGATGTTGCAGTGATGTTATCAAAGATGTCATAGAATATGTCATGAGTGATGTAATATAGGGGGGTATTAGCAGTGCATGGCTAGGGCGTGAGTCATAGTTACTTTAGGGCACATGTTTTGGGTACTTGAGATAACTATAACAGGTGAATTTCAGTGATATTGTTCGTTTAAATTTCACATAACTATAACATCCCTTTAACCTTTGTTTTTTGAGGGAACTTTTAAGGTTTTTCTTAACAGCTAACTATAACTTTCACCTTAACCTTTGGATTTTGTAGTGAATTCCTAGGGTTTTTAATGTAAGTCATTCTCGATGTATAAAAGACAAGCCTATTTGTTTTGTAAAGGAATCATTGTAATAGCAATACATATTTAACTAAAGCATTTATAGTCAAAGCAACATTAAACAAGTATCACAGTCATTCTTTTATATTTCTCAAACAACATAATGCTACCATAAGATCAATGGCAAGGGAACATAGCATTACCAAGCTGAAGAGCAAAAGCTCCAGCTTTGGACATGCTTAAGAAAATGACCACATTTTCCTGGGGTGGTCATATTCTATAGACCCTAGGATACATAGGGTTATTTTTTATAAGTATTTGTGGGGGGGATGCTGTACTCCTTGCAGCCCTAAACAACAGTTAAAACATATGCTGGTGGTGCTTCTGCCCAGATTGGAAAAAGAGACACAGATGGGGCACCAAAATGCATCAAATTATATTTAAATTCGCCCACAAAGGGCCTTATGGGGCACTTCTTCCTGGAGCAGTGAATAATAAATGAACGGCTCCGGCCACTCATCTACTATTCTTTCTCTTTTGTTTTTATTTATAAACATTTTTGTGGTTGTCCTGGTCCTCCCTGGAACACCCACAGCTCTTTTTTGTTAACCCCAGGGCCCCCATGGTTCCTACTGGTTCCTGGCCAGTAGCCCTTCTCGGAGCCACTGGTAGCTGGTCACTTTTTGTTTCTACTGGGTACCCTAGTGCCCACCAGGGACACGCATGGCTTTCTTTTATTTTCAAAGGTAGTGCGAGGAGCCCACTCTTGAAATGCCACAACAGCAACCTTTTTTTTATTTTGAAGCTCTGGTCTACCTGTTTTATTTTCAGCAGCAGCGCAGAGATTCTACTTCTGCAATGCCACAACAACCTTTTTATTTCTTACTTTGCTGCCCCGTTCTCACCCGGGACACCCACTGTTTTTTCTTCAAAGGCAGTGCGGGGAACGCACTCCCATTCTGCTACAACAATCTTTCATTTTTACTTTGGTGCCCCGGTCTCAACCAGGGCATCTATCAGCTTTGTTTTTTTTTTTTTTAAATAAGTGGCAGAGCGGGGGGCCCACTCCCATGCTGCCGAGCTGGGTTCCTGTCTGCTAGCACATACTTGACAGGGAGCAGAAAGCTGTCAGCTCCATGCACACCCCCATATATTTTGCCACAAGGTCCCGGGGATGGGATCCTGATCCAGTTATTACAAGTGTTGTTCCTAGGCTGATGGTGGCTCCCAGGCATTCCAGCATTTTGGGAAGGGGGCCCTATGCACACCCCACCACAATATGTTTAAAAAATACACTCGCTGTCCCCTTTAAATTTTACCACCATTGTGTGGATCCACTGCAAATTTATTGAAAATGTTTGTTTTCTATTATTTTAGGATCCCCGGTTGGGAATGGGGAGGGGGTGGCGGCAGCCAATCAGATCTTATTAAGAAATGTCAGTTCCGCTGATCTCCTCAGCATTAAATATACAAAGCTTTTGAACCTTACTGGTCATGTGAATACTTTGAGAGAGTAATTAAATTAAGATGTATAGAAATTATCCACAAGTTCAGCATATTTAACTACTTCAAGTCCACAACCTCTACAGGATGATGTCACAATGATTGTATGATGTCATCAGTGATGTCATCAATGATATCTTTTAACATGTTATGAGTGATTTAATATGTGAGGTCATAAGCAGTGCATTGCAGGGGCGCAAGTTATAGTTGGCTCAGCACAATATAACTGGTAAATTTAACAGATCCTTTTGTTTGTAAACATTGGTTTTTGTCTTATTTTGACATCTAACTATAAAGTCACTTTAAGCTTTGGCTTTTCAATGAAAATATATATAAAAAATATTACTTCAGTTAAATATAACTGGTGAATTTCAGTGTTTTTTAGAGTTTAAAATGTTACATTTCACCTAGCTATAAAACTTCCTTTAACTTTAGATTTTTTCAGCATTTTTCTGAGGTTTGTTTTAAAGTAAAGTAAGATAGTAGTAGCAGACCTAACTATAAAATAACTTTAACCTTTTTTTTTTTTTTCCTCATTTGCCTCCAACCCCAGACAACTAGGAAATTTGAAAAGTTGCCACTGTTACTCAATTTGAGACGTAGGCCTTCAAGATGTCACCCGCCTACCAGTAGCAAACAAACCTCTTTCCTGTTGCTGACCTCTCGTTGTGAAGGAGAGGGTGGTTGTACTCTCTTCTGATTACTTAAAACCAGTAACTGTTGCTGAGGGCCCTTCCAAAATCGAGACTGGGGACCAAGGAGGAACAGCAAGACCCAACACAGCCTGAGAGCTTCACATGAGGCTTAATCATAGGATCATGTATATTATATAATTAATTTGTTAAACAAGATATATTATAGCCGTTTTAGCCTGGAGTCCAGTTTATCAGGCAGTCCCAAATAGCTCTCTTCCTACTATCTTTCAATCTGGCCAGGTCATTCCTAGAGATTTTATACAAAGAGCACAACCAATCTGAGTATGTAGGAGGTAAAGCCTCAGTCCATCTCCTACATATTTCTCGTCTAGCTAGCAGAATAGCATAGAATAGAAAACCTCTGCTCGGGCCCATAATTTCGCTAGACATACCGAAAATTATAAGTCTAAGAGAAATTTGTATTGGGCGTCCCAAAATGTTCGTTAAAGTGCTCCCAATTTTCTCCCAAAATTCAGAAGTTGCCGGACAGGTCCAAAACATATGTGTGTCTGGGACATTTTCCATGTCACATTTTTTACATCTAACGGGGGGCCCTTGGTCATTTTAGCGAGTCTCGCTGGGGATAAATAGGCCCTATGTGTGGTGAAATAATGATTTCTTCTAAGCCAGGCTGGCTTTACTACTGCAAACAAGGTGTTAAAAGACATTTGCCACAGGTCTGCCCAGTCTATTTCTGATATAAATTCTCCCCACAACTCTTCAGCTAATCTGAAGTCTCCATCTATGGCCTCTTCAATAGCCCAGTAAAAGAACGATACCTCTTTCTTTCCAACTGGCTTTTGTACTAAATGTTCTTCCAACATATTCCCCAGACCTATAGGTTTTTTAAGACTCAGGGACCAACTCTTTAATTGCAAATATTTAAATCTGGACATGCCCTCCTCCAATTTTCCATCAAGAAATACCCAAGGTAAGAGTGAGCCCTCTGCGGTAAGATCCCCCCATACCAGAAACCCAGCTGTTTTTAAAGGGACCGCCAGTTTATCTTTCAAACAGCTTGGTGTCCCTGGACTGTCCCACAGTGGAGCTAACTTTGAACAGTACTCTAGGCCTGTTAATTTCTTAATCCTGGCCCAAATACGAACCACGCTCTCTAGGACTTTCAGTCTTACTTTCTTGAAGAATTTCTGATCTCCATATTTAAAAAGAAAACCTTCAGGAGGTAACCCCACTTGCTCCAGCATAGCTAGGTACATTACCCCCCTCCCTGATGAATCCGGTGATTTTAAAAACATTCTTGAATGTGTTAGCTGAAAAGCCGAGGCATAGTATTGTACATCCGGAAGTGCAAGACCACCTTTTTCCCTCCTACGTCTCAGCTTCTTCCAAGATATCCTAGTGGCTTTATAGGCCCACACAAATGAATTAATAGATTGCTGGAATTTTTCAATTATTTGCTTCTCGAAGTGTAGAGGAATGGTGTTAAAAAGAAAGGTAACTTTTGGTAGAATTACCATCTTTACCAAATTAATTCTGCCCAAGATGGTCAGGGGGATGTGCCCAAGATTTCATAAGTTTTTGACACTCTCTTGAGGCGTTTAAAAAATTGATATCCGCGATCTTATTTATATCTCGGACTATCTTCACCCCCAAATACCTTATCTCGTCTTTGGTCTGATATTGACACCCCGGCAGATTCCACGTCATGATTTCAGTTTTTTCTGCATTGACCACATAACCCGAGACCCGACCAAACTCCCTCGCTATGTCAATAACATGAGGAAATGACAATTCTAGATCTGACGAAAGAATTAATATGTCATCGGCATACAGGGCTACCTTCCTCTCCCATGTTCCACTCTTAAATGGTGAAATGAGTGTCTCCTCCCTAAGACGTTGAGCGAATGGTTCTGTATACATATCGTATAGGAGGGGGGAGAGGGGGAAGCCCTGTCTGGTTCCTCTCTTAATTTTAAAAGGTTTGGTCAGTTGTCCGTTGACCACAAGCCTTGCCGAAGGGTCGCTGTATATGAGGCTAATAGTCCGGCAGAATTTTGGCCCAAAATTAAACTTCTTCAACACGGCCGCTAAATAATTCCAATTGACCCTGTCAAATGCCTTAGTGGCATCCAGGGTCATTGCTGCCAGATGGAGTGAAAAAGTTGAGGCAAAATCGATGGCACCAATAAAATCATGAGTGAGGTCAAAAAGGTTCCTACCTCTTAAAAAACCCTTTTGGTCTGCATGCAACAAGCCTCCTGCTACCGCACCCAACCTATCTGCCAATATTCTGGTAAAAACCTTATAATCGGTGTTTAGAAGCGAAATGGGTCTATATGACCCACATTTGGTAGAAGGCTTTCCTGGTTTTAAGATCAACGTTATGTTGGCTTCGCCCCACGAAGTGGGTGGTCTAACTCCTTAAACTAAGATTTTATTAAAAAGGATCGTCATGAATGGAATTATCACCTCTCCCAAACTTCTGTATAATTCAACGGGAAGGCCATCTGGCCCTGCAGCCTTACCTGCCTTACAAGTGGAAAGCGCCTTCCTGACCTCCTGTTGTCATATCTCGGACTCTAAATTAACTCGTTGAACAGAGTCTAAGGGGGTGAGGTTAATTGAATTTAACCATTCGCGTGCTAATGTGCTATCTACATCTTTGTCTTCATTATACAAGTTTTTTAAAAAAGTATAGAAAGCTTCTCCTATCTCTTCGTCATTAATTGCCGATGAATTAGTATGCACATTATCAATTTGTTTTATGAGGTTTCGTGTCCTATCAGTTTTGGCTTTCCAAGCTAATAATTTTCCAGCCCCTTCGCCATATTCAAAATGAGCTAACTTGCTCACCTCCCATCTCATCCCAACATTAGTTTTTGTCTTTTTTTGACATCTAACTATAAAGTCACTTTAAGCTTTGGTTTTTCAATGAAAATATATATAAAAAATATTACTTCAGTTAAATATAACTGGTGAATTTCAGTGTTTTTTTAAAGTTTAAAATGTTACATTTCACCTAGCTATAAAACTTCCTTTAACTTGAGATTTTTTCAGCATTTTTCTGAGGTTTGTTTTAAAGTAAAGTAAGATAGTAGTAGCAGACCTAACTATAAAATAACTTTAACCTTTGTTTCATCAGTGCATTTCTGAGGTTTTATTTTTAAGCAAAGAAATAGTATAAAGGGGTATAATTTTAAGTAAGACATATCTACTGGCTTTGTCAAAGGGTCAGAACTCTAAAATATAAAATACAGGCCTATTGTCTGTATCAGGAGCTGAGCAAATCAACATATGAAACAGACCTTGTAAAAATGTCACCAATACCTATAATCAAATAAATATGTTATTGATATATTGGCCTACTTATATATTGTATACCTATGTGTGTATATATATATATATATATATTCACTGAAAAAACCATAGGTTTCAGGCACGTTATAGTTAGAAATTAGCATTTAAAAAACCTTAGAAATTCACTGAAAAAACCACAGGTTTCAGGGACGTTATAGTTTGTTGGACATTTCACTCGTACAAAACCAGTGAAATTCAGCCGTTATAGTTAGTTCAGCTAACTATAACTTGCGCCCCCACAATGCACTGCTGATGACGTCACATATTACATCATTCATGACATGGTCAGTGACATCACTGATGACATCACTGATGGCCCCCAAGCACCCTCAGGAGTAAATTGGACTTCATCCCCCATCCCGTAGTCTGCCACGAGGCGCCTTTGCAGAGTGGTGGAGAAAGGGGGGCATGGCCTCCGAAGACGTCTTAGCAATCCCACTGTGTGGGACTTACTGCAGGTAACAAGAGGGGTAGTTGGCCCCCAAGGACATCCTTGGGGGCCAACTACCCCTCCTATTACCTTCATTAAGTCCCACACAGCAGCATTGGTAAGTACTCATAGCAGGCCACGCCCCCTTTGCCCACCACTCTCCAAACGCTCTCCCTGGCACGCTCTTGGATGGGGATTCAAGTGCCCTTCGCTGCTGAGGGTCCTTTAGGGGCCAACTAGCCTACCTCTTACCTCCAGTAAGCCCCACACAGTGGGATTGCTTAGCGGCAGAGAAAGGCCACACTCCCTTTCTCCATCACTCTGCAAACGCGCCCCCTGGTGCGTTGTTAGTTGGGGAATTAATTCCCCTTGAATACTGAGGGTCCCTGGGGGCCAACTAGCCCACCAGGTAGCTCCAGTAAGCGCCACACAGCTGGATTGCAGAGAGGTGGTCCGAGGCCACGCCCCTTTTTACACCACGCTGCAAATACTGACTTAATCCCCCAATTTACAACGCGCCAGGGGGCGTGTTTGCACACTTGTTATATCAGGCCCCGCACCCTCCCTGCACCACTGTGCAAACGCTCCCCCTGGTGCGTTGTAATTTGGGGGATTAAGTCCCCTTGAATCCTGAGGGTCCCTGGGGGCCAACTAGCCCACCAGGTACCTCCAGTAAGCGCCACAGTGCTGTGTTGCAGTGAGGTGGTCCGAGGCCACGCCCCTTTTTACACCACTCTGCAAACGCGGCTTCTGGGGCACTGCTGCTCGGAGGATGAAGTCCACTTGTGTCCTGAGGTCCTCAGGACACAAGAGGACCTCATCGCCCCACCAGCAGTGCACCAGAAGCCGCGTTTGCAGAGTGGTGTAAAAAGGGGCATGGCCTTGGACCACCTCTCTGCAATGCTGCTCTGTGGTGCTTACTGCAGGTACCTGGTCGGCTAGTTGGCCCCCAGGGACCCTCAGGATTGAAGGGGACTTAATCCCCCAATTTACAACGTGCCAGGGGGCGTGTTTGCACACTTGTTATATCAGGCCCGTCCCCCCCCTTCACCACTGTGCAAACGCGCCCCCTGGCGCGTTGTAAGTTGGGGGATTAAGTCCCCTTGAATCCTGAGGGTCCCTAGGGGGCCAACTAGCCCACCAGGTACCTCCAGTAAGCGCCACAGAGCTGCGTTGCAGAGAGGTGTAAAAAGGGGCATGGCCTCGGACCACCTCTCTGCAACGCAGCTCTGTGGTGCTTACTGTAGGCTAGTTGGTCCCTGGTGGGCTAGTTGGCCCCCAGGGACCCTCAGGATTGAAGGGGACTTAATCCCCCAATATACAACGCGCCAGGGGGCGCGTTTGCACAGTGGTGCAGGGAGGGGGCGGAGCCTCTGGCGAGTTGCCGGTTACTTTTTTCTTTTTTATTTTATGGGAGGGGGGCTGCGTGTCCCCCCTTCCCTGGGACACTTTTGGCCCCGGAGACCCCATCCCCCGGGGCCTGTCAGCCTAGTTTTTTAAAATTAATATTTTGGGGAGGGGAGCCGCGTGGCACCCCTCCAGAGGCCAATTATGGCCCCAGGGACCCCATCCCCTGGGGCCTGGCCAACCTTCTTTCTACTTTTTTTTTTTTTGGAGGGGGGCCGCACGGACCCCCTCCTTAGGCCAATTATGGCCCCGGGGACCCCATCCCCCAGAACTGGCTCTTACGTTTAAAAAAAATATATAATTGTAGGGGAGGGGGGCCGCATGGCCCCCCTCCCAGGCCGCTTCTCGGCCCCCGCTTGACAAATCACCCCGAAACTTTCAAGACAGGAGCTGACCGGAGCGCCCCATTAGTTTTGAAAATGTCACCAAGATTCGTCAACCGGCGCTAAAGATATTGGCAAAAGAAAAAACGCTTTTTGAATAGAAACGAGGTCCTAACTATAACTACCTACTGGCAACCGCCAATGGGTAATATAACTATATATATATATTACCTACTGGCAGTCGCCAGTAGGTAGTTATAGTTAGGACCTAGTTTCCATAGGAAAAGCGTTTTTTGATTTGCCAATATCTTTAGCCCCGTTTGACGAATCTTTGCGAAAATTTCAAAACTAATGAGGTGCTCTGGTCAGCTCCTGTCTTGAAAGTTTCGGGGTGATTGGTCAAGCGGGGGCCGAGAAAAAAGGGGGGTCCCAAAACGCGTTTTCTCTATGTTAATTTCCATAGTCACTTTTGTCACGGATACAGCCCAAACTGCTGTACGGAATTACACCAAATTTGGCAGAGAGGTAGCTCTTGGTCCAGAGTGCCCTCTTTGCTTTAAATAGTGTAAATCCATTCAGTAGTTTTTGAAAAATTTTAAAAATAAAAAATATTGGTATCTGGTGACCGCGGTGGATCCGCGAACCCTCCCGATCACGAGCTTCATTTTGATTGGCTGCCAACACTCCAAACCAAGAAGTGTTGGCAGCCAACTTGTGACCCGGTAAAACTGAGTCACAAGAAAAAAGGGTTGAAAATGGTTAAAAAAAAAAAGAAAAGGGGGCAGGGCAGAAACACCCTGACCCCCTAGGCCTGGTCCAGGGCCCCAAAAAATGTTTAAATTAGTTTTCGGCCGGAATCGCGTCGGGTTCACGAATCCGGCCGAATTGTTTTTAAAAAATGAAGCGCGGTCTCCCGCGCTTCATTTTGTTTAAGCCCCCGGGTGGGCCAGGACCTGGGGCAATGTTTTATTGTGGTGCAGGGACTTGCGGGGGCCCCCTCAGCCCCGGGGACCGCACCCTCCCCAGGGCATTTCTGATAATGCGTGGGGGCATGCGGCCCCCCGCAGCCCCGGGGACCGCCACCTCCCCAGGGCTTTCCTATTAAAATGCATGGGGGGGCTCCTTCCCCCCATGCTGCCCCAGGGACCACCACCTCCCCAGGGCTTGAGATTAAAAAGGGTGGGGGGCCCTGGGGACTGCCACCTCCCTGGGGCTACTTTCTAAAACTGCATGGGGGGCTCAAGCCCCCCACACTGCCCCGGGGACCTCCACCTCCCTGGGGCACTAATTATTTAACTACGGGGGTCCGATGCGGCCCCACGGCCCCATGGACCACCACCTCCTAGGTGCTATTTCCAAGTTGGGGGGCCACGCAGCCCCCCTCCTGGAGCCCTCCTTGGCCCTGGTGACTGCCACCTCCCAGGGCTGGCTCCGACAATGTCCCGGGGTGCCCACCCCTGCGACATTGCAGTTTGCAATGGCAGGGTGGGAGCATGGCTCCCGCCCTGTCATTGCAAACTTCTGCTTCGCTTCATGGAAGCGAGAGCAGAAAACCTGCTCTTGCTTCCATGAAGCAAAGCAGTATTGCTTTTGGACAAGGGGAGCTGCAAAAGCAATGCCGGCTCCCACAGGAGGCGGGGAGCCGGCTGGGACTGTGGGGGCATTTGGGCTCCCCCCGTGGTCACCAACGTAAGGCCAGGCCCCGGGGGATGGGGTCCCGGGGCCATAATTTGCCTTAGGAGGGGGGCCACGTGGCCCCCATCCAAAATAAAAAAAAGGCTGGCCAGGCCCCGGGGGATTGGGTCCCCGGGCCATAATTGGCCTCAGGAGGGGGGCCCCACGGCCCCCCTCCAAAATAAATAAAAATCAAAGCTGGCCAGGCCCCGGGGGATGGCGTCCACGGGGCCATAATTGGCCTCAGGAGGGGGGCCACGTGGCCCCCCTCCAAATTTTTAAAAAATAAATAAAGGCTGGCCAGGCTCCCGGGGATGGGGTACCCGGGGCCAAGAGAGGCCCAGGGAAGAGGGGCCAAGTGGCCCTCCTGTCCTAGAAACTACTCTTTTTAAAAAAAAAAAAAAAACAAGGCCAGGCCCTGGGGGATTGGGGCCCCGGGGCCAAAAGTGGCTCAGGGAAGGGGGGCCAAGCGGCCCTCCTCCCGTACAAATTCTTTAAAGAAAAAACAACAAAAAAACGAGGCCAAGCCCCAGGGGATGGGGTCCCCGGGTCCAAAATTGGCCTCGGGAGGGGGTCCGCTCAGCCCCATTCAAATTTTTTTTTTTTCAAGAAAAAAATGTGTCAGGCCCTGGGGGATGGGGTCCCCAGGGCCCAAAAATTACTAAAAGAAGGGGGGCCACACAACCCCTCTTCTGAAAATAGAAAAAGAAAAGAAAAGCTGGCATCTACCCGGAGGCCCCGCCCCCTCCCTGCACCACTCTGCAAACGCACCTCCTGGCGCATTCTGGGTTGGGGGATTAAGTCCCCTTGAATGCTAAGGGTCGTTAGGGGCCAACTAGCCCACCAGGTACCTCCAGTAAGCCCCACACAGTGGGATTGCTGAGAGGTGGTCCGAGGCCTTGCCCCTTTTTACACCACCTCTTGGCGCATTGCTGGTGGGGTGATGAGGTCCTCTTGGGTCCTGAGGACCTCAGGACTAAAGTGGACATCATCCCCCGAGCAGCAGTGCGCCAGGAGGCGCGTTTGCAGAGTGGTGTAAAAAGGGGGTATGGCCTCGGACCACTCTCAGCAATCCAGCTGTGTTGAGCTTACTGGAGGTACCTGGTGGGCTAGTTGGCCCACAGGGACCCTCAGGATTCAAGGGGACTTAATCCCCCAACCCAGAACACACCAGGAGGCGTGTTTGCAGAGTGGTGGAGAAAGGGGGCGTGGCCTGTGTCCAACTCTCAGCTATCCCACTATCTGGGGCATACTGGAGGTATCAGGTAGGGTAGTTGGCCCCTAAGGACCCCCAGCAGCGAAGGGGACTTTAATCCCCATCCAAGAGTATGCCAGGAAGTGCGTTTGCAGATTGGTGGGGAAAGGGGGCATGGCCTGATATGAGAGCTTGGCAATCCTGTTGTGTGGGACTTACTGCAGGTAATAGGAGGGGTAGTTGCCCCCTAAGGTTGACCTTGGGAGCTAACTACCCCTCCTGGATTGCTAAGAGGTCTTCGGAGGCCACGCTCACCTTTCTCCACCACTCTGCAAACGTTCCTCCTGGCACAGTACTGGTTGGGGGATGAAGTCCACTTTACTCCTGAGGGACTTTGGTGGCCAAGTAGCCCTCCTGGTACCTCCTGTAAGTCCTATGCAGTGGAATTCCTGAGCGCTGGTCGGAGGCCTAGACCCCTTTCTGCACCACTCTGCAAACATGACTACTATGTTATAGTTAGAAATTAGCATTTAAAAGACCTTAGAAATTCACTGAAAAACCATAGGTTTCAGGGACGTATTAGTTAGAAATTAGCATTTAAAAACCTTAGAAATTCACTGAAAAAACCCATAGGTTTCAGGGACGTTATAGTTAGAAATTAGCATTTAAAAAACCTTAGAAATTCACTGAAAAAACACAGGTTTCAGGGACGTTATAGTTTGTTGGAGATTTCACTCATATAAAACCAGAGAAATTCTGCCGTTATAGTTAGTAGAGCTAACTATAAGTCACGCCCTGTAATGCACTGCTGATGACGTCACATATTACATCACTCATGACATGGTCAGTGACATCACTGATGACATCTCAAATGACATCACTGATGACATCATCCATTTAATATCTGATGCACCTCCTCACACCCTAATATAACGTTTCATACACCTACTCAAAAATACAGACTAACATTCTCGAAACCATAGACACACCAATACCAGTTAGTACATACCCACTCACTGATTCATAGGTCTACACACACATCCACTCACCCATACAGTCACTCATACACGCAGTCACTGATCAATACATCCACTGATATATGCACTCATACACCTATACAGATACTCACACACCGCCACTTACCCATAGAGTTACACACACACCTAGTCAGTCACCCAAAGAATCAATCACACTGCCATTTACTCATTATACAGTTATACACACACCACCTCACTTATTCATACAGATACTAACACATACTTACTCTCTTATACAATCACTGACACAAGCACACATTCATCCATACAGCCACTCTCACAATCACTCACTCTCACATATAGTCATTTATATACTCCAACACTCACATATACTGCCTTTCACATATGTAGTTACTCATACATGTACCATTGAGACATCCATTCACTCACCAACATAGCCATACACACGCTCACCCACCCATACAGCCCCTCACAGACGCACTCATGAACCCATACACCCAGTAAATCACCCACTCACACATCCATGCAGGGAGTACACACCCCCCACCTACCCACACAGACACTCATGCACCCATACAGGTACTCAGACAACCAATCATTAACCCATATAGTGTTACGATCATCGTTACCGGTCCGCTGTCAGGCGCTCGGAGACTTGTGTGAGACTACAATTCCCGGCATGCCTCAGCACTTCCGGGACGTGTGAGGTGCTTCCGGTATGGGTGGGAGTAAAAGGACGGCCGGGGCACCGGCTGAGTGCAGATTAGTCACTGTTGTGGAGAGAGACGCCGGTTGCACGCGTTTCCTCGAAGGGTCGGGTAAGGGTGCCTCGGCACCACTATTTTCTTTACCAACTGGCCAATTCTGCTGCAGAATATTTGTTCCAGTTCGAGTGGGTGCGGGAACCAACCGAGCCGGTTTTGGTGTATGTCTTTTGCTGGATGGTTCTGGGGTGAAGGAACCCTCAGAATATAATGCGTGTTTATGCTGGTGCTGGAGTTTAGTACTTGGAGTTCTGCGGTTTATCGCTAAAGGCACAGACATCTGTTGGGGTTTGTTGTCTTACTTGGAAGTGGCAAAGCCTGGGCATACTCTTTTACCTAACATTGCATTGAGGCTGTTACCTCAGAACTTGTTTTCATCCTGAATACTTTCATAAATCCTGCTCATTCTCAGTCCTTATATTACTTGGAAAAGCTCTTTAATCTGGAGAAACGTATAATAGGAAATTTACTGAAAGAAATACATTTAAGGAGTACTATGTGATATACTTACAAACCTGGACCTCATTTACATTCATGATTTATGTGTTTCATGCCTAGCTATAACAGGGGGCCTCGTAGGAGTGAAGTCCACACCCTGTGATGATTGTAAAGGCAATTTATATGGTATGTAGTGAAAGGAACTAAGTCTGTTTGTAGCCTTGAAAATAATCATTGGAGATTAATGCTATATCTATTCCATAGATACACTGTACTGTGCAATTCTCCTGGAAGTAGAACAAAGGATGTTCACAACTCTTTTCCTGTGACTATCGTATCGCACGAAGAGAGGTTCCTGTTATTTTCTTTTACAGGTACCTTCTTTTGAATAGAGTGTATAGGATGAGACTATTGGTAGGCTGTATGTAAATAGATTCAAGATAGTAATTGAATGTTCTTCTATTTCCAGATCTCCCTCCCTGCTGTTCCATTCCTATCCTTCCCTCACTTGATCATTTCAAAATTCTGTGCTATTAGAGCACACGCAATTGAGACAATCAAGAGGTGGACCCAATTGTGCATCGCTTCAATCCCGAGGTACAGGACTGCAGATGACATATAGACACTCATGTAGCTACTCACCAACCCTTGCAACCACTTACACACCAAATTGCAGACTGTTACAGACAGTCACACAGATTAGTCACTCACCCATGCATTCAATAAGACATGTTGAATCACTCACTTATACAGTCAGTCATGCACCCACAAAGTCATCCATATAGACACTCATACACCCACTCTTTTTGTTCAATACACCTTGGTGTATATATAGATAACATTCTTAAACTTTTCAGAAACACTCAGTCACTGGATGATGTCATCAGTGATGACATCAGTGATGTCATTTGAGATGTCATCAGTGATGTCATCAGTGATGTCACTGACCATGTAATGAGTGATGTAATATGTGATGTCATCAGCAGTGCATTGCGGGGGCGCGAGTTATAGTTAGCTCTACTAACTATAACGGCCGTATTTCTCTGGTTTTATACGAGTGAAATGTCCAACTCTTGGTCACGTGACTATAGTCAGTATTTCATCAACATAAATTATTCATCATTATGATGCGTCAGTTTTGATAAAAATAAACAAAAGACTTTAAGATCTATTGCTAGTCAACATTCCATCAAGTACATCAGTGCAATACATATCAAAGGAAAATTAATAGTCAAAATGTGAACAACAAACAAAGGTCCCTGAGCAGGTTTGTGTTTTACTTCCGTGTTTGGTTTCATTTTTGCAATTCCATCATTCTTCATGGAACTACATTCCCCATGGATCCCCTCGTAGTCTCACATGGATTTATTTTTTGTGTGTTTGGAAGAACCTCTTTGCCGACTTTTACTATATTGTCCTGGGTGGCCGTGTGTGTTTGAGCCCTCACTTTCTCAGGTAAGAGCTCCCTGTGCCAAGAGTAGAAAAGGAGAAAGGAGGAGTGAGAGGAGGAAGGGGAGGGTGGAATTTGGAGGGCATGGAAAGGGGTGCGACACATATAATGATATTTCGGTAAGAGTACCTATTAGACATCTGTCTAATCTGAGGTCCTGTGGATCAGGCTATAGTAGCCCAACTTGATTTCTCTCAGGGTACCTCCCTGATAGTAAACACAACTTAACACAGTGTGGTATCAGGCACAATTATAGGGTTAAAGTAACCAATTATAAAACCATGTTATCTCAACTCGTCTAGAGACCCAAATGAATAGGTTCCACAGTGGTGTCACTCCTTGGTGCCAATTAACTCTGTCTGTGATATCAGCCGATCCACATGGGTCTAGGTCCCCAGGGATTCTAAAAAAAGAAGGAGATACAAGAGGTATTATAAAATTGGTATTATGGTTATGTTGGCACAACATCCGAGGAGCATGTTATTATCGTTTGTCCATGCTAAGTGAGAAAGCGGGTACATGGGTACTATTACATTTAAGATCGTATTGAACACATTTCATGCTCGGTATCAGGACAGTACATACCAATTGCTTCCAAAGCAAAACTAGTTACAGAAACATAACAGATTAACCAAACAAAAAACATTATGTGAAATAAGTGTGTCTCCTAAGTGAACATCCCTATAGATACAAGGGAAGAACCTCATTATGATAAATAACTAGTCACCACCTGTGAAAATGAGTGGGAGGCATTACAAGTTCCCTACAAATGTGAGTGTAATTCCTCATCATTATTCATTCCATGTGGTGCCACGGAACCAGCTTGTAGAATGAATTTAGATTCCAGGCTACGTAAGGCGGTTGATCTATTCCCTCCTATGGGTGTTTGGGTATCAGGCTAATGCTAAAAAATGTGGCTTTCATCCAGTCACTCAGGTGTTTCTCTTTGAAATGTTTGGCTGTGCTATATGTCAAATTGTTATGTGCTATCGCTTTCCAATGCTCAAGGATTCTCTTCTGTACAGGGAAAGTGGTAGATCCAATATACCACATCCCACATGGACATGTGATGACATAGACAACAAAGTATCTCTTGCAGGTTATCAGTTTGGGTATCCGCCAGGTTTTATTGATCTTCCCTAAGGTGACTTCTTGGGTATTGTTGCTGTGTTGACATGCCTCACAGCGTTTAAAACCCTTCACCACTTCCAGCCGGTTGGGTTTTTTGGGTTGGAGATAACTATGTACCAACATATCTTTTAGAGAGAGATTGCGTTGATATGTGATGTTTGGTGTTGTGCCCACTTTGTCCCTCAAGATGTTATCTTGAGTCAAAATACCCCATCTGTTTTTTAAGATTCCTCTTAGCTTACCGGCCTGATTAGTATATTTGGTAATGAAGAGAATTGGTTCAATCGCTTCTTGGGGTTTGGTTGTATATATATATATTCACACACACATTTTAATATATAGGTAAATTGTATACATGGTTAGATACATAAACATTATACTTATGCAATTTGTCTACTATTGACGATAGTTGCATATTATAAATACCCATGAGTACATGTGTGTGTTTTTATTTACAAGCTGAGTCATTCACATTTTATAAGATTTGTTTGTGTTGATTTTAATTTCAATATATAGATAATAGTTAGATATGTTTTCTATAGAATATATTGTTCTTTGGAAAAATAAATCTTAAGCATAAGCTCATTAACTTATATGATATGGGCATAGTGACCTGCACGTATAAAATCATTAGTATTATATATTTTTTATTCATTTATTTATTAGTATTATTTGTTTTTTATTGTTTATTTATTTATGATTTATGTCTTTTTATTATATATTTTAAGTAATAAGTGTAGTGAATACATTTCCACATACTTTATGTATGATAATGTTCATATCTTGTGCTATCTGGCATCACATTAAAACAGAAACCCATAAGTATATAGAAAAACTACTTATCTTACCAATGCAATGACATATTTATATGTTGCAGTTACACTTTTTGCCCTAAATGGGATGGGTATGCCCAGACGTGGGTCCCTTGCTCACTGTGCCACTGGATTCAAGCTAGCCTGGCTGATGAGGGGTGACATACCCCGAAACCGGTCCCAGGATGCTTGTTTCCGGTCCAGGGAGGACCTGGCTTGGCAGTTCGGGCTGGACTGTTTCCATGAGGAGTAGGCTCAAGACTGATTTGCATATGGCTGGGTCCAAACTGGGGTGGCGTAGTGGGCAAAAGAATTATGGATTTATCCCAGATCTCTTGACTGGGGGAGAATGTTTGAATCATTCAGCATTCTGTCCATCATTTTTTGCAGTTATACTTTTTGCCCTAAGTGGGATGGGTATGCCCAGACGTGGTCCCTTGCTCACTGTGCCACTGGATTCAAGCTAGCCTGGCTGATGAGGGATGACATACCCTGAAACCGGTCCCAGGATGCTTGTTTCCGGTCGAGGGAGGACCTGGCTTGGCAGTTCAGGGTGGACTGTTCCCATGAGGAATAGGCTCAAGACTGATTTGCATATGGCTGGGTCCAAACTGGGGTGTCGTAGTGGGCAAAAGAATTATGGATTTAATCCAGATCTCTTGACTGGGGGAGAATGTTTGAATCATTCAGCATTCTGTCCATCATTTGTTGCAGTTACACTTTTTGCCCTAAGTGGGATGGGTATGCCCAAATGTGGGTCCCTTGCTCACTGTGCCACTGTGTTGTATTCCTCTTAGGGTGTCCATAAACGGGCTTTCCAGTATCATGTTCTTATATAGGCACAATTCGCCCTGCCCTTATATAGGCATAAAATCCCAGCCCTTATTTAGGCACTAAACCGTGCACTCCAAATACATGCATGGTCTCTGACATCCGTCCACCCTAACGTCACAACGAGTTCATGAAGAACAGACCCTTAGGCTGCGGGAGTTTCCCTAGTCCAGGACTATTGATTTCTTCAAGGACTCATATATTATGCATGAACCATTATTCCTTAGGGGTTCATTCATGACGTCTTTCGCTGTCCGACTCACGTCAATACTAACATTCTTAGGTGCTCTCAGGTATAAATATACCTTTTCTAGCCCCTGTAAACCAGAGGAGACCTCGACTTCAGAGGAGCCCGTTTCCCGGCCTGACGCACTGAGAAGACGCTGTCATCCCTGCACGCAGAGAGTCCAGCTTCCAGTGATCTGACTTCCCTTGCGGGGTGTTGGAGTTCGAGTCTGGCAAATAGATTCCAACCTCTCTTATTCTTCAGGTATGGAGCTGACAAGAACCTAGAGGGACTCTTGGCATACTAGGCATACTAGGCATACTAGGTTTAACATACTCTTAGTATGCCATAGTAAGGAATACTTCACCTACTTCCTACCTCTCCCTACACCTAGGTTAGGTTAGGTACATTAGGGTAGAACTAGATTAGAAACGCATCGTATGAGTACTCGCATTTTTAGTCTGTGTTATTTATGTAAAAGCATATGTACTAAAAGATAATGCTATCGCAGTATTATTTATTTCTACTGCTCACACTGTACATTATTTATCTCGCATACTGTCTTGTGATCGTAACAGCACATTTTACTTACACCAGAAACAAGACTGTTCAATAAATCTTTTATTGAAACGCCCGTCTATTTCTTTCTGTGTAACTAGGAGAAAACTAAGCATGCACAATTGAGCTGAGTGAAATAGTTATCTATTGTTTCCACGACTCTGGGACACGTTCTGATTCTAAAGGGAAACAAAGTGGTCATGTTTTGCGGCTGCCAGAAACTACTCCCTTCTTGTTGTCAAGGAGTTTCTAGTGGCCTCTGAGCTAGCTGGCACAAGTAATTAAGTTTAATATACTCGATAGGAACATACTGACCTTAGTCCTATGTCAAACCTATAGGATATATTATTCCAATGCGCAGAGCCTATTAGGGAAATAGGAGCTACACTACATGGCGCCCAACGGTTTGGTAAGGCGGTAATTCAACGTTAGATACTGAGTAGCTCAGCCGTGCTTTTTCTCTCAGAGACCCCTACCCATATACTCCAAAAGACGTCTGGAGTGGGCAGGGTTAAGTATCCACCACGGCTACATAGGGCAGTACCCTATATATTAGCTGTTTGGTTAGCTCAACGTTGAAGGATACAGTGTTCCAAAATATTGTGCACCTAATCTTTGTTTCCTTGAAACTTGTTCTACATTTAAAAAAAAAAAAAAAAAAATGCCTGGCTCCGACAATGAAGCTGGAAACGGTGGAGCTGCAGCTGATCCAGCCCAAGCAGCAGTTTTTAACATTACAGGTTTAAATGAAACCGAGGAGGGTGTCATAAACATCGCTCCAAACTTAAGAAGAGCCATCACTCTAAAACTTATAAAACATGGCCTACCACCAAGAGGCGGTAGAGCAGTTTTCGTGATAAAGGCACATGAATCCTTTCAGACAGAGGTATTCTATTCATGGGTAATATTTCCTGAATCCAATTCAGTAACACACATGTTTCACTTCTACAAAGAAGATGATCCACCAGAGGAATACATTCCTTTCGAGGATATAGAAATTCCATTAACATACCAGGAGCATCAGCTCTGGTTTAAAGGCGCCCTAAAACATCACAAAAACATTACTAGGCTCGGTCCACTAGGTAGACCAGGAGCAACATGGTCGATTCTAGCCGGCTACACACCTCATCCTGACATTGAAGAGATGTCAGACGAGGATTTACTTACTCAAATCACAGAGTTAATAAAAATTTACAGACAATTGGTCCAATATGTCATGCAGACTTTCACAGTCCAGCAACCATTAACAATTCCAAATCAAACTCCTCACCAGGGGGATACACAAAAAATTACACCACAGACTCTATACGCAGTCATGGGTAAAATGCCCACAAAACGTGAGCAAATTCCATTCTGGATTGCTCAAAGAAATACTCAAATCGAAGCAGTATTTCCAAATACTAGCCCGTATGAGAAACACAGAATACTGACAATCAGTTTACCAATGGGGATCACACCACAACTGGAAGACTGCACCACTTGGGGCTCAGTCTTTGCTGCCATCTATACTAAAACACATGGCATTCCGTCAATTGCGGTAATACCTGATGTCCTGAAACAAATTCAAAACGAATACGGGGCAGAGCCTGCTCTAAATTTAGGTATGAAGTTACTGAAAAATTTCGACCAGGTCTCAACAATAATATTATCTAATATTAAAGGGGAGGCAGCAGCAGTGGCGATCCGCCAAAAATTAAGGGAATTTGATGTTACAGAACATCAAACTGAGCTACCCAGAATAATTGAACAATCTTATGCAGAATTAGGCAGAGATAGTTTGGGTGGAAGACCAGTGAAGCCGAAGCTATCTGAAAGTCCTGAGAAGGACTCAATTAAACAAACTCCTACATCTTCTAAAAAGAAGTGGTAGTCTACTAAACAAAAATCAAACGAGAAACGTTCTCAATCCCGAGGTAGGTCTCCTCAAAAGGAGCCCTCTGAAAGGAGGTATAACCTCAGGAATTGGGATAATTTGAGAAAACCTGACAGGTATCAAGATACTGATACACGTTCCTCTCGTCCCTTTCAGATCTCACCACAGACTTCGGAAAGAAGAGGACGATCGGAACATAGAGAAGAACGCGTGAAATCGAAAGACGACAAACACGCTCCAAAAACTAAAGCAAAACCTCAATTCTCCAAAAAGAAAGTAGCAGGTCTAAAGATCAGACATGCCGAGAATACTGAGAACACAACTCAAGAACGGAGAATGGGCTCAGACAATGCTGGACAGTGCAGCAGAAGTCACAATAGTTTGCCAGAACCTGAAGGAACTTCTGGAGATAGTGGACTTGAATGAGTACATTACAGTCGAGACTGTAGACACCAGGGTTAGTACTCCACAAAAGTTATATGAAATAACTCTCCGGATGGAGGGAGACAAACCTAGACAGGTGAAAGCACTTTTTTGGGAAACACTATCAAAGGGCTATGACATACTTCTAGCAGAAAAGGACTGGCCACCACAATTTGTCAGGGAGTGCCCACGTGGCGAGGACATTATTATGCCTGCCTTCTCCAACCATATTCCAATTCACCTAAAATATACATATGCCAGGAAATGGGCAGTGGCCCAGGCCCCAGCATTATATAAAAATCATGTAGGATGGGATGAGGACTCACCTCACCATAAAATACATCTGAAACATGAACCAACTGCACAACGGCAGTACCCTATAGAGCAAGAAGCTAAAAAACAGGTCAGGGAGATCTTAGATCAACTTGAATATCAAGGGGTGATTGAAACATGCACCTCCTCAATGAACAATCCTTTGTTTCCTGTCTCCAAACCAGACAATACATATCGTCTAGTTTTGGACTACAGACATCTAAACACTTGTTCTAAAACTTTTGCAGTGCAAAATGCACATAGCACAGCATTAATGAATAACATTGTGCGTAAAAAATATAAAACAACATTAGACATCTCAAATGGTTTCTTTTGTCAAAACATAGCACCTGAAAGCAGGTACTTAACAGCATTCTCCATAATGGGGACCCAGGGTCACTTTTGTCGACTCCCACAAGGGTTCAAGAACAGCCCAGGTTTATTCTCAGCGAGGGTAACGGAGTTACTGCAAATTTATGACAATGAGGCATTGTCCTATGTCGATGATATCTATCTAACAGACGATGACCTGGAAAAACACTTGAACAGGGTGAGCACCATTATACTGGGATTCGCCTCTGAGGGCTACAAGTTCAACTTTAAAAAGTCCCGAATTGCCCATCTCAATGTCCTATTTCTAGGATATGAGCTTTCAAGTGATGGCAAGAGCTTGGCAGCTAACTTTCTAGAGAAATGTGCGCTGCTCCAACCTCCAAAAACGCTAAAAAACTTACAATCCATCCTGGGTTTCCTAAATTTTGGAAGAACATACATTCTAAATTACGCAGAAAGGGTTAAACCTCTCTACGCATTAATCAAACCTGATTTTTCGATCAGAAACTGGACACAGGAACACACAGAAATGTTGCATTCACTACAGGCTAACATGTTAGCAACAAATCACTTACAAACACGCGTAAGTCAACGTAATTTGGTGATCCGAATAATTTCGGGTCAATGCGGATTCACATACTTAACCTTCAATGAGGGTGAGAAAATACCAATAGCATACAAATCTCATTTGTACACACAAGCGGAAATGCGCTTCAGTTCAACTGAAAAAATTCTAACAGCAGTTCAAACCGCTGTAGCAAAAGAAAGAGCCTTAGCCCAAGGGAAACGCATTATTGTCGTAACCCCAGTACCAGCTTTAGAAGCGGTCACAAAAGCTAGCATTCCAAATGCTAAAGCATTACATCCAAGATGGATACAATGGGTTAATTCTCTTGCTGCAACAGATGTTGAATATGTTTTTGATCCAGATTTAAAAACACAAGCATTCCTGCAATATGAACAAGAATGTCCTCTGCCTACTGAAATTCTGCCTCTCGATCAGTACGAATTCATAATTTACACTGACGGATCCGCACAGCCCGCAACAGGGAGTAAGCAAGCTTACAGTGCAGCGTGTGCAATCGTTAAAGGTCGCATGCGAAATGGCATCTTCAGACCTATGGTCACTAAAACACAATCTCTAGGAGATTGTACAGCTCAGCGAGCTGAACTACAAGCATTCAAACTGGCACTTGAAAGTACAGATCGAGAATTCCCCACACTGATAGTGTGTGATTCCTTTTACTGTGTTCAGTCGTATAATGAATATATACAAAACTGGCTTGAAAATGGTTTCAAAGATGCCAAAGGTGGCACAATAAAGCACAAAATGCTTTGGGAACAAGTAGTTTAGTTGAAAAACGAACTACCAAAGACTCACGTGATCCACACACTGAGTCATCAACGTGATGGCGTTCACGTTGCAGGGAATTCATTGGCTGATGAAGCCGCAAAGGGGGCTGTGCAGATGGCTTCCGTAACTGCGATCACTCGTTCAAAAACAAAAATAGACGGTGAGATAATGTTGGCTGTCAATGCTTCAAGCAAAGGCAGCAGTGCAGCATTACCAAAAAAGTTTCCACTCAAGTACTCTTATGTAATTGATGCGAACAACGTTCCTTTTGCGCGAATCCCTGGAGTGGGGGACAGGGTAATTCCAAACAAGGAACGCAGATTAGGACTAATCCTAGCAGCACACGAAGGGATAGCTTCTGCCCATGCAGGTGTTTCAGCGACAGTATCTTTACTCAAGCAAAGATATTGGTGGCCTGGCATTCGGAAACAAACTAAAAACTATGTTTTAGAATGTGATATTTGCCAACAGATGAAAGTCTCAACAGTGAAACGTCCTGCGCAGACAACCTTGTTAATTTCAGACAAAGCATTACCTTGTGTTTACCTGGACCACTGCGGTCCCTTGCAAAGGGACGGTAACTATAAATATATCATGGTTGCAGTGGATTCATGCTCTAGGTTCCTATGGTTATGGCCTCAGCGCTCAGCTGACGCTCGAACTGTTATAAAAGATTTGCGAGTCTTTATCGGCACATACGCAATAGGCACGCTACATTCTGACCAGGGTCCTGCGTTTAGCTCTCGGGCTTACAAAGAGGCCATGGCCAGTCTGGGCGTTGCATTGCGGTACTCCTCTCCATTCCATCCTGAGGGAAATTCGGTTGTGGAAAGGAAAAACCGGGACATAAAGCAGTCTATAACAGCTAGGGTATTAGGTTCGGGTGATGGGTGGGTCAAACACCTTAATGGGGTCCAACGCTCATTGAATAATCTGCCAAGAAGTTCTCTAGGGGGGTCACTCCATATGAGGTCCTATTTGGGACAAGAATGTGGGTACCAGACCTTGAACACGTAGGCACAGTGGTGGAAAATAAACCATTTGATATCAAAGATCGTTTGGCTGTTTTACAGGAACTCAATGAGTTAAGAACGAAACAAAGCAACATATTCCTACAGCCAACCACCACTGGGGAAAAATCGGCGGTCCCAGCAAGGCCTGTCTGGATTCCAAAAGTTGGGGATCTAGTCAGAGAAAAGATTGCGGACAAGAAGGAATTTGGACCTTCTTACAGACAACCAGTACCTGTCCTAGCAGTTCAAGGAACAAGAACAGTACTTCTGCCGCCCCTTGCTGGAAGAAAGGAGAAAAGATTTGTGTCCATCGACCTGATCAAACCACAGTATGTGGCCAATACTAAATAGTAGGCCTCGTGGACTCCGACCTAGTAGCAGACGCACTCCTCTCGCTACTATCCAAGAGGTTCAGACTGAAAGACTGATAACAATCGAGAATTCAGCTGTAACAGATGGAGGACTAAGCAACAACGCTATGGAACTCATCCCTCTTGAACACCAAGTAACAGTTCGTCCAGATACACCTGTCTACACCAACGTGGCAAGTGATGAACTGGTTCCAGTGATTTCTACAAATCCTGATGCAATTCCAACAATTGACAGAATTGCTTCTGGCTATTTCATTAACTTTGATACGTTCTCAGAAGATCCGAGTGAACCTGAAACGACGCCAGCATCTTTCAAATTCAAGCAGCAAGTACAAGACTTTCTTCACTTTCTGAAAAAGACTTATTTGGTTTCTCCATGGATTGAACTCTGGATTATATCTGGACCTTTTGTTTTCCTGCTCCGGCTTGCTTTGGTTACAACTGTGAGCGTGCTTATAAGTGGCAGATACATCCATGTGACTACTGAAAGAAAAGGCGTGAACGTACTTTTGAAACCTCATAAATCCTCCCATCGTGAAGCAAGAGACTTGTCATCAGTGAACATCACAGCTGTTCCTAGACAGGATGGTATAGTGTGGGACAAAACAGATTTTGACATCTTCGGACCGACTGGAACAATTGAACATTCCACATTTGTTTAAAATTTCACTAAGTGATCTAATCTCGTCCAGTACCTATTCTGATGATTGGGACTTTGAGACTGTTAACGACATAATGTTTGACCTAGAAAAATCTGCTGCATTTTCTAAAAATGAATATTTAGAGGGTTCATCAGACTATGAACAACTGTATTGTTATAACCACTATGGTCATCATTATTTGCATAAAACTGCATATCCAAGAAATGTGTTTATGTTTAACCAATGGGAACATTGTCCTACACAACCTAAAGGTAGTTCAAAAACATTTGCTAGTAAGTTTCCATATTTTTCAGGATACAATACATCTAATCCAGAAATGTTTTAATATAAAAATGTAAACAAGACAGGACTGAAAATTATGTTAACAAATACAAAACAGATTTACTCTGCATTATTTAATGCCCTACTGTCTAGACAGGGTTTCGACTTTTGGAAAGACACAATAGACACCAAAACAGTCTGGGGTACTAAAGATTGGCAAGTGCAGGGGATAGAAGATTTATTTAGAGCCTGTATCATCCCTGAACAAATAATGTTTTTGAATGAAACCATCCAACAAACATCTTGTCTTGGATTAGCCAAGATCAAAGAGATGAACACACCTTCTGTACCAACACCTGCAAGTGATAACGATACACAGGCAGTGGTGACAGTCGACAATATACTACAACTCAACAGATCTAATCCTGATTGGAAAAAATGGTTGATCTGGCCCACAGACACGAATAACTGTCAGGAAAGATTCCTGAATAAAACTCAGGGCTTTACTATTCATAGGCCAGACCCAAGAAACGTCCAAAGACAACATCCGGGGGTAGTAACAACATACAGTGTAGGAAAATTATGCCTCGATTGGCTGCATAAGTCTACACTACAGGATGTGAAAAAACACTTAACCTTACTTAAAAAGGATGCAGACCTTAGGGAATTCTTGCTTGGACCAAGAAAACCGCGTCAAAAACGTTTCATATATGCCGGCATTTATGCTGCCTATAATGAAGCATGGAAAGTATCACAAATGGAGGCCGCAGAACGAATACGTGAACTTGATCGTATTAATTTTGAGAAAACACTCTCTGTGGTCGACAATGGGTTAACAACTTTGTCCTCCAGAATATATTCATTGGATGGCATTGTATCCTCTGCTATAGACATACTAGAACAAGATTTGGCGATGTTACAACAAGGCCAGTCTCAATTACGTTCTATTGTGTTATTAAGCTGGACGCTGCAATCTTTGCAAGCGGGCTATGTGCCTTGGCGTTTATCAACACAACGGCTCTGTTTGCAGAATACAATCTAACTGATAAACAGATCGAATTGGCACAAAGAGGAGCAAGGTATACAGTGCTGAGCATTGAAAAACTGGAAAAGTTACCATTCACAGTGGCAGAAAAATCAGCTACAGAATGGCTTATTCATGGCAAAATAACATTACCTGTGAGTACTTTTCAGTTTCAGTATTGCCTCAGACAAATGCAAGCAGGCAAATATGAAAGGTTGGGTAAGGAATACATTAAGACATCTTGGGATTTACCGTATACATATAGATGTTGGAGTGGGGATCGTGAAGTGTTTTTGAGCGGTACACACTGTAAACGTGCACTGAGCGGTTCACTTATATGTCAGGACATTTTTTTACACGGGGCTTGTAATGGTTCTGTGGCAAATTTGTCTTGCCATCAGCAGGGTACACCAGCTGCTGTGATTAATCCAACGTTTGGACAACTTTCTAATGGGAGTTACCTCATGTTGAATGATCAGAGTTGCTGCGGCATGCTGCCAGGCATCCCATATCTAGTAACGGTCAACTCCAGGGTCACTTGCTGTATGCAAGTATTGTTTGCCCCAATAGACACAGTCAGGGAGTCGCCTCTATGGCCTTCGCTGAACGTCTCTTTTATAAGATTTGATACTTTGAGCAGAATGAAAGCCATGCTTTTACAGCAAACAGTGCCTTTGACCTCGGCCAAAGAAACATATGATCTACAAGTAGCAAGGACTTCGGCTGAGATACAGACTTTAATACGTACAAACTGCCCTATACATTTCGTAGAAATGATAGGACGTATCTTCAATATGTCTGATACAACCGGAATTGTACATGTATTTAAGAGCATCTGCTCCGGTCTGTTAGCACCTTTCCAGGCAATACTCGGAATCATCCCGAACTTTGCACATTCGGTGTTTGGTGGCATACCATTAATTCTAGCACTTGTTGCCGGAATTCTATTTCTCTTCCTGCTATTGCGCTATGGCCAGCCTATTCGCAGACATCACTCCGAGCGAAATGGAGAAAGCTCTCCTTGAACGAAAGTGCCGTGAGCGAATAGTACAGCTTTTGGGCATGACTCGTCTACGAGACCTTAATACAACTTGGTTCCTGTCATTCAGACCAATCTGGCAAGATTGCATCTTACCTGTTCTACGATGCCTGCTATGCGGTGAAGAATGCGTGTTGGACGCCTGTCTAACATTTCCATCAGCTACGCCAACGGATGTCGATACTCTGCTGGTCCCGATAACGGCCCATGCTCTGTGTTGTCCCCAGAGGCTACCAATCCTGATGTCAGCATTCATTGAGATCTCACAGACGCTTCCGGCTGCTGCTGAGGTACGAGAAAAATCTACAGGCACACAGGTAACAACGGACGCGAACATTGCTGAGGCAACCTATGCTGGAAGCGATGCTTCTCATCTCTGTGCAATTAATTTACTACACGAGGTGTTCCAACTGACACCAACTACAGTGGATGATGTTTTGTCTATAGAAATAGATGATCTCATGTTTACACCAGACCCGTAAACTGACTCTGATTCAGCATACAGTGTTCCAGAGATGCAGTAACAATTTGGCCTTCATTTTTCAAAACAACTTGGAACTCTACCAAAATTGAACTTTTTCCCATTTTTTCGAACGAAAATGGCACTTCAATCTGCTTAAAGTAGAACTAGCCTTATAGTACAGACTTCGCGGTACTTCCACGGACACTTAGTCATCTTGTGTATCTAAAACAGTTCATTAATTTTCATGACATGAAATGACTTTGATTTTTGAACAATTTATCGATCATTTTCTGTCACATGTAAATATTACTGCTTATTTCATTCCAATTGCATTTATTTTAGAACTTTATGCCTGAAATGAAAAGCATTTGCTTCAAATGTACAGTACCTTTTGCATTTTTTACTATGTTTTTTAATGCTTTTAAGAAATATTTTTAAATATGCGGTACTCCATTTTATGTTTAGCATTTTAAATGTTTAGCATTTTAGTATTATCGTACACACGAAAGTGGAGTGGGTGTTGTATTCCTCTTAGGGTGTCCATAAACGGGCTTTCCAGTATCATGTCCTTATATAGGCACAATTCGCCCTGCCCTTATATAGGCATAAAATCCCAGCCCTTATTTAGGCACTAAACCGTGCACTCCAAATACAGGCATGGTCTCTGACATCCGTCCACCCTAACTTCACAACGAGTTCATGAAGAACAGACCCTTAGGCTGCGGGAGTTTCCCTAGTCCAGGACTATTGATTTCTTCAAGGACTCATATATTATGCATGAACCATTATTCCTTAGGGTTCATTCATGACGTCTTTCGCTGTCCGACTCACGTCAATACTAACATTCTTAGGTGCTCTCAGGTATAAATATACCTTCCCTAGCCCCTGTAAACCAGAGGAGACCTCGACTTCAGAGGAGCCCGTTTCCCGGCCTGACGCACTGAGAAGACGCTGTCATCCCTGCACGCAGAGAGTCCAGCTTCCAGTGATCTGACTTCCCTTGCGGGGTGTTGGAGTTCGAGTCTGGCAAAGAGATTCCAACCTCTCTCATTCTTCAGGTATGGAGCTGACAAGAACCTAGAGGGACTCTTGGAATACTAGGCATACTAGGCATACTAGGTTTAACATACTCTTAGTATACCATAGTAAGGAATACTTCACCTACTTCCTACCTCTCCCTACACCTAGGTTAGGTTAGGTACATTGGGGTAGAACTAGATTAGAAACGCATCGTATGAGTACTCACATTTTTAGTCTGTGTTATTTATGTAAAAGAATATGTACTAAAAGATAATGCTATTGCAGTATTATTTTTTTCTACTGCTCACACTGTACATTATTTATCTCGCATATTGTCTTGTGATCGTAACAGCACATTTTACTTACACCAGAAACAAGACTGTTCAATAAATCTTTTATTGAAACGCCCGTCTATTTCTTTCTGTGTAACTAGGAGAAAACTAAGCATGCATGATTGACCTGAGTGAAATAGTTATCTATTGTTTCCACGACTCTGGGACACGTTCTGATTCTAAAGGGAAACAAAATGGTCATGTTTTGCGGCTGCCAGAAACTACTCCCTTCTTGTTGTCAAGGAGTTTCTAGTGGCCTCTGAGCTAGCCGGCACAAGTAATTAAGTTTAATATACTCGATAGGGACATACTGACCTTAGTCCTATGTCAAACCTATAGGATATATTATTCCAATGCGCAGAGCCTATTAGGGAAATAGGAGCTACACTACAACTGGATTCAAGCTAGACTGGCTGATGAGGGGTGACATACAGCGAAACCGGTCCTATGATGCTTGTTTCTGGTCGAGGGAGGACCTGGCTTGGCAGTTCGGGCTGGACTGTTCCCACGAGGAATAGGCTCAAGACTGATTTGCATATGGCTGGGTCCAAACTGGGGTGGCGTAGTGGGCAAAATAATTATGGATTTAACCCAGATCTCTTGACTGGGGGAGGATGTTTGAATCATTCAGCATTCCGTCCATCATTTGTTGCAGTTACACTTTTCGCCCTAAGTGGGATGGGTATGCCCAGACGTGGATCCCTTGCTCACTGTGCCACTGGATTCAAGCTAGCCCGGCTGATGAGGGGTGACATACCCCAAAACTGGTCCCAGGATGCTTGTATCGGGTCCATGGAGGACCTGGCTTGGCAGTTTGGGCTGGACTGTTCCCATGAGAAATAGGCTCAAGACTGATTTGCATATGGCGGGGTCCAAACTGGGGTGGCGTATTGGGCAAAAGAATTATGGATTTAACCAAGATCTCTTGCCCGGGGGAGAATATTTAAATCATTTAGTATTCCATCCATCAGTTGTTGCAGTTACACGTTTTGCCCTAAGTGGGATGGGTATGCCCAGACATGGGTCCCTGGCTCACTGTGCCACTGGATTCAAGCTAGCCTGGTGGATGAGGGGTGACAGACCGTGAAACCGGTCCCAGAATGCTTGTTTCCGGTCCAGGGAAGACCTGGCTTGGCAGTTCCGGCTGGACTGTTCCCATGAGGAATATTCTCAAGACTGATTTGCATATGGCTGGGTTCAAACTGGGGTGGCGTAGTGGGAAAAAGAATTATGGATTAAACCCAGATCTCTTGACTGGGGGAGAATGTTTGAATCATTCAGCATTTCGTCCATCATTTGTTGCAGTTACACTTTTTGCCCTAAGTGGGATGGGTATTCCCAGACATGGGTCCCTTGGTCACTGTGCCACTGGATTCAAGCTAGCCTGGCTGATGAGGGGTCACATACCCTGAAACCAGTCCCAGGATGCTTGTTTCCGGTCCAGGGAGGACCTGGCTTGGCAGTTTGGGCTGGACTGTTCTCATGAGGAATAGGCTTAAGACTGATTTGCATATGGCTAAGTCCAAACTGGGGTGGCGTAGGGGGCAAAAGAATTATGGATTTACCCCAGATCTCTTGACTGGGGAGAATGTTTGAATCATTCAGCATTCCGTCCATCATTTGTTGCAGTTACACTATATATCTGTTTAGCATGAATATAAGAATATATATAAACATTTTTTAACCATGAGTAATATATATATTTGTACATTTGTTAATCATAAATATAAGTATATATATATATATATTTTAAAAATAAGTATTATATACATTTGTACAAAGAAATTCACGTTTCTGAATATATACATACAATTAAAATTATACAAGTTTACATATTTATTTATTCAAAGAGCTTGTAGAGCGCGCAGCTACCCCAAAGGGTCTCCCGGCACTATTGGAGGACAGTAGCAAGATGGCAGGTTCTAAGGAGGCAGGATTTAATCAGGGCTGCTAAAAAGTACCGTTTTTAGGTTTTTACGTGACTGAAGCAGTGAGTTACAGGATCTAAGAGAGAGTGGCAGAGCGTTCCAGAGTTTCGGGCCCAATACAGAAAAGGAGCGACCCTTAAGACAAGCTCTGAGGAACCTAGGCACCGAACACAGAGCAAGGTTGGCTGATCTCAGCTCACAGGTGGGGACATTTGGAGACACCAGAGCTTGGATGTAGGAAGGAGCGAGACCGTGTCTAGTGCGAAACTTGAAGCACAGGGCCTTGAACTTGATCCGTTTGTCAACTCTCAGCCAGTGTAGTCTTTGCAACAGGGGAGAGATGGACTAAAATCTCAGCAGCCGAAAGAGAAAGTGGGCAGCCGCATTTTGGATGATCTGCAGGCGACGAATCACGGCTTTGTCAGCACCCATATAGAGGACATTCCCATAATCCAATCTGGATATGACCAGAGCTTGCAGTACAGTTCTCTGAGCATCTGGGGGGATCAGCCAGAGTATTTTCTTAAGCCATTTCAGAATGGTAAAACAGGAGGCAGTGAGCTTAGAGACCTGTGGTGTCAAGGAGAGATTTTTGTCAATAATGAAACCGAGATTCTTCACTTTATCCACCGGCATGGGCAGATGACCCAGTATGGCAGGCCAGCGGGTGACTCCCCAAAGACCAGGGTTATTTCCCAGGATCAGAACTTCGGTTTTATCGCTGTTGAGTTTAAGGGCGTTTTTGTTCATCCAGAGTGCGACATTAGCCAAACCTTGCCTGAGGGGGAGGGGTCTTTGCTACGAGCATCGGATATTTAGAAGATAATCTGAGAATCATCCGCATACGAGAAGACGGTAAGACCAGACTCTTCGATCACATCCATCAAGGGGCGTAACTAAATGTTAAACAACATGGGGCTCAGAATGGACCCCTGCGGAACCCCCGAGGGTAATGTTAGAGTAGTAGAGGTGTTGTTTGCTGAAAAGACCTGAAAGGTTCGCTCCTTCAAGAAGGAGGACAGCCATTTCAAAGCAGTGTCGGCAATGCCTAGAGCCTCCAAACTATCCGAGAGAATAGAGTGTGAGATCGTATCAAAAGCCGCACTCAGATCTAAGAGGATTAGGGCGGCTGTCCCACCCGAGTCAAGTTCTTGCCTCAAAAACTCAGTGACTCCGAGTAGGGTGGATTCGGTGCAAAAGCCCGCCCTAAACCCAGACTGGGAAGGGTGCAGCATGTTGGAGGTGGTCACAAATGAGGAGAGGTGAGTGTTAACATGCTTTTCCAGAATTTTGGGAAAAAAACGAGAGAAGTGAAATTGGCCTAAAGTTGGACCAGCACTGGGGGTCAAGATCCTTCTTCTTAAGCAAAGGGAGTATCAAGGCATGCTTCCAGTTCTGGGGTACCTCCCCTTTGACTAGGGAGGAATTCAGAAGATCCAACACTACCCTGAGGGCAGCATCCTCAAGTATGCTGAATTCAGATGGTGGAAAGGGGTCGAGCGGGGAGCCAGACTTAATAGTAGCCAGTAAGGTTCGTAATCATTCAAGGTCCAGAAGAGGCCACACATTAATCCTCAAGGATGTGTCCAACTTCACTGTACGCTGACCATCCCTGAGGTGAGAAACTGATGGACTGGGTGATTGAACATCCGGAGAAGGAGTCGCAAGCATAGGAGCGTCATCTTCTAATTGCCAGTGAATTATCTGGACTTTGTTTAGGAAAAACAAGGCCAGTTTGTCACACTGTTGCTGGGAAAGGGAGGGGGACGGTGTAAAAGAACAGGCTGCAGACAAATCCTTTACAACTTTGAATAAGAATTTTTGACAGTTGTGAGCATTAGAAATTTCTACGGTATAGAAAGCTGCCAGTGCAGCTTTACAGGAGGCATGATATTTTTTCAAGGCCAACACATAGGCAGCCTTGGCCACAGGTGCATAGTGTTTTCTCCAGACCCTTTTCAGAGCTTTACATGCCTTTTTTTCTAAGCGGAGACTGTCGTTAAACCAGGGTGTCGGAGGGTGCACTCTGCCCTGTATTTTGGAAGATCGAGGCAGAATTGAGGCCGTGGCACTTTCGAGCCAATTATGTACTGTGATGCGGTCACAATCCAGTCTAGACGATAGAACAGGGAGGGTATGAAGGAGAAGTTTGTTTAATTCCCTCATATCCAATTTGGCGCAGTGCCTGTTAGGGGTTTGTCGGGCTGACCTATTAGCCGGCAAGGAAGGAACTGTAATATTAAAAGGAACTGCAAATTGGTCGGTCCAACTAAGTTGGACCGGAAGGTCAGCAGAGAGAAGTGGAAGATTGAAAAAGATAGGGTCCAAAAGATGGCCTGCAATGTGGGTGGCTGTAGAATTCAAGAGGGGAAGATTGAGAGATCTCATGTCCTCTATAAAGGCTACCGATAACTTATCTTCAGGATCCTCAAGATGTAAATTAATATCGCCGAGCAAAGTAAAATTTTCTGCCTGCAAAATGAGAGGCGCCAGATAATCAGGTAAGCTTGCACACCATTCACTTGGCGGTCCTGGAGGGCGATAAATGACGGCCCCAGAGAGCGTAAATTTCTGTGAAATCGATAGAGAGAAATGGAGCGCCTCACAGTTAGGGATTTGAAGGTCTTTAATACTGCATCTATAGTCCTTTTTATAAATATTGGCGAAGCCGCCACCTACTCTGTGAGGTCTATTTATCCCTGTAAGGGCAAAGTTGGCAGGGAGGGCAGAGATGATGTCTGGTGAGGAACCCTCATGAATCCATGTTTCAGTTGCAAAAATAATCTCAGGGTCCCTGTCACAAATAAGATTAAATAGATGAAACTGATTTTTAGGAAGAGAGCGACAATTAATGTTGAAGCACTTAAGCCATTTGAGGAGGGGGTGAGTTACGTCCTTCGCCTTAGCCTGGGAGGCCGCTTCCTGATAGGAACAGGCTAGAGGCGCCTGAGGGTGACCAAGCTGCCATTCAAGCTGACCACAGACACACATATTTGCACTACTGGTGTCTTGGGTATAATATTGCTGTACATTTGTGTTTTGAGTATGGCGGTCGTGTAGGGAACTCTTAAGTAATGTTTTGAAGGCAAGATAATTGTCCATGGATCATATGTTTGGGCATAATGAATTCCATTGTTTGGCTGCTTTAATAGAGGAGGATGTTCCTCTCGTGTTTTTTTCTTGTATGTTCAGTTTTTGAGGCAGGACGCTATTCTGGAGCAGAGGTTCCTTTGTTGTACATATTTGGTGATTTTCTTCCTGATAAAAAGTGGTCCTTTTCCATGTATTGCTTTGTGGATGTTACAAAGCATCTTGAAGATGGATCTTCTGGCAACCGGTAACCAGTGTAGGGCCTTCAAGGCAGGGGAGAAGTGTGCGTGTGGCTTTACATGTAGGAGTAGTCTGGCAGAAGAGTTCTCAATTTGTTGTAGTCTTTTCATAGTTGATAGAGGTGATCCGCGGTAGAGGTCATTTGCGTACGTTTAGACAGGACCAGAGAGAAAGTGGCTTGGGCATTGTGTGATAATCCTAGGTGGTAGAAAATACGTTGCAGAGTTATCATAGTAATGAAGCTTGATCTTGCTAACTTATCCACTTGGGCATTGATTGATAACTTGGAGTCAATGATAATTCTGAGGTTTCTACTTTCTAGCCTCCTTAGATACTTTAGGAAGTTGTCCCAGATCATCATCCCAGGTGCAGAGTGGGTTAAATTTTTTCCAGTCACCACAGGTGAATATTTCAGGTTCGGACGCATTCAATTTGAGATGGCCCCATCCACTGATCAACGGCTCGGAGGCAACTGAAGAGTTTTGAGTTTCCAATGTCTTTGGGGCTTTCAAGCTTAAGAAGTATATGTGTGCCATCTTTGTAGTTATAGCAGGTTATCTGAAATCCATTGAGCATTGCTGTTAATGACTTCATGTAGATTTGAAAAGCATTGGATGAGAAAGGAGGAGTATGGATGACATTTGTTCTATTTTGAGGGTAGGATGGGATCCAACCAAGATCAGTACCCTCAATGGTGGAATCTATTGTGGAATCTTTGCATTAGAGTGCCATGAGCAACTGTGTCGAAGGCAGTTGAAAGGTCCAAGAGAAGCAGTGCAGTAACCTAATTGTGGTCAACTGTGTTTTTAAGGTCATCCCAGATGGCAATTAGGACAGATTCAGTGCCTCTTCCTGGACGGAACCCTGTTTGGAAGATGAGTTTTCTGAGTAAGCCTGGGCAGAGTGTGTGGAGATTTACTCCGCAAAACTCCACAAAGTGCCAGAAAAACTAAAAACTCTGCCGCACTCCTCGGAGTTCTGCCAGCGGTGGAGTCTGTTAAGTTGTGCTGCTCACACTGATGTTTAGTGCCAAGAGTTTGTCTTGCACTGCAAAATCAGCACGAAGGGCACTGCGCTTCGCGCCAGAGGGCACTGCTGCTTTTTGCCGCTCGATTAGACATTCTACTCGAGCGACAGCTTCCTCAACGTGAATGGCAGATTTCTCAACACGAGCGGTTTCGACCTGCTGCGACCCCTGCGATGAGAAATCTCACCAGGAGGAGGTCTAGCCATTATTTTTTCTCACAAGCGCTCGCCAACTTACCATTATCAAGCCGCTTGAGAAAAAAAACCTCCACTCCGCATCACTTTGCGGAGTTTTTCGAGACTCCACACTCCTCACGGAGCTCAGAGTGGGCAAAACTCCATGAACTCCACCGGCGGAGCGGATTTCTTTGCCCACCCCTAATTCTGACTGGGGTGGCAACAGAGGTTATTGAAAGGATGTTCTTGAAGATATGTTGTGGACAAGAGTCACAGGGGAATCCGCCTGCCTGCTTGATTTGATAAGAGCCATAAATTCAGTTTTTGATAGTTGTTTGAGGGAATGCTGAGGCTGTATTAACCTAACCTTGGAGAGGATTGTTGGAAATTGTTTGGTGCTTGTGGTTGTATTTGGTTTATACAGGAATCCCACATGCCTGCTTTGGTTGTACAATGATTTTCCAGTTTGCCCATAAATTCTTGAGAAATGGGGTGAGTTCCTTTTGTATTTTGAATTCACTTTGAATACTAGCTTTTTTGAGCTTTTTTGATAGTTGACTTGTATATGCTGTTATGTTTGTGTAAGTGAGGTTTGTCTTGAGTGCTGTTTGTTTTTATCCAGGTGCTTTGAAGCTTTGCAGTTTGTTGTTTTATCTTTAGTTCTGCATTTATCCAAGGGGAATTATTTTCTCATGTTTTGTTGTTTTTATAGGTATTAGGATATCAAATGCTTCCTGGAGCCAATCATTGAGTTTTTGAACTGAATTTATTGTGTCCAAATATGTGTTGGATGTTAGCCGTGTTTCTAGGTCCTCAAAATTCAGTTTGCTCCAAGGTCGAAATGTGGTTGCAGATAAGGTGGCGTTAGGTGTGTCGAGCTGTATTGTCTTGTGTTGGAAATGTACTAACTGGTGGTCTGACCATGTGATTGCAGTAATCCTTTAGACAGTAACTAGCTCTGGATTTGCAAAAATGACATCCAGGATTTGTCCAGTGATGTGTGTGTTTGGGAACAATTTGATGTAGGTTCTGTGTGTCTAGGCCACTGATGATAGTTTTGGGATGGGGTATATTAGGTTTGCCAAACCATATGTTTAAGTCACCAAGGATGTGTAAGTTAGAATGTAGTGCCAGAGTTTTTAAACTATGTCTATAAATGTGTCTGGGAATGTTTCATTGCTAGGTGGTGGTCTTTAATGAAGGTATGTAAAAAAGGAGGAAGTTACAGTGGAACGTTGCTGTAGGGTTGCATATGGCGATGAAGGCCTCACAACGTTGTATAGAAACATACTCAGCTTTGGTGAGATTTATAGTTTCCTTAAATATAACAGCTAGTCTACCTCCTATTTTGCCCATGCCATTTTGTGTGACAGTTTGATAGACTGGAGGCACAGCTTCATGCAATACCAGAGCCATCTCATCCCCCCCACGATGAAACAGTCATGAAGAGTAAGTCAGGTTGTGTATCTGTGAGTAGGTTGTAGATGATGTGCTTGTTTTTAGAAAGGGATCGAACATTTATTAGTAGGCAGTTTAGAGATTGTGTTTTGGCTGGAAGAGTGAGTAGTGTCCTTTGAACTTGTGCAGGTGTACTATTGGTGATGGTGTGAACCACATCAGGATAGAAATAGTGTTGTTTGTCTATATTGTTATCCTCATGCAACAGGCTTAGAAGGCATTTTGTTGGGTCTGTGTGTTCAAGTGGTGGAGATAGTGTTTGAGAGTGAGGTGGCGGGCTGTGCAGTTATTTTTGTAGTGTAGTCTTGTTGTATAATAGACAAGGAGATTCAAAGTTATGAAGAGTGGTTTGTTGGTAATGTCATTTGCGTATGTTGATGGTGGAAGAAGCATGGGTTAGGGGTGGCGGTGGAGCATGTGGGTTATGTTTTAAGGCTCTAAATTGTGCAATGGATGAAAGGCAGGTGAATAAGTGTTGTTGTGCATTAGAGAAGTTTGCAGTTGATGCTGGTAATGATTGAAAATTGGGGTGTAAAGTTGTTTTAGGTTGTGTAATATTTGTGTAAGCATGAGAGTCAGAGTGGGTGTGTGTCTGTATTTTGTGACGGAATGTAAAAAGAGATTGTGCATGAGTAAGGTTTTGATGAGATTTAGGTTCCTTAAATATAACAGCTAGTCCACCTCCTATTTTGCTCATGCCATTTTGTGTGACAGTTTGATAGACGGGAGGCACAGCTTCATGCAATACCAGAGCCATCTCATCCCCCCACCATGAAACAGTCATGAAGAGTAAGTGAGGTTGTGTATCTGTAGATGTTGTGCTTGTTTTTAGAAAGGGATCGAACATTTATTAGTAGGCAGTTTAGAGATTGTGTTTTGGCTGGAAGAGTGAGTAGTGTCCTTTGAACTTGTGTAGGTGTACTATTGGTGATGGTGTGAACCACATCAGGATAGAAATAGTGTTGTTTGTCCATATTGTTATCCTCATGCAACAGGCTTAGAAGACATTTTGTTGGGTCTGTGTGTTCAAGTGGTGGAGATAGTGTTTGAGAGTGAGGTGGTGGGCAGTGCAGTTATTTTCGTAGTGTAGTCTTCTTGTGTAGTAGGCAAGGAGATTCAAAGTTATGAAGAGTGGTTTGTTGGTAATGTCATTTGCGTATGTTGATGGTGGAAGAAGCATGGGTTAGGGGTGGCGGTGGAGCATGTGGGTTATGTTTTAAGGTTCTAAATTGTGCAATGGATGAAAGGAAGGTGAATAAGTGTTGTTGTGCATTATAGAAGTTTGTGGTTGATGCTGGTAATGCTTGAAAATTGGGGTGTAAAGTTGTTTTAGGATGTGTAATATTTGTGTAAGCATGAGAGTCAGAGTGGGTGTGTGTCTGTATTTTGTGACGGAATGTAGAAAGAAATTGTGCATGAGTAAGGTTGTGATGTGCTTTTTTGTGTTTTGTTTTGTTTTTGTGGAGTATTGATATGGGATATTGGTGCAGTGAGTTTGTGTGTAGGATTTGAATCCAAAGTACTGGTGGGGAGTGGATGTTGAATAGGAAAGGGGGGGTGATGTATGTGGAGAGTGTATGTGGTGTGTGAGAGGGAATGAACAGGGATTATGAGTCTTTGTAGTAGATTTGGTAGGAGGAAGAGTTAGTATTTGTGGTGGAGTGGAGTGCAGTGAGTGTTTGGTTGTGTGTTCTGGGTAAAAGGAGTAGGGGTTGTTGTGGTAGGATGATATGAGAGAGGGTTGAGTAAAGGGTTGATGGAGATGGAATGGGTTCTGTTAGGAGTAAGTAGAGGGTAGAGCTAGTTTCTTGTATAAAAAAAGAGGGTGTATTTAAGAAGATTAAGGTTATGTGTAATGTGGTTTTGTGGTGTATTGGTGATATGTGGACTTGATAGTGGTATAGGGCAGAGTAGTGGTTTGTGGGGAAGTGATGTGCCATTATGTGGTGGTAGAAGGGTATATAGATTCGTTTTGTCATGTTTTGTAGTGTTTGGTGAGTGACTGAAGTGTAGATTGATTTTTTTTGTGTGAATGATTAGTGTGCATTGCTGAAATTGTGTGAATGAGGCTGTGAATGGGTTATGGATGTGGCTGTTAAAAGGAAAACAGGGCAGCATTTCTGATCCTATGCCCAACCCAGCCTGAACAGTCCCAAACAGGCAATTGCCATTTGTCTTCTTTGCCCTTAGCCTTGACACCTGGGCTGAGGCATTCAGGGGAGAGGGCTTGCAAACGCTGGTGGTGAGGTCAGCTGACTCCTTCTCAGCCTCTTATGCTCACCTGCAGGCCCAGCCAGGTGGTCGCCTAGCAACAAGCAAATGAGTGCACCAGGAGGAGAGGTTTGTTCAACTCTAATTCAACTCTAATTCACAAGCTGTTTCTGCAGATAGGAAGAGAGGAACTGGAGAGGGGGAATTTGGGAAAAACTGTCTCTTCAGGCATTAATGTTTTGTTAATGGCAGGCGGAAATGCACAGAAATCACAAACCTTTACAATGTCACTTTTAGAAATAAACAGAAACACAGCTTTACACTGCCTATAGTGCTAAACAAGCACTTTGATTGTGGTCAAGGAGTACACAGCTATTGGGCTGATAGGCAAATTCAGGGAGTCAGCAAGGCCTTGTGAGTGGAGAGTCAAGGGCCAGAGAGAGCAGGCAAGAAAACAGAGTGGAAGCAGAGTAAAGGGGAGCAGAACCCCCAAAAATGTATAAGGGGGTTCACAACATAGGGAAGAGGTGTGGCGCCGCGGCCATGGCGACTGACGCTGGAATCTGGGGCTCACGGTTCGATCCCCGGCACCGGCGGCAGGTCAGCCCAGCACCATGTGACTCTGGGCAATAGCTCGCTCAATCTTCCCGACGGCCCCCAGCGCCGGGATGCCTTCGGGTAGCTGTTCGCGCTTTACAAATACTGGATTTACATTTAACATATCACTTAAAAACACTTACACATTATGGGGCTATCCTTGAATGGAGCAGTGAATAATTTATTATTCTTTTTACCCCCTTTAATTTATATTTTTATATTTGGGGGCACTCACAGGTTGGTGTAGTATTGAGGGCTGAGGGGTTAGCCCCAAGGACCCCGTGGCCCTGTCAGCTCCTCTGTCTGAGCCCATTTTTTATATGGGTGCCTCAGCCCCACCCAGGGAAACCACAACTGCCCTGGCTGTTGGGAGCCATGGGGCAAGACCCATGGCTCCTGTGGCCCCACTAGCTACCCTGCCAGCACCCATCTCGGGTGCTAGCAGGAGCCAGCTTTTCTCCTGCCTGGCTGGAAGCATTTTTTCTTTCTCCTCCCACAAGTTGGGAGCAATCCTGTGTTCCCCGCCCACAAGAGTGTGGACAGGGAGTTGAAGTGCTTCCTGCTCATGCTCTTGCAGGCAGGAAACATCACAGTGTGCCAGGGAATGGGGTCCCAGGGACACTACAGTCATGGGGCCTGGGGAACAGGGCCCCCGGGGCCACTGGACGGATCAGAGAGGAGAGCGCTACACTCCTTCACCCAAAATTATGCTATTGCCCCAGGGGATGGGGTCTCATGGGCCCTTAGATGGCCAGGGGAGGGGGTCCCCATGTCCCTCCCCAAAAACAATGCTTCGCCCCAAGGGATAGGGTCTCCAGGGCCTTTTAATGGTTCAGGGAGGGGGCCACACACCCACTTCCCAAAATATTTAAATTGGCCCTGGGGATATGGTAACATATCCCCTGGGCCTTTTAATGGCTTGGAGTGGGAGGACGAACCCCTTCCCTTTTATAATACATTCCAGCACCCCTATAGGCCCTGTCCCACCCTGAGGAACTTAAAATTGAAAGGAGAGGGAGCCTGCCCTTTATTTTTACTGGTACCGTGGACAACTCATTTAAAAGTTCTGTTTTTATTGGGGGCTGTGGGGTGCTTCTGGGACACCCCCATCAGGCCAAGGGATTCAGGGTGTCCCTCTATATGGCGTAGAGGGTCTTGAGGAACTTGGTTTTCTCAGAAAAGATTTATACAGATTGAACACCGTGTGCTGTAGGAGTTACTCATCTATTTGTGGTTGTTTGTTAATGTGAACTCGGGTACCCATGTACTGTATGTTATAGGGTCAATGTTGCACATAACACATGCTTGCTACACATAAAGGAATTGTATCTGTGATGGCATTAATGATGCTTCATATTATTCTGAGCTATTTTGTACTTGCTTTCAGGTCTCTAATGCCATATTGGTTTATAGAGTAATGTGTAAAAAAATAAGTTTGGACGATGTCATCAGTGATGTCATAAATGATGTCAGAGAACATGTCATGAGTGATGCAATATGTGACAGCCTCTGGCAAACCCCCAGAGGCAGCCAACCGCATGTGGCGCACGGGCTTTGGCAGCGCACAGCACGGGGTTGGCAACAGGGCCTGGCCTGATGCAAGGCCTTGTTGCCAATGCACCCAGTGGCAGCCACCCCCCGCAGGCAGCCAACCAAACCCTGCTCATGGCCTTTCATCGGGTGCAGTGTGTGGGGCCCCCAGGGCTAGCAGCCAGGCCTTGCGTCCAACTCCCCACAAGAAAGCAACCCCATGCCGCGCACTACCTTTGGTCATGCTTGGCATGGGGTTAGCTGCAGCCAGGCTGTGCTTCCTGCTCCTCACATGCAGGCAACACCAAGCTGCACACAACCTTTGGCCGTGCACAGAAGGGTGTTGGCTACAGAGCTGGCCTGCTGCCAGGCCCTGTGGGTAAATCCCCATTGGGTTGCTAACCCCACCCCACACACAGGCTTCGGTGTGCACATCATATGGTTGGAATGGGGGAGGAGCCACACAGCCCCTGTCCCCAAGCCTGTTTTTGCACGGGGGAACCCATCCCCCGGGGCCATCTGTTTTTTAAGCGGGAATGGGGCTGCGGGCCCCCCCCCCGAGCCTTATCAGGCCCCAGGGACCACATCCCCCAGGGCCACATTACATTATGGAAGGGAGGGAGGCTGCGTGTCCCCCTCCCTGAGCCTTATTAGGCCCCAGGGACCCCATCCCCTAGGGCAATATTTTATTAAAAAGGGGAGGGGACCAAATGGCCCCTCTCCCTTGACCTTATTAGGCCCTGGGGACCCTGCCCCCCAGGTCCAAGTAATTAATAAAGGAAGGAGAGCAATTGCCCCCCCTGTGCCTAATTAGGCCCCGGGGATCCCCTCCGCAGGGGACCCATTACATTATAAGTGGGAGGCAGGCCATGTGAACCCCCCTCTCCGAGCCTCATTAGTACCAGGGGACCCCATCCCCCAGAGCTGTATTTATTTTAAAGGGGAGGGGGATGCACAGCCCCCTCCACAAATCTATTATGGCCCCAAGGACCCCATCTCCGGGGGCCAAACCAAATAAAAAAGAGGAGGGGGCTGTGCGGACCCCCTCCTCAAGCCTCATTAGGCCCTGGGGACCACCATCCCCAAGGATCATATTTATTTTAAAAGAGGAGGGGCCACGTGGCACCCCTCACCGAGGCTTTTTAGGCCCTTGGGACCCCATCCTCAGGGCCATATTTATTTTGAAGGGGAGAGGTCTGTGTGGCCCCACTCCCCGAGCCTCATTAGGCCCTGGGGACCCCATCTCCAGAGCCAGGTTTATTTTAAAGGGTCCCATTATGGCTGCCCCCACCCCCTGGGGCCTGTATTTAATATAGATAGGTGCCCCGGTACCCGACCCAGGCACCCAAAAACAACATGGGGCTGTGGGGGGAGCCCCAGGGCTCTGCAGCCAGAGCAGGCTCCCAGCATCTGCAGGAGTCAGCATTGTTCCCATCCAGAAGGACCAGCTATTTATGCTACTTCCTTCGGAAGGGAGCAGTTTCTTGTTCTGTTTCCCTGCCCGCATCAGTGCGGCAGGAGCATTTTTAAAGCTCCCACAGGCTGGGAGTAGACTTTGTGTTGGCTTCCATTTGGCGGGATATTTAAAAAGGATCACTGACAGAATATAGAATGCCAAAATATCGACCTGCAAAAATATAGTGGATAAAATATAGAATGCCAAAATATCGAATTCCTATCTACAAACAGGTAAGTACAAAAATATCGAATCCAAAATATTGTTGTAAATAATATAATGGCACATGCATCATCCGAAAATCGGGTCGCAAACGGGCAGATTCGCAGAATCTGCCCCTTTGCGACCTGTATTTTGCATTTGGGATGCATCATCCCAAATGCAAAAATCGCAATTTAAGGAATCGCACAATTGCGATTACTTAAATTATGATTGCATCTAAGGAATCGCAAATTGAGATTCCTTAAATGCAATGCAACAAAGTTAAAAATTAGCGATTTCGCTACTAGGGGCGCAATTTACCATGAAGTTGAACTTCATGGTAATTGTAAAAACTTTAAAAAATGCACTAAAATCCATTTTTAAAGTTGTAGGTTACACACACACATGCCCTTGGGGCATGTGTGTACGCAACATGGGTGCACATCATAATTTCAGGGGTGCAACAGGGTGTCATTTTGACACCCTTGCACCCTTGAAATTGCATGAGCAATTTGCGAGTACCTACTGGTACTCGCAAATTGCTCATGCAATCTCCAATTCATTCCTATGGGCCTGTAGGCCCATAGGAATGAATGGGACGGCATTCCTTAATTGCGACTCGCAATTATGAAGTCGCAATTAAGGAATGTTTAGGAATCGCTATTTTTATAGCGATTCCTACATGCATAGGCTTTGCGATTCCTTAATTGCGATTCCTTAATAATCGCAATTAAGGAATCGCAAAGCCTACCTTGATGCATGTGCCAGATAGTTTGTTAAAATATCAAATTTTTTAAATGTATTAAAAGTAATGTAAAATTAATAAAATAATAAATATAATTAACTGAAACATACTTAAAAATACTTAAATAAACTTAAAATTAATAAATAATTAATGTAAGTTATAAAAAAATAAACATACATTTTTATTTTTTAATACATATATATATATTAACTTAATATTAATAAAAATATTCAATATTTTTAGCGTAGGATAGCGGGAGGGTAAAATTTACTATTATCACTCCAGAGAGTGCAACAGTAAGGAAAGCGTTGGATAGCGTAGGGGTAAACATTACTATTTCCACTCCAGTCAGTGCAACAGTAGGGAAAGCGTTGGATAGCGTAGGGGTAAAATTACTATTCCCACTCCAGAGAGTGCAACAGTAAGGAAAGCGTTGGATAGCGGAGGGGTAAAAATTACTATTCCCACTCCAGTGAGTGCAACAGTAGGGAAAGCGTTGGATAGCGGAGGGGTAAAAATTACTTTTCCCACTCCAGAGAGTGCAACAGTAGGGAAAGCGTTGGATAGCGGGAGGGTAAAAATTACTATTTCCACTCCAGTGAGTGCAACAGTAGGGAAAGCGTTGGATAGCGGGAGGGTAAAAATTACTATTCCCACTACAGTGAGTGCAACAGTAGGGAAAGCGTTGGATAGCGGGAGGGTAAAAATTACTATTCCCACTCCAGTAAGTGCAACAGTAGGGAAAGCATTGGATAGCGTAGGGGTAAAAATTACTATTCCCACTCCAGAGAGTGCAACAGTAGGGAAAGCGTTGGATAGCGTAGGGTTAAAAATTACTATTCCGACTCCAGTGAGTGCAACAGTAGGGAAAGCGTTGGATAGCGTAGGGGTAAAAATTACTATTCCCACTCCAGAGAGTGCAACAGTAAGGAAAGCGTTGGATAGCGTAGGGGTAAAATTACTATTCCCACTCCAGTGACTGCAACAGTAGGGAAAGCGTTGGATAGCGTAGGGGTAAAATTACTATTCCCACTCCAGTGAGTGCAACAGTAGAGAAAGTAATGATTTAATATTTAAATAAAAATAAATTAATTACCAATACCAATAAAAAATGAATTAAAATTAATTACCAATTACAAAATATTTAATAATTAATTAATTATAAATACCAATAAATATTATTTATTAAAAATTAATTACTAATTAATAATTAATTAAACAACCAATTAATTTTCAATACCAAAAATGTAATAAGTAATAAAAAAATACCAATTAATAATTAATTAACAATAAATTAATCAATACACAAAAAGAATTTCAATAATTACTTAATTACAATTAAATTACTTCCCACCCTATTCCCCTATAAACCCACAACCCGCTCCGAATAATAAATTAATACAATTAACATAATTATCAATTAATCAATTAATAAAATTTAATTACCAATTAATAATTAATTAACAATAAATTAATTATCAATACCAATAAATAAAAATAAATATTTTCTTAATTGCAATTAAATTACTTCCCACCCTATTCCCCTATAAACCCACAACCCGCTACAGAACTAAAACGCAAAATTAAATTAAAAATAATTAATAATTCCTAAAAATTAATATTTAATTTACTATAATTAAATTACTTCCCACCCTATTCCCCTATAAACCCACAACCCGCTACAGAATAATAAATTAATACAATTAACATAATTATCAATTAATCAATTAATAAAAATTAATTACCAATTAATAAAAATTTATTAACAATTAATAATTAATTAACAATAAATTAATTATCAATACCAATAAATAAAAATAAATATTTTCTTAATTACAATTAAATTACTTCCCACCCTATTCCCTATAAACCCACAACCCGCTCCGAATAATAAATTAATACAATTAACATAATTATCAATTAATCAATTAATAAAAATTAATTACCAATTAATAATTAATTAACAATAAATTAATTATCAATACCAATAAATCAAAATAAATATTTTCTTAATTACAATTAAATTACTTCCCACCCTATTCCCCTATAAACCCACAACCCGCTACAGAACTAAAACGCAAAATTAAATTAAAAATAATTAATAATTCCTAAAAATTAATATTTAATTTACTATAATTAAATTACTTCCCACCCTATTCCCCTATAAACCCACAACCCGCTACAGAATTAAATTGCGCAAAAATAATTTTACATAAATTTCGTAACTTTAAAAAATATTAAACATACATTACAAAAATAATACACATTTTTAACTCATATACTAACATACTAAACACTTACAAAAATTCGATATTACAAAAAATTCGATATTTTTTAATGCCTATATTATGTACTTCTATATTTTGAAAATCGATATTACTTACCTTCATTTCGATATTATTAACCACTATATTATGTCCATTCGATATTATGTCCATTCTATATTTTGAATTCGATATTCTGTCCATTCTATATATTTTTTTCGATATTATGCCTATTTACCATTTAAAAATGCTCACGCCAGACAGAAGCAAACACAAGCTTCCCTGCCTGCAGTAGTGTGGGCAGGGAAACTATTGTGTCCTTGGGGTGGACACTCCAGGACACAGCAAGTGAGCCGTCACAGGAGGTAGGGGGCCCCAGGGCCATTAAAGGTTTAGGGGAAAGGGCCCAAAAACAGCTTGGGAGGGGGGCCACACGTCCCCTTCCACAAAAAATGAAATTGGGAATACTCCATCTTCACCTCGCCAGATTCCTTACAAGAACGGAGCACGGACCACAGTTTGTTGCTTCGCCTGATCTTTATTCCAGTTTTACAAGTCCATGTCTGCCATGACGCGTTTCGACCCCGAAAGGGTCTTGATCACATATATATATAACCTACTGGCGGTCGCCAGTAGGTAGTTATAGTTAGGACCTTATTTCTATTCAAAAAGCGTTTTTTCTTTTGCCAATATCTTTGGCGCCATTTGACGAATCTTCGCGAAATTTTCAAAACTAATGGCCCGCTCCGGTCAGCTCCTGTCTTGAAAGTTACGGAGTGTTCTCAAGTTCCGCATTTACTCTAGCTCACATTTTGCTTGTAGTTTCCACTAAGCCAATATCGTTTTTTGGTGATTCGTCTGTGCCAAACACCGATAATGATGAGCATGTCTGCTGATTTAATATTGAAATGAAAATGTAAAAATATGTTATTACGGACTCTGACCTGTGGTGATTCCATCTATTGAAGGAAGTAAGATATATTACAGTCTCCCGTTGTCACATTTTAAATGCAGCATGGCCAAATTTTAACCGCTTTGCTGCGGCCGGAATTCCCCCACGGTGCTGAGGAATTTGACACGTGCGCGGTTCGGACGGCCCCCGGCCGTCCTCCGCACACGCCCACCGTGACGTCAGACGGCCGGGGGCCGTCTCACGCACGAAGAGGTTAATAGTGTTACCTTCAGTGTTAGCGCGATGTGTTAGTTTTATTTTATGATTTTCACTGAATACCTGTTTCTGAATCTGATAAGGCAATGCTTTCTTTGTACAATGTGTGGTGGTTTGGTTGTGCACTAAGCATTCAATTGGGACATTATGATGCATTATGCATTTCTCAAAACATTTACAATATTCTCCACGCAGCACATTGTTTATGTAAAGTGATTACACTTGCATGTTTATGCTATTGCAGGGAAATGGAATGCTTTACTATTTGTGATCTAGAAACTCTTCTATGTCTATCGTTGAAACTAGGTATTTAAGGTGAAGAAAAAATGGCACTGATTAGATTGAGAAAGGCTGCTGTGTCAGCCGAAACGCGTCTCTCTTGTCTGCTGGGTCGGAGGAGGCTACATGCAATAAAAAAGCCTTAAACCCAGTTGCCCTTGTGTATGTGCTCTTTTCCTTGTGGAGAAGAGGTTTTGTTGAATTTATATATATATATATATTACCTACTGGCGGTCGCCAGTAGGTAGTTATAGTTAGGACCTTGTTTCTATTCAAAATCGTTTTTTCTTTTGGCAATATCTTTGGCCTTGTTTGACGAATCTTCGTGAAATTTCCAAAACTAATGGCCCACTCCGGTCAGCTCCTGTCTTGAAAGTTTCGGGGTGATTCGTCAAGTGGGGGCCGAGAAAAAAGGGGGGTCCCAAAACACGTTTTCCCCATGTTAATTTCCATAGGAAACTTTAGACACGTCTACAGCCCGAACTGCTGAACGGAATTTCACCAAATTTGACGAAAAGATAGCTCTTGGTTCAGAAAGCACTCTTTTTTTTAAATGGTGTAAATCCGTTCAGTAGTTGCTGAGAAATTCAAGAAATAAAAATATCGATATCTGAGCACCGAGGAGGAGTCGTGACTCCTCCCGAGCATGAGCTTCACTCTGATTGGCTGCCAACACTCCAAACCAGGAAGTGTTGGCAGCCATCTTGTGACTCAGTAACTGAGTCACAAGAAAAAGGGGGGAAAAAAGTGAAAAATTAAGAAAAGGGGGCAGGGTAGAAAACACCCTGACCCCCTAGGTCTGCTCAGGGGGTCCCACAAGGACCCCCGGGCCCAAAAAAGCATTTTTTTTTTTTTTTTTTTAAACCGGCCGAATTCGCGCTGGGTTCGCGAATCCGGACAATTTTTTTTTTTTAAACCAAGCGCGGTCTCCCGCTCTTCGTTTGTTTTAAGCCCCTGGGTGGGCCAGGTCCCGGGGGCAATTTAAAATTATGGTGTGGGGGCCTATGCGGGCCCTCACAGCCCCGGGGACCGCCACCTCCCCGGGGCTTTCCTCATAATGTGTGTGGGGCACGCGGCCCCCCCGCAGCCCCAGGGACTGCCACCTCCCCGAGGCTCCAATTCAATTTAGAGAAGTGTGGGGAGGGGCTTCTGCACCTCCCCACACTGCCACGGGGACCACCACCTCCCCGGAGTTTTAAATATGCTAATGTGGGGGTCCGTTACGGGCCCCGGGGACCACCACCTCCCCAGGGCTATGCAAATGAAGGGAGTGGGGCTGCGCGGCCCCCCTCCTGGAGCCCTCGATGGCCCTGGGGACCGCCCCCCCCAGGGCCGGCTCCTGCAATGTCCCGGGGTGCCCACCCCTGAGACATTGCCGTTTGCTATGGCAGGGTGGGAGCACGGCTCCCGCCCTGCCATAGCAAACTCTGCTTTGCTTCGTTGAAGCGAGAGCAGGCTGCTCTCGCTTCAACGAAGCAAAGCAGATTGCTTTTGGGCAAGGGGGCCATAATTGGCCTCTGGAGGGGGGCCACGCGGCCCCCTCCCAAAAATTTAAAAAAAAAACAAGGCTGCCAGGCCCCGGGGGATGGGGTCCCCGGGGCCAAAAGTGGCCCAGGGAAGGGGGGCCACACGGCCCCTCTCCCATAAAATAACAAACTTATAAAAAAGAAAAAAGAAACCGGCAACTCGCCGGAGGCCCCGCCCCCTCCCTGAATGACTCTTCAAACGCGCCCCCTGGCGCGTTCTAAGTTGGGGAATTAAGTCCCCTTGTATACTGAGGGTCCCTGGGGGCCAACTAGCCCACCAGGTACCTCCAGTAAGCGCCACACAGCTGGATTGCAGCGAGGTGGTCCGAGGCCACGCCCCTTTTTACACCACTCTGCAAACAGGTTGGTGGGGCGATGAGGTCCACTTGTGTCCTGAGGACCTCAGGACACAAGTGGACTTCATCCCTTGAGCAGCAGTGCACCAGGAGCTGCGTTTGCAGAGTGGTGTAAAAAGGGGGCATGGCCTCGGACCACTCTCAGCAATCCAGGTGTGTGGCGCTTACTGGAGGTACCTGGTGGGCTAGTTGGCCCCCAGGGACCCTCAGGAATGAAGGGGACTTAATACCCCAACTTAGAACACGCCAGGAGGCGTGTTTGCAGAGTGGTGGGGAAAGGGGGCATGGCCTTTGTCCACTCTCAGCAATACCACTGTGTGGGGCTTACTAGAGGTAAGAGGTAGGCTAGTTGGCCCCTAAAGGACCCCCAGCAGCAAAGGGGACTTCAATCCCCATCCAAGAGCGCGCCAGGGAGCGCGTTTGCAGAGTGGTGGGCAAAGGGGGCACGGCCTGCTATGAGAACTTAGCAATCCTGCTGTGTGGGACTTACTGGTGGTAATAGGAGGGGTAGTTGGCCGCCAAGGATGTCCTTGGGGGCCAACTACCCCTCTTGTTACCTCCAGTAAGTCCCACACAGTGGGATTGCTAAGACGTCTTCGGAGGCTATGCCCCCCTTTCTCCACCACTCTGCAAACGCGCCTCCTGGCAGACTACGGGATGGGGGATGAAGTCCAATTTACTCCTCCTGGGGGACTTTGGGGGCCAAGAAGCCCTCCTGGTACCTCCTGTAAGTCCTACGCAGCGGAATTCCTGAGCGCTGGTCGGAGGCCCAGCACCCTTTCTCCACCACTCTGCAAACGCGACTACTAGTTAAAGAAGTGTTTGCAATGTAATACATTTTGCAATTGCAAGAATTTGAGCTATTGGCGTTGTAAATGCAAAAGTTTTTTACTAATGTTTTTTGGAGTGGAGTGGATGTACGTTGTGTGTAGTGGAATTATGTGGTATGTTGTGTTGTGCAGTGAAATTATGTGGATAGAAATTATGTGGTATTTAGTGTATAGGAATTATGTAGAGTGGGATTATGTGTTATGGAGAGTAATTATGTGGTATGGTAGTCTGTGTTGTGGAGTGGTAACCTCAGGTTTAGTCTTCCTCATTTCCATGGAAGCTAAACTATGAACTCAGTGAGACAAAAAAAGAAGGAATCACTGAGGAGCACTTGTGGACCTAGTCAGAGGTATGAGCAGGGCCACTGGAATTATGTGACTGTTTGGCTGCACCGACTTTCGCACAATTATACATTTTCTGCATTAGCCACATAAGTCATCATCTGCTCCCTAATCTGCATATTTGGACAAAAAAAGCCTTGTTTCTAGCTCAAACGGCTCAAACGTTACCAAAAATGCAGCAACAAGTGTTACAGCGTGGTGGAAGGCTCTTTGCAAACCTAGAATGGTCACCTGTTACATATTGCTAAAAGTGGGTGTTAAATTGGTACTAATGGTGTGCAAGTCACTCTTGCTTCCCTCTGCACTTCTCTTGCCTCTTTCTGCAAATCTCTTGTACTTTCTGCACCTCTCTTCCCTCTTTCTGCACGTCTGTTGCCTCTTTCTGCACCTCATTTGCTTCTTTCTGTATCCCTCTTACGTCTTTCTGCACCCTTTTTGCCTCTTTCTGCACCTCTGTTCCTTCTTTGTGCACTTCTTTTGTTTCTTTCTGCACCTGTCTTGCTTCTTTCTGCACCCCTCTTGCCTCTCTCTTCACACCTCATCCCTCTTTCTGCACTTCTGTTGCTTCTTTCCGCACTTATCTTGCTTCTTTCTGCACCTCACTTGCCTCTTTCTGCACCTCTATTGCCTCTTTCTGCAGTTCTCTTGCCTCCTTCGGCACTTCATTTGCATCTTTCTGTAACTCTCTTGCCTCTTTGTGTACCTCTCTTGCCTCTTTCTGCACCTCACTTGCTTCTTTCTGCACCCCTTTTGCCTGTTTCTGCACTCCTCTTCCCTCTTTGTGCAACTCTCTTGCCTCTTTCTATACCTCTCTTCCTTCTTTCTGCACCACTCTTGCCTCTTTCTGTACCTCTGTTCCTTCTTTCTTCACCTGTCTTGTCTCTTTCTGCACCTGTTGTGCCTCTTTCAGCACCTGTTGCTTCTTTCTGCAGTTCTCTTCCTCTTTCTGCACACCTCCTGCCTCTTTCTGTACCCCTCTTGCATCTTTGTGCACCTCTCCTACCCCTTTCTGCACCCCTCTTGCCTCTTTTTCTACCTCTGTTGGTTCTTTCTGCACCTCTTTTGCTTAGTTATGCACTTCACTTTCCTCTTTCTGTACCCCTCTTGCCTCTTTCTGCACCTCTGTTGGTTCTTTCTGCACTGCTCTGGCTTCTTCCTGCACCTCCGTTCCAAATTTCTTTATCGCTCTTGCCTTTTTCTGCACCCCTCTTCCCTCTTTCTGCACCTCTCTTGCCTCAGTCTGCCCACCTGTTCTCTCTTTCTGTACCTCTTTTGCCTGTTTCTGAAACTCTTTTACCTCTTTCTGCAGTTCTCTTGCCTCCTTCTGCACCTCACTTGCCTCTTTTTGCACCTCTGTTGGTTCTTTTGCACTGCTCTTGCTTCTTTCTGCACATGTCTTGCAAATTTCTGCACCCCTCTTGCCTCTTTCTGCACCTCTTTTACCTCTTTCTACACCCCTTTTACCTGTTTCTGCACCTCTCTTGCCTCTGTCTTCACCTCTGTTCCCTCTTTTTGTACCTCTTTTGCCTGTTTCTGCAACTCTCTTGCCTCTTTCTGCAGTTCTCTTCCCTCCTTCTGCATCTCTGTTGCTTCTTTCTGCACTTCTCTTGCCTCTTTCTGCACCCCTGTTGCTTCATTCTGCACTTTCCATGCTTCTTTCTGCACCTGTCTTGCTTCTTTCTGCACCCCTGTTGTCTTTTTCTGCACTCATCTTCCCTCTTTCTGTACCTTTTTTGCCTGTTTCTGCATCTCACTTGCCTCTTTCTGCACTTTTCTTGCTTCTTTCAACACCTCTGTTGCTTCTTTCAGCAATTCTCTTGCCTCTTTCTGCACTTCTCTTGCCTGTTTCTGCAACTCTCTTGCCTCTTTCTGCAGTTCTCTTGCCTCCTTCTGCACCACACTTGCCTCTTTTTGCACCTCTGTTGGTTCTTTCTGCACTGCTCTGGCTTCTTCCTGCACCTCTGTTGCAAATTTCTGCATCCCTCTTGCCTTTTTCTGCACCCCTCTTCCTTCTTTCTGCACCTCTCTTGATCAGTCTGCCCACCTGTTCCCTCTTTCTGCACCCCTATTGCCTGTTTCTGCAACTCTCTTGACTCTTTCTGCAGTTCGCTTGCCTCCTTCTGCACCTCACTTGCATCTTTTTGCACCTCTACTTGTTCTTTCTGCACTGCTCTGGCTTCTTCCTGCACCTCTGTTCCAAATTTCTGCATCCCTCTTGACTTTTTCTGCACCCCTCTTCCCTCTTTCTGCACCTCTCTTGCCTCAGTCTGCCCACCTGTTTCCTCTTTCTGCAATCCTTTTGGCTGTTTCTGCAACTCTCTTGCCTATTTCTGCAGTTCTCTTGCCTCTTTCTGCACCTCACTTGCCTCTTTTTGCACCTCTGTTGGTTCTTTTGCACTGCTCTTGTTTCTTTCTGCACCTCACTTGCCTCTTTCTGCACTTCTCTTGCTTCTTTCTACACCTCTGTTGCTTCTTTCAGCAATTCTCTTGCCTCTTTCTGCACTTCTCTTGCTCATTTCTGCACTTCTCTTGCGTCTTTATGCACCTCTGTTGCCTCTTTCTGTACCTCTCTTGCCTCTTTCTGCACCTCTCTTGCCTCTTTCTGCACTTCACTTGCTTCTTTCTGCACCTCTCTTGCCTCTTTTGGCACCTCTGTTGCTTCTTTCTGCACTTCTTTTGCCTCTTTCTGCACCTCTGAGTTAGAGGTAGTTTTAATCCCCCTGCCCTATTATGTACTAGGGCCTTACAGGGGAGGTCATGCCAATCACAGGGTACCCCAACCCATAGTGTGCCCTAGTGTATGTAGGTGTTTTCACTGTATTCTAAGTGTCTTTCAGCATAGCACTGGCTCCGGGCCTGGTTAGTCAGAGTCAGTTACCACCAGTAACAGTCAGAAAAAAGTTGGGGACACAGGATGACTTTGCAACAAGGCCTCTTTCTGCACCTCTGTTGGTTCTTTCTGCATATCTCTTGCTTCTTTCTGCACTTTTCTTCGCCTTTCTGGACTTCTGTTGCCTCTTTCTTCATTTCTCTTGCTTCTTTCTGCGCCTTTCTTCCTCTTTCTGCACATGTCCTACCTCTGTAGGCATAGTTAGAAATTAGCATTTAAAAAAACTTTGAAATTCACTGAAAAAAACCATAGGTTTCAGGGACGTTATAGTTAGAAATTATCATTTAAAAAACCTTAGAAATTCACTGAAAAAACCACAGGTTTCAGGGACGTTATAGTTAGTTGGACATTTCACTCGTACAAAACCAGAGAATTTCGGCCGTTATAGTTAGTTAAGCTAACTATAACTCGCGCCCCCGCAATGCACTGCTGATGACGTCACATATTACATCATTTATCCACGTAATAATCTGATGCACCTCCTCACACCCTAATATAACCTTTGATACACCCACTCTAAAATACAGACTACCATTTTCGAAACAATAGACACACCAATACATGCCCACTCACTGATTCCTAGGTCTACACACACATCCACTCATTCCCCATACAGTCACTCATACATGCAGTCACTCACCAATACAGCACTATCATTTGCACTCATATACCTATACAGACACTCACACACCACCACTCATCCATAGAGTTACTCACACAACTAGTCAGTCATGCAAAGAATCAGTCACACCCATTTACTCACCAATACAGTTATACACACACCACCTCACTTATTCATACAGATACTAACACATACTTACTCTCTTATACAATCACTGATACAAGCACACACTCATCCATACAGCCACTCTCACAATCACTCATTCTCACATATAGTCATTTATATACTCCAACACTCACATATACTGCCTTTCATATATGGAGTTACTCACACATGTACCACTGAGACCTCCATTCACTCACCTGCACACCCATACACACACTCACCCACCCATACAGCCCTTCCCAGATGCACTCTTGAACCCATACACCCAGTTAATCACCCACTCACACATCTATGCATAGAGTCACACCCCCCCACCCACACAGTCCCCCATACAGATACTCAGACAACCAATCAATAACCCATATAGACACTCATGTAGCTACTCACCAACCCATGCAGCCGCTTACACACCAACTGACAGACTGATACAGACATTCACACAGTTTAGTCACTAACCCATGCATTCAGTAAGACATGTTTAATCACTCACTTATACAGTCAGTCACGCACCTACTAAATCATCCATTCAGACACATATACACCCACTCATTGTTCAATACACCTTGGCATACATATATATATATAAAACATATTTAAACTTTACAGAAACACACAGTCACTGGATGATGTCATTAGTGATGTCATCAGTGATGTCATTTGAGATGTCATCAGTGATGTCACTGACCATGTTATGAATGATGTAATTTGTGACGTCATCAGCAATGCATTGCGGGGGCGCGAGTCATAGTTAGCTTAACTAACTATAACGGCCGAATTTCTCTGGTTTTGTATGAGTGAAATGTCCAACTAACTATAACGTCCCTGAAACCTGTGGTTTTTTCAGTGAATATATATATATATATATATATATATCAATGGAGCGGCCATTTTTTTTTGCAGTAAAATCCATTCATTTTTAATGATGGTCCCGGTTGGGGTCCCTCTGGGTCCCCCCCATGGGGCCTTGGGGGCAAGGGTATCCCTACTCTTTCCCTTTATATCTGTTTTCCCTAATCTTCAAGACATAGTTCTAAGTCCCCGAGTCCTTCAATGGCTGCCAGCTACATTTTTCTCATGTTGCTGGCAGCCAAAGAGAGCACTCGCTTCTGCTGGAGTGTGACTCCTGTGGGAGCGAGATGGCCCAAGGGGAAAAAAAGCTCCCTGGGCCAATCAGAAAGCTCTATGTTTAAAGTGGCTCTCCCATGAAACTCTTGCAAGCCTCTCGCGGACCCAACCGTCCAGATACACAATTGTTTTTGTACCATAATTTCTCAAAAACTACTGAACGGATGTAAACCAAATCACGTAAAGCATGCTTTCTGGACCATGATCTATATCTTCCTGCCAAATATGGTGCAATTTAAGTTTTACCTGTCCTGGCAGTGAACACCCCGCCAAAGTCGTTTTCACGCCAGCAAGGCTAGAAGCAAGGATAGAGGAACACTGATTACCTTATTACATTTAATACATGAAAAGTTCAGCGTGGGAACAACTACAGAAATACTTCTTACACTCATTTAAATTGTAATTTAAATTCCTTTTTAATGGCAAAGTAGAATTTTAAACTAGTATTCTGAAAATGCCACTTTTAGAAAGTTGCCATTTTCCTGACTAAACCAAATATACCTTTCTGTCAGTGCCCAGGTTCACATGGCTGTTAATTGAATACACATGTCCAACTTTTCTAAAAATCATGCACCCTTCCTTATGAGCTGTTAGAGCTTACCTTAGGGGTGACTTATAAGTATTAAAAAGGATGGTTAGGACTGGCAAAAGGTTTATTTTGACAGGCTGAAATGGCAGTTTAAAACTGCACTACAGGCTGCATGGCAGGCCTGAGACATGTTTTAGTGGGTGGCACAATGAGTGCTGCAGCCCACTAGTAGCATTTCATTTATAGGCCGTGGGTACACGTAGTGCCAATTACCAGGAACTTGGAAGTAAATTGAATGGACCAATCACGTATATATCAATTTTACCATATTTAGAAGGAAGAGCTTAAACACTTTACCACTGGTTAGCAGCAGTAAAGTGCAAAGAGTATAACTTGCAATGCTATGATGCACTGCTCATGACCTCATATATGATATCTGAAATCGATTTCTGTGCATGTTATACTCAGGTCAGTTAGGTATGGCTGTTGAATTTCAGTGTTTTTTGATTTTTAAACATTAGATTTCCATTATTAGAAAGCCTACATATAACTTCTCTTTAACCTTTGTTTTCCAGTGAATACATATATATTGCTCCAAACACCTTTGTCGGAGCACTCATGGACGGGTGCTTTTCGTCGTGGGGATGTACCTATGAAATCAATAAAGCTCCTTTTCTTCTTCTCAAAAGAAAAAAGCACTCGTTGGGTCGGTTGCAATGTGCTGCTTTGTAATGAAAAACCGCCCGCGAGTGCTTTTTCCTTTTGAGAAGAAGAAAAGGAGCTTATATATATATATATGACTTGCAAAGGTTGCCCCTCGGTGGAACTGCACTCCCAGGAGGTCATTGCCATTTGCTAAAGCGATCCCCTTGGACACACTCCTCATGTTGCACTGTTGACGAGTATCGGGCCAACGCCATTCTTCCTGGACAGATTGTGGAGATAAAAGGCAAGCGTGAGATACCAAAGAGTACCTTATTTATTTAATTTCATCAAATACGCTCAGGTGAGCGACAAAATAGCATTCTGGGACTGGTAGTCCAAGTGAAACTCATGTGGGTCTCTGCCGATTAAAACCTTAAAATAAAGTTTCGCAAAGAGGCATACAATGTCCTGGAGGCTCGCTCATGCTGTTTGAAAGCGCCTCCTGCTCCGCATTACAGCTGCTCCAGTGCGCAGCGGCGGACCCGCTTGGGTCTCATTGTGGTGCTGTTCCGTGGCTGGGCTAGGCCACATTATACTTGACTTGCAAAGGTTGCCCCTCGGAGGAACTGCACTTCCAGGAGCTCATCGCCATTTGCCAAAGCGATCCCCTTGGACACACTCCTCATGTCGCACTGTCGACGTGTTTCGGGCCAACGCCCTTCTTCCTGGACAGATTGTGGAGATAAAAGGCAAGCGTGAGAAACCAGAAAGTCCCTTATTTATTTCATTTAATCAAATACGCTCTGGTGAGCGACAAAATAGCATTCTGGGACTGGTAGTCCAAGTCAAACCCATGTGGGTCCCTGCCGATTAAAACCTTAAAATAAAGTTTTTCAAAGAGGCATACAATGTCCTGGAGGCTCGCACGTGCTGTTTGAAAGCGCCTCCTGCTCCGCATTACAGCTGCTGCAGTGCGCAGCGGCGGACTCGCTCGGGTCTCACGGTGGTGCTGTTCCGTGGCCGGGCTAGGCCACATTATACTTGACTTGCAAAGGTTGCCCCTCGGTGGAACTGCACTCCCAGGAGATCATCGCCATTTGCCAAAGCGATCCCCTTGGACACACTCCTCATGTCGCACTGTCGACGCGTTTCGGGCCAACGCCCTTCTTCCTGGACAGATTGTGGAGATAAAAGGCAAGCGTGATATACCAGAAAGTCCCTTATTTATTTAATTTCATCAAATACGCTCAGGTGAGCGACAAAATAGCATTCTGGGACTGGTAGTCCAAGTGAAACCCATGTGGGTCGCTGCCGATTAAAACCTTAAAATAAAGTGTCTCAAAGAGGCATACAATGTCCTGGAAGCTCGCTCGTGCTGTTTGAAAGTGCCTCCTGCTCCGCATTACAGCTGCTCCAGTGCACAGCGGCGGACCCGCTCGGGTCTCACGGTGGTGCTGTTCCGTGGCCTGGCTAGGCCACATTATACTTGACTTGCAAAGGTTGCCCCTCGGTGGAACTGCACTCCCAGGAGGTCATCGCCATTTGCCAAAGCGATCCCCTTGTACACACTCCTCATGTCGCACTGTCGACGCGTTTTGGGCCAAAGCCCTTCTTCCTGGACAGATTGTGGAGATAAAAGGCAAGCGTGAGATACCAGAAAGTCCCTTATTTATTTCATTTAATCAAATATGCTCAGGTGAGCGACAAAATAGCATTCTGGGACTGGTAGACCAAGTCAAACCCATGTGGGTCCCTGCCGATTAAAACCTTTAAATAAAGTTTCTCAAAGAGGCATACAATGTCCTGGAGGCTCGCTCGTGCTGTTTGAAAGTGCCTCCTGTTCCGCATTACAGCTGCTCCAGTGCGCAGCGGCGGACTCGCTTGGGTCTCACGGTGGTGCTGTTCCGTGGCCGGGCTAGGCCGCATTATACTTGACTTGTAAAGGTTGCCCCTCGATGGAACTGCACTCCCAGGAGGTCATCGCCATATATATATATGTATATATATATATATATATATATATATATATATATATTCACTGAAGAAACAAACATTAAAGTGACCTTATAGTTAGGTATGATAATGTCACTTTACGTAAAAAAAAAACCTTCGAAATTCAATGAAAAAACCAAAGCTTAAAGTAACGTTATAGAAGGTAAGGTACTAAGATTTTAGCTTACATTAAAGTGCGCTGTCTCAGTTATTGTATGATGTTATCGGTGATGTCATCAATGATGTAATTTAACATGTCCAGAGTGATGTAATATGTGAGGTCATAAGCAGTGCATGATGGGGGCACAAGTTAGAGTATGCTCAGAAAGTTATAACTGGCGAATTTCCATTTTTTGGTTTTATAACAATAGTTTTTGTATTATTACAAGGCCTAACTATAATGTAACTTTAAACTTTGTGTTTTTTTCAGTGAATTTCTAGGATTCTTTTAATATAAGCTAAAATCTTAATACCTTACCTAACTATAATGTCATCATAAGCATTTTTTTAGTGATTTAATGAGGCTTGTTTTTTTACATGGAGTAAGATATTAACCATACCTAACTATAACGTGACTTTGACCTTTATTTTTTTCAGTGAATATGTGTTTTAAAAAAAATTATATTCAATCAATCAATCAACTTTATTGTTTCAGCTTACAGATGTCAGCCATATAATGTACAACACAAACACAGGTTATAAAAAAACACATAAATAATTTTTATTCAATTTCAGTTGCAAGACCGGCCATGCCCTTACCTAATTTGAGTAACAATTCTTTTAGATTATTGTGCAAAATAAGCTTGATAATAAAGTACAAATGCTTTCCTATGCCCACAATAGTGCAAACAGTCAGATAAAAGTGCTTACATCATGAAAAAGCAATTGAGAGGCTAATGTGCTATTCCTTCCTGACCCAGAATGTCCAAGGGCTGGACTCCATTTGCAAATGATATAAAGTCTTAGCTTGTCTGAAGTGCAGAGGCATGGATATAGCTCTATTACTGGAAACCCATTTCACGAAAGGGGAGACGACCAAACTACAGAGACGCTGGAGAGGCCAGATATATGCGACAGGGTACTCAGCTTTCTCTTGAGGGGCACTGAACTAAGGCTCGGCTGGGAGTCCCTTTGGACGCAGATTGGACATACATTGATGATGGAGGCCATCATGTCATTTTGGTGGGTAGGCTTAATGGACTTCGATTGCTAATTGGCAGCATCTATGCCCCGAACCTAGGGCATCTGACATTCCTGACTGCTCTCTCCCACATCCTGTCACATAACCCTCACCTTCCTATGTTAGTAGGGGGGACTTTAATAGTATAGCGTTTGTCTCCCTAGACAGGTCCATTCCTCCCGTGGCTGATTCTCCTGTGGTGAAATTAGCACAGGGTTTCCGCACTGGATGAGCCACTGGACCCTCAGGGACATATGGTGGGATCAGAATCCAGATCAAAGTGCATGACTTGCATGTTAGACTGGATAAGGTGCTGAGCTCGACCGGCCTGGCAGCCCGGGCCAGCCTAGCTGAGTATCTGGGGCTCACATTGTCAGAACATAACCTGTTACAGGTAGAGATCCACTGGAGCAGACACTCCTCACTTTTAGACTCTCTCCCAGGCACTTGTACGAGCCTACCTTTCGGGACCTCCATGGTGATGTGATAATGGATTACTTCACTACGAATACTCACACTGCTTCTCACACCATCATGGAGCGGGGCACCTTTAAAGCGTCATTAGGGGTACTGCCCTAGCCAGTCAGTGGGGTGGACCGTTCACTCTGAGTTGAGCTATCCAACTTAGAGGATAATTACCAGCATCTGGAGAATAAGGTCCCAGGGCGCCCTGAAACTCAACCCACCCTAGGAGAGGCAAGGCAAAAAGACTTGGCGGTATTAGAAAAGCTTCACTCCATAAGCAGAAGAGATTACCTTGCCCCCATACACAATGAGGGCAGCTGGGCAGGCCAGCTGCTGGCATGTCTGACTCAATCCAAGGGTAGGGGGACTCCTATCACTCAAATAATGGGAGAAGCGCTTTATACCCAAATGAGAATACATGAAGTCTTTACAGCTCACTATAGGAGCTTATATGAACCTAGTGCTCCTTTGCCAGGAGAGATTTTAGACCACTACTTGGTCGTAGTGACCTTTCCGTGGCTCCCTGGGACAGATATGGTGCCCCCATATTTATAGACGAACTTAGAGAAGCCATTAAAATTATGGCCTAGGGAGAGACGCTAGGAACAGATGGCCTCCCCGGCGAACTTCACCAAACCAATGCCCTGCAGCTGGTCCCAATATTGGCCGCAATGTATGTAGGCACCTTGGACCATGGTTACCTCCCTGACATTACCAGGAGAAGCCTTAATAGTGTCCATTAATAAAACCCTCAGGTGACCCTTATTCATGATTATAAAATCCTTAGGAGGGTCCTGACCAATCGGCTCCAGACCCATCTCTGAGGGCTCATACATGAGGATCAAAATGGCTTAATTCCCAAGCGCAACACTTCTCACAACATTAGACGACTGCTACATGTCCTGGAAGCCACGGATAGGACGGGATTCCCTGAGACACTCATTCTCTCCATAGAAATAAGGAAGGCCTTTGACACCTTTTGTTGGGACTACTTGGAGGCCGTCATGGCCAAGATGTCACTGGGAGACAATTGGACTAAATGAGACACTCTACTCTATGAGGGATTACAGGTGCGATTGCGTACAGGTGGTTTCATTTCTGAAACTTTTGAGATTGGCCTGGGCACACGACAGGGCTGTCCCTCCCCCGATGTATGCACTGGCAATCACGCGGTTTACCTGTGTCATATGCTTTGAGGGCCGTGGTAAAGGAATCTCAGGGAACGACAGGGAGCCTGTAGTCTCGCTTTATGCAGATTACATGTTCCTCTAACTGAGGAACGCCTGACCTAGAATCCCATGGAGTGTTGCCTTTCTGGCAGACTTCGGGCAAGTCTCGGGCCTCGGCATGAATTGGCAGAAGGTGTATGCATTTGTGCATTCCCTGTGCTGGCGGGACTTGAGACACTGCTGGTGTTGATGACTAATTCTGGGATTCAGTGGGAGTCCACAGTCTATAAATGTTTGGGGGTTAAGGTATACCACACTGATGCTGACCTAAGGGAAGGTAATCTTGGGGGATGATGCGAGACCTGGAAAATAGTGTGGTCTTTTGGTGGGCCCTGCAACTTCCCATCATGGCCGGCAAAGCATTGACCAAAATGGTTATACTCCCTAGAGTCATCTACTACTAATTCTCCCAATCTGGGTACCAAGAGCTTGGTTTAGATCCCTTGATATCCAGATCAGGGAACTCATATGGGAAAGACGAAGTCCTTGGATGTCGCTGAGCACTTTACAGAGATCCTCATCAAGAGGAGGCCTGGTAGCCCCGGACTACAAATTATATTGCCTCGCATCCCAGTTGCAATGGCTTGCCGGTTGGCTGGAGGGGATCAACCTGGTAGAACTGGTAGAATTTGGAGGCCTGAACAGACAAGGAGCTCTGCTGGCTTTGCTAGTGGGGGTTAAGCTCACCTGACCTGTAAGCTTAGATTTCTACATGTCGCCGTTAGGTGTTGGGGGTTTGTCTGTCACCGGATGGGGCCAGCTGTCCTCTATGCCCAGGTGATGCAGCTCGTGGGTTGGCTGATGACTTGAGTTGGATACTTCACTACACAGCGAATCTTGCCTTGGGCAGAAGCTGGAGTGGAAACTGTGGGAGCCTGCTACTTTGAAGGCCCCTTTCAGTCCTTGGAGGCATTAATAACTGAGGACGTCTTGCCTGGTACCCAGTTCCTGACCTGGGAGTGATAGCCCAAGCCGTGAGCCACTTATTTGGGGCACTTGAACCGGAGCTGCCTACCCACAACCTCCTACAGACCAAATTGACATTTGGCTGGGGCAGACATCTGGTCTACCGGTTATATAAGTCTGCGCTGTCCGGGAGGAGGAAGGACTTGCTGAGTCTTAAGACTAGATGAGAGGCCAATATAGGCAGGCCTTTCTGTGGAAAAATCGTAACACCAGATTCAAAAACTCACAATTTAACTATATTCCCTGTACGTACCTCATTCCTCCCAGAATCAACATTATGCTACAGGCTGCTGATCTGAGCTGCCCTTGATGCCCTTAGACAAATATAGACTTTCTTCACAAGGTGTGGGGCTCCATGATTAAAATGCGCTTCTGGTTGCAAATCACATTGGAATTAGAGTGCACCCAATCGTGGGCAGTTACATACAGCAAAAATCTGCCTGCATGGGTTGTATAAGGGCGACCTGAGTTGAAAGTGGGTAGCTGATTCTTGGACTTGGCCCTGGGAGTAGTACATAGAGATATTGCTTGTCACTGAAAGTCCCCCCATGGTCCACTTCATGGCTGGTGGTGTGCCTAGGTGAAGGCCTGGGCTACGGCTGAGTGAGACATGCTCCGTGCCAAGGACTAAAGAGGACAACGCAAACAACCATTGGCAGACGTATGGTGGTTGCTAGCTTCTTGGAGCTCGAGCAGCAACATACAGTTTAAAGTGAGGGGGGCGATCTCTTGATTTTCATCACACTATCTAGTGAGTCACGTTAGAGCTGGACGTCTGGCTGAGTTTTGTGCCTGGAGAGTCTCTGGGGCCGCCGGGTGAGGGAGGGGTGACTGGGTGACTTGGCCTCCTTGTGCCTTGGACCTGTTGGTCCCGCGCCTTGTCCACTCCACTTTGAACCACTCATAGTAGTTAGTAGAGTAAAGTAGAGCTAAATGACAGGTGCTATAGACAACACTGGGTAAAGTTAGATTTGAAGTTACAATGTTTTTGTTACTAATCTTTGTATGGTTGGGACACGCTAGGCATGCACAACTGTACTGGGTGATAGTACCTACACACACTGACTCATACTTGCGTGCCAACAAGGCCTGACCATCCTGAAGCGAAATTAAATTTTTTTTTATAGGTTTGCTAGGTTTCCTAGGTGCCGGCTGAGCTAGGGTCCAAAATCAACAGCTAGGTACATTGTGAAAAAAGGGTCAGATTTCATTGGAAAAATTTGATGTGTCCATGTTGCGTTTGGGGGTGTTTCCTGTCGCGAGCATTAGGCCTACCCACACAAGTGAGGTACCATTTTTATCGGGAGACTTGGGGAATTGCTGGGTGGGTGGTAGTTTGTGGCTCCCCCCAGATCCAGAACTTTCCATCAAGGAAATGTGAGGAAAAAGTGTTTTATTTTACCAAGTTTGAGGTTTGCAACGGATTCTGGGTAACAGACCCTGATGACAGCCACACAACTCACCCCATCCTGGGTTCCCCTTGGTGCCTAGTTTTAAAAAATTAACAGTTTTCCTAGTTTTCTTAGGTGGAGGCTGAGCTAGGGTCCAAAATCCACAGCTAGGCACATTGCAAAAAAAGGGTCAGTTTTAACTGGACAAATGTGATGTGTCCATGCTGTGTTTTGGGCTGTTTTCTGTCACTGGCACTAGGCCTACTTACACAAGTGAGGTACCATTTATATCAGGAGACTTGGGGGAATGATGGGTGGGTGGAGGTTTGGGGCTCCCCACAGATTCCAGAACTTTCCATCACAGAGATGTGAGGAAAATGTGTGTTTTTTTTTACAAAGTTTGAGGTTTGCAAGGGATTCTGGATAACAGAGCCTGGAGAAAGCCACACACGCCATCAGATCCTGGATTCCTATGGATGTCTAATTTTTAAAAATATACAGGTTTGCTAGGTTTCCCCAGGTGCCGGCTGAGCAAGGGTCCAAAATCCACAGCTAGACACATTGCGAAAAAAGGGTCAGATTTCACTAGAAAAATGTGATGTGTCCATGCTGCGTTTTGGGCCGTTTCATGTCACAGACACCAGGCCTACCCACATAAGTGAGGTACCATTGTTTTTGGGAGACTTGGGGTAATGCTTGGTGGGTGGAAGTTTGTGGCTTCCTGCAGAATCCAGAACTTTCCATCACAGAAATGTGAGGGAAATGTGTTTTTTTTTTTACAAAGTTTGAGGTTTGCAAGGGATTTTGGATAACAGAACCTGAAGAAAGCCACACAAGCCATCCCATCCTGGATTCCTATGGATGTCTAGTTTTTAAATATACAGGTTTGCTAGGTTTCCCCAGGTGCCTGCTGAGCTAGGGTCCAAAATCTACAGCTAGGCACATTGCAAAAAAAAGGGTCAGATTTCACTGGAAAAATGTGATGTGTCCCTGCTGTGTTTTGGGCGTTTTCTGTCGTGGGCACTAGGCCACCAACACAAGTGAGATACCATTTTTATCGGAAGACTTGGAGGAATGCTAGGCCGGTGGAAGTTTGTGGCTCCCCACAGAATCCAGAACTTTCCATCACAGAAATGTAAGGAAAATGTTTTTTTTTTTTTTTTTACAAAGTTTGAGATTTGCAAGGGATTCTGGGTAACAGAACCTGGAGAAAGCCACACAAGTCACCCCATCCTGGATTTCCCTGGGTATATAGTTTTTAAAAATGTACAAGTTTACTAGGTTTCCCCAGGTGACGGCTGAGCTAGGGTCCAAAATCCACAGCTAGGCAAATTGCGAAAAAAGTGTCAGATTTCACCGGAAAAATGTGATGTGTTCATGTTGTGTTTTGGGCCATTTCATGTCACAGACAGTAGGCCTACCCACACAAGTGAGGTACCATTTTTATTGGGAGACTTGGGGGAATTATGGGTGGGTGGAGGTTTGGGGCCCCCCACAGATTCCAGAACTTTCCATCACAGAAATGTGAGGAAAATGCGTTTTTTTTTAACAAAGTTTGAGGTTTGCAAGGGATTCTGGATAACAGAACCTGGAGAAAGCCACACACACCATCCCATCCTGGATTCCTATGGATGTCTAGTTTTTAAAAATATACAGGTTTGCTATGTTTCCCCAGGTGCCGGCTGAGCTAGGGTCCAAAATCCACAGCTAGACACATTGCGAAAAAAGGGTCAGATTTCACTGGAAAAATGTGATGTGTCCCCGCTGTGTTTTGGGGCATTTTCTGTCGTGGGCACTAGGCCACGAACACAAGTGAGATACAATTTTTATCGGAAGACTTGGTGGCATGCTAGGCCGGTGGAAGTTTGTGGCTCCCCACAGAATCCAGAACTTTCCATCACAGAAATGTGAGGAAAATGTGTTTTTTTTTTGTTGCAAAGTTTGAGGTTTGCAAGGGATTCTGGGTAACAGAACCAGGAGAAAGCCACTCAAATCACCCCAGGCTGGATTTCCCTGGGTATATAGTTTTAAAAAATGTACAAGTTTACTAGGTTTCCCCAGGTGACGGCTGAGCTAGGGTCCAAAATCCACAGCTAGGCAAATTGCGAAAAAAGGGTCAGATTTCACTGGAAAAATGTGATGTGTCCATGTTGCGTTTTGGGCTGTTTCATGTCACAGACACTAGGCCTACCCACACAAGTGAGGGACCATTTTTTTGGGAGACTTGGGGTAATGCTTGGTGGGTGGAAGTTTGTGGCTTCCTGCAGAATCCAGAACTTTCCATCACAGAAATGTGAGGGAAATGTGTTTTTTTTTATACAAAGTTTGAGGTTTGCAAGGGATTCTGGATAACAGAACCTGAAGAAAGCCACACAAGCCTTCCCATCCTGGATTCCTATGGATGTCTAGTTTTTAAAAATATACAGGTTTGCTAGGTTTCCCCAGGTGCCTGCTGAGCTAGGGTCCAAAATCTACAGCTAGGCACATTGCAAAAAAAGGGTCAGATTTCACTGGAAAAATGTGATGTGTCCCCGCTGTGTTTTGGGGCATTTTCTGTCGTGGGCACTAGGCCACGAACACAAGTGAGATACAATTTTTATCGGAAGACTTGGTGGCATGCTAGGCCGGTGGAAGTTTGTGGCTCCCCACAGAATCCAGAACTTTCCATCACAGAAATGTGAGGAAAATGTGGTTTTTTTGTTGTTGCAAAGTTTGAGGTTTGCAAGGGATTCAGGGTAACAGAACCTGGAGAAAGCCACTCAAATCACCCCATCCTGGATTTCCCTGGGTATATAGTTTTTAAAAATGTACAAGTTTACTAGGTTTCCCCAGGTGACGGCTGAGCTAGGGTCCAAAATCCACAGCTAGACACATTGCGAAAAAAGGGTCAGATTTCACTGGAAAAATGTGATGTGTCCATGTTGCGTTTTGGGCTGTTTCATGTCACAGACACTAGGCCTACCCACACAAGTGAGGGACCATTTTTTTGGGAGACTTGGGGTAATGCTTGGTGGGTGGAAGTTTGTGGCTTCCTGCAGAATCCAGAACTTTCCATCACAGAAATATGAGGAAAAAGTGTTTTTTTTTTACAAAGTTTGAGGTTTGCAAGGGATTGTGGATAACAGAACCTGAAGAAAGCCACACAAGTCACCCCATCCTCGATTTCCCTGGGTACATAGTTTTAAAAAATGTTCAGGTTCTCTAGGTTTCACCAGGTGCCAGCTGAGCTAGGGTTCAAAATCAACAGCTAGGCACATTGCAAAAAAAGGGTCAGATTTCACTGGAAAAATGTGATGTGTCCCCGCTGTGGTTTGGGGTGTTTTCTGTCGTGGGCACTAGGCCACCAACACAAGTGAGATACCGTTTCTATCGGAAGACTTGGGGGAATGCTAGGCCGGTGGAATTTTGTGGCTCCCCACAGAATCCAGAACTTTCCATCACAAAAATGTGAAGAAAATGTTTTTTTTAATTTTTTTTACAAAGTTTGAGGTTTGCAAGGGATTCTGGATAACAGAACCTGGAGAAAGCTATATAAGTCACCCCATCCTGGATTCCTATGGATGTCTAGTTTTTAAAAATTTACAAGTTTACTAGGATCCAAAATCCACAGCTAGGCACATTGCGAAAAAAGGGTAAGATTTCACTGGAAAAATGTGATATGTCAATGTTGCGTTTTGGGCCGTTTCCTGTCGCGGGCAATAGGCCTACCCACACAAGTGAGGTACCAATTTTATCGGGAGACTTAGGGAAACACTGAATAGTAGAACAAGTGTTTTTACCAATTGACTTTCTATGCAATTCTGCCTTTCAAGTGTAAGATGGTGTGTAAAAACGAAGCCATTTTGAAAATACCAACTAATTCACATGCTAATATGAATACCCACAATTTTGGAAATGTGGAAATAGGCACTGCTTATAAATTCCATATGTTATTCCCATTTCAGAAATAGATAGGTTTCCTTGATACCTATTTTTCACTCTTTATATTTTACCGAATGAATTACGGTATACCCGGTACATAATGAAAAACCAGTGCAAGGTGCAGCTCAGTTATTGGCTCTGGGTACATCGGGTTTTTGGTAAACCTACAAGTCTTATATATCCTCGCAATCAGAAGGGTCTTGCAGATGTAACAGTATATTGCTTTCAACATTCTGTCATACTTAGAAGAAGTCAAAGGTGAAAAAGTAGGCTCAAATGGCTATTATTTTCAACAATTTCAATATTTGTTTATTTCAACTGTTACTTTCTATAGAAAGACCTTGAAGGATCAACACAAATTACCTCTTGCTGAATTCAGAATATTGTCTACTTTTAAAAAAGTATAGTTTTCCAGGATTATTGGTTTCACACCCATTTCTACACTAACTGGAAGGAGGTTGAAAGCACACAAAATTGGAAAAATAGGCTATGTCCTGCTTAAATGGAAAAACTGTGTGAAAGATTTTGTTTTTCTGACAAAAGTCTGCCTGTTCCTGAAAGCAGGGAGGATGTTGATTGTAGCACGGCAAACCCTTCATTGACACCATATGCAGGGAAAAAAACAGATGCTTTCTTCTGCAGCACTTTTTTCCCCCAAAAGCAAGCTTTTGCTGTATTTTGGCTAATTTCTCAGGCCCCTTCAGGAGAATCCACAAACCCTGGGTGCCTTTAGAATCCTCAGGATGTTGGAAGAAATGGACGCAAACTTGGCATGGATACCTTATTTGGACAAAAAGTTACGGGGGCCTAAGTGTGAACTACCCAAAATTGCCAAAAAAGGCTTAGCAAGGGAAGGGGGAAGCCTAGCAGGGAAGGGGTTAAAAATTCTGCTTTCAGGGATACCTATCAAAAAAGAACATACTCATTAAAATGTAATGATTATATTCACCAGCCCTGTCACTGAGCATAGTTTTTGACTGTGCATAGTAGGGGTTTGGACGCAGGGCCTGTCCTGCACCAGGCCCTGCAGCCAACACCCCCCTTTCCACAGTCTTTGGCCTTGAGCGGCATGGGGTTGGTTGCAGGGTTGGGTCTGCGGCCAGGTCCTCCACCCAAATCTCCGAGAACCATCAAGTGTCAGCCATGCACAGCCTTTGGCTGTGTGCATTGTGGGGTTGGCTGCAAGACCAGGCCGTTGGCCACCCTCCTCTCCCCAGCGGCGGACCCTAATTTTCATTTTTTTTCATGGTACTCCAGTACTTCAGCTGTACTGCTGCACAACTGGCACTCCAAAGTACCATGGGACAGTACCGGTTTCACTTTTTAACGCTTGCATGATCGCACGGTGCCCTGCGGTACTTCACACAGAAGGGCTGCGCTGGGCCCTTCGGAAGTCCTGAAGGATCTTACATGAGGTGTACTTCCATTTGTTTTTTAAATTTGGCTCCAGGTTGTGCCTCTGGAACCTCCAGGGTACCTCACCCTTCCCGCTTCAATATTATTTTTTCAGGAAACTCAGGACACTGATGTTGCCACCAGCCATTCAGATCGCTCTGTACTGTGAGAGCAGTACTGGTCCTGCGGGACCTCAGTGGCTGATGGGTAAAAAAGCTCTGTTGGACAATCAGAGTGGTTTATGTTTTGTAATTTGGGGTGCCGCGCAAATACCACTACACTCCACTGGACCAACCAACCACATATCACTACATTTTTAACCTTATTTTCTAAAGAAACCCTGAACAGATTTACACCAAATCACAAAAAGCATGCTTTTTTAGTAAAACTTTAGCTTTCAACCAAATTTGGTGTAATTATGTTAAGCTGTTTTATTCTGTATTACTTCCGAAAATGCCTATGGGAAATTGCAATGTAAAAAGACGTTTTAGAACCCCCTTTATCTCAACCCTCGCTTGACTGACTCACCACGAAACCTTCCAGGAAAGAGCTGGGGTGAATGAATGTTTTTTGGAAACTTTATACTATAGGACCTGTATCTCTTGATATTGGCAGCAGGAACTCTTTTATGTAGCGAGTGCTGGACTTCAACTGGGATTATGTAAAGAGCTCCTTATATCTACACAAAGGGGTGTAATCACGTGTGCCACTGAGCATTGCATGTTGAGATTGTGCTAGAGTTTGATGTCACTTCCATATCAGGAGGTGTAACCACTCCAGTTCTGAAGACTTTTAGTTTTCCATGTCAGTGCCGAGATGCCCCTATGGACGTACATCATACTGAGTATAAAATATACACAGACACATGTACATGCAGAGCAAAGTCTAGCAATATTATTGCTTAGAAAGGTACGCTGCTAATGACTATGACGACCAATCATTCTAATTAAAGAGAATTGGTGGCCATGTTTTTTTCAATATTACTCCTTTCTCTTTAAGGCTCCTTACAGTTGATACTCTAGTCGGCACAATCCATTGCTTTCAGTGGAGCTTTAAAGACCTTTATGAAGTAGGGAACCCCAGCTACAGCTATCCGAGTACTCTATACTCAGTTAACTTTTCTCTTAAGAGCTCTGTAAAGATTAGACATGCACACACATGGAGGACCTAGTTGGTGGCAGCCAACTACATTGGTCTCACGGGAGACTCAGACACACAAACCATAAGCTTGTTACACAATCTGGGTCTTAAACTCCGAACTAGCCCCACTAACCAGACATAACTAACCTGCCACGTGCTCACTGGTCTGACTCTACCTTTTAGGAAGTCTAAAAACATCCTTTTGTGTCACTCTGCCCTCTTGTGTACACATTGGCTCAGCAGGTTCTGCGCATGGAAATTATTTGCTTCTCTTAAACACAGAAGCAGACAGTTCCAAGCAGGACTGAACTGCATAACCAGATAATGGAACAGAAGGAATCCTTAGATGTGAATGAAATGATGCCATATAAAAGAGTCACCATGAAACCTGAGTCACTATTTTTATAAGAGAGCAAACTTCATGGGTGTGGGTTATTTTATTGGGGACGAACCACCCTAATGTCAGGGTGAAAGAAACAAACATTGCAGAATAAAAAAAACTGTCTAATAATTATAATTTGCAGGTTCATAGAAACTGCAACAAATAACAAGGCCAGCCCTTGTAATGATCAGCCACTGACCAGGGTATAAAAGCAGCACCTTTGGACAGTCAGGCTATCGATCAGGCAACCAGTCTTCCCGTGTTTCTTCCTCAAGCAGCAGTGCCACTCAGTGCTCGAGAGAACCATGTCTGCCAAGGGCGGAGGACACCACCACCACCATCACCAGAAGACACAATGCGATGATCCCTGCCAACAGACAAACCCCTGCCAGGACCGTAAGTGATAGTTTGCTCCTAAACATTATTCTCCTAAATTGACTTATCATTGTAAGGAAAATATACAGCTTTTGATGCTTTCATACAAACACTTGCTAGGGGTTCATTCCATAAAGGTATTGATAGAGAGACTAGTTGGGGAGCAACAGAGCAATCAATTTTCGTTGAGGGGATTAGAGACAACTCGAGTTCATGTAGGTCAAGTGGATTTTGCATTTTCGTATTACAAATGACTTACATTGCCACATACTAATGGCTGGAGAGATTGCATGATTTAGTTAGGTCTGCACAATTTTTCGTCAAGTGCTGAATGCAGGATTAGTGCACACGTCGCAGAGATCCAAAGTCAACAACTTAGCCATTGGGCCACATCTCCAAACTTGGGCCCAGATTTACAAACATTTTGTGTTGGGTTTGTGTTACGTCTTAAAGTAAACCATACACAAATGTTGTAGTGGGATTTACAATCCAAATCAAATTGCGGTTTGTGTTGGATTTTACCCCAAAGTTATGGAAAGCTGTGCAATGTGCTGCCCTGTGTTGCTTTGCCTCAAGGGTGTGTTTTATGAGTCGTGAATGGGTGCAGCCTCTTACGTGTTTTGGCACAAATCCCCATCTAGAAAGAATTGTGGACATGGATTTGCGCCAAAATCCTGTGCCTCCTCAAAGCAGGATTAAGAAGGAGACATATTTCAATGTATCCTCTTTTTTCCCACTTTGCATGTTTGCTGTATTATACACCACCCATACAATGTGGGCAATTCCTTAAAGCATGGCTTTTGTTTGGGAAGTTTGTCTATGTTGTTTCACTGAAGAAAAAAGTGCACTAGCACAGGGAGAAAGCACAGAACAATGGGATATCTTAGTAGATAGGGCGCTGTTCTGCTCTCTCGCATTCACACAAACCAGTGCAGCAGCTTTACTTGCTGCTCTGCATTACATGGCTTTTATGTAACTCTGAGTCATAATCTATTGACTGGCAAAAAATGGAAATTACTGAACACTGATTTTTCAGTGCTGCTCTGTAGTCTTTTTTGATAAAGTGTTGCTATTATCAATAGCTAATGTGTAATCCTAATGCTAAGAGGATGAGCTGACCAATTCCTTGGCCTACCACAGATTTGACTAAAAGTCTTCCTTGTATTGGAAACAAGCCAAACTTGGTACCACAAGGAAATAATACTCAGATTCACATGTAATTTACTTGATATGAAAATGCCCTTTCTTCAACGTGGACTAGCAATTTATCTCACCACATATACTATAGCACACTAGGGAATAGTGATGCCAGGTGAAAACGTCAAAAATAAAACTTGAAAGTACCTTACATGGATTTGGAAACTCCGGAGAATACAGAACCAAGAGGCGATGCTTTTTGTCTAAATAAGAGAAAACATCATTTATTTACTCCTGCACTGGCTCCCAGTGGAGCAAAAAATACAATTCTAGGTGTTGTGTATACTGTGCAAATCCTTTCAAGGAGAAGGCCTTAATACATCAAGAAGCTGACCACCCAATACACAATTTCGTAACTTACATACTAACAAAGCCAGCAGATTTCTGACTTTGTGAGTATTTCTGCTGAGATGGGACATGTATAAACAATTTAGGCTTGGATATCTATTTCAGAGCAGGGTCAAGACTAATTTGTATAGGGGACCTGTCTGTAATGGCACAGTGAGCAAGGAAATAATGGAATCAATTGTGACCCAGAGTAATTATCATTGGTTGGGCTTAATGCAAATATTTCCTCGTATACTTTATGTTTTTACAAGGGATTACAGTTCTACAATCTGTAGGACTTTTACAGGTGGCTCTTGACTGGCTAGACTAGGAGGCCATACTACAGGGAGGAAGTCCAGAAATGTACCCAATAATTGCCATTTCCTAAACCATTGCTTCACAAGCTTTTTAGAACCATGACCAAATTTAGAACGTCAAACTTTTGAGACCCGCCTAACTTTAATAGACATGTCTGGGGTGATTTTTTTAATGAAACTAAAACATTTTGTGGTAGCAACATGTCATTTACAGACAGCATATTTTCAAATTGAAATGCCCACTAAATTTGCACAGACTTACCTTTTACTGTTAAAACTATATTGCACACAAATGATAGCATGTGGAAATCTGGTTTCAGTGAATACTTATCGTTAATGCATCACCAAGTATAATTTCTTGATTTGTTTTGATCCCATTAAAATCTTTGTTCCCATCACACTTCAGAATTACAAAAATGCTTCATTTCAGCTTTCCAAACTGCTGAATATGTACTGGTATTTACATTTTATTGTGTGGAACTAAAAATGACATCCTACAGGTTTTCCTTCCACACTCACTGTACCCCAGCAAGATTGTCACATAATTCACTTTACCTTTCTCTCTCTGACCGCAAAGTGAGAGGAGTTTGTAAGCACCAATCCCATATAAAAAAGCATTATCAGCATTTTTTCAGAAGAGTAGCTTGACATTTCACTTTCTGTCTTTGAAGCGCAGCACATTTGACAAGATAAATATAGAATTTTATAGGTATTCCTATTTTTTATTGCTTGGACTTATGCGGCTAACCAAAAATCAGTTCCCGACTATCCAGTGGATTGTGACCCACAGTTTAGGAAAGACTGTCCTAAACAATTCATAGATGAGGGTTGACTTCCTCCTATCATGACTGACACATATTGACATTTCTGTTTAGTCTTTCTCACACATAACAGCCCAATGTGCTAAGCTAGACCTGATATTGCATTCCCATAGCATAACAGCTGGTATGTTATTGGTTGGTTTCTGTAAAGCACTAACAAAAAATCAGTTAGAGCCAGATTATTTGTTAGCATGATTTACAATACAATACACAAAAATGTTGCAACATAGCAAAATAAACTATGTCCCTAATCTGTTCATATTTAGTAGGCAAACAGTGTTGAAGCAATATTACTAGGACATTCTCTACAGATATGTGTGAGAGGTTGATCAAATATTGTATTAGTATTACCTGTCCAAAAACTATTATTGCAACAGGTTCCTTACTTATCAAAGTGTTTTTCAATAAACAGGGGCTTTTGGACTATCAAAACAAAGTTATAGGTCTATATTGCTTAGAAAACCTGCCTCAAAAGCTATGATAACCAGATGACTTCATGTCTCCAATAATGGGATGTTCAAGTCCTGAGCTTTCCTTTTATGAACAGACAGTAATATAACTACCAGAGTACATTGTGTTGTTGAAGAAAAGGCCGAGACTTGAGTAAGAAGTCCTTGGTGATAGGAAGTAACAGGGTAACCTTATCCACCGATCATTCACAACTGCCACTGTTACCAATGCAGTGTTTGATGTTTGCGTAATTTGCTTTTGCGTAATTATGTGAAATTCCACAAAATTATGCGAAATTATGTAAAGTGCAAAACTGCCAATACCGATTGTCATTAACTCGAATGTTCTTCCTGTGGTCCTGCACTAAAACCTGATGCAAAGATACCAGATGTAATTATGCTGGACTAAAACCTGATGTAAATATGTCATTTGCAAAACTGAGTGAGATTACACTGGTGTAATGGAAGTTTTGCCTGTGACTAGTATAATATGTGTGTTTGTGTGTGGGTGCATCTACGTGCAGGTATCTATTGTTCTCTGTTTGGGTGTATCCCCAGTCGGAGGGTTTCATTGTCTCCCTGTACTTTGATGCACAGAAGTGTATATGGAAGGGCATATGTGCCTCTGTGTGTTTATGATATAAGGTTGAGCGACTGTGTTAGAGAGATAGAAGGGGTCGGAAAGGAGCACTAGACAAGGCAGAGGGCAGTTTACAGAGGGCAAGCAGAGGATGCGGGCTGCAATCGATGCTGGTATATGGTTCAGAGTAGGTGTTTGATCATTCAGGGTGAGAGCGTGAGGGGCAAGCATAGCAGGCAGAGCACGAGCAAGTGGTAGCGTTAGTTTTTTTATAGAGGCGCTATTAACAATCTGGTTACTTGGTAAAGACTTATGTGTGAGGAGCATTGCCTAATGAGGGTGTCGTGTCGTAGAAAGGGGAGGTGGTGACTTTATACTCTGTGCTGATTCCTTTCCTCATAACAGGAGACCACGGGGCCTATTTACAAAAACAGTCATGCAGTGCAGCGCAGCAAGTCACTTTGCTGCACTTACTGCTTGTCAGGGAAAGGGCAGGAATGTGCAGTGTTTAAGGCAATACGACGCATTCCTGCTTTTTCCCTCCCCTGTGCTGGGTCTTTGCAGCAGCCTATCACCAACACAGGCACCCTTGCACCAAGCAAGGGTGCCAGCTTTGCATGCAGGATTGTTTTAGTGCAAGAACAAAAACAATCCTGAGAGGCATATTCCTTTTTCTATGTGTGCTGCAGAATGCCTCACACATCGAAAGAGCAAGTAACTAGAAGAAATAAAGATATTTCTCCTCGGTACGCCTCTCCTGGGAAGGCGTATCTGTTTGGCACATTCCCAGGTCTACCAGTTCTGTTAAGTCTGGGAATGCATCAAAAACCATGGCAGTTGCTTGAGAACACCCATGCAACGCCCATGGAATGCCTTTCCAGGGCAGAGTAAGGCAACGCAGCGATTTGCTCTCTGTTGCCTTACTCCAGATTTATGGAGCCATTCAGGGCCACGCAAAGTGGCCTTGCGTCGCTTCATAAATCTTAAAGGTTGGCATTGCACGTGTACGACGTTGCGTGGTCCAAACGCAACACAAACCATTTCGTAAATAGTCCCCTGCGTTTTAGGAGTCTCTCATAACCAGTATGATTTTTAGAGTAAGCTAGAAGTGCATATGCTTACCGTGGCTCCTGTTTCTCTCGTTTCAGCATGCGCACCCGTTCAGCAGTGCCAGGACAACTCACAGAAGTGCGGTCCAGGTAAGTGAAAGTTAATGACTGGAGAAAGATTTGCTTCGGTGTGCTTGGGGGGAGAAATTTCAAAATTCAAATTCTCTGCATGGATATCTTTTGTGAGCTTGGGGCCTGTTTTTAGCGCCCTAGCTCCCAATTTAATCCAATCATGGGACCGAATGTGCTAACGACCTTTACATTCACCAAGGCATCATACAATCTACTTGCTTTTGCGAAGGCAACAGGCCAACCAATGAGAGAGGGGTGGCAAAGTGACAGTCGTCCCTGCTTACAACTAACGAGGGAAAGCACAAATGCTTTGCGACTTTTCCTGATGACACAAAACATAGAATGATAGCCGACCTCCAAGGGCAGGAGGTAGGCATTCATCAAGTGGAAGATGGGTATTTAAGATATCTTGCTCTACGCGTGCTCACGCTTCTGACATTCTGGGGTGTTCTGGTGATGCAGGGGCATATGTTATCAATGGTGCAGCAGGTGCATTGGCTCAATGGCACAAAGGCCTGGGGGTCCATTGAACACTGATTATGGCTGTGTTTTACTACCCCCAAAGGACTCGGGGGCATTTTACTTGTTTCCATACAGATGTGAGGGAGGTAGATGTTTTCATGATAAAAAGCAAAAATGCATCAAGCACAGCCATTCGTTTTGTTTTGAAAGCCACACAAGATATCCCCCCATTCACACATCAAAGACCATTTTCAAACATTATTTACTCAGCATCAATCAATGAGTATTATATTTCATCATGGCTGGTTCCGGCTGTTTATGAAGACCACAAATATTACAACTGTTGATATTTTTCATAACTGTGTCTAAATTTCAATTTTATCAATCAGTTTCGCTGCTTGTCTTTTTTTAGTGGATCCCTGCAACCCATGCGTACCTGATCCCTGCCAAGACCAGCAAAGGCCAGGACACTATATCGGAGCCAAGAAGTGTTAAGGAGCTGCCTGGCAGGGTCTCTACATCAACAACAAGAGATGCCAGGGCATACTGGAGGGAAAGCTGTAATCATGGCCCATTCAACCAACACGTAGAAGGCCGGGTTTCCATATAAACAACATCTTCCTGTTAACCTCATTCATGATTATTGCGAAGATTCTCTTACTTAAAAAATAAAACCAACTCTCTTGACCTAATATTGATTGTCGACTGATGGCTTTTTTCAATGAAAATGGAAGGGTACTTTTAGGGTGGATGACCCACACTGTAACACGTAGTTCAATATTCTGATATTTGATGAAAGAGGATACCAGAAACTATATTATAGCAATATGTCACAAATATGTTTTCCAAATATCTTAATGGGTGGTGCCATGCTGGCACACCTCAGTTATTCTAAGAAAATACCTTGTTAAATTTCTAAGAAAAATGCAAATGATGGGTGGTTTGAGCTGAAAGATCAAGACAGTGAAGTGAGCTTGTCCACACAAGGGTTTCCTTCCCAACCCTGAGAAATGTTTAAAGAATTGTAGGCAAATGGTGCACTTTAGCGTACAACATGTAAATATACATTTTACAAATAATTCTCAAGTTACCACTCGAAACATTCTAATATTTATGGTCTCCCAAGAAAGCGCAGTTAGAGGGCGGGGGGTCCCCCAACTCCTAGAAGAGATGTTTTAAAAAGTATGCCACATTTTTAATTTTGCAGCAACAATTCCATCATGACATGGTTAAAAAGGCTTTAACGACAAATAAAATATTGTGGATCTGCAGGTAGACATGTGCGCCTGTCATTTTTCATAATCAATGTCACACCCTTCTTCGTTTCTACCTTGCACCTTTCATCATTTCCGCATGCTGCCCATGCCAAGTTATTTGTCAGTCATATGGTATTACTGGAAATACACTTAGAAGGAGCCTGATTGGACAAGGCATTTACACATATCTCAGAATCCCACACATTCAACAGCAGAGCCTTTTCTAATGTCAGGCTCAGACAGAGAAGCTACCATTCAGGTTTAATACATCTTTTAGGATCAGATAGGAGATATATCACTTAGCTAACAACATTCTTGTATGCTCAAGCCTCAAGCAGTGTAATATATAGTAATAATAATGTGATAAAATAATATACAAATAGATCATGAAACGCCTTGACAACACATGAAATAACCACCATAGAATCACGTGAGGCCCTTTTACACCAAGGAAGTGATTACACAACATCATAAATAGATGGACCAAAATCAGCATGAATTATTACTAATATCTTGAATTTAACTCTGTTTTCTGATGCGCACACATTTTGTCCCAGAACATCAGCTTGCCGTTTTCTTAAAATACAATAATTGGTCCCTCAAATACCACAAGATGCCATATTTTTAAATATCAGCTTGCCATTTGCTGAAAATATTCTCCTTTCCCACTTAAATTGCAACTTTTCAATTTTGGAAAATTAACTAGTTTTCACTTCGACAAAAGAATGTAATTTTCTTAAAATAAAATTAAAAAACACATTATTATTGTCCCCCTTATAACTGCTTTTGGATTTTCGTAAATGTACTAATTGCGGCACAAATTATCAGGTATCATTTTTATCAAGTGCACACATCTACTGCAACCAGTGCTTAATTGGAAGAAAAATAAATGCCAGGGCACTCGTTAATTAGTTTTCACTTCGACAAAAGAATGCAGTTTTCTAAAAAAAAAAAAAAAAAAACACATTATTATTGTACCCCTCATAACTGCTTTTGGATTTTCGTAAATGTACTAATTGCGGCACAAATTATCAAGTATCATTTTCATCAAGTGCACACATCTACTGCAACCAGTGCTTAATTTGTAGAAAAATGAATGCCAGGGCACTCGTTAAGAGGATACTGCAGCTTGCCCCACCCATTATCTCTGCCAGCGCTGTCAATGACAGTACCAACACAACTACTAACGATAACACTCCTAGAAGTGTGACAGTTCAGACTATTCCAGGGCCCTGAGGTTCAGAAAATGGCTTGGGCGGAAAGTATTTGTTATTTTTATAGTATAATATAATGTTATAATATACATTTTTATTGTATAATAAACAACTGTTGTTGTGCTCCCTTCTAAATTAGACAGTGCCTCCATGTGGCAGACTGTCATAAGTGCCAGTGTTGACAATTAAGTGCCAGTGCTGAGCACTGGAAACCACCTGCTCAAATTAAGCACTGGCTGCAACTGCACTTGGACGGATGCTAAATCACATTCCCATGTTGAGTCTCTTAAGTTTATCTATCACCATCATGTGTTTGTGTTCCAGTGTCATATTCCAGAAGCTGCTTCATATCAGCGGTGGACTGGGAGGTAAAAACAGCTCTGGAAAAGGAGTTCATACCAACCCCATATTAAACCAAGTAGTGTAGTATGCCTGACCAACTCATTGAGGATTCCATCAGGGCTGTTTTCCAGGCTGGATATCTGATGATCTCTCCATCCCTCCACCCGTGTTACAAGTGGGTAAGTCAACAGATTTACAGGGAGAGCCGATCCAGAGCCGAGCCATGGGTATGGCTCGAATCTTAGAGCCTGTGCGTGACTCTAGCCCTGAAAAGGCTGAGATACTGCGATTGCAGCGTGTTCAAAACGCTGCCGCCAGGGTCCTGCTTGGGCTCCCACGTAACTGTCCTTCTACCGGGGCCATCCGGAGGTTGCATTGGCTCCCGGTGGCCAAGCGGATCCAGTTCAAGGCTCTTTGCCTATCTTTTAAGATTCTGAAACTTGCCTCGCCCAGTCTTCTGGCTAATTTTCTAGTCTTGTATGCCCCCGCTCGCCAGCTGCGCTCCTTGGGACAGCATTTGGTAATCGTCCCCCGTGTGAAGCGCCTTCGGGTCGGAGGACGATCTTTCCGCTATTTAGCTGCCAAGTTATGGAATTCCCTGCCTCTTCAGATTCGTAGCTTGGATCGTATGGTGGACTTCAGGAAAGCAATTAAAACTTTTCTTTTTCCCTCTGCTTAGTCCTGTGGTCTCCTGTATACTTCTTACGCCTACTTGTTGTGTTCTCAGCCCTGTTCCTTTCTGACACTGGCAGCGCCGGGATGCCTCTTTGCTGGGGCAGCTGTGCGCTATATAAACTCAGGTAACATAACATAACATAACATAACAAAAGGTTTGCTGTGTAAATCATACAACAAACTTCATGTAATATATAATAAAGTCACCACAAACTTCAAGAAAGTGTATTTCATTAAAATGTGTAGCTTTGACATTAATCACTGCACTGAGAAGTACTTAAAAAAAGTAATAGTTTTTAAACATGAACCATTAGGGCACTAAGTGGCAAGACAATTGTAATGCAAACACTGTACATGACCAGGATTATTATAGAGCAGCATTACAGTCTATTAAATCAAGCACGATAGGTTTTTGTACAACTGGTAATATGAACTCACATAGTAAATAAGGCTTTCCTACACAATAAAGAAATAAAAAGAGTTTTGGTGAAATAAAATATTTGCCTAGGATCTCACAATTTAAGCAGGGAAGTAGCGATTTATCCAGGTTTTCTGGCTTCACTTTGTAAAAATCAGCCAGGAAATGGGTATCTATTTGTCTTTCCTTATGTACCGGCTTTATTTCGACCTCTTTGTGCATTTTTCTACAGTTTTTATATAGTAGGATCTAGACCTAAAGATATTGTAGCATATACATGAGAGTTTATTACACTACACTTTCACATTCAGTGTTTTTTAGTCAGAGAGGGATTAAGTGATTTGCATAGAAACATAGGATGTTGAACCGATGTCGAGACTCAAAGCTGGTCGGCAGCTCTGGCCATAATGCCTCATCCTGGGTAGAGGGAGGCAGGCAGAAGCCAAATGAAACCTCAGCTTTTTATGGGCTTGAGGATCCAACAAGACCTCGAGCTGAGCCAGAGCAGGCTCAGCTTTAAGTGGCTCGCCCAACCCTAACTCCTATAAGCAGCCCTTCATTCAACAATTGGCTTTCCTTTGCCTTCTATGGCCAGTCCATGCCTGGTCTGTATGGCCTAGTTCTTCTAAGCTCTGGTACACAGTGTTTAGTTTGTAAAACGATTAATGAAGGTGCTTAAAGTTTTTTCAGGAACCTGTCGCCAATGTTGTGTTAACTCGACTGCTACCAAATACAAATGCTACCTAGTTTTGAATCCATCTCATGTCTCTACCACCACCCACCACTTCCATTTTCTTTATCTATCTCTTTCAGGATATTTTTCATCCCTTCGTTCTTCCTTTTTTATGGTTTTGCTACCTTTATCTTTCTCTTTCTAGCTCTTGGTCAAAGCCTGATGTTAAAGAAAAGTACCAATCCCCAAAAATGAGTGCTAGTGCCCTCCACCTGCAACCACCAGCTCAAGTTAAGCTCTGGTATTATTTGCTGATCCCAAAGTGTAACTATCCTATGCCATGGTTATGCATCATATCCCAGGGAGAATTTGGGAGTAGTGAGCCATAAAAACCAGTGGACCTGTAACCACTGCACTTGCTGCACTATTGATAGCTCCGCCCCTGCTGAGAGGCTCCTGTTTGTGAATACACACTTTAGAAATTCCATTACCATAGCATAACTCTGCCCGCTCGCTATGCTTTAGTTCTTTCTCATTCAACACACTCCAGAGAAGTAGGGCTCTCGTCGACTCAATGCTCCTGAAGCTTTTTCTTTTTTAATCATAGCCTTTATTGGGGTTTTTAAGAAAATAATTACAGATTGGAATGAAATTGATAACAGAAAAACACCATTACATTTTAGAAATAAGTAGCATGAAGTAATAGCAGTCATACACCATCACTATTACATTTCTAGGAGTTTCTCTTTCGTATCTAAGAATTTCACTTACATATCTCTGAGTTCCTCTATAGATATTGCATGTTCATCTATAAGTCTCCATCCTGGGTTCTCCACATAAATTGCGTGGGTGAAGCAGAGAAAATGAAAAAGAATAAAAGAAGGCTAACCAAGGCCAAGCGGAGTACTAGTCTTGCGAGACCAGGAAAAAAAAAATATATATATGTATATATATATATATATATATATATATATATATATATATATATATATATATATGCAGGACAGATTACGCAGTATATGTTCTTGACATGCACCTGCGGGCTCAGATATGTGGGAAGTACTAAGCTGCAGGTGCATGTCAGAATACTGCAGCACTTAAGGGCAATCGTGAACAGTGATTCATCCTACCCGGTAGCTCGACATTTTAAGGTTGTACACAACAAAGATGTCAAGTGCCTAACATATTATATAATTGATGCGATTCCAGTCCTCCGTAGAGGGGGGAACAGGGAACGAATGTTAGGGCAGCTAGAAACAAGATTCATCTTAGAACTTGATAGCAAAACACCAAATGGATTGAATAACACTGATGATATGCACACCTTTCTATAGACCAATCTTTTACAGATCAATCGTTTATAGATCAATTTAGTATGTTTTACAGACCTTTAATAAAATATCTTTTAGTACTGTAAAATATGGACTATAAATCTAACATACTTAAGAGACCCACTGGCCTAATCTTTCACAATAAGTGAATATTCGAACTGAGTGATTTGGAAAGATAATGCTTTTAAAGATATAAACAGGTTTATAATCAAAATATGAATTGATAAAACTCATCTGCTGCTGATAAACTGTAAATAGACATTACAAATTGCTTTTAATACCCGACCAATTATTATTAGAGAACTAGCACAAGTTTTAGCACTTTATGGTTAATTTATTCATATAGCACTATGCACTTTACCTTTTAGGTAACACAGTTTTGCACATGATATACAGGAAGCACTTTAAATCATAAATTGCTGCTCAACAACAACAAAGGAAATAGGTTCCACAGTTTTGGAATATTATTAGATAAAACCAGCTGTTAAGCAGTTAAAGAATATCTTAATGATTTTAGACAATGTACGAGCATTTACGCAGTGATATCATCGAATATGTTTACAGTTCTTTTTATATATAAGTATTTATATTTGCGTGATAATATGTATATTTTAATTATTTAGGCATATTTAAAATATTTAATAATTTATGTATTTATTTATTGCACACAAACAGAAATATTGAAATACTTGAAATGAAAATGAGAGAATATTCAAGATATCCATAAATGTATTGGAATACTGGAAAACTTGATTGTAAAACAGAGTATATATGTTTCCGAGCAAACTTGAATTGAAAGTGTTTCCTTCATGTTTATTATCACATGATGAAGTGGGGAAAAGGGGTGTTCACTAAGCATATAAAAAAGTATGGCGTACTGCACTCCTTGTGTGATCAAGGGCAGTGTGTGCTCGAAACGCGTCACGGAGGACTGAAGGAGTGAGAAAATAAAAGAACTTGCTGAATTCATCCTGGTGTTCGTTTCTCTCAGTTTGCCGAAAGGAGGTTCCGAGAGTGTCGTGTTTGTCCATATATATATATATATATATATAATCACTGAAAAACCATAGGTTTCAGGCACGTTATAGTTAGAAATTTGCATTTAAAAAACCTTAAAAAATCACTGAAAAAACCATAAGGTTTTAGGGACAGTTATAGTTAGTTGGACATTGCACTCGTACAAAACCCGTGAAATTCCCCGTTATAGTTAGTTCAGGTAACTATAACTCGCGCCCCGCAATGCACTGCTGATGACGTCACATATTACATCACTCATGACATGGTCAGTGACATCACTGATGACATCACTGATGACATCTCAAATGACATCACTGATGACATCACTGATGACATCATCCAGTGACTGTGTGTTTGTGTAAAGTTTAAATATGTTTAATATACATAGGGAAAGGCGTATTGAAGAATGAGTGGGTGTATAAGTGTCTGAATGGATGATTTAGTAGGTGCGTGACTGAGTCTATAAGTGAGTGATTAAACATATCTTACTGGATGCATGGGTGAGTGACTAAACTGTGTGAATGTCTGTATCCGTCTGTCTGTTGTTGTGTAAGCAGCTGCATGGGTTTCTGACTAGCTAAATGAGTGTCTATATGGGTTATGGATTGGTTCTCTGAGTATCTGTATGGGTGCCTCAGTGTTTGTGTGGGTGGGGTGAGTGTGACTCTGTGCATAGATGTGTGAGTGGGTGATTCACTGGGTGCATGGTTTCAAGAGTGCGTCTGTGATGGACTGTATGGGTGGGTGAGTGTGTGTATGGGTGTGTTAGTGATTGAATGTATATCTCAGTGGTACATGTGTGAGTAACTACATATGTGAAAGGCAGTATATATGTGTGTTGGAGTATATAAATGGCTATAAGTGAGAGTGTGTGATTGTGAGAGTGGCTAAATGGATGAGTGTGTGCTTGCATCAGTGATTGCATAGGAGCGTAAGAATGTGCTAGTATTTTTATGAGTAAGTGAGCTGGTGTGTATAACTGTATAGGTGAGTAAATTGGAGTGTGATTAATTATTTGCATGACTGACTAGGTGTGTGAGTACCTCTATGGATGAGTTGCGTTGTGTGAGTGTTTATATAGGTGTATGAGTGCATATGATAGTCCTGTACTGAGTGACTGTAAGTATGAGTGACTGTACGAGTGAGTGAGTAGATGTGTGTGTGTAGACCTAAGAATCAGTGAGTGGGTATGTACTTATTGGTATTGGAGTGTGTATGGTTTTGAGAATGGCAGTCTGTAATTTAGAGTGGGTGTTTCAAAACTTATATTAGGGTGTGAGAAGATGCATTAAATTCTCACATGGATGATGTCATCAGTGATGTCATCAGTGATGTCATTTGAGATGTCATCAGTGATGTCATCAGTGATGTCACTGACCATGTCATGAGTGATGTAATATGTGACGTCATCAGCAGTGCATTGCGGGGGCGCGAGTTATAGTTACCTGAACTAACTATAACGGGGAATTTCACGGGTTTTGTACGAGTGCAATATCCAACTAACTATAACTGTCCCTAAAACCTTATGGTTTTTTCAGTGATTTTTTAAGGTTTTTTAAATGCAAATTTCTAACTATAACGTGCCTGAAACCTATGGTTTTTTCAGTGAATTTCAAAGGTTTTTTAAATGCTAATTTCTAACTATAACGTGTCTGAAACCTATGGTTTTTTCAGTGAATTTCAAAGGTTTTTTAAATGCTAATTCCTAACTATAACATGTCTGAAACCTACGGTTTTTTCAGTGAATTTCAAAGGTTTTGTAAATGACAATTTTTAAATGTATTAATTGTTATATTTATTTTTTTCATACTGATTTACTACATTTTTAGAAACAATTTTTTTACATATTTTATTTTTTAAATTACATTGTAATTACATTATACATTACAAAAATACTTTCTCAGAATGAATTACTTTAGTTTAAATACTTTGCACATAGGCAATAGACTTTTAAGTACAGTAGTTACAGTTGTTGCAATGGGCAACACATTTTCAAACACAATGCAACATTCAGCTCAATGTGAATTTCTAGTTAAATGCAATTAGTTACTTTATGGATTACTTTTTCTAACCACAGGACTGGATCCTAGATTCAGTCCTGGGACATCTCCTGTAAACAGTTGAGTAAAAGCGTTTTGGTTACATTAGTGATTTTTAAGGAATATTATTGTATTTTAAAAGTTGACACTTTGAAACTTTTTCTCATAGAATCACCAATGTTATCCTATGGAAGGAAATTCACTTAGCAGGTAAAAACTGTTATCGTTACTTTTTCTTACTCAGTGTTGGATCCTGGATCCAGCACTGGTGCATCTCCTGTAAACAGTTGAAAGAATGCGTTTAAGTCATACAGGCGATTTTTAAGGAATATTTGTAGTTTGTGAAAATCGACACTTTGAAACTTTTCTGCTGAAAACCAGACAATGGATTCCTATGGAAGAAAATATAAGTTACTGGTAAGTACGGTTAAAATTACTTTTCAGGGTCAGTGCTGGGCTAAAAGATGCAGCACTGAGGTCTCTCCTGATAACAGGTGAGTAAATCGGAATTCGTATTTCGGCTGATTTTAGAGGAATATTTTAAAGTTCCAAAACTCCACACTTAGAAGAATTTCCAAGTGAAACCAGTCAATGTTAGCCTATGGAAGGAAATTCAAGTTACTGGTAAGTACGGTTAAAATTACTTTTCAGGACCAGTACTGGGCTGAAAGATACAGCACTGAGGTCTCTCCTGATAACAGGTGAGTAAATCGGAATTTGTATTTCGGCTGATTTTATAGGAATATTTGTATGTTTCAAAAATCAACATTTAGAAACTTTTTCAGCAAAAAGCAGACAATGATATCCTATGGAAGGAAATTCAAGTTACTGGTAAGTACGGTTAAAATTACTTTTGAGGATCAGTACTGGGCTGAAAGATGCAGCACTGAGGTCTCTCCTGATAACAGGTGAGTAAATCGGAATTCGTATTTCGGCTGATTTTAGAGGAATATTTTAAAGTTCCAAAACTCCACACTTAGAAGAATTTCCAAGTGAAACCAATCAATGTTAGCCTATGGAAGGAAATTCAAGTTACTGGTAAGTACGGTTAAAATTACTTTTCAGGACCAGTACTGGGCTGAAAGATACAGCACTGAGGTCTCTCCTGATAACAGGTGAGTAAATCGGAATTCGTATTTCGGCTGATTTTAGAGGAATATTTGTATGTTTCAAAAATCAACACTTAGAAACTTTTTCAGCAAAAAGCAGGCAATGATATCCTATGGAAGGAAATTCAAGTTACTGGTAAGTACGGTTAAAATTACTTTTCAGGATTAGTACTGGGCTGAAAGATGCAGCACTGAGGTCTCTCCTGATAACAGGCGAGTAAATCCGAATTCGTAGTTCGGCAGATTTTAGAGGAATATTTGCACAATGGTGAAGGTAGGGGGCGGGGCCTGAGGTGACATCTGTGCAAACGCGCCCGTGGCGCGTTTTAAGTTGGGGGATTAAGTCCCCTTGAATCATGAGGGTCCCTAGGGGCCAACTAGCCCACCAGGAACCTCCAGTATGCGCCAGGGGCTGCGTTGCAGAGACGTGTAGAGAGGCCACACCCCTTTTACACCTCTCTGCAACGCAGCTCTGTGGCGCTTTCTGGATGTACCTGTTGGGCTAGTTGGCCCCCAGGGACCCTCAGGATTGAAGGGGATTTAATTCCCCATCTTAAAACGCGCCACGGGGCCTGTTTGCACACATGTCACCTGAAGCCCCGCCCTCCCTTCACCACTGTGCAAACGCGCCCGTGGCGCGTTTTGAGTTGGGGGATTAAGTCCCCTTGAATCCTGAGGGTTCCTGGGGGCCAACTAGCCCACCATGTACCTCCAAAAGCGCCACAGAGCTGCGTTGCAGAGAGGTGTATAAAGGGGCATGGCCTCTGTACACCTCTCTGCAACGCAGCCCCCTGGTGCATACTGGAGGTTCCTGGTGAGCTAGTTGGCCCCCAGGGACCCCCAGTATTCAAGGGGAATTACTTCCATTTGCAAACGCGCCAGGGGCGCGTTTGCAGAGTGGTGAAGGAAGGGGCGGGGCCTGCGGGCCGATGTTATTTTTTATTTTTTTGTTTTTTTTCCCTGAAGGGGGCTGTGTGGCCCCCTTCCTTTTTCTTATTTTTGGGCCCTGGGGACCCCATCCCCCAGGGCCTTACTCCCTCTTTTTTTTTTTAAATTTAAAAAAAAATATTTCTGGGGAGGGGGCCGCGTGGCCCCTCCCGGGCCACTACTTGCCCCGGGGACCCCATCCCCGGGGCCTGGCCTCTGGTTGGGGACTGTGGGGGTCCCCAAACCCCCACAGTCCCGCCGGCTCCCCGTGTCCTACGGGAGCCGGCATTGCTTTACACATGGGGAGCAGCTAACATGCTGCTCCCGGTGTGGAAAAGCAATTGTCTTTGGATATTAGCGCGAGAGCAGGTTTCCTGCTCTCTTCCAATATCCAAAGCAGTTTGTAATGACAGGACGGGAGCCGCGAGGCTCCCGTCCTGTCATTGCAAACAGCAGTGTCCCGGGGTAGGCACCCCGGGACACTGCAGGAGCCGGCTCCTGGGGGTGGCGGTCCCCAGGGCCACCACAGGCTCCAGGAGGGGGCCGCGCGGCCCCCTCCCCACATCAGCAAAGCCCCGGGAGGTGGTGGTCCTCGGGGCTTCGGGGTCCAAAACGGACCCCCATTTTAATTTGTTAGTGCCCCGGGAGGTGGCGGTCCCCGGGCGTGTAGGGGGCTCGAGCCCCCCCACACAGGAAAAAAAAAAAAAAGAAGCCCCGGGAGGTGGTGGTCTCGGGGCTGCGAGGGCTCAGAGCCCTCCCGCACCATTTTAAATAGAAAGCCCCGGGGGTGGTGGTCCCTGGGCTTGGGGGCCCTTAGAGGCCCCCATACATAAAATAAACACTCTCCAGCATGCCCCCGGGACTTGGCCCACCCGGGGCAATTAACATCGAGCTGGAGACCGCGCTTCGATTTTATCGGCAGGATCCGCGCACCCTGAGCGCATCCTGCCGATTTAAAAAAAAAAATGCTTTTTGCCCAGGGGTCCTTGTGGGACCCCTGAGCAGACCTAGGGGTCAGGGTGTTTCTACCCTGCCCCCTTTGTGCGTTTTGCGCACTTTTTTACTGCTTTCTTGTTCCTCGGTTCTACCGAGGAATAAGATGGCTGCCAACACTTCCTGGTTTGGAGTGTTGACAGCCAATTAGCAGACAGCTCGTGATCGGGAGGGTGCGCGAATCTGACGTGGCCATAGATATATATGTACTTTTACTTTTGATTTTCTCAGTAACTACTGAACGGATTTACACCATTTAACAAAAAGGGTTCTTTCTGAACCAAGAACTACCTCTTTGCCAAATTTGGTGTAATTCCGTTCAGCAGTTCGGGCTGTAGCCGTGTCTAAAGTTTCCTATGGAAAAATGAATGGGGAAAACACGTTTCGGGACCCCCCTTTTTTCTCGGCCCCCGCTTGACGAATCACCCCGAGACTTTCAGGGTAGGAGCGGACCGGAGCGCCCCACAAAGTTTGAAAATTTTGCGAAGATACGTCAACCGGCAAGAGAGTTATTTCAAATAGAATGTCGCGGATTTCCTATGGAAAATAGGTTCTAACTATAACTATCTATTGACGACCGCCAGTGGATAATATATATAGGGCTTTAAGTGGGATGAAAAAACTAGGGGGGCTCTCAAAGGGGCGTGGCCAGTGTAATTAAGGGCATGGCTTAAAACACAAGCTAAAAATCTGTGCTTAGCATAGTGTGCCGCCCAAATTGTATTTTGCTGTTTGTCATTGCATCCAGATATATGATACAAGTAACATTACACCTATAAAAAGCCAGGACTATTGGCTTTGTCAATGGTTGTTAGTTGCATAAGATAAATAAGCAGCAACTATGCCTTGTATATAATATTGAAAAAGCTTCCATTTAAAGCCCTGGTGACACCACAACAATGTTGCTGCTCCTGACTTTCAAAAAGAGCAGGGAAATCTTTAAAGGATTTCCCTTCCCCTACAACGCTCACCTGGCATGACGTGAGTGAGAAGTGGGCAGTGTGAGTAGGCGCACATGATGTGCCTGCTGTCACTGCAGTCCGGAAAAAACGGACCGCCAGGGAACAAAACAGAGCCCGATAGAGACCCGTTTCGAGGCCCCCTCTAAAAAACTGCCTGTGCTCAGCACCGGTGAGACCCGGCCCACTTAAAGCTATATATATATATATATAACAGGCTATCCTCTTTATGAACACCTTTAAAAAAATATGGGCACGCAAATGTACAGATGAACTAAGGGGCCAGCTGGCAGGCTACAGACGGCGCTGGTCACGCAGGTTACATAGTTACACACGTTACACACACCAACCGCACGGTGCAAGCGCACACTGTTCCGACTCCACACTTTACCTATTTAAAATTAATTTTGATGCCACTTTTTGCCCTTTTGTGCACACGCTAGCTGACAAGGCGTGGCACGAAGATATGGATTCCTTCTCATAAGCAGACGACCCCAAAGAGCGTTGAAGTGCATGTAAAACGCACATAAGAACCTTCATGCGATTGGAAGGCGGCCAATGATAAGACTAAATTATTAATGAATTTTACGAGACCTAATTTCCTGGTTGCATACAGCGTTATTATTCAGGAACCGCCCGAGCATTAGTGTGGGAAGGATTAACATTGCAACACCACCTTTTAATTATAAGTGTGGGATGACAGACGCTCCCACGAATGCCAGGCAGGCCCCTTGCTCTGGATAATCCCTGTCTAGGGTATAAAAGCAGCGCCCTCGGACAGACCAGATACAGCTCGGAGAATCCGGTGTTTCTTCCTCAAGCAGCAGTGCCGCACAGTACCCGAGAGAACCATGTCTGCCAAGGGCGGAGGAGGAGGACACCACCACCACCAGAAGGCGCAGTGTGATGATCCCTGCCAACAGACGAAACCCTACCCGGACCGTAAGTGGCGCGCGCTCTTAGCGATGCTTCAACATGGGCTTCATGTTGTAGGGAAAAGATACAGCTCTTAGGCGCCAGTAAAATGGCGTGGTAATAGCAGGAAGGGCATTGCCATGTAGGGTGGCCAGAATTTTAAAGCCAAAAACCGGGACATTTCACAAAAATAGAAGAAGGACTCCAATTTTATATTAACTCGGCGCACAGAATGACAGCGCTCATCAGCATAGAATTACAGAAGAGGCAGTGAGAACATAAATAAAATGCAATTTTTAAGGCCAGTATCATGCCTCTTAAATTGCTTTCCTATAACAGGTGCTAACTATCCCTGCTATGGAAAACATAAAAAGGCACCTCACACCGTTTTCAGTTGGCACTCTCTAAAAACCGGGACATGAGCTAAATTTCCCAAAATCTGCCCAGGCAATTCCGGGACGCCTGGTCACCCTATTACCATGTAACATTACCTCCCCATTGACTGGCCATTGCACGTTTGAGGCCTGGGATGGGGAATAACACATTGATCGGGACTTACCAAGCGACTTAGCTCGTTTTCCCCGAATTCAGAGCCCTTTTGAGTTGATATTTCTCACCTGCATATGGCAGGTAGAAAAATAAGCGGACATGCAGGAGATGCTGCCTTGTGAATTCCACACCCAGTACAACCTGTAATGGTGAAAAGTGGTGGTAATTCCGCAGTAAACCTGGGAAATGCCACTCTGCATGACTGTTAAGGCGGCCCATAGCACACTATTCAGGATCTTGCTTCAAAACTATTTCACAATTTATTTCTGTCAGGATGTAAAGGAGCACTGGTGAACTACTTTTAAGTTTGGGAAGGGTGGTTTCATCCACATACCTGTATGGGCCAGAGAGCGCTGTATGTTACTTGGGGTTGGGACATTACTCCAGATCATGTACTTAAAGTGGGATTTTCACATATTAGTATTGCAAATTTGCTTAGATTACACAATGATGTGACATTAGAAATATATTTAGAATGTTAGCCAGAGGCAGGTTACATGGTTTACCTAGTGTCACACAATTACAAGTCACTGTCAAAAGTTGGGTTAGAACCCTTGATTTAAACGCAGGCTGTAAACAATGAGGCAAGACCGCTTTTTTCAAAATTTTCTGCATCTGCAAAATATCGTGGTGGTTCGTTAGTTCGCCTGGAGGTGGGAAAGGCAAAAATTCTGGAAACTTCACAAATGTCATGTTTCTCGACAATATTTTGCCCCCCTCAAGCCCAAATGCCTTTGTTTCATCTCCAACCAGCTTAACCCCTCTAGAGCCCATCAGAGTAGATTTTGTGATGGATAGAGCCATAGTTTCCCATTTGTGCAGCTCTGACATATATTCCCGGGAACCAAATAAAGATAAAAAAGCTTACATGTGTTTATTTCTATTTTAAAAAAAATTGCATTTATCCAATTGTTTCATGCCATATCTCGTGTTCATCAGGCAGGCATAAATGTATCCTGAAGGGTGACCATGTGTCACGCAGTGCTGAACATCTGTGAGTCTGGCAAATAATTGAAATTCATTGTAAAATTTCATGTATTTTAGTACCAGTGGGTGGCCATTTGTGGTCCTGGATGTACTACTGCTCATTTTTGGCTGTGGCAACTTTATACCCATACATTTGTTTCAACCCCATATTTCAAGGGTTGAAGACACATAAGTCTACCCTTCTGAGTAACATTACGATTGTAAATGGTAAATAGCCAAAAGTAATAAAGTTGTCCAAAAGAGAAAGAGTAAACTTACCTTTTTAGATTTACTCATGTGTAAGTTTATTTTTGTTAATAAACCCATTGGCCTACCTCAGAAGTAACTGTTAACCTTCTTAATAAAAAGCCCCATGAACTGCAAGTGATCACCTTCAGTAATCCATATTGTAAACCTTGACAACCCATGTGAGTTTCAAACATGTGATAAACCTTAGAAGTAAAGATTCCCCATATAGGAGAACTCTATCATTTTCTTTACAACTAGGAGCAACAGATTTATTGCCATAAGTAACAGAGCTCAGGGCCAGCTCCTACATCAAACATGTAGGACCTGATTCAAAGAGTTCATTTTGCATAGTAGTACTAATTACTTTCCACAAAATGCAATTCACAAACTCGCAGGTGTAAATTTCCTCAACCAGTCTTTTTATCTTTTGTATGGGGAGATCTCCACACATGTAGGTTTACTACTTAGGGCCCGATTATGATGTCGGACGGACCTGAGTCTGTCCGACATCGCTTGGGAACTGGTACCAAACGAACTCCTGTCATCCGTCCCAACCCAGCAATTAGGATGCGACCGAACACTGTTCGGTCGCAAACCTATTCTTTACAGTGGGAGAATGTATGCTCTCATTGTAAAGAGCTGAGTTGCAGTTCATCCCTGCACCCTGTGGCAGGCACCTCAAGGGGTGTGCCACCGGGTGCAGGGATCAACAGGGGGCACCATATGTGCCCCCTAGGCCACCATCCGGCAGCCTTGCACCCATGGGGGCCCTGCTGGTGGCCTCCAAAGTGGGATTCCCACAGCCTTTCTGTGTCGGAAAGGCCGGCACAGAAAGGCTGTGGGAATCTGCCATTGTAATCCCTCTGGCAGGAAGAGCCGCCTGAGGGATTACTGGTGGGTTTCCGAATGGCAGACAGGCTCTCCGAGTCCGTCGGAGGCCATTCGGAAATCCAGTTCGGATTCCTTTCCGACCGACCCCATTATTGGGTAAATAACAATAGCTGAGAACTGTGAGGAAACATGCCTGGAGCTCTTCTGTTATTCCTGTGGAAAAGTTTGACTTCTAAGGCTGGCATACAGACTTCATTTTGATCATTTGGAACAGCACCGAATCAAAATTGGGAGACTTCCACAAATATTTCAACAATAAGAGTAACACTGAGTGAAAAACATGCTTTTGAAGAAGAATCTGCATTGCAAGACGTGGGAAATTACTGCACAACCGAAAATTGCCTTCTGCACATTTTGCCAGGAAAAACTTGGCAACATTTGTTCTGGGAAAATTGATCAGAAAGACCAAAGTCTTCTTCCTCTTTTAAAGATACTGAAGTATGCTGTGGAGGAACTGATACTGTAGGATATCCCGCAGAAAACTCAGAATGGAGCAGTCATTTGGCACTGTAAAAACCTGACACCATTGAATATGACTACTTCCCCAGTGAGAAATTAGCGATTGGTGACACTGGCAAAGTTAATATGGGCCCCTATGTATTTATATACTGCTTAGAACACATTTTATGAAAAAAGCAGAAGTGCATGTGTTCACTATGGCTCTTTTTCTCTCATTTCAGCTTGTGCACCTGTGCCGCAGTGCCAAGACAACAAACAGAAGTGTGCTCCGGGTAAGTGAAAGTTATTGAGTGTGAATAGATGTTCAGGGATATTTACCCAAAAATGTCAGAGCCCTGTGTTATGCCAAAATTAGTAACGCAGACCCCCGACATTTTTAAAACGCAGAGATAAGCCATATTTACAAAAATAAGGCGCACCCCTGTGTTTCCCCTAACGCTGGCTCTAATAATGCTGCCTAGAGCTAGTGCAGGCACCCTTGCGCCATATTGCAAGGGTGCAGCGCTGCAGGGGCGATTGTCTATGGGCAGGAAGGGGCACCTTCCTGCACATAAACAATATTGAAAGGCGATTTGCTCTTTCTATGTGTGCTGCAGGATGCAGCACACATGGAAACAGCAAAAAACGAGGAGAAAGGAATAATTTCTCCTCGTATTGCCAGTCTAAGGCCAGGTATTCCCTGGTCTTAGTTTTTGGCGCTGCCCCAGCATCGTAAATATGGGGCAGCGTAAAAAAGCAATGGGTGTTGCGGTGGAACGCTCTCTGCAAGACCCATTGCACGCCCCTTTCATGCCAATTGAAGCTTGAAAAGGGGCCTTATTTACAAGGCGGTGTTAAGCCACATTAAGTGGCTTAACGCTACTTTGTAAGTAAGGAGAAGGGGATATCGCCACCAGAACATCGCTAAAATTGACTTTCGGGTGGTGGATACCCCTTGTAAATATGCCCCTTTGTTTCTGAAGTGCCTAGGGCTGGGTCAAACTGGCCTGTAGGGCAATCTGCCAGTGCCAGAAAGGTGGTCTGACAGGTCAGTCTGTGTGCCGCGTTTCGTCTATTTGTGGGCCTGTGTTACGGCCTGGGGGACCTTTTTTACTGTTGATTTTCATGATATGACCACAACCATTGCCTATAGAAAGCACAACTGCATGCAGTCACCCGTACCTTGCAAAACACCTATATAGCAGGTCTTTATAGGTTTAAACTGCCCCGGTTTGCAAATGTGAGCCACTTTTTTAGCTATCTGATTCGCTGTTCGGGCCACTTTTATTTTGGAGCCAGGGCCTACTTCTGTGCCAGCTCAACACTAGCCAGGGCCAGGAATTTCAAAGACATGATCCTTCATACGAACATATGTTGTGATCTCTGGAACATGTTTTACCTCTCTAGGCCCCAGTTAATCCCGCTCTTGATTGTATTCATACAGGCAGACATTGAAAGCATAAGGAGTCCTGAAAACACTGAGGTTGAACAACACGAAAGCTTCATATAAAACAAATCCATTGTAAAAAAAAATTGCTCTAAAATATTTGCCCATGGGGAAAATCTAAACTGAAGAAAAAGATAGTTGTCACTTGATGACATCGGCCTCCCGGTTCAGTTCACGTGCTGAGGTTGACAAATTAAGACTTGCCAAGACTGCACATCAAATTTGTATACATTTTTCTTCATGCTAGCTGACAGAACATTAATTGCCATATTAAAATGTGTCGCCTCCGGGCTTTTAATATGGAAAGCCAATTAAGACGAATTAAAACATATTAATTGTTTCAATTACTATTATACGTGGATACAAATATTTACAGTTCGTTCGAATTTCGAAACACAAATGTGGCTACTTAGGTATCCATGATTGCCCTACCACAAGATGCCTTAGTTGCTCAACTAACATCCCTGTTCCCCTTCTGTGTAAGGATTACAGAACCTCTAATTTAACCTTTTCCATTTTAAGCCATACCTTTTATGTGCTAATTCACCTTCCTGCATTTCAACCTTCCTGCAAGTGAGATCATCTGCATATAACAAACAAGGTACAGTGCCACATGGTTAATAGAGAAAATCAGAGCAGAGATAGCATTTCAATTCGTATTCTGTGTCAGGTATCTCCCATTTCCTCCTCCTGTAAGGGAGTTACCTCTTTTTTCTTTCTGCTTCCAATTACCCCACCCTAGCCATGAAATTGGGTTTCGAATTAATTTTTAGTCCCTTGTTGAGCAAGAAGATGGGTGGCAAAATTGAGTCAGTTTTGATGCTTTTCTTCATTTCTTTCCTCCTGGTCACCAGGATTTCGAGTAATGTTGCAACTCCCTCCTTTACAACAGTGTGCTGAAACCCCTACTACTTTTTCCTCCCTTCAATCTTGCACCTTTGTGATATCCCCAGACTCATAAGGCTACCTGCTGCCTCATTGTTGTAACTTACCAAACTGGAAGTGAGAGTACCCGAACCAATCTGCAGAGTTCTTTTCCCCCACCAAATTCACGTACCTCATAGAGCATAGTCCAACCACTGATCTCGTGCCCAGGGCCGGCTTTAGCGCTGGTGGCGCCTGGTGCGGCAATCATTTATGGCGGCCCCAAACTCCATGATTGCCTCTTTGGATTCTCTCACTACCACCAGGCAAAAATGCCCCTCATCTCTCCAATCATACGTTATTGCTAAACACAGCGCCTCCCCCTGAGGTCAGCGTCCCCCTCTACAGGTGAGCGCCTAGTGCGGCCGCACCGGTTGCACTGCCACAAAGCCGGCCCTGCTCATGCCCCAAGCCTAGCAGGGAAGGACCAGCAAATAAAACCAGGGAATTTGCAAATGGTGATGGTATGCGCCAGGCAGAAGCGAGAGCCAGATCGGATGCCAAGTCAGTCAAGTATATGTCTTTCGTCCTGGCACACCATCACACAAGCCTTTCGCAGTCAAGCACCAGGAGACAGAATAGAGTGCAAAAGAAAATTTACCTAAATTTAAACAACACTGAAAGCAGAAAGGGAGAGAGTGAAGTGCAGGCCTTACTCCACCCTCACTGCCTTCATATCCCCCTTTTGCAAGATTACAATAAAAACGCTTCTTGAACCTCCTCCTTCTTTCAGCGTTGTATATTCACCATCCCACAATTTACCAAATTTCAATATGGTTGTGCTTGCATACACTGGCTGTTTTTGCTAAGCAGAGAAGGTTCATCGAGAGTGTATACCCGAGAAATAAATAATATACATGAACATATAACAAATAGAAATGTTTAGACTGCAAATACTAGTTGACTTAACTTTTTTAAATGATGTCCTAATTTTAGTATCATCATTGACTTGGCTGTCTGTCTTTTCAGTGGATCCCTGCATCCCTTGTCCACCTGATCCCTGCAAAGACCAGAAGCAAGGGCAACATGTTGGAAGCAAGAAGTGTTGAAGAGGTGTCCAAAGCATGGAAATAACAATGTGACCACAGCTTCCCTCTGCAATCATCTCTGATTACTGTGATAAGATGATCTTACTTCAAAATAAAAGCCATCTCTTTTGTCCTAATGTTGATTATTTGTCTGTTGCCTTATTTCACTGAAAAACAAAGCATTTGGAGCTGGTGATGAACCCTTCAGTGGGTTCTTCAATGTGCTGAACTTTGACGACTGATTATGAGTGAAAATATATTAAATTGAGCCATCATATCTCAAACAAATGTGCCGAACAGCTTAGTTGAAAGTAATGTTGATACACAAAGTGCCAAGAAGAAACAGGAGTTTTACATTTTAAATCTAGTGTTAAATGCTCAAATTCCAAACTGGTGATGTGTAAATCCAGACCTTAATTGCACTGAACAATGGAAGGAACTGATCGAGTTTAACGCCAATGATGCCTTTTACAGCAACATCCAAAATACATTGACCTGTCACGCGAGAAAGCCCGTCCCACCACAAGGGAATTGTTTGGATGGGTGTTCGGGGCTTTCTTCTCCCAAGAAAATAGTGATAAGATCCTTTAAGGTACATATTTTTTTAACAGCAAAATGTTTATAAATGTTACACAGAGCCCAAGTAATCTTTATATGCCAACGGATGTGCCATCCTATCATTTTCCATAAAATACACAGTTGTCCACCCACCAAAATGACAGGAGTAGTGGAAGTCACATCACCCGCTCTTTCACCCACCATGACATCAAAGGAAATGAAATCCTCATCATATGACATTTGATCCAATAATATCCAAGGTAGTGATGTCACATGACATTTAAAACTAATAGAATCACACGAAGTGGAAACACTGAAGTTAAGAACTGAGCATCAAGTGTATGGTCAATTAAGAAACACAGAAGTTGTGGAAACCTAGAAAGGCCTATTTTAGTCACTACCTTTATTTTAACCAGAGTGCCATCAAGATATGCAGGGGCACATCCAATACCGACCAAGGTGCAATTATCATAAGTAATTACAATCTAAAATTCCTCTGGACAACAATTGCATGCTTAATCGTTCATCAATAGTGCCCTTCTCTCATGAGAGCAATTTTCTGCAATTCAAGAAATTCATAATATAAATCTAATTTGAAAAGTTCGATCCTGCTCTGTGTTATTCTGAATGTGCCCTCTTTTGGATTTACTAAGATTAAAAGTATTGGATATAATATATAATTTTTATAAAACTTCAAATAATGATACCAAGACTTATTAAAGTATACAAGATGCTTAAGACTCTTATTGTCACTGATGGAATGATGAAAGCTAAAACTGTATAGAGCACACACCCAGCTTCAAATTCCCGGTGACAACATTCCCAGGTGCAGCCCCAACCTCCAATGTCCGGCATAACTTCCTTATGTCCAGCCTCAGCCTCTAGATGCAGATACCACCTCCAATATTCAACCTCATACTCCGGTGCCAATGCAACCTTCTTAGCTACAACTCCGACAACCAGTGCTAGGCCTTTACTGAGCCAGTGGCGTAACAATTGCCCCTGCAGCCCCCGCAATGCAGGGGGCCTGATCTTCAGGGGGCCCCCTCCAGCACTGTGCATGGGCAAGCGGGCCCCTGGCCTCAGAGCTCCTGACCGGGCCCAGAGCGTGGGGGAGCCTCCATGTAGTTTGCAGGGGAGCCCTTTTAAGTTTAGTTACGCCTCTGTAGTGGTATATTGCATTTTTATGTCCTCCCTGTTAGGCCTGTCATCCTTAGGGTGGGCTTCACCCAAACTGTTTGCCTGCTTGCCTCCTCTTTTTGCTGTATCTTTTTGTTGGCCTTAGGACTCTTAGCACTTTACCACTGCTGACCAGTGCTAAAGTGCATGAGCTTCTCCCCTAAACATGGTGACACTGGTGTATACATGATTGACATATTTAGTTTACTTGTAAGTCTCTAGTACAGTGGTATACCATATACCCAGGGACTGCAAATTAAATGCCACTAGTGAGCTTGCAGCACAGATTGTGCCACCCACCCAAGCAGCGTTTCAAATCTGTCTCAGACCTGCCATTGCAAGGCCTGTGTGTGCAGTTTACTGCCACTTCGACTTGGCATTTAAAACCGCTTGCCAAACTTTAAACGGCCCCTGAATTACACATAAGTCACCACTGAGGTAGGCCCTAGGTATCCCTAAGGGCAGGGTGCTGTGTAGGTAAAAGGTAGGACATGTACTGGTAAGTTTTGCATGTCCTATAAGTCGCAAACAGCTAAATTAGTTTTTCACTACTGTGCGGCCTACGCCTCTCATAGGCTAACATTGAGAATTCCTTAAAACACTTTAAAGCTATAATTCCTGATCAGAAAGGAAGTGCTGTATTATGTTTCATATCTTTGGAATGGTAATTGCAATTCCTCTTTACTGGTAAAGTTGGATTTAACATTACTGTTTTAGAAATGCCACTTTTAGAAAATTGACATTTCTCTGCTCTTACTGCTCTGTGTGCCTTGCTGCCTGTCTCCTATACATGTCTGGGGTGGGTGACAACTACACTTTGTGCAATCCCTCTAGACAGCCACAAACTCAGGAAGGGTGGGTGTGACAGAGAACACATCTGCATTCATCTGCATTTAGGTAGCTCTTCCTGGGCAGGAAGAGAGGTGCGGAGCTGACACATCTACGTAGGCAGTGTTCTGTTTCCCGCACAAAGAGCTGATTACCTCCTCCTGATAGTCTGGAGCCAGAGCTGGGAAGAAAGGTGGACCTGTGCACTTAAAGGGCCTGCTTTAAAGTCACCCCCACTTCAAATGCACAACTGCATATAAGTACTGGCCTAGAGCATAGGCAGAGGAAGGACTATTGTCCTATTCGTAGAGCCAGTTACAAAAATGAGCTTAAACAATATCATGTGCTCGTTAGGAAAAAGGGTTGTGCTTTCTATACTGATAAAATAGAGGAAGCCAATAATTAGTCTAAAGAACCTTTCTCTATTCTTAAATCCTTGTCCTCGCTGTGAGAAGTTGGCCTGGTATATGCTGTCCACTAATTATAGTGGGCACCTTGCACCAGTCCAAACAACCCCTTATTGGAGATAGGTTAAAGACAACCTTTATTGAAAGCTATCCTAGTGGTAGCTATGGAGAGCAGCCTTCAGGCTAAGTCTTGAAGGAATGTAAAGCAGCTTGTTTTACCAGTCTATAATCTCTTGAGTGACCAAATGAAAGAGGACCACACCAGGTATATATTCAAAATATATGTATTTATTGCTAAACACACCCCTCTAGTCTCTTTATGAGGCTAGAGTTCGAAGTACATAAGTTATAAGCTAGTTATCAACAGTAATAGCACAAATACACGTTTGAGCCCTAGGGGCGTACCAAACCATATACCAATAAAGTGGTATAAGAACCACGACTGAGCTAGACACAAGGCCTAGAGCCTGTAGAAGTGCTTGGACCACAAGGAACCACCCAAGGTAGTGACACAGGGGACCCACGGGGGACGCGTGCAGTGTGAGAACACAGCCCCGAATCGCCGTTGACTTCTATGGGGAAAGTCGCGGTTGGAATTTTAAAGAAAAGGGACACTTAGAGGAGGACTTGGAGCAAACCCCTTTAGAACTGGGTCGTTCTAGAGTCTATACCCATGGGAGCACCGGAGTACTCGAGTTACCTCACCCAGGGAAGCCGGGTGCATAGGTGTCTTTCGGGGTCGGGTTTCGTCGTCGTTTTCAATGGCGATCTGCTGCAAAGTGCTGCTGGCGGCCAAGTCGAAAGTGTTCGGGTGGATCCAAAGGTGGATCGAAGATCTGAAGAACCTGAAAGCAGAGGGGACAGAGTCTGGGTCACTAGCCAGTGACCAGGAAGGCGATGAGCGGATGCCCACCGATGTTTGGTGCTTCAGGTAGGTTGACAGTCATCTTGACTCTTCAGCCACGAGGTCCAAGAGACATCGATGATGACCAGGAGCTGGATTCGAGCTGTCCCACAAGGTCTGTCGATTGCTGAGGTGTCGGCGACCGGATTGGACCCAACAAGTCTTGGCAACGGCAAGTCTTGTGGAAATAGAAGAAGGACGTTGATGCAGACCAGCAAGGTCTGAGGGACTCACCCAGCAAAGGTAAGTCAGGGCACGCCTGGAGCAACCAGGGAAGCCCAAGCAGAAGAAGATTGGCCTTCGGGAGGGCCTACTAGCCAACGGACTAGCAACCGCGAAGGAGCCTCAAGTGGACACACTTAGAGCTGGCTCACGGGACACTCGTGGAGTGGAGGCCAGTGATCTTTGGTACAGTCGGTGCTGGAGGCGGGGGCTACTCGGAGCCCAAAGCACAACTTCGTGGAAGACCAGGAAGAGGATGCACTTGCAAATGAGCTTGGTGTCCAGGGGTCACGGTTCCACGTTACCCACAACAGATACGGGCCTCAGCTTTGCTGGGGACTCAGGGCAGCCTCGGGGAAGTCTGGAAATTCACCTCTGGTGATGCAAAGACTTCGGCGTCCGGCGGGAGCTTCAGCGATGCAGGCCGGGCAATTGCTTCTTTGGTGCCTGCCAAGCAGGGGAGTCACTCCTTGACCCCAAGGGAGATTCTTCAGTCCTCTAATCTTAAAGTAGAGCATCGAAGGTCCAGGATTCTGTGTCAGAGTTTCGTCCAGGTAAATCTAAAGTCCTAAGGACTGGGGTCCCATACTTATACTAAGTTAGGGGGTTGGACATACTCTGGGGACCCACCTATGGGAGGGTCAGGGAAGAGGGGTGGTTACACCCCTTTCCCTTTGTCCAGTTTCACGCCAGAGCAGGGGCTGGAAGCCCCTGAACCAGTTTGAACTGGGGTATGCACAGGGACACCAAGTGTGCCCCCAGTGCAGGACTTCAAAGCACCAGAGGGTGCTCCCGCCCAGCCCCAATACACATTATCCTGTCTGGGAGGTGGTTACACCTCCCTGGGACAGGAAACCTATTGTCCAGGCCTCCCCTGCCGGAGTTTCAGTCAGCAGCAGGAGGCCAGACCCGTGTCTGTGGCAGCAGCATCCATTTTGTGATGCCAGGGCTTGGAAAGAAGTTACCGGGCAGGCCGGTGTGTACATGTCTCTCCCTCTAGAAGGGTGGAATGCTACCCCCACCGCCAGATCTGTCGGGGGGGTAGTATTCCAAGATGTTTGACACCAAACACGACATGTTTCCGTGCAGCCATCCCAAAGTTAGCATTTAACGCAAGGTTATAATGCGCTTAAGAGTATATGGTCAGGCTGCACTACAAACAGCATCAGAGAAGGGTCTCCGAATGCTGCAGAGGGGCTCTGCTCATGCAGGGGCACCCTCTCACATAGGAACCAAGCACTCTGCCTTCAGGATTGACAAGGCCTGCCATAGGAGTGACTTATAGGTTTATATGTGTGTATGTATGTAGTGATATAGGTAACCTATATCACAGTAAGAGGTGCATGCACCACCTTACCCAGGCTGCAGTAGCAGACCTGTGGTGTCCTTTTGGCTGGCCTTCCAGGGGTGGCACAATACATGCTTCAGCCCCTGGCAGGCCTCTGAGGTACCTATGCCCTGGGTACATAGTATACCATATACTAGGGACTTACAAGGGCACTCAGATTCCAATCAGAGATGTGCCTAAGGCACATGGAAACCATTTTAGAGAGGAAGCAGCTAGGCTGGGGTTCTGATTAGCAGGGCCCCAGCCAGACTAAAGTCGAAAAACAGTGAAGCATCAGCAAAAAGTGGGGGTACCCATGTGAAGCTGATCCTACTCTCCTACACAACCCCCCCCAAACGTAGGGACATTAAACTAACCTTGTCCAGTTAAGTCTTCATGTTCTAAGTGGAAGTACCTAGAGAGTCCATCTGCATTGGCATGGTTACTCCCAGGTCTATGTTCCACTGTGAAGTCCATCCCCTGTAGGGAAATGGACCACCTAAGCAGTTTGGGGTTTTCACCCTTCATTTGTTTTAGCCATAAGAGGGGCTTATGGTCTGTTTGAACAAGGAAGTGAGTACCAAACAAGTTTGGCCTCAACTTCTTCAGAGCCCAGACCACAGCAAAGGCCTCCCTCTCAATGGCTGACCAACGTTTCTCTCTAGGGGTCAGCCTTCTGCTAATAAAAGCTACTGGCTGATCCTGACCTTCATCATTCAATTGTGACAATACAGCCCCTACCCCCAATTCAGATGCATCTGTTTGGACAATGAACTTCTTGGAGTAATCAGGACTCTGTAGAATGGGAGCAGTGCACATTGCCTGCTTTAGGTCATCAAATGCCTTTTGACAGCTAACTGTCCACTGAACCTTTTTGGGCATTTTCTTGGAAGTTAAGTCATTCAGGGGTGTCACTATTGATCCATACCCCTTGACAAATCTCCTATAGTACCCAGTCAGGCCTAAAAAGGCTCTCACCTGAGTCTGGGTAGTTGGAGCAGTCCAGTCCATGATGGTCTGGATCTTGCTCTGCAGTGGTTGAACCTGGCCTCCACCCACAAGGTGGCCCAGGTACACAACCTGACTCTGCCCTATCTGGCACTTTGTGGCCTTGATAGTCAGGCCTGCTTTCTGCAGGGCCTGCAAAACATTTCTGAGATGGACCAGGTGATCCTCCCAGGTGAAGCTAAAGACAGCAATATCATCTAGATATGCTGCACTATAGGCTTCCAGACCTGTAAGGACTGTATTCACCAACCTCTGAAAAGTGGCAGGTGCATTCTTCAGACCAAAGGGCATCACCACAAATTGATAATGCCCACTAGGGGTTGAGAATGCTGTCTTTGGCTTTGCATCATCAGCTAGTCTGATCTGCCAGTAGCCAGCTGTCAGGTCAAATGTGCTTAGATACTTGGCTGAGGCCAAAGTGTCTATTAGCTCATCTGCCCTAGGTATTGGATGGGCATCAGTCCTAGTGACTGCATTGAGACCCCTGTAGTCCACACAAAACCTCATCTCTCTTTTCCCACCACTGGTGTGAGGTTTTGGCACAAGGACCACTGGACTAGCCCAAGGGCTATCTGAGGGTTCAATAACTCCCAAATCCAACATCTTCTGGACTTCTGTCCTGATACAGTCCCTGACATGGTCAGGTTGCCTATAAATCTTATTTTTAATCGGCAGACTGTCCCCAGTGTCCACTTCATGAGTGCACCAGGTGGTCTGTACTGATTGAGCACTTGTCTACAATCAGTTTGCTGCTGAGCAGTGAGGCTGCCTGCCAAGGCTACACCATCTACTGACCCATCATCAGGGTTCTGTGAGAGCAGGTCAGGGAGTGGGTCACTCTCTTCCTCTTGTCCCTCATCAGTAGCCATGAGCAAGCCCATGTCTGCCCTGTCCACATAAGGTTTTAATCTGTTGACATGGAGAATCCTGTGGGGACTCCTGGGTGTTCCTAGGTCTACTAAGTAGGTAACCTCACCCTTCTGTTCAACAATGGTATGGGGTCCACTCCATTTGTCTTGGAGAGCTGCTGGGGCCACTGGCTCCAACACCCACACCTTCTGTCCTGGCTGGTAAGCAGTCAGTACAGCCTTTTGGTCATGCCAGGCTTTTTGAAGTTCCTGGCTAGCCTCAAGGTTTTTAGTTGCCTTTTTCATGTACTCAGCCATCCTGGAGCGGAGACCAAGTACACAGTCCACTATGTCTTGCTTTGGGGGCTTGAGAGGTAACTCCCATCCTTCCTTCACCAAGCACAATGGACCCCTGACAGGGTGACCAAACAAAAGTTCAAAGGGCTGTAGCCAACCCCCTTTTGAGGCACCTCCCTGTATGCAAATAAAAGGCAGGGCAAGACTATGTCCCATCTTCGCCTAAGCTTCTCTGGGAGCCCTTTAATCATGCCCTTCAAGGTTTTGTTGAATCTCTCAACTAAACCATTGCATTGTGGGTGATAGGGTGTGGTGAACTTGTAAGTCACTCCACACTCCTTCCACATTGCTTTCAAGTACCCAGACATAAAGTTAGCACCCCTGTCTGATACAACCTCCTTAGGGAAGCCCACTCTTGAGAAAATTCCCAGGAGGGCTCTTGCCACCACAGGTGCTGTAGTGGTCCTAAGGGGAATAGCCTCTGGGTACCTGGTGGCATGATCCACTACCACCAGGATAAACCTGTGCCCAGATGCTGTTTGGGGATCCATGGGACCAACAATGTCAATCCCCACCCTTTCAAAGGGAACCCCCACCACAGGTAGTGGTATCAGGGGGCCTTTGTAGTGCCACCTGCCTTGCCACTGGCCTGGCAGGTTACACAGGAGCGACAAAACTCCTTGGTGTCTTCAGACATGTGGGGCCAGTGAAAGTGAGGGACAATTCTGTCCCAAGTCTTGTTCTGGCCCAGGTGACCTGCTAAGGGAATGTCATGGGCTAGGGTCAATAGGAAGCCCCTGAACTTCAGAGGTATAACCAACCTCCTGGTGGCACCAGGCTTGGGGTCTCTACACTCTGAGTACAAGAGTCCATCATCCCAATACACTGTATGGGGACCACTAGCTTTCCCAGCAGCCTCAGCAGCAGCTTGCTGTCTGAGGGGTTCAAGAGAGGGGCAGCTCTGCTGCTCCTGGCTCAGATCTGCCCTGGAAGGGCCCCTGTCCCTAAGAACTCAACCTGATCAGGCTCAAGCTCCTCTGGGACAGTTCCTTCCTCAGGACTGAGATCATCTCCCTGAAGAGACTGATCTTCCTTCTGAGCCAAGGGGAAGGCACTGCCTTTACCCTACTACTCCTCTTCTTGGAGGGCACTTGGTCCATTATTCCAGAATCGAAGGCCTGTTCAGTGTTAGACATTTTGGCTTGTGACCTGGTCACAGCAAACACATCTGCAGGGATGCCCAGCATTTCTGCATGTGTCCTGAGCTCCACTTCTGCCCAAGCTGAAGTTTCTAGATCATTGCCAAGCAAGCATTCAACTGGTAGGTCTGCACTTACCACAACCTTCTTAAGGCCAGTTACCCCTCCCCAGGAGAAGTTAACAACTGCCAGAGTATGGTCTGTTCTGACATTGCTAGCATTGGTCACTTGGTACATTTCACCAAGTATAATCTGCCCAGGATCCACAAGGTCTTGTGTCACCATGGTGACACTTGCCCCTGTGTCCCTAAATGCCAAAGCCTCTTTTCCATTGATTAAGGGCTGTTGCCTGTACTTGCCCAGATTACTGGGACTCACAGAGGAGGTCACATCCATGCCTCCATCACAGACTAGGACAGCCTGAGTGAGTTCTCTGACTAGGTCAGAGCTCATCTCCTTACCCAGGGTCAACCCTACTAAACCCTTGGCTTGTGTAGTCCCACCACCAACTGTAACTGTACTAGGGGGAAGAGGTGCCTTAGGGGCATTGGTGGGGGCTGGAATAGAGTCTTTGGACTTGGTGCAATCACTGGTCCAGTGGGTCTTTTGCTTACAGACCTTGCACCATGGTTTCTTTTGGCCTTTCCCTTTGTTAGACTGTGAATCCCCACCTGAAGAAGATTTTTGGGGGCCTTGTGAAGACTTCTGGTCTTTACCCTTCTCCCCACCCTTATCAGAGTTCTTAGAATCTTGCTTCTTTGGGTCACCACCTTGGTTCTGTACCTTCTGCCTCACCCTGGTTCTGACCCATTTGTCTGCCTTCTTTCCCAATTCTTGGGGAGAGGTCAGATCAGAGTCCACCAGGTACTGATGCAACAGCTGATTTTGACAGTTATTAAGAATCTGCTCCCTCATGATAAGATTGTACAATCCTGTGAAGTCACACACCTTACTGCCCATCAACCAGCCTTCCAGAGCCTTAGCAGAACAATCCACATAGTCTACCCAGTCTTGAGTCTGTGCTTTTGGGTATCTCTGAACTTTAACCTGTATTGTTCAGTTGTTAGGCCAAACCCATCAATCAGAGCACTCTTCAAGACTTTGTAATTGTCAGCATCCTCTTCTCTTACAGTGAGGAGCTTGTCTCTACCTTTGTCTGCAAAGGAGAGCCACAAGATTGCTGCCCACTGCTCCTGAGGGACCCTCTGTACTTTACAGGCCCTCTCCAGTGCAGTTATCCATTTGTGGATGTCATCCCCACTCTGGTAGGGAGGGACAATCTTGCTCAGGTTTCTATGGTCATAAGACCTTTCCCTATCTCTGGGGAAATTGCTGCCACCATGGGACTCTAGTCCCAACTTTTTCTCTCTCTATAGAGATCTAGGGACTCCCTGTCTATAGCCAATTGCTGTTTTCTGAGTTCAAGCTGGGCTTGCTCATACTGAATCAGTCTCTTCCTCCTCTCATGAGAGGATTCCCTTCCATGAGAGGAGACAGAGGTCCCTACTGAGGTGTCAGAGTGGTTAGACTCCTGAGAAGGAGATCTAGGCCTTCTGGGCACACTCACAATTCTTCCTGGGGGGACAAAGGGAGGTCATTCTGATCCTCCTCCTCCTCCACAGGAGGAATTGGGTTTTCCAGGTCAAGGTCATTTTCACCTTCCTGGCCAGTTTCAGAGGGGGCCCTGGGTTTCTTCACCCCTGACCCCTTCCTCATTTTCTGCCCCACCCTCTCTGCCTACCCCTTCAGACCCTAGGGGCCTGCTGAGATCATCAGCCAGTAACACCTCCCTGAGGTGTTGGGTGCTGGCACTTTTGCCTGCCTTCAGCTTCCTAGTATTGCACAATGCTCTCAATTCCAAGAATGGGAGATTATCATACTTGGAGGGAAGAAGCCCACTGGCTTCTGGCAAGGACTCACTGGGTCCTGGCTTTGAAGACATTACTAGTGAGGTGTGGTGTATGCACTACCTACTCTAGTGTGGCCTACTAAACTCTCTTGAGTTGTAGAAAGGGTGTGCTATCCCTTAACACACAACTCTAAGTTCAGTAGAACTTACTGTATACTAAGCTTGATTTATATGTACCTAAGGTACCCTTAGTGGTTTTCAGTTGATCAATTCAATTGAGATTATCTGGTAAAACAATAGCAAGCTGGAATCCCACACGCTGCACACCAATGTGAGAAGTTGGCCTGGTATATGCTGTCCACTAATTATAGTGGGCACCTTGCACCAGTCCAAACAACCCCTTATTGGAGATAGGTTAAAGACAACCTTTATTGAAAGCTATCCTAGTGGTAGCTATGGAGAGCAGCCTTCAGGCTAAGTCTTGAAGGAATGTAAAGCAGCTTGTTTTACCAGTCTATAATCTCTTGAGTGACCAAATGAAAGAGGACCACACCAGGTATATATTCAAAATATATGTATTTATTGCTAAACACACCCCTCTAGTCTCTTTATGAGGCTAGAGTTCAAAGTACATAAGTTTGTAAGTTAGTTATCAACAGTAATAGCACAAATACACGTTTGAGCCCTAGGGGCGTACCAAACCATATACCAATAAAGTGGTATAAGAACCACGACTGAGCTAGACACAAGGCCTAGAGCCTGTAGAAGTGCTTGGACCACAAGGAACCACCCAAGGTAGTGACACAGGGGACCCACGGGGGACGCGTGCAGTGTGAGAACACAGCCGCGAATCGCCGTTGACTTCTATGGGGAAAGTCGCGGTTGGAATTTTAAAGAAAAGGGACACTTAGAGGAGGACTTGGAGCAAACCCCTTTAGAACTGGGTCGTTCTAGAGTCTATACCCACGGGAGCACCGGAGTACTCGAGTTACCTCACCCAGGGAAGCCGGGTGCATAGGTGTCTTTCGGGGTCGGGTTTCGTCGTCGTTTTCAATGGCGATCTGCTGCAAAGTGCTGCTGGCGGCCAAGTCGAAAGTGTTCGGGTGGATCCAAAGGTGGATCGAAGATCTGAAGAACCTGAAAGCAGAGGGGACAGAGTCTGGGTCACTAGCCAGTGACCAGGAAGGCGATGAGCGGATGCCCACCGATGTTGGGTGCTTCAGGTAGGTTGACGGTTGTCTTGACTCTTCAGCCACGAGGTCCAGGAGGCATCGACGATGACCAGGAGCTGGATTCGAGTTGTCCCACAACGTCTGTCGATTGCTGACGTGTCGGCGACCGGATTGGTCCCAACAAGCCTTGGCAACGGCAAGTCTCGTGGAAATAGAAGAAGGACGTTGATGCAGACCAGCAAGGTCTGAGGGACTCACCCAGCGAGGGTAAGTCAGGGCACGCCTGGAGCAACCAGGGAAGCCCAAGCAGAAGAAGATTGGCCTTCGGGAGGGCCTACTAGCCAACGGACTAGCGACCGCGAAGGAGCCTCGAGTGGATGCACTTAGAGCTGGCTCACGGGACACTTGTGGAGTGGAGGCCAGTGATCTTCGGTGCAGTCGGTGCTGGAGGCGGGGGCTACTCGGAGCCCAAAGCACAACTTCGTGGGAGACCAGGAAGAGGATGCACTTGCAAATGCGCTCGGTGTCCAGGGGTCACGGTTCCACGTTACCCACAACAGCTACGGGCCTCAGCTTTGCTGGGGACTCAGGGCAGCCTCGGGGAAGTCTGGAAATCCACCTCTGGTGATGCAAAGACTTCGGCGTCCGGCGGGAGCTTCAGCGATGCAGGCCAGGCAATTGCTTCTTTGGTGCCTGCCAAGCAGGGGAGTCACTCCTTGACCCCAAGGGAGATTCTTCAGTCCTCTAATCTTAAAGTAGAGCGTCGAAGGTCCAGGATTCTGTGTCAGAGTTTCGTCCAGGTAAATCTAAAGTCCTAAGGACTGGGGTCCCATACTTATACTAAGTTAGGGGGTTGGACATACTCTGGGAACCCACCTATGGGAGGGTCAGGGAAGAGGGGTGGTTACACCCCTTTCCCTTTGTCCAGTTTCACGCCAGAGCAGGGGCTGGAAGCCCCTGAACCAGTTTGAACTGGGGTATGCACAGGGACACCAAGTGTGCCCCCAGTGCAGGACTTCAAAGCACCAGAGGGTGCTCCCGCCCAGCCTCAATACACATTATCCTGTCTGGGGAGGTGGTTACACCTCCCTGGGACAGGAAACCTATTGTCCAGGCCTCCCATGCCGGAGTTTCAGTCATTAGCAGGAGGCCAGACCCGTGTCTGTGGCAGCGGCATCCATTTTGTGATGCCAGGGCTTGGAAAGAAGTTACCGGGCAGGCCGGTGTGTACATGTCTCTCCCTCTAGAAGGGTGGAATGCTACCCCCACCGCCAGAACTGGCGGGGGGTAGTATTCCAAGATGTTTGACACCAAACACGACATGTTTCCGTGCAGCCATCCCAAAGTTAGCATTTAACGCGAGGTTATAATGCGCTTAAGAGTATATGGTCAGGCTGCACTACAAACAGCATCAGAGAAGGGTCTCCGAACGCTGCAGAGGGGCTCTGCTCATGCAGGGGCACCCTCTCACATAGGAACCAAGCACTCTGCCTTCAGGATTGACAAGGCCTGCCATAGGAGTGACTTATAGGTTTATATGTGTGTATGTATGTAGTGATATAGGTAACCTATATCACAGTAAGGGGTGCATGCACCACCTTACCCAGGCTGCAGTAGCAGACCTGTGGTGTCCTTTTGGCTGGCCTTCCAGGGGTGGCACAATACATGCTTCAGCCCCTGGCAGGCCTCTGAGGTACCTATGCCCTGGGTACATAGTATACCATATACTAGGGACTTACAAGGGCACTCCAGATTCCAATCAGAGATGTGCCTAAGGCACATGGAAACCATTTTAGAGAGGAAGCAGCTAGGCTGGGGTTCTGATTAGCAGGGCCCCAGCCAGACTAAAGTCGAAAAACAGTGAAGCATCAGCAAAAAGTGGGGGTACCCATGTGAAGCAGATCCTACTCTCCTACACAACCCCCCCAAACGTAGGGACATTAAACTAACCTTGTCCAGTTAAGTCTTCATGTTCTAAGTGGAAGTACCTAGAGAGTCCATCTGCATTGGCATGGTTACTCCCAGGTCTATGTTCCACTGTGAAGTCCATCCCCTGTAGGGAAATGGACCACCTAAGCAGTTTGGGGTTTTCACCCTTCATTTGTTTTAGCCATAAGAGGGGCTTATGGTCTGTTTGAACAAGGAAGTGAGTACCAAACAAGTATGGCCTCAACTTCTTCAGAGCCCAGACCACAGCAAAGGCCTCCCTCTCAATGGCTGACCAACGTTTCTCTCTAGGGGTCAGCCTTCTGCTAATAAAAGCTACTGGCTGATCCTGACCTTCATCATTCAATTGTGACAGTACAGCCCCTACCCCCAATTCAGATGCATCTGTTTGGACAATGAACTTCTTGGAGTAATCAGGACTCTGTAGAATGGGAGCAGTGCACATTGCCTGCTTTAGGTCATCAAATGCCTTTTGACAGCTAACTGTCCACTGAACCTTTTTGGGCATTTTCTTGGAAGTTAAGTCATTCAGGGGTGTCACTATTGATCCATACCCCTTGACAAATCTCCTATAGTACCCAGTCAGGCCTAAAAAGGCTCTCACCTGAGTCTGGGTAGTTGGAGCAGTCCAGTCCATGATGGTCTGGATCTTGCTCTGCAGTGGTTGAACCTGGCCTCCACCCACAAGGTGGCCCAGGTACACAACCTGACTCTGCCCTATCTGGCACTTTGTGGCCTTGATAGTCAGGCCTGCTTTCTGCAGGGCCTGCAAAACATTTCTGAGGTGGACCAGGTGATCCTCCCAGGTGGAGCTAAAGACAGCAATATCATCTAGATATGCTGCACTATAGGCTTCCAGACCTGTAAGGACTGTATTCACCAACCTCTGAAAAGTGGCAGGTGCATTCTTCAGACCAAAGGGCATCACCACAAATTGATAATGCCCACTAGGGGTTGAGAATGCTGTCTTTGGCTTTGCATCATCAGCTAGTCTGATCTGCCAGTAGCCAGCTGTCAGGTCAAATGTGCTTAGATACTTGGCTGAGGCCAAAGTGTCTATTAGCTCATCTGCCCTAGGTATTGGATGGGCATCAGTCCTAGTGACTGCATTGAGACCCCTGTAGTCCACACAAAACCTCATCTCTCTTTTCCCACCACTGGTGTGAGGTTTTGGCACAAGGACCACTGGACTAGCCCAAGGGCTATCTGAGGGTTCAATAACTCCCAAATCCAACATCTTCTGGACTTCTGTCCTGATACACTCCCTGACATGGTCAGGTTGCCTATAAATCTTATTTTTAATCGCAGACTGTCCCCAGTGTCCACTTCATGAGTGCACCAGGTGGTCTGACTTGGAGTCAGAGAGAACATATGTCTGTACTGATTGAGCACTTGTCTACAATCAGTTTGCTGCTGAGCAGTGAGGCTGCCTGCCAAGGCTACACCATCTACTGACCCATCATCAGGGTTCTGTGAGAGCAGGTCAGGGAGTGGGTCACTCTCTTCCTCCTGTCCCTCATCAGTAGCCATGAGCAAGCCCATGTCTGCCCTGTCCACATAAGGTTTTAATCTGTTGACATGGAGAACCCTGTGGGGACTCCTGGGTGTTCCTAGGTCTACTAAGTAGGTAACCTCACCCTTCTGTTCAACAATGGTATGGGGTCCACTCCATTTGTCTTGGAGAGCTGCTGGGGCCACTGGCTCCAACACCCACACCTTCTGTCCTGGCTGGTAAGCAGTCAGTACAGCCTTTTGGTCATGCCAGGCTTTTTGAAGTTCCTGGCTAGCCTCAAGGTTTTTAGTTGCCTTTTTCATGTACTCAGCCATCCTGGAGCGGAGACCAAGTACATAGTCCACTATGTCTTGCTTTGGGGGCTTGAGAGGTAACTCCCATCCTTCCTTCACCAAGCACAATGGACCCCTGACAGGGTGACCAAACAAAAGTTCAAAAGGGCTGTAGCCAACCCCCTTTGAGGCACCTCCCTGTATGCAAATAAAAGGCAGGGCAAGAGTATGTCCCATCTTCGGCTAAGCTTCTCTGGGAGCCCTTTAATCATGCCCTTCAAGGTTTTGTTGAATCTCTCAACTAAACCATTGCATTGTGGGTGATAGGGTGTGGTGAACTTGTAAGTCACTCCACACTCCTTCCACATTGCTTTCAAGTACCCAGACATAAAGTTAGCATCCCTGTCTGATACAACCTCCTTAGGGAAGCCCACTCTTGAGAAAATTCCCAGGAGGGCTCTTGCCACCAGAGGTGCTGTAGTGGTCCTAAGGGGAATAGCCTCTGGGTACCTGGTGGCATGATCCACTACCACCAGGATAAACCTGTGCCCAGATGCTGTTTGGGGATCCATGGGACCAACAATGTCAATCCCCACCCTTTCAAAGGGAACCCCCACCACAGGTAGTGGTATCAGGGGGCCTTTGTAGTGCCACCTGCCTTGCCACTGGCCTGGCAGGTTACACAGGAGCGACAAAACTCCTTGGTGTCTTCAGACATGTGGGGCCAGTGAAAGTGAGGGACAATTCTGTCCCAAGTCTTGTTCTGGCCCAGGTGACCTGCTAAGGGAATGTCATGGGCTAGGGTCAATAGGAAGCCCCTGAACTTCAGAGGTATAACCAACCTCCTGGTGGCACCAGGCTTGGGGTCTCTACACTCTGAGTACAAGAGTCCATCATCCCAATACACTGTATGGGGACCACTAGCTTTCCCAGCAGCCTCAGCAGCAGCTTGCTGTCTGAGGGGTTCAAGAGAGGGGCAGCTCAGCTGCTCCTGGCTCAGATCTGCCCTGGAAGGGCCCACTGTCCCTAAGAACTCAACCTGATCAGGCTCAAGCTCCTCTGAGACAGTTCCTTCCTCAGGACTGAGATCATCTCCCTGAAGAGACTGATCTTCCTTCTGAGCCAAGGGGAAGGCACTGCCTTTACCCTACTACTCCTCTTCTTGGAGGGCACTTGGTCCATTATTCCAGAATCCAAGGCCTGTTCAGTGTTAGACATTTTGGCTTGTGACCTGGTCACAGCAAACACATCTGCAGGGATGCCCAGCATTTCTGCATGGGTCCTGAGCTCCACTTCTGCCCAAGCTGAAGTTTCTAGATCATTGCCAAGCAAGCATTCAACTGGTAGGTCTGCACTTACCACAACCTTCTTAAGGCCAGTTACCCCTCCCCAGGAGAAGTTAACAACTGCCAGAGTATGGTCTGTTCTGACATTGCTAGCGTTGGTCACTTGGTACATTTCACCAAGTATAATCTGCCCAGGATCCACAAGGTCTTGTGTCACCATGGTGACACTTGCCACTGTGTCCCTAAATGCCAAAGCCTCTTTTCCATTGATTAAGGGCTGTTGCCTGTACTTGCCCAGATTACTGGGACTCACAGAGGAGGTCACATCCATGCCTCCATCACAGACTAGGACATCCTGAGTGAGTTCTCTGACTAGGTCAGAGCTCATCTCCTTACCCAGGGTCAACCCTACTAAACCCTTGGCTTGTGTAGTCCCACCACCAACTGTAACTGTACTAGGGGGAACAGGTGCCTTAGGGGCATTGGTGGGGGCTGGAATAGAGTCTTTGGACTTTGTGCAATCACTGGTACAGTGGGTCTTTTGCTTACAGACCTTGCACCGTGGTTTCTTTTGGCCTTTCCCTTTGTTAGATGGTGAATCCCCACCTGAAGAAGATTTTTGGGGGCCTTGTGAAGACTTCTGGTCTTTACCCTTCTCCCCACCCTTATCAGAGTTCTTAGAATCTTGCTTCTTTGGGTCACCACCTTGGTTCTGTACCTTCTGCCTCACCCTGGTTCTGACCCATTTGTCTGCCTTCTTTCCCAATTCTTGGGGAGAGGTCAGATCAGAGTCCACCAGGTACTGATGCAACAGCTGATTTTGACAGTTATTAAGAATCTGCTCCCTCATGATAAGATTGTACAATCCTGTGAAGTCACACACCTTACTGCCCATCAACCAGCCTTCCAGAGCCTTAGCAGAACAATCCACATAGTCTACCCAGTCTTGAGTCTGTGCTTTTTGGGTATCTCTGAACTATAACCTGTATTGTTCAGTTGTTAGGCCAAACCCATCAATCAGAGCACTCTTCAAGACTTTGTAATTGTCAGCATCCTCTTCTCTTACAGTGAGGAGCTTGCCTCTACCTTTGTCTGCAAAGGAGAGCCACAAGATTGCTGCCCACTGCTCCTGAGGGACCCTCTGTACTTTACAGGCCCTCTCCAGTGCAGTTATCCATTTGTGGATGTCATCCCCACTCTGGTAGGGAGGGACAATCTTGCTCAGGTTTCTATGGTCATAAGACCTTTCCCTATCTCTGGGGAAATTGCTGCCACCATGGGACTCTAGTCCCAACTTTTTCTCTCCCTATAGAGATCTAGGGACTCCCTGTCTATAGCCAATTGCTGTTTTCTGAGTTCAAGCTGGGCTTGCTCATACTGAATCAGTCTCTTCCTCCTCTCATGAGAGGATTCCCTTCCATGAGAGGAGACAGAGGTCCCTACTGAGGTGTCAGAGTGGTTAGACTCCTGAGAAGGAGATCTAGGCCTTCTGGGCACACTCACAATTCTTCCTGGGGGACAAAGGGGAGGTCATTCTGATCCTCCTCCTCCTCCACAGGAGGAATTGGGTTTTCCAGGTCAAGGTCATTTTCACCTTCCTGGCCAGTTTCAGAGGGGGGCCCTGGGTTTCTTCACCCCTGACCCCTTCCTCATTTTCTGCCCCACCCTCTCTGCCTACCCCTTCAGACCCTAGGGGCCTGCTGAGATCATCAGCCAGTAACACCTCCCTGAGGTGTTGGGTGCTGGCACTTTTGCCTGCCTTCAGCTTCCTAGTATTGCACAATGCTCTCAATTCCAAGAATGGGAGATTATCATACTTGGAGCGAAGAAGCCCACTGGCTTCTGGCAAGGACTCACTGGGTCCTGGCTTTGAAGACATTACTAGTGAGGTGTGGTGTATGCACTACCTACTCTAGTGTGGCCTACTAAACTCTCTTGAGTTGTAGAAAGGGTGTGCTATCCCTTAACACACAACTCTAAGTTCAGTAGAACTTACTGTATACTAAGCTTGATTTATATGTACCTAAGGTACCCTTAGTGGTTTTCAGTTGATCAATTCAATTGAGATTATCTGGTAAAACAATAGCAAGCTGGAATCCCACACGCTGCACACCAATGTGAGAAGTTGGCCTGGTATATGCTGTCCACTAATTATAGTGGGCACCTTGCACCAGTCCAAACAACCCCTTATTGGAGATAGGTTAAAGACAACCTTTATTGAAAGCTATCCTAGTGGTAGCTATGGAGAGCAGCCTTCAGGCTAAGTCTTGAAGGAATGTAAAGCAGCTTGTTTTACCAGTCTATAATCTCTTGAGTGACCAAATGAAAGAGGACCACACCAGGTATATATTCAAAATATATGTATTTATTGCTAAACACACCCCTCTAGTCTCTTTATGAGGCTAGAGTTCGAAGTACATAAGTTATAAGTTAGTTATCAACAGTAATAGCACAAATACACGTTTGAGCTCTAGGGGCTTACCAAACCATATACCAATAAAGTGGTATAAGAACCACGACTGAGCTAGACACAAGGCCTAGAGCCTGTAGAAGTGCTTGGACCACAAGGAACCACCCAAGGTAGTGACACAGGGGACCCACGGGGGACGCGTGCAGTGTGAGAACACAGCCGCGAATCGCCGTTGACTTCTATGGGGAAAGTCGCGGTTGGAATTTTAAAGAAAAGGGACACTTAGAGGAGGACTTGGAGCAAACCCCTTTAGAACTGGGTCGTTCTAGAGTCTATACCCATGGGAGCACCGGAGTACTCGAGTTACCTCACCCAGGGAAGCCGGGTGCATAGGTGTCTTTCGGGGTCGGGTTTCGTCGTCGTTTTCAATGGCGATCTGCTGCAAAGTGCTGCTGGCGGCCAAGTCGAAAGTGTTCGGGTGGATCCAAAGGTGGATCGAAGATCTGAAGAACCTGAAAGCAGAGGGGACAGAGTCTGGGTCACTAGCCAGTGACCAGGAAGGCGATGAGCGGATGCCCACCGATGTCGGGTGCTTCAGGTAGGTTGACGGTTGTCTTGACTCTTCAGCCACGAGGTCCAGGAGGCGTCGACGACAACCAGGAGCTGGATTCGAGCTTTCCCATGACGTCTGTCGATTGCTGAGGTGTCGGCGACCGGATTGGACCCAACAAGCCTTGGCAACGGCAAGTCTCGTGGAAATAGAAGAAGGACGTTGATGCAGACCAGCAAGGTTTGAGGGACTCACCCGGTGAGGGTAAGTCAGGGCACGCCTGGAGCAACCAGGGAAGCCCAAGCAGAAGAAGATTGGCCTTCGGGAGGGCCTACTAGCCAACAGACTAGCGACCGCGAAGGAGCCTCGAGTGGACGCACTTAGAGCTGGCTCACGGGACATTCGTGGTGGAGGCCAGTGATCTTCGGTACAGTTGGTGCTGGAGGCGGGGGCTACTCAGAGCCCAAAGCACAACTTCATGGGAGACCAGGAAGAGGATGCACTTGCAAATGTGCTCGGTGTCCAGGCGTCATGGTTCCACGTTACCCACAACAGCTACGGGCCTCAGCTTTGCTGGGGACTCAGGGCAGCCTCGGGGAAGTCTGGAAATTCACCTCTGGTGATGCAAAGACTTCGGCGTCCGGCGGGAGCTTCAGCGATGCAGGCCGGGCAATTGCTTCTTTGGTGCCTGCCAAGCAGGGGAGTCACTCCTTGACCCCAAGGGAGATTCTTCAGTCCTCTAATCTTAAAGTAGAGCGTCGAAGGTCCAGGATTCTGTGTCAGAGTTTCGTCCAGGTAAATCTAAAGTCCTAAGGACTGGGGTCCCATACTTATACTAAGTTAGGGGGTTGGACATACTCTGGGGACCCACCTATGGGAGGGTCAGGGAAGAGGGGTGGTTGCACCCCTTTCCCTTTGTCCAGTTTCACGCCAGAGCAGGGGCTGGAAGCCCCTGAACCAGTTTGAACTGGGGTATGCACAGGGACACCAAGTGTGCCCCCAGTGCAGGACTTCAAAGCACCAGAGGGTGCTCCCGCCCAGCCCCAATACACATTATCCTGTCTGGGGAGGTGGTTACACCTCCCTAGGACAGGAAACCTATTGTCCAGGCCTCCCCTGCCGGAGTTTCAGTCAGCAGCAGGAGGCCAGACCCGTGTCTGTGGCGGCGGCATCCATTTTGTGATGCCAGAGCTTGGAAAGAAGTTACCGGGCAGGCCGGTGTGTACATGTCTCTCCCTCTAGAAGGGTGGAATGCTACCCCCGCTGCCAGAACTGGCGGGGGGTAGTATTCCAAGATGTTTGACACCAAACACGACATGTTTCCGTGCAGCCATCCCAAAGTTAGCATTTAACGCGAGGTTATAATGCGTTTAAGAGTATATGGTCAGGCTGCACTACAAACAGCATCAGAGAAGGGTCTCCGAACGCTGCAGAGGGGCTCTGCTCATACAGGGGCACCCTCTCACATAGGAACCAAGCACTCTGCCTTCAGGATTGACAAGGCCTGCCATAGGAGTGACTTATAGGTTTATATGTGTGTGTGTATGTAGTGATATAGGTAACCTATATCACAGTAAGGGGTGCATGCACCACCTTACCCAGGCTGCAGTAGCAGACCTGTGGTGTCCTTTTGGCTGGCCTTCCAGGGGTGGCACAATACATGCTTCAGCCCCTGGCAGGCCTCTGAGGTACCTATGCCCTGGGTACATAGTATACCATATACTAGGGACTTACAAGGGCACTCCAGATTCCAATCAGAGATGTGCCTAAGGCACATGGAAACCATTTTAGAGAGGAAGCAGCTAGGCTGGGGTTCTGATTAGCAGGGCCCCAGCCAGACTAAAGTAGAAAAACAGTGAAGCATCAGCAAAAAGTGGGGGTACCCATGTGAAGCAGATCCTACTCTCCTACACTCGCTAGAACGCACAATGGCCTCTGCACCGACATCTCTTGATAATTGTAATAAAATTGCCGACTTCTTTGTATCTAAAGTAGCGAATATTTATGACACCTTCCCGTCAGAAGCGCGTAGCTGTATTATTCTTGACACCTCTTTTGACGAAGCATTTGGGGGGATCGGTCTTAGTGAATGTAAGACCCCTAAGCTGGATGATCTGAAGGGTCTGGCTATGAGCATCAAATCAGGCTCTCCTCTTGATCCAGCTCCGCCCAAAATCTTGATGCAAGGAATGGACATTATTCTTCCCTATGTCCAACAGCTAATAGCTTTATCTTTTGCTTAGGCGAAATCCCACAGAAATAGAAGCTAGGGATAGTACGCCCTTTGCAGAAAAAACCTTCTGCTGACCCAATGTTGTTAGAAAACTTACGTCCAATCTCTCTGCTACCATTCTTCGCGAAAATTGTGGAGAAAGTGGTGAATAATCAACTTGTAAATCCTATCAATTTGAATGATTTTTTTCATCCTTCACAATCCGGTTTTAGTGCCTCTTACTCTACAGAGTCAGCCCTACTTCTCGCAACTGAAACTCAGAGAAAATGTGCTGACGAAGGACAAACTGCCGCGCTGGTCCTATTGGACCTAAGCGCGGCGTTCGACACCGTATTGCATAACCTACTTCTCCAAAGACTAGGGCGTTGTGGGGTTAGGGGCTCAGCTCTACGCTGAATGACCCGTTTCCTCCTATGTCGTAGCTTCCAAGTCGCCCAGCACCCACATATGTCAGAGAGTGTTCCCCTCATGCAAGGGGTCCCACAGGGCTCTATACTGAGTCCAACCTTATTCAATCTTTATATTAGCCCCCTTGCAGAAATTCTGGAAAAACACAATGTAACAATCGTGTCATATGCGGGTGATGCGCAACTTATTGTTACTCTATCTCAGGACACGCAGACAGCCGCAAATCATTTTTTTTTATGTCTAGAGCAGCTAGCCTCATGGATGTCCAACAACTGCCTAAAATTAAATGGCAATAAAACCGAAGTAATGATAGTTAGGAAAGCACCCTCGATCTGGTCCTCGGCCTGGTGGCCTGAGGCCCTGGGGCAAACCCCTGTTCCTAAAGCAGAAATTAAAAATCTGGGGGTCTGGTTTGATCCCAAAATTTTGTTTGAGAGTCAAATCAGGAAGGTAGTCGGAAAATACTTCGGGACTCTCAAAGTCCTAAGAAAACTCCTAGATCTACTACCCATTGCGGCTAGAAAAATCATTGTGCACGCTCTGGTCACATCTCAGATAGATTATGGTAATATTCTCTATCTGGGATTCTCCCCAAAAAGTCTAACAAAACTTCAACCTATACAAAACGCTGCCGCACGATTTGTCCTGAACCTTCCAAGAAGAGCATCTACTTCTAAAGCTCTGTCTACTCTTCACTTGCTGCCAGTGGAGAAGAGGATTATCTACAAAGCCATGTGCTACGGCCACAGAATTAATGGAATAAAGACCCGAACTACCTCCGCTCTATGATAACCTCTTACATACCAGCACGCAATCTGAAATCTACAGGAGCCTATCTGGTCAAGGTGCCTAAAATCAGGATGGGAGCTTGATCCTTTGGCTATCTGGCAGCCAGAAGGTGGAATACTTCACTGCTAACTCTGAGAGCTGAACCTACTGAAAGCACCTTTCACAAGGGACCAAAAACCTGGCTGTTTCACCCTTAAATAGGAAATATCTAGATGTCTTCTTTCAGCGCTCCTACTCTCTTTAGCCTAGGTATAGTTCTCCTTTTTCTCTCTCTTCTTTTCAGGGGGCGAATTCTAGGGCGGGGACGCATGGCTGGGTGTAACCAGGTGCTTTACAAAATGGAAATATAAATATAACAACTCTGCAACAGCACCTGGACTCTGCCATCTGTGAGTCCTGCCCTGCCAAGTGGTGCCAATCCAGTCCTGGGCCCTTGAAAGTGAGCTTCTGCTCTTCGGAACCATCAAAATCGTTGCAGTGATGACTTTGCGCCGATCGGAACTGGCGTATTGCCCTTCGACGCCGACGAAGGATCCAATCACCAACATCGTTTCGACAGACAGCGCAGCTTGACAACTCAGCGACTGCATAATAAAGGGGTTGTCAACATAGCCTTCATCGCTTGCGCGGTTCAGAACCAACGCATCGAGTCTTCAACGTCGACGCTTGCTCCATCCAAGGTAGTTTTTCAGCGGGACCTGCGTGAGTCCTCTAGCTGGCCTGCTCTCCATTGCGGTCAGCCCGAACTTTGGATTTACCCCCAGTCCAGTGCGACTTCAAGTAACCACTAAGCGCTATTTGATTCCAAGCACTACTTTTTGATTTATTCTTTAAAAATGTATTACTCCAGTTCTACTTATAGGATGTTTGTTGTTGTAGTCTGGATTTACTCATAAAATTATTGTCTATTTTTCTAAACCTATATGGAGTCTTTTGATGGTGTTTTCAGTGTGTTACTGTGTGTGTATGTGTTGCACAAATACTTTACACATTGCCTCTTTAGATAAACCTGTTCTAGTCTGTGCCAAGCTACCAGAGGGTGAGAAACGGTTATCTTTTAGTGTGTATCTAGCTTACCCTGACTAGAGTGATGCTTCCTGCTTGCACAGGGTGTATACCTCTGCCAACCAGAAACCCTATTTCTAACATCCCCTTTCTGGATTACCATAATTGTGAATAGCATTAGGTCACCAATCTATCATCATTAAAATCAGGAATCACTTTTGTAATTCACCCATTTCATTTTATGCAACAACTTAATTAACTACTAAACCACATCATCTCCATAAGCACCCAGGATCACCCCAATCATGGTTGCAGGAAATCACCTTCATCAGCCTGTCTGACCGGTGTTTGCAATGTTCAGGAACCTCAATTCCTCTTGTTCCCTAGGCACAACTAAAGAACTGCTGCCAAGATGGCTGAGTTAATTAGATTTTAACCCTGCCTCCTGTAGAAATAAAACAGTAACAAATTCAGATCACAGCAAGTCCAACTCAGCCTTCCATGCTTGTAGGTAAACTGAGTATGATTAAGTCATTTAATGGAAACACATTATTTGTAATGCTTGAAAACAGAGATGTTGCAGGAAGTACTATATAAAACACATTCTTAAAAAGCCTAATAAGGCCTGTAGTCTTATGTCCAGGGCCTACCTGGCCAGTGAGCCTAGATTGGGCCTGACACATAAAAATCCCTCCTCACATGTCCACTTCAGGTGAGCTCAGGTTAGATTCAGTATTATTCAATCTTTCTGCCCCATTTCACCTCGACCTTTGCTAAAAGGCCATTCACCACCTAGAGTGATGGAGAACAGGGTGCCCAGAGTGATCCAGTGAGTTCTTGAGATGGCATGCCACAGAGTTAGTGAAAAGCAGCAGCACTCTGCTATAAAACAAAATAATGCCAGCACCGGGGCTGGGTCGAGCCAGCCTGAAAATCACAGAAAGATCCTCATAACCAGTAGAACCCCAAAAGGACTCTATAGTGTCCCCGGCTATTTGCTAAGAACAACAAGCAAGTAAAAGAACGAACCTGGCTTTATGGCGTGAACCATGACGGCTTTGAACACCAAATTTCACTGAATGCCAAGTCAATTGGATTTGTCCGGGCACCAATCTCACCCTCAAGGCAAGGAACACAATGCAAAAAAAAGGCAGTCTGATGCCAATTCTCTATCTAAAGAAAGCAAAACTGTTTCTTCCAGAAAGCAGCTTCAGAACTGCTGCTCAAGCCCTCATACTCTCACATCTGGATGTTGCTAACGTTTTACCCCCGGGCCTTCCAGACTCCATACTGGCACACTTTGAGGGAATTTTACACCTTGCAGCATGTCTCATCCAGGGCCTGGAGAAATTTGATCATATCATCCCCACACTGATTAAACTCTAAATGCTGTCCTTGCCAGCCCTTACCATCTTCGAAACCATCTACATCATTTAGGAAGCCATCACAACCAGCACTCCTACTTATCTTGCAGAAGAGGATTACTATTTCTGGTGGTTCCTGGCACACCCTGAGACAGGACACCAAGCAGTCCTTTTCCATCTATGCATCTACGATCTTGAACAGCATCTCTTTGTCCAACAGTACTGCCCAAAACTGCTCCAATTTAGGAAAGAGATGAAGACTCAGTTCTTTAAAGAACACTGCATCACATGCATTAACCATCCAAAACCCTGTCAGAGACGTTTTAAGGCATGGGCAAAGTGGGCAACTGTACAGGGCCCCCACCTTCCAAGGGACCCCACTGGAAAGTGAACTTTCTCTCTTTGACCCCTGTCTATTCTATTTCTCTAATTAAACCTCTCTCCCTTTCTGACTTTCTCTACCTATACCTCTGTCTCTCTACTACTTGCCATCTTAAGGATTTTTGAAGTCTCAGGTGAGACAAACTTCAACTATTTTTGTGGGAGCCTTTTAAAGTTTAATATATAGTTTGGTATTGTTTGGCATCATGAGGGCTTGAGTTAGTAGGAATGCGTAATAAAATTCAAAATGTGTTCCATACAGGGGCCCCCAAACTATGTCTTGCCCAGGGCTCCTCAAATCCTTAAGATGGCACTGAACCCAGCTTCCTCTCCTCTTACACATTGACTTTATGTTTTCCCTAATGCTATTGTTAAGTTAACGAGTAAAAGATTAGGAAGCACTCTGATTTTTGCTAGGTTCGCACTCTAGAAGTGTCACATGCATACATACAAATATACATAATGGCGCACACAGGATCAAAGAAGAGCACATGACCATAAGAGCCACACCAGTTCTTTTAATCACTGGGATGTATTTTTGAGTTGTAATGTTTGGCAGGTAAATGATTTTCTAGGTTGTCTTGAAACTGCCCTGTGAGTGTCACCTACACTTTGAAGAGGTCTTCACATTCCCAGTCAACTTTGCAACAAGTTTTATGTTCTGTGGACACCTAACCTGGGAGGGGCCAGAGCACACAGTACAATATTGGAGGATGGAAAGTGCTCTACTGCTGAGTGCACTTCTTTGTAAAACAGACAACCTTGTGTCTCAGTTCTGTTTGGGATGGAGAAAATAAACAAGGCTCATGAGAGCCCTTTTTTAACTTATGCTCCACACCTGTTGTAGCCAATTCAGATGCAAGGGGTCGGAAGGGACAACCAAGGTATAGTGGCTTCTATGTCTGGTGATCCCTAAATGACGTCCATGCAGTTGACTTCTCTCACTTCGAATTTGATTTGCTTTCATTTTCTCATCTTGTTTTTTCTAATAGTCTGCTGGTCTGGTGGTATTAGTGAGAATCTACTTGAAAGGTGCAAGATGGAAAAATGAAACCTCATGCAGATCTCCCATATTCATCCCTCAGGCAGGAGAGCTACTCCTTCAACCAAGCAGATCCTATAGCCTCAGAGTGCAGACCTGCCATTTGGGTTGCCGAGGTCTTTCATGTTCAGAGAAACCATGAGTGCTCAGTCCACAGAAGGCCAAGTAATACATTAACAATTATGTAATAGCAAACTATCAATATAAAGCAATTATGTCATAATCAGTCAATCAAATAACTTTATTTTGGCCTCCAGGGCCCTAAAAGTGCAAATGCTGAGGAAACGAATACATAAATAATCAAAACTACATTTCAGCATAAGAAATTCATGGTTCGTATAGGCAAATGCCAAAAGTAATACAATAAATACTAAAATGACAAGTTGCATATACAAAGCGCAAAAAAGATAAGAAGGCTATTCAAAGTTTCAACATGCAATTTGTAAGAACAGAGATAAAACCTAATAATCAACATGGTGTCACAAGTGCCTTTCTACGAAGAATCCACATGGCGCCAAGGAAGTGGAACTTAGCTACTGGGATGGCAAAATTAAGGCTGCAGTCTGACCTCAGGATGCGAAAGGTGACAGAATGGCTATGCTCACCTAGGCGTCTGCAGATGGGAGATAACCAGGAACTATGGGGGCAGGCGGAAAGTGGACAAGCAAAGAAACCATGTGCAACACTCTCCGCTGAGGAAGTACAAGCAGGACAAGCATCAGTGGCCCCACATGACCACTTTGAGGTAAAGACTCTCAGCGGGAGGGCCTCCACTCTAAACTGAAAGTATAGCTTCCTGTCTGTGGGGACAGTCACCTGGTTCCAGTATGACTCATGCCCACTCACAGGCTTAAAGATGAGGAAGTCACTGGTCAGCCTGCAAGAAGCAGCCTTCATGGAGTCGTTGGCCACTGTGGCAGCCCAGTAGGGCATCTTCAGTGAGTTCTTGGATGGAAAGCAGGTGTTGGCAGGGTGGTCCCAGAGGTCTGTCAACCCAAGGAGGTGGAGCAACTCTTTGATGTTCAGAAGCCACCAAACTTTATGAAAGTGGTCCGATTCCATTACATCCTGGAGGGCTGTGACGTAATGGGCAAGTTCTGAGGTAGTCCACAGCCGCCTCCAATATATTGGGGGCATAACCTGGTTTTGCCAGTGAGATTTTTTACTCCCATATCCTGGGAAAGCGGGTACAAAGGGGTGCTAGGAGAGTGGATGCACGGTTGCGTGGGAATTTCTTTTCAGCACTAGTTAATAACTCAATATTAGAGAAACCCCACAACTCCACCCCGTAATGAACCATGCCCAGAGGCTTGGCCTCATAGATGCGGAGCGCGGGTGGATGGGTTTGGTATAGAAGGCACAGTATTCTTTATGTATTGCCCCCGTTATTTGTGTAAGCTTTAGGGCAGCTTTGTTGAAGTGGGTTTTCTAGGACGTGCGTCCACTGAACATAATGCCCAAGTAAGTAAAACAGTCCACCGTCTCAAAAGGTACTCCCCCAAAACAATGCGCTTCTTGAAAGATTTATGGATGTTGAACGACATCAGCTTTGTTTTGGTGATGTTGATCTCCCAACCTCGAGCATGGCAGAACTCCTCAAAACGATAAAGGAGTTTCTGCAACCCGCTCGGCATCTCAGAGATCAGCAGGGTGTCGTCAGCAAATAAAAGAATAGGGATTTTGACTCGGCAAGTGAAGGAGCGTTGGCTTCAACCTAAGATAAAAAATGGATGATGTCATTAATAAATAGAGAGAAAAGTGTAGGAGCCAGTAAACAGCCCTGGTAAGTTATATATTTTTGTATTTCTGTACATGCTCTATTTAGCAGTGGGGCTCTTGCGCCCCTCCGTCACTGGACGTATGCCTAATTTAGTTAATTCTGCTTCTATATTCTTGCAACGCATGCACAGAGACCTCTCTCACCTCACATACACCTATACCAAACCAAACACTAGTATTCCTCACGCACTACACAGCCCTCCTACACAAAACCTGGTATCAGTACATGACCACCGTAGGCACATAAACTCTGAACAAGTCATGCTATATATGTTCATTGATACCCCATGCCATAGGCGCAGACAGGCTTTACCTATCCCAGGAGATAGTCCCTGAAAGAGCAAAATGCCTTGTCAATTCTGTACTTATGTAGGATCAGGGCGAAAATCCAACCCCATAGAGCAGAACCGTGTAGTGCACTAGTAAACATCACCCGGTATGAGACCAACCCTACTGCACTGAATCTCTTCACCTAGCCTAGCGACATCCAATCCGTGGTTGACAGGATGCGCAGAAGGGGCACCATAGGGGAGGACACTGTTTGGCCACAGGACTTCATAGAGAAGAGTTCGTGGAGGTAGCAAGACCACTGCACCAATGTACAAATATGTCCGCCGCCTCCATCTGCGGTCCCGGGACGGCCCTTAATAGCTTTAGGGCCACCTTCTTTAGTGACACGTGGACTAAGGATATGGAATTCCAGTACAGGGCCACTCAGCTCAATCATGTGGGGGGAAATGAGTCCCATGAGAGTGAGCCCAATGCTAGCATAGACACTCTGTGCCAGGAAAACTGGGATGCCGAGATCAAAAGGTACACATGGTTGGAGGGGAAGGGGCAACCCCTAATTGTATGGAAACTTACACTGTCTTTATGTTTCAGAGGCAAAGGAACCATACCGCTAGGTAATAATGAAAACTGCAATGTGGTACTATATGTACCGGACCTGCAATGGGACACCTCCATGCTGATGGATATATACTGGATTGTGGTACCTTGCCTATACCCAGCTCATCCCCGGATGGTGGGGCCTCTGCACCATTGTGACCATAAACACCCCAACCCTGGTCATTCCTGGAGAAGATCTGTCTGAGTTGTCTCAACATCTGTTAAAGAAGAAAATAACTCTGTTGCATCAGACTCGAAGGAGAAGAACTGCTGATTACTTTGGCTTGGCTCAGTACAAGGACATTCCAGATGAATTTAGACTTTTCACAGAGACTCAAGTAAATGCCGGAAGATTAATACCCTTTTTGACCATGCAAACACAAACCAATGCCCGCTGGTTATAAATAACCAGGTGGGAACTGATGCAAATGATCAACAATACTGAGGACGGCCTAAAAGCTATCAAGAAAGAACTGAGAGCCATCCGCCTATGGTGATGCAAGATCGGTACATGTTGGACTTGATGACTGCGATGCGGGGGAGTGCCAAGATTGGCGCTTCTGTTGTACTTTTATTCCCAGAAACAACATGGACAATGGGACATTAGCTCATGCCTTCCAAGAACTGCATTGTCTTCAAGCTGACATGAAGAAGGAGGGAGGTGCCCCAGAGCAGGACTGGTTGCATAGTATCTTTTCGTGGATCCCCCTATGGGTGTCCATTTATTCATGTCAATGATGCCAGTTTTCATTATTGTACTTATATTATGTGATTTCCTACAGGTGGGATTTCCTGCTGTAAAAATGCAGTCCTCAAAGTAGGTAGTATGCACATAGCTAGGGAAAAAGTAACAGATAGTACAGGCACACACACACTTTCTAATAATATAACTTGCATGCCATATGAGGAGGATAATGTAGTTGAAGAATCAACTAGAGGGGGAATGTTGGACTGGGTAAATATGAATTCATTGAATACCATGATATGTGCAGGCCCGACAACGGCAATACCAATAAATTCAATGTAAACGTGGGCCATCACCTGAGCCCGCACAACTGTTACTGATACCGACAGTAACGATATCATTGTATGCCATAATCCGTGTATGAAGGACAATGATGTTACCAATAAAAGCGATGTCAGTGTACCTCATGATCTAGGAATGCATAACTATGTCAATGTTGGTAAAAACAATACCAATGTACGCTATGACCAATGTACACAAACTATGGAGAATTTCAATAAAAATGACACCAGTGACTGCCATGCCATATTATTTTCAGGCATTCCAGTGCTTTCGGAATTACCTAATGTGACCCCCCCATCAACCTCAAGTGAGAGATACATGGCGGACGGGCCCTGTGGCCCATGCCTATCAAATAACAGGTCACAGGTGGGGTCTGTCTTAACCCAAAGACAATTGCATGCCCAAGGAAAACCTTAATCGATCCCACAGATGGATAGTTCCACCACAAACAGGTCCACGACAATTGGCCCCAAAAAAACACATTTGGCCAAAGGCTCATGTTCCCACAAAATACCACAAAGCTAGATACCACATGTAGATAGAAACACTCAACCAATAAGGATACGACATGCACACCACACGTAGTGATCACGCGTTCCTCATGCCGTACATCTGGACACATACAAACTGGCCCACACTAGCTCTCCCCGAGGTTGAGAGCCAGCTGTGTTCTTATCAGATGCCCACACTTGTTCATTTATGACTGAGATGCTTTTCAAGAATGCAGAAATTGTTTTATTTTACCTCACAAGATGTGTATAAAACCAGACAAAACTTTGTACACTGAGAGACTTTCCTCAGATGCAGTCTGTCGAGACTCTCCCAGCTGCTGCGTTTGATTAAACCAACTTGTTCCTTTTTTGCCAAATGCCTCTTGTCTTTTCATTTCTTTAAGGTAAATTCATATCCAAGCAACACAACTTATATAGTGAAAGTATCAGGGCGTCTAACTTACTGTGTGATGTCTTTGCTTGTCATAAGTCCAGTGCATCACACGGATACATCCTGTAGGGATTACTCAGTATGCCTGGAAGCAAATAGGGTGAAAAATAAAAGCTGCTTCATTGTTATTTCAGGAACTGGGCATCAGGCCTACACCTGGTATGGGTTCTCGTTTGATAAGTTAATTCAGATAAATGAAGAATAATTTGGGGCATTTCACTTTCCTAGAGAAAATGTCTTAGTGGACATAAATTTCTCTTTGAGGCCAACATTTTTGAGAATGTGGCCAACCCTACGCAAATACAATTTTTCATTATTAAGAATTAGTGTACTTCTGCAGAAGTCTTGGCCAGATTCCCCTTATCACCTGACACTTCATGGTTTGGATGGCATGTAACTCAGGCTGCAGGCCATTATGGATTGGTCTCTGTGTTACACAGTACACTGTGGCTCATATTTCCAAATAAAGCATGCAACACTCTGCAGAAAGTGAATTTGCTGCGCTGAGTTGCAGGAACAGGAAAGAGCATAACAATGCCATATCTACAAAGATGTCGTGCCTGCTCTCTCTGCGGTGACACACTTTATGCTGCCATGCACCAACACAGCTACCCTTGACCCTAGTGCAAGGGGGTCTGCATTGTATTCAGCATAGCTTCTGTGCAGGAAGGAGCCCCTTCCTGTGCAAAATCTATGCTGAAAGGTAATTTCCTCTTTGCAGAATGCCGCACATATGAAAAAAGAGGAAAAAAAGGAGGGGAGATAAACCTTTTATCCTTCTTCCCCAGCCACAGGGAAGCAAAGGCTTTTGAACTAAATTCATGGCTACAAGTCTTTGTAGACATAGTTTACATCAAAACCCATAGGTTAATGCACAGGAACATCCTTGCACACCCATGGAATGCCTTCTTGATGCAAAGCAATGCAAGGCAGAACATTGTGCTGCTTTGTGTTAACTTGGGTTTCAATCCACCCAAATCGTGACTTGTGTTGAATTGTAAATATCAACTCAAACACTTTATGTCCTGTCTGCATAAAAAAGGTAACACAAACCTGACACAAAGTGTTTGTAAATCTGGGCTTGTAAAAGTATGGTTGGTGAGAGCTGCACCTCTGTGCTCACAGACTTGGTGAAGACTTTGTCCCTGAAGCTTAGGAGATGATTTCCACATTAACCAAGAATATTTTGCTTGGCTTTTGTCATACAGTTGTGCGTGATATATGGGATAAGATACCCTCTGCTGTACATTACAAGGATTTTGCAAGTCATTGATGAGTTCTGTCACCATGCAATGTAATACAACTCTGAGGTGACTTACAATATCCTTTTAACGAACAGCAGAGTATTTTCTTCCTCATAAAACATGGTCACATCACCACCCATCCCACCAACCTCATAAATTCATAATGTCTTGCTGTTTCATATGAGATAGATATAATCATGGCAACAATGAAGAATAAAAGCAGAATCTGCAGTGCAAAATTAAACTCACCAAAAATACTCCATAATTTGTTACAAAAGTCATATTAGATTTCAATTATGGTTTATCAGATTGAAAAGGGCTGCAACACAGAATGAGTTTTAACATGCAGAGCGATTCTATCCTATAATGAGCTATGTGCAAAAATAAACATAAATCCCTGCTTTCTGCTGATTGCTGCTCAATAAAAAACACCAGATAAGATTAAAAGCCAGTTCTCTTTTTTGTTGTTTAAACTACTGATTCCATGGTGCTCTGTGAACTGTCTTTCACCTTGGCTGCTGGTAGTAGGCATTATAACTTCACAACTCAACTTTATTAGGTAATTACAGTTGAGCAGCTATGTAATCTTATTGCAGATCACGAGAGATGTCACAAAATGACTATAATAAGGATGTTAGAGAAATATTTGTAACTGCAATTACAGGTGTCGTGTATTCATCAGTGTGGTCAACCTCCAGCAGACATTTCTTATTTTACTTCGCATGCTTAGTTTCTGGCAAAGGCTAGTGATAGCACAGATAGGGGCTAAAATTAGATAATTTGGCTCAATCTTTCAATTACCATCACTTACAGGGTCAAGCCCCATTCCCAGGCTGGTTTCTTCTTGCCTCAGGTGACGGATCTTTGTCACTGTATTTTGATTCAAAGATCTATTTCCGCATCAAAAGCAAATTTCAAATGCAAATCCAAGTTCAGTCAATGATGAGTGTTTGGATAATTTTTAAAAGCTTTCTTCCCATTAAGAGGTAAGTAAGTTTCTTTATATTCTTTTCTATTCAAATTAGTCATTAAATCTTCAGTAGGTTTACAGAAATCTCATAAAAAGGTTTGGTTAGAACAGATATTCAAATAACGCATTTAGCGCGTTCCATAAAGGACCAAAGTCCCTAATCTAAAGATCAGGATCAAAATTCAAAGTGTCTGAAACTCACGAGGAGTTCAAGTTCAAAAGGAAAACAGTAAGATGAAGAGGGCATATTGCTAAGAGCCAAATTAAATCAGCAGAATGTCCCATAAAGAGTAGTTCATAAAACTCGTCTGAGTCTCAGTAATGCGAGCAAATGATCATACAGTTGCAGTAGCAATCTGTAAAAATAAAGCATCAAAATAAAGTAAGGATGACCAGATGCAGCAGTAGCCACAATTGTTAGCAAGGGTAAAAGGAATGGGTCTGGGAAAATAGAAAGCAATTAAACTAATTAATATAAAAGACATGAAAACATGTTATAGATATTGTAGCAGGCTTCTCCCTCTCTGTACCAATCGACTGGCAGCACTCATCTGTGAGCAGGATCAGGTCTTCCCTTCCGACAGAATAACATGCAAAATAACATGCAGCTTGCAAAGTTTTATCACAAACTTAGCTCCACACATTCTTGCCTAGTTTAGTTCTGGAAACATAAGACTCAGTTCCCATAGGCATCAAATGCAGGTTGGCCTTCTAAATATTAAATGTTTCACTATGTAAACAATGAACTATACTAAAGACGAGAAACATCAACTTGCAAAATCACTGTTAGGTAATCCATTCCATTTAACACAAACATGAATTTTTGTTTAAAATGTACAACTATTCTATTCAAGTATCATGCAAGACAAGAGAAAATAGAAAGTTCTTGTCATTTGCAAATAAAATGTTGCTTATGAAAGTAATACATTTGTCAAACCAGAACATTCTGTAGTCAAGATGAATATTTCTAAGCATGTTACTTCTAAGGTCAAGCTTCTAAATTATTTTGTGCACATTTCAGCAATATTAGGTTCACTTCTCGTTAATTGGAAACTTGTTTCTTAACATTTCCATGGCCTATACAAATAGCTATGACTACCGATTGCAGTTTACACTTTTTAAATGCATGCCATTTCAGCTTTGAATTTTACATGAATCATTGCACATTTAGCTGCTAAACGAAATAATTAGCATTTTAATTATTGGACCTTATCAGTCCCTCATCTTACAGTTATCTTAATCAAAACACTATCTTGATTTCACCTGTGAGTTTTGCTCAAAGGACACTTTCATCTTCTGTTGAATCCCGTCGTTTCCATTTTAAAATTTGGAATTTTAATGACTTAGGGTAGTCATCCTAAGTTATTTAAATCAATTTCTTTTCAAATCTCTTATTTTTTTCTCTGCTCTTCCTCTAGTGTAAGAAATGTCTATATTCTTTAGGTAAAGCAAATAGGCATAACAAGCAAAGCCCTATGATTAGTATTGGCATAACTATAGCTTTCAAAATACTTACTCCTGTTGCTGTAATCCAATTTCCAAGGTATGTATTGCTTTCCCAAATTTTTCAGAAATGCGAGGTATTTACATTTCTTCTAATAAAATCTGAAATATTCTTTGCAAATTCCTCTATTTTCTTGCTCTCATCAGGTATGTAGGAGCAGCAATAGGTTAATTTTAGCATCTTGTAGACTCTAACTTTTTCTGCAAGTAAAATGTCTAATGCTAAAAAATCTTGCAAAACCATTGATCATATTGCTACAAGCTCAGTGTTTTCCACTAATAAAGCTCCAGAAGTACTGGTTGCCAGCTTGTTGACAACAGTTGACAGTTTACTAAAATTATTGTCATTTAATATGGCTCCTACAGGTGAAATGATTGCACCAAATATGTCTCCCACTACTTCACCTCCACTTTCTGCACTTCGAGTGTGTCTGTGTGCTGTGTCATTGTTAATGCATCTATACTATTTACATGATATATCTTCAGAAATAGCACAGCTAAATAGCATATACCCTTCGAGTCAGCAAGCAGTAGAAAATAAGCATTCTGTGCAAAAACAAAATAAACTCCTGGAATTGCAAATTCTTCTCCCTGTAAAATTTGCCACGTACCTCCCATTAATGCAAGTATGTGTGCAAAATTACTAATCCCTACAAGTCTGGTTTGCTTGGGTGTCGTTCTTTGGTAAATGCAAATTTTCCATTTATGTTGACAATCTAATCTTAATTTTCGGTAAACCATTTTCTTTTTAAATTCATCTTCTTCTTTCTTACACACATTTTTCAAAGCATCACTGTGTTTATCTCTACTACATGCCATGTTAGTTTTTTTTTCCTCCAAAGCCATAATGAAAATGTTCTCTAGCGGTCAGATTAAGCAGGTTAAATTGTTTTGATAAGCTTTAACACTATCTATAGGTCTGTGTGGCATAAAATAGTACCAAGAAGTGTCCATTTATTTTGCTTGCAGGTGTAAATGCATGCTTTCTACTAAAGGCACTTTAGAAAGAATAAAATCATAGTTAGAATAGAAATATTCAAAATGTTCTCATCTATATACAAGTAAAGGGAGTATACTGCATGTAATTCCATAGGATAATGGGATGTGATAATATAGGACTTCTTCTGATGATAATGACGGTAAATGTGTAAAGAAAAACAGTGGTTCTGTCGGGTGTAAAAACTATTTCTTATATAACAGATCAATTCACAGAGTTATTCATCAAATACTCCTATCTGAGTTTAGTTCAAGGAACACATACAAAGCACGAAAGCAACACACATTGGTGGGTATTGTGTTATTTTATATAAATTGCATCATTTATAAATACCCAGACAATTATAAAAGCTGTCAAACACAAGGTGAAATGTAATGTGATACGTGATCAAGTGACATATTGTGCTCAGTGATAAAACTGGTGCGTATTATGTACAAAGTGACTAAAATATGTACAAGGGAAACAGAAGGCCAGAAGCGGAAAACTAATGACTTTGCAGCTTAAATAAATTAGTCTTTTGTGCGCAAATGTGTGTTGCTTTCGTGCTTTGTATGTGTTCCTTGAACTAAACTCAGATAGGAGTATTTGATGAATAACTCTGTGAATTGATCTGTTATATAAGAAATAGTTTTTACACCCGACAGAACCACTGTTTTTCTTTACATATCCATGCCCAGGTTCTGAGGGATACTGGGTTGCCCCATTGCTTACTAAGATGATGGTAAATGAGCACAGACATAACAGTCTTTTACTTATATGGCGTGTGTGTATCCCTGTACTAATCTAAAATAAATGTTAGTTGAGTAATATTCTCTATTGTATGCAACAAATTAAGCTTTCAATTGCTCTTCATCATTCAGGTATGTATGTGTTTTTGTTGTGTTTGCATTTCTCGAGCCTTTCTCAGGTGCTCAATAAAATCCTACTAGCACTATTGTGATCATTATTACTGTTATTACGAAAATTGAGCACATAATATATTTACACTTATTTCTGAGGAAACACATGTTTCTCCAGAAGCAGATGCTCACTGTGGTGATGTCATGGAGAACCAAACAGTTCAGATTTTACATCACACAACTCATCTATTGTGACATTCAGTGCCTTGTCCACGTAGTATGACGACTCAGGTGCTGAATACCTCCAACAAGGCACTCTTGCGCTTTTCAATCTCCTCAGCTCTTGTTGATTTACTTCTGTATCACTTTCATCACTTGCCTCTATCTCGCCAGAAATTGTTGATGGAATCTGATCAACTGATATGCTCTTTTGCTGTCTTTCTTGATCACAGCTTTGTGGCAATTCAACTTCACTGGTGACGCTTCTCTGTTCAGTGCTTGTTCCTTCACCTGTATCTTCCAACTGTACTGATGCCATCTCAGTCACGTTTCCAAATTGAGGATCAGTCTCTGCTTCTACTTTGTTAGAGACTTCAATGCCACTTTGTGAACAACAGGCACTTGGTTTGGTGTTCCAGTCTGCAAATCTTCACTCCTTTCTTCTCGTTGCTTCTGTTGTGATCTTGGTACCTCTGCTCTTTGTAGCCTCTCAGTCAGAAGTGGTGCAGTCACCAATGCTCGTCGTTCAAGATCAAAGAACACAATCACTTCTTCTGGATTTCTTTCTTTCTTGGTGTGCAAGGCGTGCACCCAATTTGAAATTCTACCACATTATACAGCAGTATTAGTCAATAAAATGACCTGGAAGGGGGCTTTCCATTTCGGTTCCAGACAAGTCTTCAGAATGTGCTTCTTGATCACAACCCAATCACCAGGATTAAGGTGGTGGCACTGTTCTTGATAAGAATCTTTGGTGGTAGCTGCAACTGATAAGAAACAGAATGAATCACATCAGCCAATCCTTTGCAGTAATCGAGTATCATATCATCTGTGATATTCAAAAGTGCATTTGCAGTTACAGCAGACAGCCTCATTACATGGCCCATCAGCATCTCGTGTGGAGATAAACCAGTCTTCCTTTCAAGGATACTTCGAATACTCATCAGAACCAAAGGTAAAGAATTTGGACATTTCAGTGATGTTGAAGAAGAAACTTTAGCTAGTCGATACTTGATAGTCCCATTCATCTGTTCGACTATACCTGAAGCCTCAGGTCGATAGCTGCAATGTTGTATCTGCTAAATCTGTAATAATGTGCAAATCATCTTCAGGACCTCATTTTTAAAGTGGGTTCCCCTGTCTGATTCCAAAGAAACCGGCATTCCGTACCTGGGAATCAATTCTCGTAATAACAGTTTTGCTACTGTGAGACTGTCATTTCTTCTGGTTGAGTAGGCTCCCACCCATCTCGAAAAGACACATCCTATGACCAGGACATATCTCTGCCTGCTGCAAACAGGCATTTTGATGAATCTGCATTCTTTCGAAAGCACCACCCAATCTTCCCATGTGACTCAGTGTAACTTGTGTTCTTTTCCCTGCATTCATTTGTTGACATGCCACACACTGATGACACACTTCTTCTACCAGCATTCTTAACCTGGGATTAAACTAATTTTGCTTAAAGAGTCTCACCATGGCATCCCTTCCTAAATGTGTGTATCAGGGAAAGTATCTTGTCATTGGGAACAGGAAACTATCAGGTAACACAGGTCTCCCATTAGCTGATATCCAAATGTCATTCGCATTTTTCCCACAACCGGCTCTGATACAGCTTTGTTGTCCTGCTTCTGAAACATGTTCTTGTATTCTTTTTAGTTCATCCCAAGTATCGGTTACTTTCATCAACAATGAAAATGAAGTGTCCTCCTCAGACTGACATATGAAGTTTCCATTAAATGTGCAGGCCAGCAGAGCACAATATTGTGCAACTGAATCTGCACACCTATTTCCCATGAGAATATAGCCATTTCCATTTTGATGTGCTGCCCATTTAACAACAGCAATTTCTGCAGGTAATTGCACAGCTTCTAAAGAATTTCTTACTTTCACTCCGTTTCTGATAGGGTACCCGAAGAGGTCATGAAACCTCTTTGTGACCATCATTTCCCAGAATCGTGGACAACACTATGGCCGTACTGACGATCTGTAAATATAGTCACTCTCATTAGAGCAGTAAAACTGAAGGCTCTGGTAAGGACAATCAATTCTGCAACTTGTGTTGGGGGTAACTCCCTGAAGCCATGAAGCTTCGACAACATCATTTATTGTACCCATAGCATAAACTGCTCTCAGGGTACCTTCATTTTTATCTCAGACATGAGCCGTCTACAAAAATTACATGGTCGCCTGAATTAGGGGTTCATCCTTCATATCAGTTCTAGGGTTTGTGCACCAATCCGTGACATCTAGGCAATCATGTTCAATTTGATCACAAACAGTATCATTTATGGGCAATGAAGCTGATGGGTTTACAATTTGACAGCATTTCAAAACTACGTTATCAGATGATAAAATTCTCTGCTCATACTTCGTGAGTCTATTACGGTTCATATATTGAGCTTTTGTTCGTGTCAATAGAAGCTCCACAGAGTGAGGGACCATTGAAGTTAAAGGATATCCACCATTATGCTCTCACTCTTGTCCAGACCAGTGCTCAACGCAGAAACCGCTTTAAGACAGCGTAGGCAATCCTGCGGCAACAGGGTAACGGGTAGTTGAAAAGTATGCCACTAGCTTCCAAACATCTCCATTTGTTTGAGTCAGCACTGAAAGAGCGCAACCCTGCAAAATAGTGTAAATGCTTTACTGTAATCTGGCATTCCTAGTGCTGGGGCACAACAACGTTTTTCTTTCAGCTCCAGGAAGGCTTTCAAGCAATCTTTGTCCAATGGAAGTGGATTAGGCACATCCTTGTGTGGCAGCCTCAGTAAAGGCTTTGCCACAAGAGAAAACTTCAGTATTAACTGTCTGCAGTAGTCAATCATTCCCAAAAACATCCTGACTTTTTTTTGAGTTGGAGGTAGATTCATCTGAAGAATTGCTTCCACTCTCTCTGGTGACAGCTTCCTAGCTCCCTTCTGAATTATGTGTTCCCAGATATTGAACTTCTTTCTGACAGTAGTGCAGTTTACCTGGTGACACTTTTCATTCGTTTTCAGCAAGGTGATTCACCTGGGCAATGGAGTTTTGATTACAAGCTTCTAGTTTCTCTGATGCCACCAACAAATCATCTGTAAATTGTACAAGTAATGATCTGTAAGGCATTTGTAATGACCCCAGATTCTGGTTAAAGATTGATGGACTCTCCGTATACCCTTGTGGACTTGCCAAAACTCTCTGCTGGAAAATATATGAAAAGAGAAACTGGCTATCTTCATGCAATGGCATTGAAAAGAAAGACTGCCAAAAATCAATGACAGTAAATCGTTCTGCAGTATATGGAATTTGGAATAATATTGTGGCTGGATTCGGTACTATGGGACAACATGGGACAACTATTTCGTTAATCTTTCTAAGATCTTGGACGATCCTATATTTTCTATTGGGTTTCTGCAAACGCATGATTGGAAAGTTACATGGACTTCCAATCAATTCCCTCAAAATCCCAATCTGTATCATTTCTTCTAATACAGGCATAATACCTTCAGTTGTTTCTGGGGTCAGTTGTAATGGTGGAGTTCTTGGATACACTGCATTAGTCTTTATAGTAACTCAGACTGGCTCTACACCTTTAATCAGTCCAATATCTTTTCCTGTGAGATCCCATACTTCTGGATTTACAGTCTCTCTCAATTCAGAAGGTAATTCTTCAATTGTTATCAATGGAAATAATCCTACAGCTGTCTTTTGTTTAGCCATTTTAAACTCCACATCTTCATACACTCCTCCTGCTATTTCTCTCAATGGATAAGCTGAAGCTCCTTCCTCATTCTGTTAATTCCTTTCCCCTACTAATTCAGGTTCTTTCTTTCTTTTTTCATGCTTTCTTTCCCATTTCTTTTCAAATTTTTCAGTTTCACTCCATTTACAAATTCATTTAATTAATTCTGTAATGTGCAACAGCATTCCTGAAGAACACATTGTTTCAATTGCTTCATCATCTAATTGAACCCTCTAATTTTGCCTGTAAAGGAAAACTTTTAGACAGGTCTAACTCATATTCCCAAGCCAATTCGGTAATTTATCATGTGTAATTGCTGTTCGTCTTGTAATTTCTTTACATAGGTGAATCAATTCTTTCTCTTGATATTGATCTAAATATTCTAATTCTAAACATCCCTTAATTATTTCTTCCAGTTCATCTTGTAATTTGGAATTATCTAATGGTCTCACCTTTTCAGGTTCTGGGCTAGCTTGTTGCACTGTGCTCTGTGTCTTTGTAATCCCTGCAGCTTCTTCAAACCATTGTGGAAAAATTCCATCTTCAAGCAAATTTGTTTCACCAGGGGTTACTGATGTTGTGAAAACAAGCCTTCCCCCATCTCTTAATGCTTAATGAGGTGGTCTCCATACAACAATCTGTGAATTTGGAGAAGTCAGAACAAATGCTGTTGTAGGTAAACCTTCTGCAGTTCCTTGAGCTTCTGAAATCAAGTTAATGATTACTGGGGAATATTATTTGCCTAGGCACTGTCAGTACAATTACTGGTTGTGGCCCTTGCACCGGACCATTCATATCAGCTGTATTTACCATAGGTGGAGGAACAGTCTGTGGCTGGGCAACTAGTGGTAGGACAATCTGTAGTATTTGAAGGGGTCTCTCAATTTGCACCACTTTAGGTTTTGCAGTGGCTATTGTGCTGCCCATTGTGGCACCACTCTCATTATTATCAGTTGGTGTTGAATAAGGCAGGGGTCATGCAGCCAAAATTTCTTCTAAAATATCATCCCCTGAAACACTATCTGTCTCATTTCCTTTTTCTTTTTCCTCTTTATCTCTTCCCTGAGTCTTTTTCTTCTTCCCATTCTTTGGTATTTCTGTAGAAATAGCTGGACATAATCTGGTGCATTCAACTATGAGTTTCCGCCATCTCCGCTGTTCTTCATCTCATCACGCATCTGCATAGTTACGCATTGCTCTCTTTGTTCTTTTCTGATATTTTTCTCTTTCTTTCGGGCATCTTTTTCCCAAATATTCAGGGCTTCATATTGTGTATGCCGAGGGGGCGGTTTCATTTCTTACAATTTTTCTTTCAATCCCTCAATAATTTTAGTCTCAAAGCTACCGTATTTTGGAAACCTTAACGCACCTTCCTTCTCAGTGATCCTGCACCATTGACGAAGCCACAAACATGTATGTAATCCCACTTCAGTTGTCATATAATGTGGGGGCATACCCTCAGGAGGTGCCTCTTCACCCTCCCATACTGGAATTGTAACATCACCTTTCACAAAACTCTTAAATTCTTTAAAGCATTTAATGATTCTGGGAAAATTGAAAAGTAAAAAAATGTCAATTCAATATTTTGATTCTGTTCTGTAACGGTCCGATTTCTTTTACTCAAATCCTGTCACAGTTATTATTTTATCAGAATCCTGTGAACAATTCCCAAATCGATATCTACACAAACACTGACCTGTCACAGCATGGCACAGTGACGTCACCAACCAATCACAGCACGAATGTCTATTACACTGTTACACTGTTTTCTACACTTAATTCAATGTCTATCCTGGGATCTTAGACTACGCCGAGTCTGAAACTCTTCAATCTCTTTAAATAGAAACAATAAACATCTCCATTAATCAATCCATTCACTCTCAACTCAATAATAGAACTGTAAATACAATTACAATACATGTCGCATCATCTGATTAATACTCACTCTCCAAACAGCAACCGCATTCGAAAATCACACCTTGTCAGCTCCTCAAACTCCGGGCATTGGGCTTCAGGATACAGGTATTTTATTTTAACTTGGATAACTGTTTATAGCTCTTTGATCAAGGTGCAACCTGTTAGAAATGGGGGTCTCTAGTTGGCAGAGGTGGGTACCTTTGTCCAAATAGGGACCCTTGCTTTTAGTCAGGGTAAGGAGGACACACTTCTAAAATAACCCCTGCTCACCCCCTTGGCAGCTTGGCACGAGCAGACAGGCTTATCTCAGAGGCAGTGTGTAAAGCAGTTGTGAACACATACAGTAATACTGTGAAAACACTACTAATGGATACCACACCAGTTTAGAAAAATAGTAAATATTTATCTAAACCAACAAGACCAAATACGATAAAAATCCAACATACAATACTCTTGAAAAATAGTACGTGCGCAAAATACCGACTCGGTAGCTCCTCCTGGGGCTACCTCGATACTGAATATGACAGAGTCTAACAATTCCAGCCGACCGCGTTGATACGGGCCAGCTAAAGTGTCGACGGACTCGGACACAGTACAGTACCTTTCTTGTTGAGACCAACATGTTGGTGCGGGTCGGTCGGGGCAAACATCCCGGTTGCGTTGTGAAACGGAGCGTTGCGACGGACGATGTCCTCATGATTCGGTGCAGGCAGCGGCTCATTGACGGAGTCGGTGAGACCCGGGCCTGCGTTGAAGGGTGAGACGATGTTCGCTGCGGTGCTGGCAGGTCACGGTGCGGCGACGGAGCCAGTCGATGTTCGGGTTGGGCAGCGACGGAGTCGGTGACGTCCTTGCAGCGTGTAGCGAAGCGTTGTGGAGTGCGGTGCCCACAGGACACGGTGCAAGCAGCAGCTCGTTGACAGAGTCGGTGAGACCAGGGTTGTGTTGTGAAGCGAGGCGTTGCTCTCGGCGGTGCTTTCAGGACACAGAATCCTGCGACGGACTCGATTACAGAGTCGGTTACCCTTTTCTTCTACGGAGACGATCACAGATGGTGCCCACAGACACGGTGAGGTCTTTGCAGTTCCTGAGACCTCTAGAACAGGGGGTAAGCTCAGTTTAAGCCCTTGGAGATCTTTTCTTCAAGCAGGGGGACAAAGCAAGCAGCAGAGTCCTTTTTGCCTTTCCTTGGAAGCAAGTAGCCATTGCAGTCCAACCCCAGACAGCAAACAGCAAAGGGGCAGTATTCCTCCTCAGCTTCTCCAGCTCTTCTCCTTGGCAAAGGTTCCTCTTGATTTCCCAGAAATTATCTAAAGTTCTGGGGTCTGGGCCCCAATATTTATACTACAAAATCCTTTGTTCTCTTAAGGCAGAGAGTGTCTGTACCCAGCCAAAACCAGTTCTGTCCTCACTGGTGCAGCTTCCTGGCAGGAGGTGGAGACAGCATTGTTGAAGGCAGACCAGGCCCATTCAGGTGAAAAAGAAATCTCCCCCCCCCACTCTAAATGCAGCCCAGGTCTATTCAGCCCAGCCCTGACTCATCAGACTTCTGGAGCCACTGCCCCTCTCCAGCCCATGTCATCCAAAAGCCAGACATGCAATACACAAACCTAGCAGAGGCACACTGGATGGTTCGGCAAGAAAATACCTACTTTCTAAAAGTGGTATTTTCAAACACAGAATGTAAAAATCACCCTCACTAAAAGATGCATTATAACATTCTGAGTTCAGGCATACTAAACTTTGTTTTTCTACCTTGTTCCCAGGGCCAGTTATGTTTATAAGATGTTATAAACAAACTCCCCATTCTGTCCTATGGGAACAGGTAGCCTTGCAATAGTGAAAAACGAAATTGGGAGTATTTCACTATCAGGACATGCCACACACATCAGGGCATGTCCTACCTTTCACATACAATGCACCCTGCCCACAGGGGTACCTTGGGCCTAGCTTAGGGGTGACTAATATGTAGAAAAGGGAAGGTTTAGGGACTGGCAAGTGTGTGCACTTGCCAAGTCGACATGGCAGTCCCAGACTGCACACAGGCTCTGCAATGGCAGGCGAGAGTTATATTTTACAGGCTGCTTTTGTGGGTGGCACAATCAGTGCTGCAGCCCACTAGCAGCATTTGATTTGCAGGCCCTGGGCACACACAGTGCACGGTACTAGGGTCTGATAAGTAAATCAAATATGCCACTCATGGAATCACTAATCCATAACAACAATTTACAAAGGCAGCACTTGCACTTTGGCACTGAACAGCAGTGGCAAAGTGCCCAAAGCATCTAGACCAGCAAAACGAAGTCCAAAACACAGGAGACAAAGGCAAAAAAAGCAGGGGAGACTCATGCCAATGGTGCCAGGTCTAACACAACCATATCAGTGGTGGCCGCCATAAACAAAGGGTGGTGAGATGCGTGAGAGGTTGCGGGGGAGGGGAAAGGGGGTCGCGGGAGGGGGGTTAGTAATAATATATTCTTTTTTAAATGTACTTACCTGAAGCCGCCGGCTGCCTCCCGCGTCGTGCCTCCTCTCCTCTTCCTGGTCCCTGCAGCCCCAGGAACAGACTCCCATCCAATTCCCATGTTGCAGAGCAGCATGGAGATTGGCCTGAGCAGGCTAGAAAGATGTTCCACTCAGGCCAGGGAGTCTGTGGGGATTTCTCCAGCCCAGCTGTTCAATGCAGCCGGGCTAGAGAAACCTAAGTGCGCATGTGTGTATTGGCCTGAGACGACCGGCCAAACACATATGCACACTTAGGGAGTGCACATAGCACTCCTCTTCCCCCTTCCATGCCTCTGCCCCACCCTCCTTACAGCGCTGGCTCAGAGCTGGCAAATGAAAAAATAAAACAATGCTAGACCATGGTTTTATATTTAATTTGCTGGCTCTGAGCCAGGCAGTGGGGCGACGCTCCTCCACCACTGTGGAGGAACCGCCGCTGAACCATATCTCTGCTACCAAAAAACTGATAGCGTGAATAGGGGCTAAAATTAGATAGATTATATGGTTCAACTTTTAATTACCATCATTTACAGGGCCAAGCTCTGTTCCCTCGCTGGTTTCTTCTTGCCTCAGGTGACGGATCTTTGCCACCGTATTTTGATTCAAAGAGCTATTTCGGCATCACAAGCAAATTTCACATACAATTCCAGGTTCAGTCAATGATAAGAGTTTGGAGGCGTTTTAAAAACTTTATTCTTATTAAGAGATTAGTAAGTTTCTTTTTAGTTTCTTTTATTCAAATTAGTCAATTTATCTTCAGTAGGTTTCCAGAAATCTCATAAAATGGCTTGGTTAGAACAGATATTCAAATAATGCATTTAGCGCATTCCATAAAGGACTGAAATCCTTATTCTAAAGATCAGAATTAAAAGTTTGTGGAACTCATGAAGAGTTCATGTTCAAAAGGAAAACAGTGAGATCAAGACAGCATGAAGCCCAGAGCCAAATTAAAGCATCACAACTTCCCATATAGTGTAGTTCATAAAACTCAGCTGAGGTCTCAGTTACATGAGTAAATGATCATACAGTTGCAGTAGCAATGTGTAAAAATAAAGCATGAAAATAAAGTCAGGATGAACAAATGCAGCAGTAGCCACAGCTGTCAGCAAGGGACAAAGGAATGGGTCCGGGAAAGGCATAGATAGCATTGAAATTAACTAGGAACACACACTAATATTGAAGACGTGAAAACATTATGCAGACATTGTAGCAGGCTTCTTCCCTCCGTCAACTGGCAGCACTCATCTGTGAGCAGTTTCAGCTCTTCCTATCCCATAAAATAATATGCAGCTTGCAAAATTTTATCACAAAGCTAGCTACAGACATTCTTGCGTAGTTTAATTCTGGAAACATAAGCCTCAGTTCCCATAGGCTTCGAACGCAGGTTCGCCTTCTAAATATTAAATGTTTCACTGCGTGAACAATGAACTATACAAAAGATGAGAAAAATCAGCTTGCAAAATCACTATTAGGTAAAGCATTCAATTTAACACAAACATGAATTATTTTTTAAAATGTACAGCTATTCAAGTATTATGTGAGACATGAGAAAATAGGAAGCTATTGTTATTTGCAAATGAAATGTTGCTTATGAAAAGTAATACATTTGTTAAACCAGAACATTCTGTAGTCAAGATGAATATTTCTTAGCATGTCACGTTTAAGGTCAAGTGTCTAAATTACGTTGTGCACATTTTAGCAATATTAGGTTCACTTCTAGTTAAAGGAAACTTACAGGCACATGCATCAACGGTTTTTGCAAGCGCAAACGGTGCGATCCGCAAAAATCAGCCGTTTACGTTCGCAAATTGGCTTTTAGCGATGCATGAAAGTGTTTGGCAAGCGCAATTTGAGAATTCGCAATTTTTTGCCAGTTCCTAAATTGCAATTGCATTTAAGGAATCGCAATTTGCGATTCCTTAAATGCAATCCAAGAAGTACTTTAAAATAGCGATTTCGCTATTTGGGACCGCAAATTACAGTAAAATCAAACTGGTCTGTAATTTGCTAAAACTTTGAAAAATGCAATAAAATGCATTTTTCAAAGTTTCAGGTTACACACACACACACGCCCTTGGGGCATGTGTGTGCGCAACATGGGTGCACATCACAATTTCAGGGGTGCAACAGGGTGTCCTTTTGACACCTTTGCACCCTTGAAATTGCATGCGCAATTTGCGAGTACATATTGGCACTCGCAAATTGCGCATGCAATTTCCCAGTCATTCCTATGGGCCTGTAGGCCCATAGGAATGAATGGGAAGCCATTCCTTAATTGTGACTCGCAATTTGCGAGTCGCAATTAAGGAATGTTTAGAAATCGCTATTTTAATAGCGATTTCTACATGCATAGGCTTTTGAGAGTGCCAAATTGCGATTCCTTAATAATCGCAATTAAGGACTCGCAAAAGCATTTCATGATGCATGTACCCCTTACTTCTTAACATTCCCAAGGCCTATACAAATAGCTATGACTGTCTTTTGCAGTTTGCACTTTTTAAATGCTAGCCATTTCAGCTTTGAATTTTGCATTGATCATTGCACATTTAGCTGCTAAACGAAATAATTAGCATTTTAAGTATTGAACCTTATCACTAGCAAATGAAATGCCTTCAGTGACTGGGAAATAGGCCAATGTTGGCACTCATATGTTCCTGCCAGGATATGCAGGGCAGTGAGGGAAGCCCCACTCACAGTTTCTCAATTGCTATGTGTTGGATGCTTTACAAAGCACCAGCTGTTAATGACTGGTTGTCAGATATAATTTACTATAATGGCAGAGAAATTACTTCTTGTGACTTGCTTGATGCATGATCCATGCCCAATGGGCAGAGCTTCGCACTTACGTTAACAACATCAGGAAATAAGGGTGTGAGTTCTAATCCTTGCTCATTCATCTCGGGTTTTAACCTCATGTGGTCTTTTTCAATACGTTCTGTACCTTCATACCTGTTTAAAGTAACAACCTGCTGTTTTGTTTTTGGCATCGTGGTAACAGAAATGATAACGTTTTAAAAGCAAAAATAAAGTTTTAGAATACATTTAAACAAAATAAATATTGTGTTTTTGAAAAGTGAGAAATGTAGTAAATTGGTTCACAATGGTTTCCAGAGATAAAGTGGTGAAAGATCGCATTCACCTAGGACTTGCAAGAGGTTATAAATAAAGATGATCATGCCATTCACATATGAAAGCCGAAAAAAACAACACTAACATATTTGAAGGCTGTGAATGAGTTTATCGCAATTTATGGGGGTTACACTCGCAATCGCTAACGTAAGGAGCTCGTGTATGGATGCTTTATGCCGGTTGCTCATTCAATGCCTTTGAAGCACATTTATGGAGCATGGAACCTCAAGAGTTAGATCTCAAGTTCAATTGAAATCAGACTAGAGTTCTTAACCAGTTGTCGAATTATTATTTTTTACTGAATAAAGAGGGAGCAACTTTTCTGCCTGAGTTATGGGCATGATTTAGACAATATTGTTTTTACCTCTGTCAGGGCGCCGGAGGACATTCTGGCTACCACCCTGACAGAGAAAGGTCTGCCATGTTTAGGGGTCACCGCCTGCCTATTTGTCATTTTTGTGCCACAGTGACTTCCATGAAGGCACTGCAAGTTTTTCTGTGCATATCCACTGTCTTTTAGGCAGCTGCGCAAAAATCATTTTTGTTTTTAAAAAACAAACTCCCAAATCGTGAGAATATTTTTGAAAAACAAATATATAATGACCCATTCACCCATGGTGTTGTTGTCATTTTTTTTTTAAGTCCATGACCACCGATGACAGGAAAAAAAGAACTTCACCTTGTCCTCTCTAAGTAGGGCAGGACGTCTGACGACCCCTACTCTTTCAGACCCCTGGAGTAAGTTTTCCAACAGTGAAGCCAGTGGGGGCACCATTGTAGGAAAACCCATGGTCCGCCTGACTCAAAATAGAGCAGGCAGACCAAGGGGTTGGCAGAAACAGTACTCCCTGCCTGTAAAGGAAGTGCTAAATCAGGTCCTATTCAACCAGAGGTTGACTACAGTGAATATGAATTATTCAATGCACAGTTTACAACACCTGCTTTCAGAAGATATGCTCAAAGGTCCTATTGCAAGTGTCTGAAAGTCATGCTAACCTAATCAAACACGCTTCAATACCATTGTGTGCCTATTGTTGCGGATGTGTTCAGGTAACAAGCATATTGTCCATTTAGGGAAATATGCATGATTATAAATGCATAGTAAAATCATGACATTTTGTTTTGACCAGACGAGGCTTGAGAATCTGTAGATGCTGTAGAAAGGATTCACAAAGAAAATAGCAACAGCTGATTATGTGAAGTAATTCATTTCAAATGATCTTGCAAATTATGTTACCCCACTTCACTGATATTTTAAAAATTAAGTTAGCGATTCAATGAGATGAAGATATGTACATATAGTTAATCAATATAATTATCTGCTGAAAGAATAATAAAGCATACACATATTTTAAATAAACTAATAAACTGTTTTTAATTGTAAATTAAACAGTGGAATATCATGCACAGCAAAGGTTTCCACTCATCTATACAGTAGTGGGTGTACAGATGTAGTGGAATACAGACATCTGTGGCTGCAGCAATAAAAACAACAGGTCCACTCAAAGTTCATTCAGAAGACCCAGAGCACCCTGATAAAGCATTGTGTGAACACAAATTAATAATAGAATCATACAAAGTACTAAGTATGTATTCACACAAAAGTAGGTTTATTAGACAGCACTTTGCAAAGACAGCCCAGTGTATAGTTTGGGACTAACAATAAACACACAAATAGAAACACTCATACGCATAGATGGTACTGCAAGCCAACCATTCACAGGCATATCAATGGAAAAACAGACAAGTACAACAATAGGGTGTAAGGAAACTGGGCTATTAGTTGTGCAGGATGTATGGCCTGCTCAAGTAATAGGTCCACAATTACCCCTTCACTGGGAACCAAGCACCCCATTGTAGAGCTTGACTGTCTCAGGGTAGTGAAGCAGGGCAGTTCTAGGCCTACTCAGAGGAGTTAGTGGGGGCTAGTATTCACCATTCACTGGCATGCAATGATAACAGACAATAAATGACTGTCTAGTCTGTGCTTTTTCAATGGGAAAGGAGAGTACATATATTACACACACACACACACATTACTAAACACTACACAGTAATTTACAAATATGTACATCAGGCAGATCAAATTGCCTTTGGTGACATTATGAAAACACATTTGACCCCTAATGGGTTATGACCACCAAAAATCACGATAACCCCCACCCATACCAGATAAAACATCACATTATATAAGGGGTGTCAATTTAAATAAAGCTGGTGTATTGGCTTTGCCAGGGTTACCACATCAACAGACCAAGAATCACATGTTATAAACAATCTCTCTATCACTGACATCTAGCGACTGATCTAACGCCAATTCAGGACACTTTGGCGGAGTTTGCCTCTGTGGCAGGGCTTTGGCTCAACTGGGAAAAATCAGTCATATACCCACTCCACTCCGAGAAGGTTCCGCGAGAGGTGTTACTTGGCACTGCCCCCCTCCACTGGCAGAGCCGGGTACCCCGTTATTTGGGACTCTGCCTTTACCACTCTGCTAGCGATCTCTTTGAGGGGAATCTCCGCAGGCACTAGCGAGTATCCGGACTCAGATGCAGTTCTAGAGCACCTTGCCTTTGGCCCCAAAGGCAGGATAGCCCTGGTGAAAATAGTGGCATTACCACGCTTCCTCTATCATTTTGTGAACCTCACGGAAGACCCCTAATACCTTCTTTAGGGAACTAGACTCTCTCCTCAGCACCCTCATTTGGGGGTCTGGCTGCCGTGGAGTGGCTCCATCCAAGTTGCAGCTACGGGGTGATCAAGGGGGTCTCGGAGCATCGTCCTTTGAGGCATATTTCTTAACAGCACAGTTACAGTGGCTTTCTCGTTAGACAGCTAGACGCTGCCTCGGTGAAGCCTCCACGGAGACAGGCCCCTTACCAATTCCTGCTCTCCGGCAACTACTCCTACTGGTCACCCACCCAGTGTCCACCTGGCCCATGCAGGTGTCGGTGGCGTGGACGTGCATGTCCAGGATCCACTGTCTCTCTTGGGCGGTCTCACTATGCACCCCTGACCTGCCCCTCATCGGTGTGCCCCGCGGGTGAGGCTATTGCACCACGAAGAACCTACGGGTCTGGTCTGAGCATTTTCTCCTTGAGGTGGGGAACCTCTTTGCAGAGCTCGACCCTCTCTCTTTTGCCCAACTAGCTGAGGAGAAAGGGCTACCGCCGGGACAGTTCCTACTTCACCGGCGGCTCCTTCATGCATGTGGGGCCATTTTGGACCTCTCTGGAAGGGAACCTGAGGCACACCAGGTCCTACAGACCATTCTGACCATGGGCCAGGTCGCCACATCATCACCTGGCTGTATAAGGCCATACAAGGCCTGACGGCTACCTCGTTCCTCCCCCTTCGCCACAAATGGGAAGAGGAATTTGGACAGACCCTACATGAGAAGGAGTGGGAACGTGCACTTGAATTCCTGAAGAAAGATTCCCGCAATGCACGATTTAAAAACATACAGTTCTTCATAATACACAGGGCATACCTCACACCGGACAATTACACCAATACTTCCCAGACACACAGTTCAAAGCCCCCACTGCCGCACCGTGGACGCCACGCCTATGCATATGCTGTGGTCATGCTCGGCCCTCCAGAATTACTGGTGCACCGTGCAGGATGCAGTCTGGGAGATCATTGGACTCCCAGACATAATTTCATGGGAGGCATGCTCCCTCTGCATTTTTAAGAGAAGTAAGCAACACAAAGTATAGGTACGGTTTGCTGCCCTTGCACTACTGCTGGTAAAAGCGCATCATCACACTACACTGCCGCTCACCAGTAATGCCGCCGATAGAGGCCTGGAGGGGTACACCGTGTAAATGAGGTGTGGCAGAGGAGGGTGCGCTCCACAATGAGGAGGTCCGGTGGAGTCACCGTAGACCTATCTCCCCGCAATGGGCCGGTCTTCTCGTGCACATCCGTCAAATGGGTTAAGGTAATGATCCAACCCCAGACCATCACAGAGTACTTAATTGATACCCCTTTCACCACCCGAGCAGGCCTCCGTCCGCTACGATGACAACAATGCAATACATCCCGAGCGCCCCGCATGCGAGCAAATTTCCCACTCATCTGTACCACCCAGATCTAGCTCGCTGTCTCTTTGTTCAACACAAGACACCAGCATAATTGCTCATTACCATGTCCCCCCACCATCTTCCCTCTTTACCACTGTTTACGACTCCTGTGAATCCCTGGCCACATCCGAGACAAGAGCCACACACCATGTCCCTACTCACTCACACACATGATGTCCCATAGCACGCTGAAGCCCACATGTGTTGAGGCTCCCACAGGAAGTGGTCAGTCGAACACCCTCTCCCTCTATCCTATATGTCTTTGTTATACAACATAATGGAACCTATAATGGCAGATGTGGTTGGAATGTTTATGTGTTAACAGCAAATAAAAATGATTTATAAAAAAATTATCTCGAAGTCACATAAGTATTCAAATGTGTCATAAAACAGAGGACAATGAAAAAACTGAATTGAAATAAAAAAATTGAAAACACTGACATTGATAATCATGTGTTATCTGCAATCGTTATTATCAATAAAGCATTGCAAAAATTATGAAATGTAATTCTCAGCAGCATATTTCCTCTGGGGGCCTTAGCTCCACCCCTAGCTGACTTCACTGCCCACCAAAAATTCAAAGGTGTGGCCCCTCCTGTGTTGGCTCCAGATGTCTGGGCTTCCTCCTTTGATGAGTGGGCCTGGGCTGTCCCAATCCTGGTACTGTATGACAGATACTTAACAGATGCAGATTTGCTTACCCTCACCTTCCTCCTCAGGGGATGAGCAAAGCACTGTTAATTGCTCCTTTTATGAGGGGGAGGTCATTGTTCCCTCTGCTGAGGAGCAGAGTAATTAACTCAGCACATTTGGGTGACAAAAAACCTGGAGTCTTATCCTGAGCTGAGCCAGAGAAATATGACAATTTTGGACCACCCATACTGTGTACATGTAGGTTCTTAGGACCTGCATATTCAAACTTGGTTCACATGTTTCACCCCAGTTTGATACCTTACTGGACTTTGTAGGCGCAAGGGAAGTGAAACTGCACTTTAGGGAAGATATTCCCCTAGGCCTACAATACAGTGACACTGCAGTTAAAACAGTAAACCCTACTCAACTTACCTATGAATGTCAGCAAATATTATACGGCTTAACCAGGTCAACATCTAACCTTGCATGGTCCTCTCTGGCATCAGGCTACTTTTGTGCAATTACCAAGCCATTTACGGCGATAGTCTCACACGTGCAGCCCGCACATATATGCACACACATGTGCACACGTGTTCACGTGTAACCAGCGAAGTGCAAAGTCAGACACTGGCAGTAAAGACACACAATCCAATTACCAAGTGATTACAGTGGGTGAGACACAAGTAGTGAGACTTACCCACAGTAAAAAAGTCCAAAAACAAGTTGAGCAAAAGCAAAAAATCAGTGAGGATTAAATGGGCAGAACACATTTCCCTTCATAGTGTCTTCTACATGTGAAACAATAAAAAAAAAACAGACTCAACAAAAAGTAGATCCTAAACTAGTGCCATGTAGCATTATAGGACTATAACTATACAGCAAGGGGTTTCACTGGACGCACAACAAAATAAGACAAAAGATCATCAAATTGAGACTAAAGGGACAACAAAAAACCATAGCAAAAATATGGAGAGAGACAAAAATAAGAATGTACACAATTATGTAAATGTTTGTCAAAACTATTGCTGCATCATAAATACCTCATCAGCTAGACAGGAGCACGATAAGAACAATTTGTAGCATTTGCAAAAACAAAATATTAGACCAACAAGCGAGAGAGCCAATTAGTACTACTCAGTAATAAAATTAAAATCTAGGAAAAACAAAAATCAAATGTTACAAAGAATAGGGCATTTGGAATGCAAAACAGAATATTAATAGAGCCAAAAAGTGTATCAAGAATAGGGACTCTGTAGTTTGAAATGATTAATTGTTTGAGGCTTGCTGAAATTAAGTGAAAATGTAGAAGATTAAATTCTTCTGAACTTGCAGAATCTTTCTTATTTAAATCAAGTGCTAAATTATGGACACTTTTAACTAATTGTTTAGGATCATACAAGAGTAGAATCAATTTCTAATAAAAAACAACGACCTTATTACTAAGATTAGGAAATCTGAGAAGCATTTATTGATTATTTCAAGACCCTTTATACTCCTGAAAACACTCCTTAAAACAGTATATGTCAGACTGTTAACAATAGAAAAGGAATTTTCAGATCTTCAAATTTCAGATACTGATCTATCTGCTCTAAAAGACAATATTTCAGTGGAAGAGATTAATAAGACGATTTAATGAAGAAAAACAAAATGTCTAGCCCTGATGTTTTCTTTTCACATTTTTCTCAGGCAAAAGCTAGCTCAAAGTTTCTTCACAGACGCTGTAAATTGTATTTTACCAAAAGAAGGCAAGAGTGTTAAGCTGTGTAAAAATTCTAGACTAATTTCTTTAGTAAATATGGGCTGCAAAATCTTTGCAAAAATGATTGCTCTTCAAATAGAACCATTTCTACCTACGTTACTCTGACACAAGCAATCAGGCTTTGTGAAGGGTAGATCAATATCTGATAAAATGATTATTATTAAATATTATTAGTAAGTTCAACATTTAAAAGCACCCCTTGGCAGCCATAGTATTATATACTGCGAAAGCTTTTGATAGAATGGCTTGGGATTTTATGTTTCAAACGATGAACTAGTTTGGTTTTAGTTAAAAAACGTATTCTTCACCCAAAGCTTTCATTTTTGTTAATGGTACCTCTTCTGAGCTCTTTTTATTCACACAAAATCTGTTCCTATTAGCTTTAGACCATTTCCTATCTAAAATAAGGCATAATGTGCAAATGCAAGGATTTCTTTATAAAGGGTTTTACATAATAATGTCTGCATACGGCAATGATAATCAATATTTTATTGTAAATAAAATTGAAACTAATTCAAATTAAATAAGTAGTATATATAGGAAGCATAAGGAATAAGTTAAGGGCATTTAACTAAGGGAATTCAATTAAAATAAATCAACCTTAAGTTCAGGTATAGAAAAATTAAAAAGTTTAATATTGATATATAATTCAAATTAATTATGAATTAGGGTTAGCTACAGTCTTGTGTGATAATAAGGGTGATTAAATTAAATTACTCTCAAATTAGGAAAGTATTTAAAGAACATGTAAATGTCAGGGTTAGATTAAGTGTGAACCAAAGGATAACATAATTAAGAAATAATTTAAATCCAATTAATTGAATGACCCTTGCATAGGTTAAGTGGCATACTAGCATAAAAAGATAAATAGTGCAACATAATAATATAGCCTTATAGCCAGGCATAGCGGGTTATACTGGCCATTAAAGTCTTACTGCAGCGTTAAAGACCTGAGCCGAAGGCAAGGGCCTTTAACAAGAGAAGGGGCCTTTAATGGCCAGTATAGGCTGCTACGGCGGGCTACAGTGCATTAGAGCATTCCGCCCCATGAGAGCAGAATGTCTGAATTCAAAGAACAAAGCTGTCTCAGACCTTGAAAAGGTTAAACCCACCACCACCCCTGTGGCTCTGAAGCCTTTCTTTCACACCTGTTGCTGTTATTGTTTTACAGATAACAGCTGCTTGCAGGGCCATAGGTGTTAGCTGTTGAACATTCACAGCAATAGCTGTGAAACAAGGCTGAAGTCAGTCCCTGGTTCTCCCTGGGCTCGGCTAAACTGCTTTTCATCATTTAGCCAAGCCAGGGAGACCCAGGAGCTGTACAGAATCCCCCCATCCTTCTGAAGGCTTTAGTGACACTGTGAGCAATGGGAGATGGGAGGGTGAGTGGAGAAAGCTCCTGTGTGCCCTGCTGCACAGACTTTGCCTATCGCCTTCCCCTGCATAATCCATATGTTTTAGAGAGGTAGGGGAAAGAGAGAGGCAGAGGCTGTGTGTTAGGACATTGTAGTGTTGAGACCCCTAATGTTCCTTGTGATAAGGTTAATGTCGTGTGACAGTTTAATGATATCTTAGAGTGTGATATGCAGCCTCTCGCTCCGGAACTTAAGTTGGGTCAGAGCACACTGTAGGTAAATAATTGGAGGTTGTGAAATAAAGTGATACCTGCTATAAAACAAGAAGAATAGCAATAGAAAGGGCAGGGGCAAATGACCTCCTGTTCAAACATACAGAAAAGACAAAGCATCTTGTAAAGCAAAAAACCCTGCAAATACAAAAGGGAAGGGCCAGGAGTCAGAAGGGTACCAAGCATGCAAACAATTGGAAGGACATAAGTGGCAAAATGAGGCATCACTAAGGGGAACCCCGATGAGTCACACAGTTGTAAGAGTAGGCGTGAGATGCAAAAGAAGATTTCTAATGTGTTGACTGCATTACAGGATTTCATTCGCTGTCTGTGGGGTCATTCTTGGAGTTGAGGTTGAGCCATGTGAAGAAACCGAAGACAATGATGTGTCCCCCTCACTGGAAGAGTTGTGGGGGGCTAGCATCAATGTTGAAAAATAGATGGGGTAGCGACGATTGTGTTCGTGTTGTAGGTCTGCATCTGTACCATCTGCGGCACTGCCGCCCCACAAACAGTGTCCACCAGATTTGCAGTTGGTGTCAACATGGTTATACTGTTCAGCACTGGCCTCAGAGGTATCAGTAAAGAAAAGCGCTTTGTATGCTGCAACCATCCAGAGCCTTTCTGGGTATAAGAGGGAGTATTTAGGGGCGGCTCCTCCGCTATGGTGATGGAGCATTGCCCCACTGCCGCTACCCATCAGAGGCAACAGTGAAAAAGAAAATGCTGAAAAAATAATGTTATTATCATTTTCTTTTTCACCTTTGCCTCTGCTGGGTACCCGAGTTGCGGGCGGGGCCAGGTCATCCTCCTGAGCTTCAGGAGGAAGAGTTGTGGGCACTACTAAGTGTGCATGATGGTTTAGCTGACCATTTGAGGTTGGTCAAACCGTCATGCACACTTAGCATTTCTCCACCCGGCTGTGTTGTACAGCCGGGTGAAGAAAAGCCACAGTCTCCCAGGCACTGTTCTGAGCAGCGATGCAGGTCGCTCAGACCAATCCCAGCGCTGCTCTCATGCTGGGAATAGCATTCTCAGCATGTGAGCAGTGCTGAGATTGGCATCTGGGAGCCTGCGCAGTGTGGGCCAGTCGGGGATCGAGAGAGGAGGAAGAAGCAGCATCATGTAAGTAAATTAAAAAAAAAATGTATTTATGTCCCCCCCCCTTGCCACCCTACCTCTTCGCATCATGGTCAGTGGCCATTGCTCGTTCGCCCAAGTCTTGCAACTGTTTTTTTTTACTGACGCAGATTCCAGCTACATAACTTGCAGGGCGCACTTGATGGAGCCCAGATTTCACATAGATTTAGGCATTTGCTCTGTTTTAAGTTTCAGACACAAACTGCTTTTTCAAGAAAAATGGCACGCAGATTTTGGTGCATGCAAAGTGAAAACATGAAATGAGGCCTGGTCAGATGTTTCCAGTCTAATGAAATCATGTAAAACCATGCTCAATTAATTAATCCAGGGTGGTTAAAAATGTGTTTAGTTTAGATTTAACCTCACTATAGAATGTACATTTAATTTAGAAAATGGGTTTTGAACTTTCAAATTAGCATATATTGTGCTGAATTAACACACATTTTATGGTGTAGAAAGGCTGACTTTGCTTTGGCAGGCTCAAACTTGAAGATAAGAAAGGAATGTTTGCTCTCTGTTTCCTCCCGTCTCCTCTCCATGAAAGACCTTTGTTATAATTTACGCCTCTGTTTCCATCTCTTCATGAAGGCATGTTGCAAACTTTTATCTCTATGTAATTTGTTTAAACAAAGCTTACTTCACTTTAAAACGTGGAGTGAAAAGTGCAAAGCACACATTTTTCTTATAATATGTATTCTCTGTTTCCGCATAATTAATACTTTTGTTGCAGAAAATGTAATTGTTTTCATTTAGCACAAGACTCAAGAACTCGCCTGATGGATGACGTGTCCAGTCAGACCATGGGGAGTCGATGTGTTCTGAAGCTCTTATTGGTCAACCTGCATTTTTGATAGAAATATTGGATGAGAGGAGAGAGGTGTAGGCTGGCTCTGCTCATTTTTTTTTAGCAGGACATGAGGCAGATTAGACACTCTTGCGAAGCCAAGGAGGAAGGAGGGGCCATGCCCAGCTTCTGTGTCAGACACAGACAGACAGAGATGCAGGCAGAGCGAGGACAGAGAGGACCAGCTGATTGAACTGGACAGTTTTAGATGCTAAAACTTTAAGTTTTATACTTTGACTAACTGGCTTTAAGGATTTATTTGTCTTATGCATTTATTTCTCTTTATGGGAGATTTTTGCTAATTATTAATTATTGATTAGCCTTGCAAAACTCACTCTAGAATTGTATTTTCTTAAAACTCTTTAAGAGTTTTCTGACTGACTATAGAAACAGGTTTTCCCTTCCTTTATGGAGTGCCTTGTATGCAATCTATAATATGTTCTGTATTAATTCTATTTTTCCTATTTTTTCAATTCTGTAACCTGATTGATATTTGAATAATGAATAAAGGGTCAGAGAACCTTAACTTTTGACTAGAAAATAAAACCCTTTAAAACTACTCACAACTCTCATTATTGCCTTAAATATTATTTGCATTTGAGTTTCATGTTTATGTAAAGTCTCCTGATGGATGATAACACAGTGGCAAAGGTCCATCTCCTTTAAGCGGTAAACTAGAGGTAATGAGGTTTTGCATTGAGAAATTACCGTGAAATTACCGCTGGATCAGTTTCTGGTAGCAGAGCTAAGGTTAACACCATCACCAAAAGGAGCATAGTTTAGTCTAATGCCTAAATAGCGCTACAAAATAATTGCCCAAGTTAGATAAATGTCCACATTCTCAAAAAGTCCTGATTCCTGATTCCAATGCTCAGAATTTGAAGACTGGCAAAGCAGTACTGGAAGGTAATGCAAGAAGGCGATTGCTGGAGTGTCAATAGGGTTGTGAAATGTTGTTAATGTGCTAGAAGGTATTTTTTTGAAGTGTTGAAAAAAATAGTAAGAGTTTTGACTGTTGGTGAAATTTTGCTCATTTTGACTTGATGGTTTTATTGATTAAATTGGTATTTTCATAGGACAGAAATATTGATTATTGATTATATGTTCTTAACATAAAAAGTTAGTGTCCTGTTCTATGTTGTCTAGAAGCACAGGTACAGAGATACCTGGGAATCCCGGGAATGGAATTTAGAAGAGTGTGGTAAGGAAATCCCACTGCAGAAGGTTACTCGTCTGTTGTCATAATACCTAAAAGCTATGGAGGGCTGTAGGTGTTATATTAGGGACTATATCGTATAAGAGTAAAGTGTGAGTGATAGCAAAGGGCCCACCTGTGAAACTTTGGCCTTACCCAAAGGAGGAGTATCCCTAGGGGAGTAATAGGTCCTCCCCGAGCTTAAGTGACGGGTAAACAGTGGTTTTTACTCACAGTGTAAGGAAGTACTTTCTCTTTGAAGCAAGTGAATAAACTATCTTTGGATTAGCGGAGCAGACAGAGTAGCGCTGTTTTTATGTTGTTACTAACAGAATTTTGATTAAGAAAACTCAGAAACATATTGCTGTAAGATTTTGTGAAGGGAGGGCTAGTAGAAGGAGTGAAACTGATGTCACAAAAGGCTGCGGTGGCATTGGACAAGGCAGCGGGCATGTAGTGAGCTCTGATTGTGAAGGGAGGGTCAGTAGTAGGAGTTAAACTGACCGAAATTGAAACTGACAGCATTAAAGAAAAGAAATTGCATTAAAATATTGCAGAAATGGAATTGTTTAAAGGTTTAAAGAAACTGTTGGGAGGTAAAGTGAAAAATTCGATTTTAATTGGTGATGCTCCTGAAGGAACACCTGTGCATTTTATGTCTACCAATTTGGGACAAAATTTATGTATGTGGGTTCACCAATGGTGCAAGATTACTGAAAAAGAGGGTCCTTTGAGGTTTCCAAATGACGGTACTTTTGAATTGCAAATTATTGACAAATTAAGGGAAGTGTTATGTGAAATAAAGACACCATCTAGAGCTGCACAATTTGAGGCTTTAAGCATGTGGGAAAAGGCAGCAAGAGAAAAAGCAAGTGAGGATAAAAAGGTAAAGCACCAGATACAGGAGAAGGGAATTAAAGATGACAAAAAGCTTCAAATAAATAATGATTCAGGGGATGAAGTAATGGATGCATTGTTAACTGAGTGTCCACCACCTTATGTGGTCCCCACTAAAAATACTGATAATATTGTACCAGTAAGTACTACAGTGGCTACTGCTTCTGTTGAACAGAGAGAAACACAGATTAAGAGAACTGTGCAGACATTTCAGATTGACCCACTACCTGTTGATTCACCACTGACAGTGATATCTCCAGGTGTTATTGCTTCAAATGTGACTGATTCAGTCCAAATACTACAAGCTGCAGATGCACAGGCAGTGCCTAGACAAATTGTGACTGTCCCAATTAATATGGTCCCTACTCAAAAAGTTCAAAGAGCTGCAGAAGGAGTAATTATGTCAGGGTTTATTTCAGAAACTCAGAATTCACAGATTATTGAACAGAAACTACCCCAGACAGTCCAAGCACTGAAAGGTGGGGGTAAAAATGGTCTTTACAACATCTGCAGCCCAGGATAAAATGAATATATTTGAAGATGCGATTTTTCAAACCTGCTTTGAGGAAGCAGCAGTGATTAAAAAGATAGAGAGCATGGGGGAACAAATTAACCCAGACCCTGAAAAAGAGAGACAGCTTAATGTTTTAAATTCAACATTTGAACATGAAGAAATTAACAGTCCCTGCTGTTTAAGTAATGAAAATGTGAACAAGTGTCAGGAAAAAGAATTAATTTCCCTGAGTAAGGAAACTACACATGATAGACTGACTGATTTGGCTCAAAAATATGAAATTGATGTTTCAGGACGTTTTCCATTTCAGAAAAGTTTCAGGGTACATATGAATGATGAGGCAAATGAGACAATGTGTTCTTCAGGAATGCAATTGCACATTGCAGAAATAATGAAATATATTTTCAAATGCAATGGGTTTGAGAAATTAGGAGACAAATGGGCAAGAAAACATGAGAAGAAAAAGAAACCACCAGACCTAGCAAGGAAACTGGATAAGAAAAAGAATCCACCAGACCTTGTTGAGGAAAATAATAAACAGGATGAGGGAGAAGCTTTTGCTTACTCATTGAGAGAAAAGGTGGGAGAAGTGCATGTTCATGTGCCACGGAACAAAAGTGAACTTGCAGCATTTCTGAACACATTCCCAAAATTGAGAGACAAACCTATGCTGTGGTACCCACAAGTTGATGGATTTGTTGAAATTTTAAAAGAGTTGTGTATTAATTTGGAAATGTTCTTTGACATTGCCATGCAGACTGAATTATGGTTTGAATCTAAAGTTGCTGTGCAAGGGCCAGGTGAGGAGACAATGAAAAAGGTTTGCATGAATGCACCATCATTTTCTGTTGTTATGGAGAAAAACGTAGCAATGATTACTTTCCTGAAGGGCAGAGTGCCAGCAAAGGATGTTAATTGGGTACAGATTAAAAGAACAACACAGGAGCTAAAAGAATTGGTTCATGATTTTTGTGAAAGTGTGTGTCTAGAGTTTCCACAACTCTGTGGGAAAGAATGGCCTGATGCCAGTGGCATGAGATTCTTTGTGACACAGTTGGTAATTGGTTTAATGTTCTCTGATCAGATCAGTGTGCACATACAGCAAAAATTGGTTTGTTTACAAAGAAAGCTGATAGATGGGCTTCTGAAGGATGAAGGGTACTATAGTGCTGGACAAGGAATGAAGCAGAAAAAGTTTGAGGAAAAACCTATGATGGTACAGAGAAGGTTTGCACGAAAAAGTTTTCAGAATCAGTTGTTTGCAGAGAAAGAAAGTGAGTTACAAGGTGTTGTTTCACAGGATGGAAGTAAAGGTGTTTTGGTTTGTGCAAATTCAGGTATGGATGTTGCACTGCTGGAAAAAGTATCCTTTTTCCATCTTTATAACAGATTTGAGCATTGGAAGAAGAAATGTAAATTTAAACATGATGCAGTAAATGGAAATGCGCAAACACAGAGAGAAATGCAGGTGCAAAATGTGCCAGCTCAGCAAATGCAAATGTCAGTTCAGAAACAGGTACCAATGACAGGAGTTTTTCAAGCTCAGATGGTCCCAAAAAATATGGAAAATGCTAAAATTAATTTAAATAAGTTGTCCAGTGCAAATGTGAATTATTTCCAGAAACAAAATCAGAACCCAGTTCAACAGGTTGCTGTATTTGAAAATGAGAGTTTTAACCCTAACATTTCTGAAATTACCAAGTCCATTGTGAAAACAGTGGAAGGTTCATATTTACCCCACTTAGGAAAGAATACCAAAGTTACAGGAGTTTTAATAGGCCCATTTGAGAAAAGTTGCCAATTTGTTGTTTGTGACTCAGGCCTGGCAGGAAAACAATTGTTTTGCAAATTAAACAGCACAGATTACTGCACACCAGATGATGTTAATTATCAAATTCCGGATGAGGATGTGCATTTTAAAATGGCCCAACAAGAGACAGCTGTAGCATTGTTTCCAGAAATGACAGTTGAAAAATTACCTTCTGATTTGGAAGAAATAATAAACACAGAAATAAGGGAGTTCACAGAGAAGGATGTCAGATTAATAACATGTGCAGAACATGTCTTATTTGAATTAGAACCAGATGACATGTATTCAAGAACACCATCAGTTGCAGAAATTTTACTCATAATTGGAGATAAACCGAGTAAAGGATTTTTGATGGAATTGATTGGAAGTTTTTGTAACTTTCTGATCACAGGTTTACAGAAACTAAATGAAAAGAACAGATTAGTGCAGGAGATTAGCAACATAACTTTTCCATGTTGTCCTGTGGTACCGAATCTAGCCAACATATTTTTTCACATTTCATGTGCTGAAGAATGGCTTACTGTTATTTATTTTTGTCAAGTTCATGTCACAGTGCCATTGCATGAAGATAGTCAGGAGTACTGTCAAAAAGAAGATGAATGTCTGGGACACATAATTTGAAAGGGAGCTAGAAAGGTGTCACCAGAGAGAGTGGAAATAATTCACCAGATGAATCCACCTCAAATTCAGAAAGAAGTCAGGATGTTTTTGGGAATGGTTGGCTATTATAGTGAGTGGTTACCAAACCTTTCCCTAGTGGCTAAGCCTTTACTGAGGCTGACACACAAGGATGTGTCTGATCCGCTTCCATTGGACACCAATTGCACAAAAGCATTCCTAGAGTTGAAAGAGAAAAAGTGTCACGTCCCGGCACTAGGGATGCAAGTTTATTTAAAAGAAAATACACCAATGTGCAGTGAGAGGGAGGGCTGCGCCCTCTCAGTGCCTGTTCAAAAACATGAATGTGTTTAAAGGTCTGTGACGTATTTCCCAATGACCCTTGACCCCAACATCACAGAAATGCCCAGCTGCCTTAATTTAGTAGCTGTGGTAAATGTCAGTCATAAAAAGAGTGAGAATATAATGATGGAATTTCCAAATACTGAAATGGTTCCTTCCTTTGTGGAGTTGTTTTGGGAAAATACTGTGACCAAGAAATGCCTAAATTCAAATGTATTTAGCATACTGCCTGCAAATGAAATTGTTTGTGATGAAACTGAACCTGAATGTCTAGATATCATGAATCTATGCATGAAACCAAGGTTAGACTGTAATGATGAACGTCTGATTGAGCCCAACAATGTTCATTTTGTAGATGGCCCATGTTTGAAAGGTAACACTGACACATTAAGAGCAGCACATGCTGTGCTCCTTATACAATATGTTGTCAAAGCTTCATGGCTTTCAGTAGTTACCTCAGCTCAAAATTCGAAATTGATTGCCCTTACCACAACATGCAGTATATCTGCTCAAATGGGAGTCACTATTGTCATGGGAGAGACAAATGCTAATTCAGTTGCACAATATTGTGTCCTGTTAGCCTATGCATTCAATGGAATTTTCACATGTGAATCTGAGAAGGATACTGTTTATCTAATGTTGATGTCAATAACTTACACTCGGAAAGAATTAAAAGAGGTACAAGAAAATGTTTCAGAGACAGAACAACAAGGTTGTATCAGAACAGATTTTGAGAAAAATGGCAACTGCATAGTAGCAAATGTGTTATTGCAAAAACTGATGCCCAGGTATAGATTGCCAGTTTCTCTGAAATCAGATCATAATGAGGTCTCAAAGATGTGTGCAGAACCACAGATTGGACAAGGATTGGATTGTAGCTATCTGCCTGAAGTTCCAATTACAATAAAGCAACACAAAGACAGCACAGAGTCTCACTTTGCAAAAGACTGTGTCTCAGCATCACTGAAGTGGCTTGAACATGCACATGCAAATGCACTTGTGAAAAACACAGATGAAAAGACTAGCCATTGCTGTGAAGGTCTGGCTGATGTGGAGCGTGCAGTTTCTCACCAGATTGCAGCTGCTACACAAGATTTGCATAATGAAAGGTGCCAAAACTTTGATCTGAGAGATGCTGTGAAATGGAAAGGCCTGTTCCAAATGATCCTGGCAAAGACTGTTGTGAAATGTGGTGGCTTTTCAAATTGGGTGCATGCCTCTTATACATGTATGGTCCTGTGTCCCCCTGATAAAACAGCTCCTCTTCAAGAAGAGATGCCAGCAGTGGTCAAAAGTCCACAGAAGAGGGTCAGTCAAGCTGTAAGGGAACACATAGAGCGTGAAGCATCACTAGAACAAACTGAAGTGGCACTGGAAAAGCAAAAAGTGGAAACTGACTCAGATGAAAGCGGTGTCAAAAGGGTGAAAGAGTCAGGTGCAGCCTCTGAAGAAGAAATTAGTGCTGTGGGCCTACGAGTGGAGGTAGAAAAAAGCTGGCTGAAAGGGTATCCAAAACATCCATAGTGGTCCCTTGAAAAATCATTTTCACCCATAGCTGAAACATCTGAATCTGATCAAAGTGAAAATAAAAGTGAAAGGCTTGGATTGAAAAAGTGCAAAGAATTGATGGTGCTCTGTCAGTTTCTCAGCACCTGAGTGGTCAAATTGCATGGAAAAAGTACAGAATGCCACATTGAATGAACTGTGTAATGCGAGGCTTGAACTGTATGAGCCACCTTGACGGCAAGCTGGTAACAAAGAGCCAAGAAATGCTGAAACAAATAACTGAGAACTGTCAAGAGCTGAAGAGAAAAGAATCTTTGAATGATGAAAGAAAAAGAAGAAAAGATGAAGAAAAAATGAAGAAAAGAGAACTGTTCTGTTGAATTTTCCTTTTATTATTTTAGTTACTTATTTTAGAGAAAACTAACTGTTCCAAGAAGCTACTTACAGAACTCTGCACTAAACTTTTGAGCTTGGCTATATATGATCTGATTACAGACCAAACTTGTGTTGCCTTAGAAATAGAAGTAAAATTGTTATATGCTCAGTTTTTGTAATAAGCGAAAATGAACATAATAATTTAGTAGGGGTTTTTCTTTATATACCTGTGTGAATTAAGTGTGCTAATGAAATTACCATGTCTACATACACTAAAGATGAGTAGTAATATTTTAGTTAGAGAAAACATATATTTGACTCAACTAATGATAAGTGCTTTATTTTAAACAAATGAAACATGTGTGATAATTTACAAATCATTTGAGGTATCATGATTTGTTTTTTATCAAAGGGTGAATTGATATAGCCCAGATTTCACATAGATTTAGGCATTTGCTCTGCTTTAAGTTTCAGACACAAACTGCTTTTTATAGAAAAATGGCACGCAGATTTTGGTGCATGCAAAGTGAAAACATGAAATGAGGCCTGGTCAGATGTTTCCAGTCTAATGAAATCATGTAAAACCATGCTCAATTAATTAATCCAGGGTGGTTAAAAATGTGTTTAGTTTAGATTTAACCTCACTATAGAATGTACATTTAATTTAGAAAATGTGTTTTGAACTTTCAAATTAGCATATATTGTGCTGAATTAACACACATTTTATGGTGTAGAAAGGCTGACTTTGCTTTGGCAGGCTCAAACTTACTGCGGCCTTCGGCCTTGAAGATAAGAAAGGAATGTTTGCTCTCTGTTTCCTCCCGTCTCCTCTCCATGAAAGACCTTTGTTATAATTTACGCCTCTGTTTCCGTCTCTTCATGAAGGCATGTTGCAAACTTTTATCTCTATGTAATTTGTTTAAACAAAGCTTACTTCACTTTAAAACGTGGAGTGAAAAGTGCAAAGCACACATTTTTCTTATAATATGTATTCTCTGTTTCCGCATAATTAATACTTTTGTTGCAGAAAATGTTATTGTTTTCATTTAGCACAAGACTCAAGAACTCACCTGATTGATGACGTGTCTAGTCAGCCCATGGGGAGTCGATGTGTTCTGAAGCTCTTATTGGTCAACCTACGAAGACCAGTCACGTGCAGAACTGGACAGTTTTAGATGCTAAAACTTTAAGTTTTATGCTTTGACTTACTGGCTTTAAGGATTTATTTGTCTTATGCATTTATTTCTCTTTATGGGAGATTTTTGCTAATTATTAATTATTGATTAGCCTTGCAAAACTCACTCTAGAATTGTATTTTCTTAAAACTCTTTAAGAGTTTTCTGACTGACATAGAAACAGGTTTTCCCTTCCTTTATGGAGTGCCTTGTATGCAATATATAATATTTTCTGTATTAATTCTATTTTTCCTATTTTTTCAATTCTGTAACCTGATTGATATTTGAATAATAAATAAAGGGTCAGAGAACCTTAACTTTTGACTAGAAAATAAAACCCTTTAAAACTACTCACAACTCTCATTATTGCCTTAAATATTATTTGCATTTGATTTTCATGTTTATGTAAAGTCTCCTGATGGATGATAACACGGTGGCGAAGGTCCATCTCCTTTAAGCGGTAAACTAGAGGTAATGAGGTTTTGCATTGAGAAATTACCGTGAAATTACCGCTGGATCACACTCACCTTCTGTGACCCTGTCATGAGTTTCCTAAAACCGCCCTTTTAGCAGGTTCAGTTCTTATCATCGCTGTGTCAATTTTTTGTACAATGAAACTCTGGATTTCTCTATTTCTGCAAGAATGATATCAAGTTTGTCCACAGCCTCAGCTGATGAGGGCGTTGGTATGATTGATGGCGATGCAAATTATACGGGTGGGCAGTTGGGGGACTGAGACACTTGTGAGGATGCGGCTGAGCGAAGCTTCCCATGGTGTTGCCCAAGAGCAGCAACGTGTAGGCTCACACACAGTCAGGCCCTCACTAGAATAAGAGGCTGTCACTATAACATGAGCAGTCGATTGGTGAATTTCAGATGCAGTGATTTAATATTATTAGTAAGTTCAACATTTAAAAGCACCTCTTGGCAACCATAGTATTATATACTGTGAAAGCTTTTGATAGAATGGCTTGGGAATTTATGTTCCAAACGTTGAACTAGTTTGGTTTTGGTTAAAAAACGTATTCTTCACCCAAAGCTTTCATTTTGTTAATGGTACCTCTTCTGATTTTTTTTTATTCACACAAAATCTGTTCCTTTTAGCTTTAGACAGTTTCCTATCTAAAATAAGGCAGAATGTGCAAATGCAAGGATTTCTTTATAAAGGGTTTTACTTAATAATGTCTGCATATGGCAATGATAACCAATATTTTATTGTAAATAAAATTGAAACTAATTCAAATTAAATAAGTAATATATAGGTAGCATAACGAATAAGTTAAGGGCATTTAACTAAGGGAGTTCAATTAAAAGTCAACCTTAAGTTCAGGTATAGAAAGATAAAAAAGTTAAATATTGATATAAATTAAATTAATTATGAATTAGGGTTAGCTACAGTCGTGGGTGATAATACAGGTAATTAAATGAAATTACTCTCAAACTAGGAAAGTATTTAAAGAACATGTAAATGTCAGGGTTAGATTAAGTGTAAACCAAAGGATAACATAATTAAGAAATAGTTTAAATCCAATTAATTGAAGGTCCCTTGCATAATTTCAGTGGTACAAGTCCCTTACATAGGGTAAGTGTGCCCCTTACATCTGGTAAGTAGTACAGGTTGAGAGCTGTTTGCGGCAAGTAGCAAAAGCAGTGCACCAGTTTTCACAAGCAGGCTACTTCTTTCTGAAAAACCAGGAACTGGCATACTAGCATAAAAAGATAAGTAGTGCAACATAATAATGTAGCCTTATAGCCAGTCATAGCGGGTTATACTGGCCATTAAAGTCTTACTGCAGCGTTAAAGACCTGAGCCGAAGGCAAGGGCCTTTAACAAGAGAAGGGGCCTTTAAGGGCCAGTATAGGCTACTACGGTGGGCTACAGTGCATCAGAGCCTTCAGCCCCATGAGAGCAGAATGTCCGAATTCAAAGAACAAAGCTCTCTCAGAGCCCGAGAAGGTTAAATCCACCACCACTCTGTGGCTCTAAAGCCTTTCTTTCACACCTGTTGCTGTGATTGTTTTACAGATAACAGCTGCTTGCAGGGCCATAGGTGTCAGCTGTTGAAAATTCACAGCAATAGCTGTGAAGCAAGGCTGAAGTCAGTCCCTGGTTCTCCCTGGGCTCGGCTAAACTGCTTTTCAGCATTTAGCCAAGCCAGGGAGACCCAGGAGCTGTACAGCATCCCCCCATCCTTCTGAAGGCTTTAGTGACACTGTGAGTAATGGGAGGAGGGAGGGTGAGTGTAGAAAGCTCCTATGTGCCCTGCTGCACAGACTTTGCCTGTCGCTTTCCCCTGCACAATCCATATGTTTCAGAGAGGTAGGGGAAAGAGAGTGGCAGAGGCTGTGTGTTAGGACATTATAGTGTTGAGACCCCTAATGTTCCTTGTGATAAGGTTAAGGCCGTGTGACAGTTTAATGATATCTTAGTGTGTGATATGCAGCCTCTCGCTCCGGAACTTAAGTTGGGTCAGAGCACACTGTAGGTAAATAATTGGATGTTGTGAAATAAACTGATACCTGCTATAAAATAAGAAGAATAGCAATAGAAAGGGCAGGGGCAAACGACCTCCTGTACAAACATACTGAAAAGACAAAGCATATTGTAAAGCAAAAAACCCTGGAAATAGAAAAGGGAAGGGCCAGGAGTCAGAAGGATACCAAGCATGCAAACAATTGGAAGGACCTAAGTGGCAATATGAGGCATCACTAAGGGGAACCCCGATGAGTCACACAGTTGTAAGAGTAGGTGCAAGATGCAAAAGAAGATTTCTAATGTGTTGACTGCATTACAGGATTTCATTCGCTGTCTGTGGGGTAATTCTTGGAGTTGAGGTTGAGCCATGTGAAGAAACCGAAGACAATGATGTGTCCCCCTCACTGGAAGAGTTGTGGGGGGCTAGCATCAATGTTGAAAAATAGATGGAGTAGCGACGATTGTGTTCGTGTTGTAGGTCTGCATCTGTTCCATCTGCATCACTGCCTGGCCACAAACAGTATCCCCCAGATTTGCAGTTGGTGTCAACATAGTTATACTGTTCAGCACAGGCCTCAGCGGTATCAGTAAAGAAAAGTGCTTTGTATACTGCAACCACCCAGAGCCTTTCTGGGTACAAGAGGAAGTATTCAGGGGTGGCTCCTCCACTATGATGATGGAGAGTCGCCCCACTGCCGCTACCCAGCAGAGGCAACAGTGAAAAAGAAAATGCTGAAAAAATAATGTTATTATCATTTTCTTTTTCACCTTTGCCTCTGCTGGGTAGCCGAGTTGCGGGTGGGGCCATGTCATCCTCCTGAGCTTCAGGAGGAGGAGTTGTGGGCACTACTAAGTGTGCATGATGGTTTTGCCGACCTTTTTAGGCTGGCCAAACCGTCATGCGCACTTACCATTTCTCCACCCGGCTGTGTTCTGAGGTCGCTCAGACCAATCCCAGTGCTGTTCTCATGCTGGGAGTAGCATTCTCAGCATGAGAGCAGTGCTGAGATTGGCATCTGGGAGCCTGCGCAGTGTGGGCCAGTCGGGGTTCAGGAGAGGAGGAAGACACAGCATCATGTAAGTCAATTTTTTTAAATGTATTTATGTCCCTCCCCTTGCCACCCTACCTCTTCGCATCATGGTCAGTGGCCACTGCTCGTTTGCCCAAGTCTTGCACCTATTTTATTTTACTTCCGCAGATTCCGGCTACATACTTTGCAAGGCGCACTCACTTTCTGTGACCCTGTCATGAGTTTCCTATAACCGCCTCTTAGCAGGTTCAGTTTTTATCACCACTGTGTCAAGTTTTTGTACAATGAAACTCTGGATTTCTCTATTTCTGCAAGAATGATATCAAGTTTGTCCACAGCCTCAGCTGATGAGGGTGGTGGTACGATTGATAGTGATGCTAATTGTACAGGTGGGCAGTTGGGGGACTGAGACGCTTGTGAGGATGCGGCCGAGCGAAGCTTTCCCATGGTGTTGCCCAGGAGCAGCAACGTGTAGGCTCACACACAGTCAGGCCCTCACTAAAATAAGAGGCTGCCACTATAACATGAGCAGTCGATTGGTGAATTTCAGATGCAGTGATGAAAGCAGGTGTCTAGGCGATTCACAATGGGAGGGATGTTTCATAGAGGCAAAGCAGTAGAATATAGATAAGCGCAGATGAGGCACTGAGAAGTTCCATGTCCTCAAAGCGCATCTCAGAAGTTTACTAAGTGAACGTTGCTGCAGGGTGTATTCCTCTAGCTGAGCGAAGGAAATTTGGACAACCGTTGAGCGGATGAGGGGTTGGCGATGCGGCAAGCGCTAGGTAAGTGGTTTTCTTTTTTTAAATTTTATTTTCCCTCGTCTTCGTCTGTCGATCACCCCGTCACCCACGCCTCACCGCGCTTACCTGCACCGGCCGCTCCTGATAGAACACATGTAGCAATATAATTGCAACCAAAATAGCAATTTGACTAACATCACTTATTTGAAAACACAGTCTTTTAGGAGACTCTGTGATACACATCACAATATCAGTGCAACCAAAATAACAAGTTGACTAACATCACTTATTTGCAAGCATAGGGCCTGACTTAGATTTTCGTGGTCGGGTTACCCCGTCACAATGTTAACAGATATCCCGTCATCCCATCATATTCTATGGGATTTATATTTCGGCAGAAGGGATATTCTTCACCGTTGTGATGGAGTAACCCGTCCGCTAAAATCTAAATCAGGCCCATAGACTCACCACTCTCATTATCATTATTTGCTGTATCCACCGGATCTCTTACCTCATCACTACAAAACCCTCCTGTATACTTGTCAACTCTTCCTAGATTCCAAATTCTCCCATCTTGAGTTCTGACCGCATTGCGAAATAATTTCACAACTTTAATAGGTGCAATGAATTTTGACCCTGTAGCATTCCCAGTGGGAGCTCTCACTTTCACCATATCGCCTACTCTCATCTCAATCACACCTGTGCTTTTCTTAGTATCATACTTTTCCTTTCTCTTCTTTTGCAGCTTTAATTCTCTAATCCTCCAGGCATCTCGGTGTCTACTTGCATTCGGCCTATCTGCCATTTCATTCACCCAGGGATGGGTTTATGTTGCATCACATAAATAAAATCTCCTTCAAGAAGAAAGGTCAACTTTTCCAGTTTATCAATATCATCAAAGGAAGTCAGCGCTAGCATCTCTCTGCGACACTTTCCAGCTCATCTCCAGTAACTGTCTAACCTGGAACATAGCTGAGAGACTCCAGTGAGTGTAAACATTCCTAACATGGCAAGAGGATTTAAAGTCACACATACATGTAAATAAGCATAATACAACAGTTTAGTGTTCAGTGTTCTGCTCCTAAACAATTCAAATTAAGTTTTCCCTGTTACTTGATGTGGGGTCGGCCTGAATGCTACTAAACGTTCTACGATCTCATCTGTCCAGTGTAGATCATTGTTTTTGGCTAATTCTATACTTTCTTTGAGTGTTTTGTTAAATCTCTCTATTATGCAATTGGTTTCTGGATGATATAGGGCACACATGGAATGTTCAATTCCCTTATTGACCAGATATTCATGCATTCTTTGGAGCAAAATTGAACACTTTTGTCAATTAGAATATAGTTGGGGAATCCTTCTCTCCCAACAACTTGTCTAAAAATGTTATGGTGGTGTTAGGACTGGTATCTGCAACACGCATAATCTCTGGCCATCTTGAGAAAAGTTCTATCAAGACTACCACATATTAAAATTTCCATTCACAAGTCATGAGACCAACAATGTCCATCGCTACTTCGAACCAAGGCCCATCAGGTGATTTGTGGCATTACATTGGGGGTCTCCGAGTTGAAAGAACTTTATTGCACTGAAAACACTCCCTTACTATCCTTTAAATTTTAACATCCATTCCTGGCCACCAGAATTCTATCCTCAACCTTTCCTGTACAGACTTCAAAATGTCCCTCATGAGCCTGATCAACTAATCTCCCTCGCAAATCAAAACAAACAACCTTTAACGTTCCCTCTCACTATCCAAAATGACCTCAACTTTTCCCAGGTGTCACCACCTTGTTCCCAACCATTACTCATCATGCCTCTTACCCTTGACAGATTCTGATCACTCTCTAGGGTTTCTTTCCAATCTTTTTCTGATACAGCACCCTGTGTAATAATAGCACATCCTTTTTCAAAATCCCAATCCTCATCTTCTGGTTTACTTTTACATTCACTATCCAGATCACCTTCTTCTACTGGCATGGACAAACAATATGCAGCGCTGTTCTTTATTTCAGGAATGTTTTACCTGGACCTGTGGACAAACATTGGGATCTAAAAATACTCCCAAATCTTTTTGTGTAGGCCATTCCAGTATATTGTCCCCTTTGATTGAGACATACATTTTTCTCACTGAATATCTGCCTTTGTATTCAACATCCCCTTGAAAGTAGCCTCTCATTCTTATATGTTGGCCCCCATAGCCTCCAGGCCAAATGTCCATTTTGTTCAGACACACTCTTCCACCATACATCTTGTTAAATGTTTCTTCAGATACAATGGTCAAGCATGAGCATGAGTCAAACACTAATTCAACTTCAATGTCTCTAATTTTGATCATATTGTTAGGATTTCCAGAGTCTTGTTTTCCCATCTGAAGCATACTTTCATCATATACTTCAGCAACTGCCATGTGATTTTTCTTTACAAATTTGCTACTTCCGCAACAAACCATGTATTGACCCTTCTTCACACATTTGTTGCAAGCCTTTCTTAAAGCTGGGCAAATTTTTGCATTGGCCATGTGAACCACCTGGCCACACCTGAAGCATTGACATTTGAGATTACTTTCTGTCCCCTTTTCAACCTCCTTACTCTTCTCCTTCATGGCAGGAATGTAGGGGCATATTATCAAGGGCTTTAGCGGCACTTTTTGCCGCTAAAGCGGCGATAATTTTATCGCCCTATTAGCAAGCTGTCGCTAACAGGCGTTAGCAACAGCTTTCAGGCGTTAGAGGCCGGGATTTACATCGCCTTGCATGTCAGCGATAATTATCGCTAATGACATGCAAGGTAGGCGTTCCTACTAAAAGCGACTGGAAACAGTCGCTAACACCACTACCCCTATTAGCAAGGCAGGCGAAGCGATAAAATAATTCGCGCTAAGCGCGTTTATCGCTATATTTTATCACCTGCTAGTGAGGATGACTTACCTGTATGAAGTATAGGAGGTGGATTCTAATGCTGAATCCACCTTAGCGATAATGCGAGAATATCGCTGCTTTTCCAGCGATATTCTCACATTTTGCCGCTATCGCTGGAAATTTTATCCGATAGGCGGCGTTAACCAAAGTCGCGCTAAGCGCGGTTAGCGATAATTATCGCTATTCCTTGGTAATATGCCCCGTAATCTTTACTATCCTGGTCTTTCTTGGCATTTTCTTTTATTTCTTTCACACATGGCAAAATGTGTTCAATCTGTTTTGCTACCACAAGGACTTCACTAAGTGGAGGGTCATCTTTCAACCATACTTTTACAATATTACATGTGAGGAAAAACTGGTCCCTTATGCTTTCATCACATGCACCTCCAAATTTGCATGCTAATGCTAATTTCCTGAGAGCTGAAATGAACTCCTCAGTGCTCTCACCTTGCTTTTGAGTTCTCCTTCCAAAATGGTACCACTCTAAAATCGTACTTACCTTGAGTAGGTAATGTGTATCTAATTTCTTAATACAAATTATGTATAGGTTCAACCTTCATACCTCTTTGCCATCTAATTCAGGGGGATGTTCTAATACCTTTTGGCCCTTTGTGTCCAAACAATGTAGGAATAGAGCCAACTTTCTTTCCAAACCCAGATTAGGACCACATAAACAGCATAGTTTTGGAACTCTTTCGTTCATTTCCCCCAGCGTAATAAGGCTCACCGGACTGGGGAAGGAAAAACGGGGGGGGGGGGGGGATAATGTTTTGCATGGTTTATGTAATTTTCTAACTTTTGTTGACTACAGGGAGAAAGTTTAAAAAAAATACAGAGTAAGATCGAACAGTAAACCATGCAAACAAGAGTCATCTTAATGGAAAGTATCCAAACCAAGGTAAATATGTGTAGTCCAAACAATACTACTGTGTGTGTGTCACCTGCTGCTGGCTAGAGGATGTAGAGGGTGCCGTTCCATTGCATATCGTCACATTGGGGGTGGCGCTTGCTGATCGCTGCATCCCTCCCCAACTTAGCATCAGACTTTGCTGTCGTACTTGGCATGCAAAGTCTCTGAGTCTTTGGTTTGGGGGTGGATTGGGCCTGAGGTCATATCATTGATGACGGGCAGTTGCCACAGTTTTCAGGTTCCTGGCTGGCCTGGTGGGTGTCGAAAATATTGTCTCTAGGGGTTGATTGGCTCAGGAGTAGGGCTACTAGCAGCTGGCTCTTCAGGGTCCACCAGATGGTATGAATCATCCCAATCAGTCTCTTGCGCTTCGATTTCTGGATTTGGCTGGGCTGGAAAATCCACTCTTCGGAACCTTGACACATTTATGGTCACTGTTAGAAATGGGGGTCTCTAGTTGGCAATGGCTGGCCACTGTCCAAGTAGGGACCCTTCTTCCTAAGTCAGAGTGAGAGGGCTACCCTCTTTAATACCCCTGCTCAACCCTGTGGTAAAGTAGCACGAGCAGGTAGGCTTATCTCAGAGGCAGGGTGTGAAGCATTTATGACCATACACAGTAACACAGTGAGGAACACTACAGAGGGACACCATACAAGTAGTTATAAAAAATAAGTATCTTTATATAAAGGCAGATTTATCACAAGACCAATAACTGTAAAAGCCACAATACTGTCAAAAATAGGATAGCTGTTGAAGGGCTGTCAAAGATAGTTCAAAGGTTGCAAGAATAAGGTTCAAATTCAAGGCATGGGTCTCTGCGCCCCTTTCTCGTTCAGAGGTTGCAAAAATAAGGTTCAAATTCAAGGCAGTGGTCTCTGCGACCCTTTCTCTCATAAGACTGTCAAAAATAGGATGGCTGTTGAAGGACTGTCAAAAAATAGTTCAAAGGTTGCAAAAATAAGGTTCAAATTCAAAGCAGTGGTCTCTGCGGCCCTTTCTCTCACAAAATACCTGGGTTTAGTAGCAAAACCAACAAAATGTCGCAAAGAAGTGGTAGCGATGATTCTCGGCACGCGAGGCCGGCGATGCGTTGAAATCCTTGCCGCAAGGGAGGATGATGCGCCGATCTGCGTGATGCGTGCGGAGACACTGCGACCAACTTCTGCACGCTAGGCCGCCGATGCGATGACTTTCTTGCCGCGAGGGAGAAGTCGATGCGACGATCCTGTTGCGCTGTGCGATTGTGTTGCGATGCGAAGAGATGACGCTCCGCGAGGGAGCGACGAAATCCGGTGCGATGCGATGAAAATGGCGGACGCACGGCGTCCGCAAAGCGATGTCTTGAAGCGATGATTTCTTTAGGGGTTGCGAGCACTCGGCGACAGCAGCGCGATGATTTTTCCAGCGCGTCTCAGCTGCAGCGGCTCGCAAAGGGGCGTTAGCGATGGTTTTGTGTTGCGAGCACCCAGCGGCAGCAGCGCGATGATTTTTCCAGCGCTCTCGGCTGCAGCGGCTCGCAAACGTGCGTTAGCGACGATTTCCAGCACTCTTTTCTCTGAAGCAAAACTAGAGGCCCTGGAACTCACAGGAGCCTCATCAGCAGATAGCAATCCTCGCAGGGAGGAAGCAGGAGGTTGGTGGTGGAGTCAGATGTGCCTGAGACTCCAGCAGAAGGCTAGCTCTTTTCCTAGCCCTTGGGTAATTGCTGTAACAAAAATAAAAGTTCTCTCAAAAGTTCCTTTTCCTCTTCTTCAAGGTCCAGTGGTCACTGCTGCAGGCCAGGGCAAGAAACAACACACAAGCACAAGGACAGTCACTTCCTGCAGATTCCTCCAGTGGCACGGACAGAGTTTCCTCTCCAGATCCAAAAGCAATACAAAAGTAGGGGTTTGAGCACAGATATTTATACCCCAAAAATCTTTGATCCTTGAAGCTACCAGTCCCTGAACCTAGCCAGAACCAGTTCTGCTCAGGCCTGGAGCACTTTGTTTACCAGGCTGCATCCTTCCTTTCAGAAAGAGGGGTCTGCTAGCAGACACACAGTGGGAGGTGGAGCCAGCATTCACCTTGCCAGGCACAGCCCTATTCAGATCAAAGAGCCACCCTCCCCACACTCTAAATGCAGATCTCTCTATTCAACCCAGGTCTGACTCAGCCTGTCCTGCCTCTCTAAAACCAGACAGCCAATACACATAACGGCAGAGCACACTGGAAGGCTTAGGCAAGAAAATACCTACTTTCTAAAAGTGGTATTTTCAAACACAGAATATAAAAATAAACTTCACTAAAAGGTGTATTTTAATATTCTGAGCTCAGGCATACTAAATTCGTTTTTCTACCATGTTCCTGGGGTCAGTTAGGACTATAGCATGTAATAGTCAAACTGCCCATTCTAGCCTATGAGGAACAGGTAGCCTTACAGTAGTGAAAAACGAAATGGTGCATAATTCACTACCAGGACATGCCACACACACCAAGGCATGTCCTGCCTTACACATACAAGGCACCCTACCATAGGGGTGACTTGCAGGATGCTAAGGGAAGGTTCAGGGGCTGGGAAGTGAGTGCACTTCACAGCCAAGATGGCAGTTCTGGACTGCACACAGACACTGCAGTGACAGGTCTGAGACACACTTTACAAGCTGCTTCTGTGGGTGGCACACATCAGTGCTGCAGGCCCACCAGCAGCATTTGGTTTACCAGCCCTGGGCACACACAGGCCACACTACTAGGGACTAACAGGTAAACCAAATAAGCCAATCAGGGATATACCAATTCACATAGACATATTTACAAAGGGAGAGCATACGCACTTTAGCACTGAACAGCAGTGGTAAAGTGCCCAGAGTCATAAAACCAACAGAAACAGGTCAGCAAAAATACAGGAGGCAGGCAAAAAGTTTAGGGGTGACCCTGCAAAAAGGGCCATTTCCAACACAACCCCTTCCAGCCAAAACGCAGGGTAGACCAATCACTACTTTGATGGGCTTCCCTGCTTCGGGCGATAGAACACGGAACTGGCCCGCAACTTCAGGGGCATATGCCAGCTCTACTCCAATCTGAACCCTGGTGGATCCCTCTGTCCACACTCCTAGGGCCCACTAAGATAACCAATGGGGAACTCTTCCCCTCACCTGTGGATACCACCTGTGCAGCATCTAACCTTAACTGGCCCCCAGGTGTGTCCCAACAGATAAACAACAAGCCCCAGTAGTCACTGACAGTAGTCAGTGATACAATCCAAGCCCTATACCTCTCAGGGCTCTCAAACTTTTGTGGCATCAGAGAGTGCGGGGCAGTAACCCCAGGTGTCTGGCACCTTTTGTCCACTTCTCCCTCCTGTCAGGTCAGGCAACGCGTCCTGACACTGACCCACCAGCCCTGGGCCTGTACCCAACGGCGGGGCTAGTGACTGGGGTGGGCTCCCCACACCCGGTCCTTCTCTTTGGGGCTCGGTACCCTCCCACTTGGAGCGGTACCCCCTCCAGAATTGTCAGGGCACCTGAGGGAGGTGTCCTGCATAATTCGCCCACCAGTTCAGGGGTTCTATCCTGCAACTGGTATCCCAGCATAGGGTCTGTACCCTTAGACTGGGCGGAGGTCAGGGGTGAGGCTGCCCTCTCCCCGCCCCCTTTACTGGGGCCCGGCACCCTCCCACCTGGAGAGGTGCCTCCATAACACAAACCGGGAGGGGCACTGTTAGCAGTTGCGCCTTCCTCCAGATCAGGGGGACACCCTGAACCTGGCCCCCAACCGAGGGTCTGTACCCTTAGGCTGGGCCTGTGCCTGGCAACCCAGGACTTCTGGGGAGTACACCAATTCCCCCAAGGAAAATACACTCTTCCACTAGTTCAGGGCCTTGTCCCTGCAACTGATCCATCAACCTGGAAAAACCCTCAGGTGGTACTGGGGTCAGAGGCGAGGACTCCCTCCCTCTGCACCCCCTTCCAGCATACTGCACCCTCCCACCTGGAGTGGTGCTTTTAGGAAAAAAATGGTCGGGACACTGCTTACAGTTGTCCCTTCCTCCAGGTCAGACAACACCTGGACCTGACTTACCATCCCAGGGACCAACCCCTGGGGTTGAACAACCGCCTGGCCACCCAGGACTTCCTGGGGAGCACACAGGCTCCCCTCAAGGGAAACACACCCCTCCACCAGTTCAGGGCCTGGACCCTGCAACTGACCTACCAACCTGAAAAACCCTCAGGGTGCACCGGGGTCAGAGGCGAGGTCTCCCTCCCTCTGCACCCCCTTCCAGCATACTGCACCCTCCCACCTGGAGTGGTGCTCTTGGAAAAAATGGTCGGGACACTGCTTACAGTTGTCCCTCCCTCCAGGTCAGACAATTCCTGGACCTGACTTACCAACCCAGGGACCAACCCCTGCGGCTGAACAACTGCCTGGCCAACCAGGACTTCCTGAGGGTGACACATACCTAGCGTGTTGCGTGACAGTCTGCCTGGCACAGAGCTCATGACCTCCTGTCCCTCTGACAGTGCGTGAAGATGCCCCAGGACAGAAGTGGCGTCACCATGGCCAATCCTATGAGGCTCAGCCCTTCTGGCTGGCCCCTGACCCACTGGTTCTTCCACTGGGGACTCTTTCCCCCTTTCATCCCTCAGACTGGACTTCTGTACCCTCCCCTAGGAGTGGCACTGCCAGGCACAAGAACTGATGGAGGCCTGACTACAGGCACTCCCAGCTCACCTAACACTGGGGTACCCCCCACAATGGACGGTCCATCCAGACAGACTAGGCTCCCCACCTGGTGTTCCCTCATGGAACCATCCAGTCCTGGGGACTGAGGCTGGGGCACTTCGGGACCTATCCCAGTCTCACTCCTGCTCCCACGAGACAGGATGTGAGGCCCTACAACCTCCTCACAACAAGGGGACCCAGCTGTAACACTCCTAACCTTTCCCAGCACTCTGGGTTGGAAAACTTCTGAACCACTTCTCTTAGGGTCATTCCCTAATGCCTCTACAGAGCCTCTGGTACTCACCCAGAGGTCTGCCTCCTGTGCAAGTTCCCTAGGATCAGAGAACTCGCAATCTGACAGGTGTTGGCCTAGCTCTGGAAAACAGGAACTCACAATATGCTCTCCCACAATTGGTTTACACAGCTCCACACAGGTGCTAACCTTTACCTCACAATCCAGTGCCTCACACACGTACTCCCACACCACTCTCTTGAAATGGGCGAGACATTAACTGACTGTCTCTATCACTCAACCCACACTCTTCTGGGCGGTCCTCACACTCATACACCAGGACTTCAACCACGGGGGAACCCCTCTCCCTGCACCTCTCATCCAGAGTCGGTAGAGTATCCCTCCTTTCACTAGGACTATGGGCCCCTGCGCTAGTTCCCCAATCCACCTCAGGGACACTGCACACCAATGGAGCTATCTCAGGTCCTTGAATCCCTGGTGTAGATCAACCCCTCCATCAAGTCAGGTGCCACATCCCTGGGTGGGTGTACTACACTGTCATCACTATATACTTCAATTTTGCTGCCACCACTGGACCCCACCCTCTCTGGGGAATCCAGACAATTAAAACTGCACTCCAGGGGTAACCTCCCTCTGGAGCTAACTTCTCCTTTTCTGCTATCTGCGCTAGGTGCGCCTCCAGCTGGGCAATCTCTATTTGGAGCCTCTCCAATTCCAGCTGGTACTCCCTCTCCCTCTGTCTGTCCAACTCCTCGGGGGACCATGAAGGGGATTGGGCACTACCCTGTGCACTAGATCCAGCAAGGGACTCCCTACCTATGGGACCTTCCCACCTGTCCCCCAACTCCTCTGGGGACCATGAGGGGAATCTGGCACTACCATAGGCACTAGGCTCATCAAGGAACTCCCCACCTATGAGATATTCCATAACACTTCCTTCCTCCTCTTCAGACTCTCTAGAGCCACCCTCAGACAAACTACCCTCTTGGTAGGTGTACTGGGACTCCAAGAATCTCCATCTGTCTTGTTGCCAAAGTCTCAGGGATGTCTGCAGGGATAGCTGAGTCTCCTTCCTACTCACTGCTAAGCCCTTCTCCTCACAGAACCCCCTTAGCTCCTCTAGACTGTAGGTTAACAGATCATCTATATAAAAGGTAGGTCTCATTTCAGCAAGACCCATTGTAGCAATATCTGGCAATATCAATAATAAAACAAATAGGCTTGCCCGTTGTAACAATCACGGGCAATATCAATAACAGATAGAAGAAAACTTCTCAAGAAAATGTATGCGGGTAAAAAATCACCGGCAATATCAATCACAATATAGGATCCAAAACTTTCAAAAATGTATGCGGGTACTATCACCGGCAATATCAATAAACAATAGGCTTGCCCATTGTAACAATCACGGGCAATATCAATAAAAGATAGACGAAAACTTCTCAAGAAAATGTATGCGGGTAAAAAATCACCGGCAATATCAATCACAATATAGGATCCAACAATTCTCAAAAATGTATGCAGGTACTATCACCGGCAATATCAATAAAACATAGGCTTGCCCATTGTAACAATCACGGGCAACATCAATAAAAGATAGAAGAAAACTTCTCAAGAAAATGTAAGCGGGTGAAAAATCACCGGCAATATCAATCACAATATAGGATCCTAAAACTCTCAGAAATGTGCGCGGGTGAAAAATCACCGGCAATATCAATCACAATAGGGGATCAAAAAAACTTTCAATAAATGGGCGCGGGTGAAAAATCACCGGCAATATCAATCACAATATAGGATCCCAAAAACTCTCAGAAATGTGCGTGGGTGAAAAATCACCGGCAATATCAATCACAATATAGGATCAAAAAAAAAAAATCTCAAAAAATGTATGCGGTACGTTATGGTCTGCACTCACTAGTAGTGTACACTATAATTACTGTATGCGATCATAAATGCAAGTCCAGATCCTCACCGCTGACCACCAATGTTAGAAATGGGGGTCTCTAGTTGGCAATGGCTGGCCACTGTCCAAGTAGGGACCCTTCTTCCTAAGTCAGAGTGAGAGGGCTACCCTCTTTAATACCCCTGCTCAACCCTGTGGTAAAGTAGCACGAGCAGGTAGGCTTATCTCAGAGGCAGGGTGTGAAGCATTTATGACCATACACAGTAACACAGTGAGGAACACTACAGAGGGACACCACACAAGTAGTTATAAAAAATAAGTATCTTTATATAAAGGCAGATTTATCACAAGACCAATAACTGTAAAAGCCACAATACTGTCAAAAATAGGATAGCTGTTGAAGGGCTGTCAAAGATAGTTCAAAGGTTGCAAGAATAAGGTTCAAATTCAAGGCAGGGGTCTCTGCGCCCCTTTCTCGTTCAGAGGTTGCAAAAATAAGGTTCAAATTCAAGGCAGTGGTCTCTGCGACCCTTTCTCTCATAAGACTGTCAAAAATAGGATGGCTGTTGAAGGACTGTCAAAAAATAGTTCAAAGGTTGCAAAAATAAGGTTCAAATTCAAAGCAGTGGTCTCTGCGGCCCTTTCTCTCACAAAGTACTTGGGTTTAGTAGCAAAACCAACAAAATGTCGCAAAGAAGTGGTAGCGATGATTCTCGGCACGCGAGGCCGGCGATGCGTTGAAATCCTTGCCGCAAGGGAGGATGATGCGCCGATCTGCGTGATGTGTGCGGAGACACTGCGACCAACTTCTGCACGCTAGGCCGCCGATGCGATGACTTTCTTCCTGCGAGGGAGAAGTCGATGCGACGATCCTGTTGCGCTGTGCGATTGTGTTGTGATGCGAAGAGATGACGCTCCGCGAGGGAGCGACGAAATCCGGTGCGATGCGATGAAAATGGCGGACGCACGGCGTCCGCAAAGCGATGTCTTGAAGCAATGATTTCTTTAGGGGTTGCGAGCACTCGGCGACAGCAGCGTGATGATTTTTCCAGCGCGTCTCAGCTGCAGCGGCTCGCAAAGGGGCGTTAGCGATGGTTTCGTGTTGCGAGCACCCAGCGGCAGCAGCGCGATGATTTTTCCAGCGCTCTCGGCTGCAGCGGCTCGCAAACGTGCGTTAGCGACGATTTCCAGCACTCTTTTCTCTGAAGCAAAACTAGAGGCCCTGGAACTCACAGGAGCCTCATCAGCAGATAGCAATCCTCGCAGGGAGGAAGCAGGAGGTTGGTGGTGGAGTCAGATGTGCCTGAGACTCCAGCAGGAGGCTAGCTCTTTTCCTAGCCCTTGGGTAATTGCTGTAACAAAAATAAAAGTTCTCTCAAAAGTTCCTTTTCCTCTTCTTCAAGGTCCAGTGGTCACTGCTGCAGGCCAGGGCAAGAAACAACACACAAGCACAAAGACAGTCACTTCCTGCAGATTCCTCCAGTGGCACGGACAGAGTTTCCTCTCCAGATCCAAAAGCAATACAAAAGTAGGGGGTTTGAGCACAGATATTTATACCCCAAAAACCTTTGATCCTTGAAGCTACCAGTCCCTGAACCTAGCCAGAACCAGTTCTGCTCAGGCCTGGAGCACTTTGTTTACCAGGCTGCATCCTTCCTTTCAGAAAGAGGGGGTCTGCTAGCAGACACACAGTGGGAGGTGGAGCCAGCATTCACCTTGCCAGGCACAGCCCTATTCAGATCAAAGAGCCACCCCTCCCCACACTCTAAATGCAGATCTCTCTATTCAACCCAGGTCTGACTCAGCCTGTCCTGCCCCTCTAAAACCAGACAGCCAATACACATAACGGCAGAGCACACTGGAAGGCTTAGGCAAGAAAATACCTATTTTCTAAAAGTGGTATTTTCAAACACAGAATATAAAAATAAACTTCACTAAAAGGTGTATTTTAATATTCTGAGCTCAGGCATACTAAATTCGTTTTTCTACCATGTTCCTGGGGTCAGTTAGGACTATAGCATGTAATAGTCAAACTGCCCATTCTAGCCTATGAGGAACAGGTAGCCTTACAGTAGTGAAAAACGAAATGGTGCATAATTCACTACCAGGACATGCCACACACACCAAGGCATGTCCTGCCTTACACATACAAGGCACCCTACCATAGGGGTGACTTACAGGATGCTAAGGGAAGGTTCAGGGGCTGGGAAGTGAGTGCACTTCACAGCCAAGATGGCAGTTCTGGACTGCACACAGACACTGCAGTGGCAGGTCTGAGACACACTTTACAAGCTGCTTCTGTGGGTGGCACACATCAGTGCTGCAGGCCCACTAGCAGCATTTGGTTTACCAGCCCTGGGCACACACAGGCCACACTACTAGGGACTAACAGGTAAACCAAATAAGCCAATCAGGGATATACCAATTCACATAGACATATTTACAAAGGGAGAGCATACGCACTTTAGCACTGAACAGCAGTGGTAAAGTGCCCAGAGTCATAAAACCAACAGAAACAGGTCAGCAAAAATACAGGAGGCAGGCAAAAAGTTTAGGGGTGACCCTGCAAAAAGGGCCATTTCCAACAGTCACTCACTCTTGACCCTTTCAGGCGGTTACCATGGTACCATCTGAACGGATGACTGTCCATGCGTCTGGTTCGAATGGTGTTCGAAACTTCCATCCAGGTCTCCTGTCCCTTATCAGGACCTGGACCCCGAGGAACACCTCGTTGGACCACACAACAGTCACTGTGGTCCCTGATGCTCAACGGACATAGGCGCGACACCACTCTTGCACATCGCTTGCTTCTTGCTTCTTGCACGCACATTGGTTTGAGTGCGCCTGGCTTTGGCTTCATTCTGGTCATATGGAGGCGACGTTCACCCTCGGGAGACTGGAATGGTGTTGCACCTATGTCCGTTGAGCATCAGGGACCACAGTGATCATTGTTTGATACAGTGAGGTGTTCCTCGGTACTCCCTTAGGAACCTGTGAATGGACAGCTCTGATTTAGGGCCTTCTGAGACAGTGGTTCTCATTATTTTATTCAGGGTGCGCATGAAGCGCTTGACTTCGCCATTGGCTTGCGGCCATTGAGGGGTAATCTGGCGCTGTCTGATCCCCAGGTTGTTGAGTAACTCTTTGAACTCTGACCCCTGGAATGACGGGCTGTTGTCTGTCTTTATTTCTTGTAGTAAACTAACCAACGCAAAAGCCCTTTCTGGACTGGGGCTATGTTGAGAAAAGCCGTTGAGTCTATCACTTCGATGATGGGGTACTTAGAGTAGTTGTAAACCATTACTGCTGTAATACATCCGTCTTGGAAGCTTCCAAAGTCTAGGTTCACTTAAGACCACAGGGTAGTGCTCAGTTCCTTTGTGATGATAGGTGCTGGCTGTTCTTGGAGGCTTGAGATCTGACATGAGGGACGGCATCTCACCGCCTCATCTATGGCAGCTTCCAGCCCAGAAAACCACATCTTTTTCCTCATCCGAGACTTCATTCGAACAGTCTCTTGGTGGCCTCCATGAGCCAGTGCCATTATCTTTTCTTTCAGGTTTTTGGGAATGACGATGCGTGCCCCTTGTAGCACGAGAATTTTAGGTGTGGCACTCAGTTCGCCATGCACTGTCCACAGTTTTATCAGGGGCTCCTTCTCTGGGTCATGCCAGCTGTTGGCATGTCTCAGGAAGTTCTGCCATGAGCCAAGTTGGAGAGCGTCCATGACTTTTACAAGCACTGAGTTGGACATGGTGGCCTCACTGAGCTCCTGGAGGCTAAGTGCCTGCAGGCACGCACCTTGTGTCGCCATGCTGATGTATTCTTCTGTGGCAACTAAGCTGTCGTGATTGTCATCAGTTGGAGCGGGTGGATGAAGGAAGAGAAAATCAGCCGGGTTCTTAGCCCCAAGATGGTAGGTTACTTCCATGTGGTAGTGTTCCAGCTGGATGGCCTAGTGTTTGATCCACGGTGGGTGTGTGGTGCTGTGCCGCGAAATAGGGGGACAAGTGGTTGATGATCCGTGACTACACAGAACGGCCTGCCGCTGAGGTATAGGTGAAAGTATCCACTTGCCCGGTTCCACCTCTTGGGTGAGTACGGCTCCCAGGCCTACCGGGCTGCCATCAACCAGGAGTTCAGAGTGTCTCTTAGGGTTGAAGTAGGCCATTGTTGTTTTGCTGAGTAAGCCTTCTTCACCTTTCGGAATGCCTCTTCCTCCTTCTGACCCCACTGCCAAGTGGCATCTGCTTTTGTCAGGGCACTTAGGGGCTCAGTGATGGTTGCTAGGTTCAGGATGAAACTGTCACATTAGGTAGCCATGACAATGAAACTTCGTACCCCAGAGACTGTTGTTGGTGCTGGGGCTTGTGTGTTGGCATGTGACTTGCAGGGGTCAACCTGTACTCCCTGTTGGTTGAAGACGCATCTGAAAAACTCTGTAGAGTTCGATCTGCAATGTGTGTGACATCAAGGGCCCAACAACTCCTGCACCAACCACCGAAACTGACGCCTGTTGACACTTGCCGACGCCTCTTCAGAGCTCATCGCAAGGTCCACGACACCCTGTATTTCCAAGGTACTGTTTGCGTGTCTTCCCGACACCATAGGTGGCCCGCGACCTATTGGTTTGCCTGAACTATTGGATTTGTTTGACTACAGCGCCCTGATAGCCCCGGACTCAGCTATCGACTTCAAGGAACTGCATTTTAAGTCTATTCTAGAAATATTCATATCTTTATTACTGTATGTTGGATTATTAGCATTTTGGTCTTGTTTTACGCAGATAAATATTGGCTATTTTTCTGAAACTGGTGTGACGTCCTTCTGTAGTGTTTTCACTGTATTACTGTGTGTTATGTGCAAATGCTTTACACATTGCCTCCTAAATACGCCTAATCGCTCATGCCAAGCTACCAAAGGGGTGAGCAGGGGTTATTTAAGAAGTGTAATTCCCTTATCCTGACTAGAAGGAAAGGTCTCTACTTGGACAGAAAACAAACCTGCCATCTAGAGACCCCCATTTCTAACATTGGGGGCAGCGGTGGGATAGGACTTGCGTTTGCACTTGACCTACAGTGGAACAGATGCAAAGGCAAATGGAGCTGATGGAAAGGGAAATTATTTTAGCTTATGAGCTCAAAGTGAGAGTGCTGGAGCTCAACTGGGAAGCCAGGAGGGCTAGGTTCAGCCCAGATGGTGGAAGCAAAAGTGTAATTTCCAGTAATGAGGGAGATGTACACACACCCAGAGACTTGGTGTCCTACTCAAGGATGGGGTTGACATACATACACCAGGGTGTTCAGGATTCTAAGTAGGGCTCCCGGTTTTATGGTATTTATTTTTTTAACATTTCCGTCTGTATTTATCCGTATTTATTTTTGGGCCATTTTACCTGTATTTATCCATATTTATTTTGTGTTTCGAGTATAAATGGAGTTGTAAAACTGTACATTTCCATATTAATTTAACTGTTAGATGCACACTCATACTTTGCTGTCTGTCGTGTTTTAGCTATTTAGGCTGTCAAATATTACATAACAATACATCCACTGCTAAATACTAGCATTATACAAAAAATGTATGTTGACAGATGCCATTATTTAAAGAAATTTCATCCTGTTTTTTAATTTCCCATGCTGTCCATCTGCTCAGCTGCTTGCCTATAATTCGTGAAAGAAAGCACAGAGAATCACTTAAAAGAAGCACTATTTTCTGTATTTATCCATTTTTAAAAATAAATGCAGACAGAAAACACATTGTTTTCTGTCTTTATTTATCTGTAAAAATCCATAAAAACGGAAAACAGGGAGCCTTAATTATAAGGTAGCTCCAATGGTGCACTGGATGGTTGGGTGAAAGGTAGTTTAGTTAACACATGTGAGGGGCTGTGTAATTTGGATGCAGGAAAACATATGTTCAGTCCCTGTTTTCCAGAGCTATGCCAACACCCAGTGGAGTGCGAGTTCTCTGACTCTAGGGAGCTTGCACTGGAGGCAGACCTTTTGGTGGAGTCCAGATGGTCTGAAAAAGCATTTGGGGGTGATACTGTGGGGAGGGGCTCAGGCTTTTCCCTACACAGGGAGGTGGGGGCGATTTGCAGTAGCACGGATAGGTCCCAGCGGAGGAGTACAGGATCCCATGTCCCTTCTCAGAAGAGGAGAGGTAGGGGTGGGAGGAGACCCAGGTTGCCTAAAACCCAGTCCCAGAACCTGGATGGTTCTTGGGGGGAGCACCAGGAGGGGGGCCAAGACTGTACCGGGAGGCCATCCACTGAGGAGGATCGCCTAGTGTCAGGAGAGCTGGGGACTGGCTGTCACCAGCATCCCTCAAGTTCTGATGTCTGGCAGCCCCACTCCAGAGAGGAGGGTGCATAAGTCAAGAGAAAGGGGTGAGGGGGAGACAGTCCTAGTGGGAGGACCCATGGGTCAGTGGTTGCCAGCTCTGAGGTCAGAGCACCCCAGGACTGAGGGACTTCATGCACTGTCAGATGGACAGAGGGCTGGAGACCCGCACCAGGCAGACCCTTACTCAACACTTCCAGGAAGTGTTTCCCTTGGGGTGGTGGTTGTGCTCCCCCGGAAGTCCTGTCATGCCAGGCACAGGCACAGCCTCAGGGCCAAGACCCTAGGTCAGAGAGCCAGGTTCAGGGTGTCCCCCCTGACTTGGAGGAGGGGGCAACTGCTAGCAGTGTCCCTACTATTTTGTCTTCTGGGGGTACCCATCCGGGTTGGAGGGTGCAGAGCCCAGGAGGTGGGTAGGGGGAGGAAAGCTCCATCCCTGACTCCAGTCCAGCCTCAGGGTACAGACCCTGGGTTGGGAGACTGTTGGATTTGGCCCTTTTGGCAGGTTCACCCCTAAACTTTTTGCCTTTTCTCTGACATGGTGTTGGTGGTTTTAGGCCTCTGGGCACTTTAGCACTGTGGTCCAGTGTAAAGTGCGTGCGCTCTCTGTGTTACATTGGTGAGATTGGCCTGCTCTCCCATAGGAATGCATTGGTGATTCCCTGATCAGTGTGTGTCAGTGGTAATTCATGGAATGGGAGGAGCAGAGTGGTCGAGTTTGGTATGTATGAAATTGTGAGAATAAATGCTGCGCAATGGTGTGCGCAGATTTATTATGACTGTTGGAGAAATGCCACTTTTAGAAGTTGGCATTTCTGTGTGCTATGTGTCTGCCTGCCTGATGTGAATTGCATGTCTGGCTTGTGAGTGACAGGGGCTGGGAGGTGTGTGTGGCTCCAGGAGGGGCAGGGTGAGTCAGCACTAGGCTGAATGGGACATCTGTGCTGGGAGTAGTGGGAGGAGTAATCCCCTGGCTCTGAAAAGAAGTGTGCCTGCCCTGTACAATGCTGGCTCCACCCCCTGTGGTGTGTCTGATCACCTAGCCCCCACCTGACAAAGGGGAAGAGGAGCTTGGAAAACAAAGTGCTCCAAATCCCCCCTGAACCAGTTGCATCTGGTTCCCCCATGCCCTGCACTACAGACAAAGGAAATGTTGGTATAAATATAGGGGCTGTGACCCCATGAAATCGTTCAGTTCTTGTTCGTGTGCTGTTCCTGACCCTGATGGGGCGTGCTGCTGCTGGGGCCCAGGAGGAACCGCCATGAGGGCTTGCCTCCCTGGGCCCTGCATTGCCCCCTTGATCTCCAGGACCTTAAAAAGACTTTTGCTGCATTTTTGCACCCTGGGAGCGCTGTGCTTGATTTCTTTTATTTTCCCCAGAGGAGGAGAAGAGTGTGTGGGCTGCGCAGCGCTGAGCTGCAGCCCCTTTTAGAGGGAATCCTGACGTAGGGATTCCCCCGTGGTGCCTCATGGAGCGGGTGTCCACCCCGCTTTATGGTGCCTTTGATTGGCGGGTGCTCACCCCGCTTATGGGATTATTTAATTACGGCGGGTGCCCACCCCGCTTTATATTTTAAATTAAGAGGGAGCCTACCCCTCATTGGCGCCAAGAAGAAAAGAAATCGCGGCCGCCGAGAACATGCGGCCAGGAAGCCAGGCAAGAGCCGCCTTACTGTGGGCGGGGCCTGATGCGCCCCGCCGGTAGTGACCGGGGCTCCCGTGAGCTGTGGGAGCCCCGCGTGTAGGAGAAGCCAGGTGGGAGCCTACCCCGCACTGGCGAACCAAAGAGGAAAGTCCGGCGGGAGCCCACCCCGCCTTTGTGAATGCCGTGTAGTACGGCCAGAGCAGGAATCCAGGTGGGGCTCCTGTGATGAAGACGGAGTCCCGCAGATTACTGAGCCGCCCTGGAGAGGGACCGGGCAAACGGGAGCAGAGTGGTCAGCCCGCATGCCGCCAGGAGAAGAGAGAGCCCTGCCCATTGTATACCGGAGGTGTCTACAAAGAGAGCCCTGTGAGTGGGGCTACATTGGGGCTTTCCTTCGTGCCGTGAAGGAGACCGGAGGAGTGAAGAGAGGCGAGCCTCCCCCACAGAGCCCGGTGAGTGAGGGCTCGATGTTGTCCCTTTTGTTTTATTTGCTGAGCGGACCCGCCGTTGCGGGCCGCTCCAACGAGGGGCATATTTGTTTCTAGGGACAAGGGGGTGTCCCGAGGGCCCGTGGTGCCCATACCTTCCTTTGGCCATTTTTCTACAGCTGCCCCGCTTGCTAGAGGGCAGCTGCACCGATGGGGGGCAATTTGGTTTGGAGAGGCCCAGTGGGGCTGAAGAGGCACAGATGTGCCAGGCCCCCTTTACTTGGCTTATTCCCAGCTGCGCCGCACCAGCTCGGGCACCTGCAACGAGATGGGCATTTTTGGGTGATAAGAAGTCCCTGAGTGGGACAAGAGAGGGCACAAGTGGTGCCAGGCCTTCTTTGATTCACAGCTGCACTGCAATTAGCGGCAGCTGCAACATTTAGGCCAACAGTTCTTTGGGGGCGCGTTTTAGTGAGTCAGGAGTGAGGTACACTTCTCTGCCCCAGCGCAATTGCGCAGGTGGATTCTGCTGCATTGGCAGCCGCCCTGACATTTGGGACATAGGGCATTTGAGCCCCTTTGAGAAGACCAGTTGGCCAGGGGGACTGTTAGGTTTGTAGGGCGCCAGACCCTAATATGATTTATGTGGTGCTAGGAAATGTGATTCATGTCCTGAGAGTTATGCACCGTGATTGATGCCTCTAATGTGGTTTATGTTTATGAGGTAATTTGCATTCTATGATTTATGTTTAGGAGGTTATTCCCTAATCTAAGGGATAGGCCTGACTGCTCGTGCCAAGCTACCAAGGGGGTGAGCAGGGGTTATCTTCGGTGTGTAACTCCCTTGCCCTGACTAGGGTGGTGGTCTCTGCCTGGCTTTGGCGCAAGCCTTAGCCAACCAGAGATCCCATTTCTAACAGAGACCAGTTGCAGGATAGCACCTGGTGGGAGAATTGTGCAGGGCACCTGCCACAGGTTCCTTGACAATTCTGGGTTCTGGGGGTATCTCTCCACAGTGGAGGGTACAAGACCCCACTGCGGAAGACAGGGTGTGCGAGAGTCCACCTCAGTCTCCTCTACAGTCTCAAGGTACAGACCCTGGTCTGAGTGATCAGTCTCAGGATACCAGGCCTGGACTTGTGGGAGAATTGTGTAGGACGTGTGCCACAGACGCCCTGACAATTCTGGATTCTGGGGGTACTTCTCCCAGCAGGAGGGTACAGAGGAGGAGGGCAGAGGGAGAGAGGCTTCACTGCTGACTCCTGTCCAGCCTAAGGGTACAGACCCTGGGCTGGAGGGCCAGTCTCAGGAGGCCACTCCTGAACTGATGGAAGGGAGAGCTGAAAGAGGGTGCCAGACACCTGGGGCTGCTGCCCCCCTCTCTGAAATCCCTGAAGGGCATGAGGTCTGGCCCTCGTCATGGGCAGATGTCAGTGGCCCCTGTGGTGTGCTGTTCAAATGGACGGTGGTGCCCTGGGGGGGGACAGAAATCACACCCCAGGGGTGGACTGGGCCACACCACTGTTTTAGCCGTGGTGGTACTGTCTGGCCACTTGGATGCATCTGTGAGCAAAGTAAGGTTAGGTGGTGCACAGATGGGATCCACAGGTGAGGAGATGGGTTCCCCATGGGTTACGTTAGTGGGCCTGAGAGTAGAGACAGATGGATCCAACTGAGTTCAGAGAGACATAGAACTAGAACATGCCCCCCATGTTGTGGGCCAGGTGTATGTTCTATTGCCCCAAGCAGGGAAGTTCATCAAGGGATTGATTGGTCTACCCTGGCTTTAGGCTGGGAGAGGGTTGTGGTAGACCTGGTATTTTTAGCTGGCTTACCCCCAGACCTTTTGCTTTTTAACCTCCTGTTTTTGACCCGTTTTCATTGGATTTAGGACTCTGGGTACTTTACCACTGCTAATCAGTGCTAAAGTGCATATGCTCTCCATGTAAATTGTGTTATGGATTGGTGTATCCGTGATTGGCATATTTGATTTCCTACTAAGTCTCTAGTAATGTGCACAGGTGTGCCAAGGGCCTGTAAATCAAATGCTACTAGTGGGCTTGCAGCACTGGTTGTGCCACCCACACAAGTAGCTTTTCAGATGTGTCTCAGACCTGCCACTGCAGTGTCTGTGCCCGTGGGTTTTAACTGCCATGTCGACCTGGCAAGTGCACCCACTTGCCAGGCCCTAACCTTCCCTTTTCTTCCATGTAAGTCACCCCAAGGTAGGTCCAAGGTATCCGCAGGGTGCAGTGTATTTAAAAGGTGGGACATGTAGTGGTGTGTTTTAACATGTCCTAATAGTGAAATACTGTGCATTTCATTTTTCGCAATGGAAAAGCTGTCTTTACCATAGGTGATCATCGGAGGTGCCTTGTAACATTTTACAAGTATAACTTTCAATTGGGACAAGAAATAGAAATGGAGTTTAGGTTCCCTGAGCTCAGAATTTAATAACAACTTTTAGTAAAGGTGGTTTTTAAATTATGTGTTTGAAAATGCCACTTTTAGAAAGTGGGCATTTTCTTGCTTAACCATCCTATGTGCCTGAGCCTGCTTGTGGATTCACCGTCTGGTTTTAGACTGACAGGGGCTTTTCGGGCATTCACTCCAGACACACGCAAAAGGAGTTGAGGTGTGCCCTGCATATGCTGATGGGCCGTCCTGGGCTAGAGTGGTGGGAGGAGTCATCACTGACACCTGAATAGGCTGTGGCTGTTCTGCACAATGCTGTCTCCACCCCCTGTACTGTGGCTGGACCAGGGAAATCAGAACGGGTTTTGCTGAGAAAGAGGGACTTTCTGCACAAATACTTCAAAGGGAAAAAGGGGTATAAGTATCAGAAATAAAAACAAACAGAATTTTAGATTACTGCTGAACTAAGGAACCTGCCAGGAAGAAGGGTTGGAAAAAACTGCCCTTTTGCTACGTGTTTTTGCTGTGTTTTGTGGCTTCTGTCTTGGGCAGGGAAAGGACTGGGTTGTACTTTCATTATCCTACTGTTAGAGTTTTCTCCAAGGGCTTGAAGTATAGCTTGCCTCCTGTTGGAAGACTCAGGGAAATCAAAGACTTCATGAGAACTGTTTGGACTTAGGACCTGCCAAGAAGAAGAGCTGGAAGAGCTGCCTTTGCTGTGTTTTGCTTTGTTGGGTTGGCCTGCAGCTGCTGCTTCTGTCTTGGGCAGTGGAAGGACTGGACTGAATTTTCCACAACTTATTTCCTGAGTTTCTCCAAAGGCTTGAGTGGACATTGCCCCCTGTTCAAGAAGTCTCAGGACCAGCAAAGACTTTAAGATCATTTGCTACCAGCACTGGAAACTGTGGGGTTATTTACAAGGCCATTGCTCCGCGGCACAGTGTGCCTGCCCATATTTACAAGGGCAAGTAAAGCCACTCTGCTTCGCTTTTCAATCAATCAATCAATCAATCAATCAATCAATCAATCAGGGTTTGTAAAGTGCACTATGTGAGAAGGTGGCTTGGTATATGCTGTCCACTAGTTAAAGTGGGCACCCTGTACCAATCCACACGACCCTTATGATGTATGAGGTCAAAGATAACCTTTATGAAAGCTATCCTAGTGGTAGCTATGGTGAGCAGCCTTAAGGCTTAATCTTGAAGGAATATAAAGCAGCTTGTTTTACCAGAATATCACCTCCTGAGTGACTAAATGAAGGAGAACCACACAGTAGTTATATAAAAATATGTATTTATTAATATAACACTCTCTACTATCCTCTACACGAGGGTAGAACACAAAGCACACAATACTGGATCAATAGAACAGTTGTAAGTAGCACAATACACAGCAGGCTCCAGGGGGAGACCGAACCATATACTAAAATAGTGGTATAACAATCACGACTTGACTAGCCACAGTGCCTAGAGCACGTAGAATCGCTGGGACCACAAGGAACCACCCAAGGTGATGACACAGGAGACCCACGGAGGACGGATGCAGTGAGGAAACACGTCCAGCGTGCTCCGTACAACTCTATGGGAAAGTCGCGGTTGCAAAGTTAAAGTTTAAGGACCCTTCTAGGAGGACTTCGAGCAAACCCCTCAGAACTTAAAAGTTTAAAGAGCCACCCCACCCGTGGATACCATAATATCGGAGTTACCTGTCCCAGGGAAGCCGGGTGCATAGGTCTGAAGTGGCGTCGGAAACTCCCGTCGTTCTCTATGGAAGGAAGTGAAGAAGTACTGCTGCCGTGAAGGTGAAAAGGGCCCGATGGAATCCAAGCCTGGATTCTGGATGGGAGGAACCTGAAAGGAGAGGGGACAGAGTCTGGGTCACTTCACCAGGGGCTCGGGAGACGAATACCCACCGATGTCGGGTGCTTCAGGTGCAAAGAACTGATGCTTGACTCTGCAGCCATGAGGACCAGGAGACGTCGAGGACAACCAGGAGCCAGAGATGAGCTGTCCCACGAAGGATGTCGAGCGCTGAGGGGTCGGTGTCCGGCGGGAGCACCAACAAGCCTTGGCAACAGCAACCCACGCAGGAAGGACAAACAGGTTACGGTGTGGACCAACAAGGTCCAGGGGACTCTCCAAGCAATGGAGAGTCAGGGCACATCTGGAGCAACCAGGAAAGCCCAAGAACAATCAAGATGACCCTCAGGGGGACCCACAGGCCGAAGGACCAGGAGTCGTGAGAGGACCTCGAGCAAGTCTGTAAAGGACCAGCCCACGGAGCACACGGTGTGAGGAGGCCGGAGTTCTTCAGTGCAAATACTGCTCAGGGTCAGGACCTCATGGGATCCAATGCACAAGCTCAGGAATCGCAACAAGCATATGCACTTGCAAATGGATGCGGTGCACAGGGGTTCGGGTTACGCAGCCCCCACGAGGGATACTGGACTCAAACTTGGTGAGAGAGCAGACCAACCTGAGGGACCTTCAGGAACCTACCTCCTGTGCTGCTGAAATCTTCGGAGTCTGCAGGAGCTCAGGAGCAGCTACTGGTCAGTTGCGTTTTAGGTGCCTTCAAGGAGTCACGGCACAAACTAAGCTTTGGACGGAAAGGCGGACAAAGTCAAGCCCAGTCGAGGTCCAGCGAAGTCCAGGTGTCCAGACGGTTGAAGGTCAGTGGTTTCTTCTTTGTAGAATCTTGTCCACGTAAAATCCAATGTCCTGTAGCCAGGTAACCCATTTTATACCACGGGATATGGTTGGACAGATTCAGAGGACCCTCCTAGGGGAGGGGCAGGACAGAGGGGTGGCTACACCCATGCCCTTTGTTCAGTTTTGTGCCAGCGGAGGAGCCAATGGCTCCCAGAACTGGTTTGAGCTGGGCTATGCACAGGGACACCATATGTGCCCCCAGTGCAGACTTTCAGGCACTTTCAGAGTGCACCCACCCAGCCCCAATACACTAAACCCTGTCTGGGAGGTGGTCACACCTCCCTGTGACAGGATGCCTATTGTGCTGCCTTCCTCTGCTCGAGCTTGGCTCAGCAGCAGGGAGGCAGAAACGTGTCTCTGGCTGGCAGCATCCATTTTGTGCTGTCCGGGTCGAGAAGGCTGGTACCGGGTAGACCGGTGACCCCACGAAGCTCACTTCTGAAGGGTGGAATCAAACCTCCCACACCAGTTACTGGTGTGGAGGTATGATTCCAAGGTGTTTGATACCAAACATGATATGTTTCTATGCAGCCGTTTTCGAGATAGCATTTACCGCGAGGTTATAATGCACCTCTACCTATATGTCCGGCTGAGTCACAGACAACCCGGGAGAATGGTCTCCGAAGGCTGCAGAGTGGCTCTGCTCATGCAGGGGCACCCTCTCACATAAAACCCAGCACCCTGCCTTCAGGATTGTTAAGGCCTGCTATAGGGGTGACTTATAAGTTTTAAGTGTAGTGACCATTAGATATAGTGAACCTATATCTAAAGTAAGTGGTGCAAGCACCATCTTACATAGGCTGCAGTAGCAGACCTAGAGTTCCATTTTGCATGGCCTCTCATGGGTGGCATAATACATGCTTCAGCCCATGGGAGGACTCTGGGGTACCCATGCCCTGGGTACATGGCGTACCATATACTAGGGACTGATAGTACCCCAGTATCCAATCTGGAGTGTACCAAAGAACATGTATGTCAATTTAAGGGAGAAAGCAGATAGGCTGGGGTCCTGATTAGCAGGATCCCAGCCAGACTAGTCAAAAACAGTGAGACATCAAGCAAAAAGTGGGGGTAACCATAAGAAGCAGATCCTACTTTCCTACACACTATTCACCCATTAGGGTCTCAAGGCACTGGGGGGGGTGTATGCAGCTCCGTTGGGGTCATTCGAAGAGCCAGGTCTTGAGGTCTTTCTTGAATTGGTGCAGTGTCAGTGAAATTGCTCTCCCACCCTCGCAGCTCCACCATTAAGTGAGGCCTGCCCCTGCCCCTGCACTCTCGAGTGTTGGTGATCGAGGCCCTCCTCCACCCGCAGGTTTCCCTGCGCCTCATCCCTGGTGGTCCAGTGGACCTCTGTCTCCTTCCTCTCACTCTGCTCTTTCACTCGTTTTTCTACCCTTTTCTATCTTTCACCTTTCTGCACTTTTCTGCATCTCTGCTCTTTTGTGCCTTATTTCTGCTCATTTTCCCTTCCTCTCGCTCTGCCCTTTCACTCGTTTTTCTACCCTCTTTTATCTTTCACCTTTCTGCACTTTTCTGCATCTCTGCTCTTTTGTGCCTTATTTCTGCCTATTTTCCCTTTTTTCTTTATCCCTTATTTCCTCCCTTTACCTTTCCCCGCCGCTGCTGCCCCCGTGGCCCCGCCCCCCCCAGCGCGACCGGCCCAATCCAGCTCCCCTCCCCGCTCCCAGCTGTCCAGCCCTCCCCGACCCCTACTTAATGGCAGCCACTGCGGGGACAGGCGAGCAAGACCACTGACTCATTGTCAGTGAAATTGCTCTCCCACCCTCGCAGCTCCACCATTAAGTGAAGCCTGCCCCTGCACTCTCGAGTGTTGGTGATCGAGGCCCTCCTCCACCCGCAGGTTTCCCTGCGCCTCATCCCTGGTGGTCCAGTGGACCTCTGTCTCCTTCCTCTCACTCTGCTCTTTCACTCGCTTTTCTACCCTTTTCTATCTTTCACCTTTCTTCACTTTTCTGCATCTCTGCTCTTTTGTGCCTTATTTCTGCTCATTTTCCCTTCCTCTCGCTCTGCCCTTTCACTCGCTTTTTCTACCCTCTTTTATCTTTCACCTTTCTGCACTTTTCTGCATCTCTGCTCTTTTGTGCCTTATTTCTGCCTATTTTCCCTTTTTTCTTTATCCCTTATTTCCTCCCTTTACCTTTCCCCGCCGTTGCTGCCCCCGCGGCCCCTCCCCCAGCGCGACCGGCCCAATCCCGCTCCTCCCCCGCTCCCGCCTCCCAGCTGTCCAGCCCTCCTCGACCCCTACTTAATGAGCGGCCACTGCGGGGACAGGCGAGCAAGACCACTGACTCATTGTCAGTGAAATTGCTCTCCCACCCTCGCAGCTCCACCATTAAGTGAGGCCTGCCCCTGCCCCTGCACTCTCGAGTGTTGGTGATCGAGGCCCTCCTCCACCCGTTTTTCTACCCTTTTCTATCTTTCACTTTTCTGCACTTTTCTGCATCTCTGCTCTTTTGTGCCTTATTTCTGCTCATTTTCCCTTCCTCTCGCCCTGCCCTTTCACTCGTTTTCACTCGTTTTTCTACCCTCTTTTATCTTTCACCTTTCTGCACTTTTCTGCATCTCTGCTCTTTGTGCCTTATTTCTGCCTATTTTCCCTTTTTTCTTTATCCCTTATTTCCTCCCTTTACCTTTCCCCGCCGCTGCTGCCCCCGCGGCCCCTCCCCCAGCGCGACCGGCCCAATCCAGCTCCCTCCCCGCTCCCGCCTCCCAGCTGTCTAGCCTTCCCCGACCCCTACTTAATGGCGGCCACTGACCCAACCGCGACCAGCGCCAGGAACCCTGGACCTCCGCCCGCCAACTCTACGACCCAGCAGCACTCCACGCACTCAACCCAGGCCGCAACAACAACTGCAAGCTAACATCACCAGCCGACTCCCACGGACCCTTCAGCTGTCACCGCTGCCGGCACACCTGCAGCACCGCCAAGAACACGGATCCAGCACAACCCGCCCACAAGACCATAACCGAACCGAAGACCCTGCAATGCATCCTCCTCAACGTCCGATCCCTCCACAAACACGCCACAGATATCTGGGACCTCCTCGACAGCACCACCCCGGACGTAGCGTTCTTCACCGAAACCTGGACCAACACCACCTCGGGACCGGACATCGCCATCGCCATCCCCCAAGGAAACAAGATCTCCAGGAAGGACCGCCCCACCCGCCCAGGAGGAGGAATCGCCATCGTCCACAAATCCAGCCTCCGCCTGAGCACACTCCCTGACGAGCCCACAGAACTGATGGAACACCTTCACTTCAAGATACTGGCCAGCCCCACCGCCACCCTCCGAGGAACCCTCATCTACCGACCCCTGGACCCCGCGGACCCTTCGCCAACTCCATCACGGACATTATCTCCCCGCAGGCCATCGCATCCACCAACTACACCCTGCTGGGAGACCTCAACTTCCACCTCGACAACCAACTGGACCCCAACACCACATCCCTCCTGGACAACCTCCACAACATTGGACTGCGCCAGATCGTGACCGAGCCCACGCACTCAGCAGGACACACCTCGACCCCCTCTTCACTACAGGAAACTCCATCACCTTCAGCCACACCACCGAACTCCCATGGACCGACCATCGTTGCGTCCACTTCACCTTCAGAACACCCACCATCCACAGACACCAGCACCTGCTTCCACGAAGAAACTGGACCAAAATCACCGACGACCAGCTCACCTCCTCACTCAACAACTCCACCCCAACCATCGCGGAAAACAACGACCCCAACACCGCAGCCCGAACCCTGCATAGATGGATCTCGGACAGCACCAACACCATAGCCCCCTCAAGAAAAACAACAATACCCGCGCCAAGAAAGCCAGATGGTTTACCACCCAACTTCGAGAGTCCAGAAGAACATGCCGCCGCCTCGAAAAGGCCTGGAGGAACACCAAATCCACAGAAGCCCACGACAACTTCAGAGCCGCCACCAACGCCCACCATCAACTCATCAGAGAAACGAGGAAAAAAGCGATTGAAGACAGAATCTCCACCCACGCGCACAACAGCAAGGAACCCTTCAGCATCTTCAAGGAGTTCGCCCAACCCACTAGCGAGTCTACCGACATCCCTCCCTCACAAGACCACTGCGACAAACTCAGCACCTTTTTCCACCACAAAATCAAGAGCATCTACGACAACTTCAACGAAGACAACTAACACACTGAACCCTCACCAACCACCCCCGACACCCGGAAACCAGTGATTGACGACTGGACAGCCCTCACCACCGAAGACACACTGAAGACAATGAAGTCAATCCACTCAGGGGCCCCCATGGACCCCTGCCCCCACCACATCTTCAACAGAGCCGCCGACACCATCGCACCCATGCTCCGCCACACCATCAACCGCTCCCTGGCGACCGCCTCGTTCCCCGACGACTGGAAACACGCCGAGGTCAACCCCTCCTAAAGAAACCCTCAGCGGACCCCACCGACCTCAAAAACTACAGACCCATCTTCCTGCTCCCGTTCCCAGCGAAAGTCATCGAGAAAGCCATCAACAGCCAACTCGCCACATTCATTGAAGAACACAACATCCTCGACTCCTCCCAATCCGGCTTCAGAAAAATCACAGTACGGAAACCGCCCTCCTCGCCGCAACAGATGACATCCGCACCCTACTGGACAAAGGAGAAACAGTAGCCCTCATCCTCCTCGACCTATCAGCGGCGTTCGACACAGTCTCCCACCGCACCCTAATACGCAGACTCCACGACGCAGGAATCCAGGACAAGGCCCTCGACTGGATCCGCTCCTTCCTCTCCGGCAGGACGCAGCGGGTCAGACTCCCCCCTTTCCTCTCAGACCCCACACCTACCACCTGCGGAGTCCCCCAGGGCTCCTCCTCAGCCCGACGCTCTTCAACGTCTACATGGCTCCACTCGGCCCCATCGTCAGAACCTACGGACTCAAAATCGTGTCATACGCAGACGACACCCAGCTCATCCTCTCCCTATCCAACGAGCCCAACACCGCCAGACGCAACTTTCGAGAAGGCATGGAAGCCGTCGCCAAATGGATGAAAAACAGCTGCCTACAACTAAACACCAACAAAACAGAAGTACTCATCATGGGCCCAAACCCCGATGCCTGGAGCGACACCTGGTGGCCTCCAGCCCTCGGAAACCCGCCAACCCCCATGGACCACGCACGCAACCTGGGAATCATCCTGGACTCCGAGCTCAAAATGGACCGCCAGATCAACTCTGTCTCGTCTTCCTGCTTCCACACCCTCCGCCTCCTTCGTAAGACCTTCAAATGGATCCCCTCGAACACCGAAAGACCGTCACTCACGCCCTGGTCACCAGCAGACTCGACTATGGCAACGCACTCTACGCCGGAATAAACAAAAACCTCACCCGCAAGCTACTGAACATCCAGAACGCCGCCGCAAGACTGGTCCTCAACCTGCCAAAACACTGCCACATCTCCCAGCACCTGCGCACACTCCACTGGCTCCCTGTCGAGGCGAGAATCACCTTCAAGATGCTCACCCACGCACACAAGGCCCTCCACGGCACCGGACCAGCATACCTGAACAGCCGACTCAAATTCCACGCACCCCAAAGGACCCTACGATCAGCCCAGCTCTCCTACGCCGTCGTCCCCCGCACCAGAAAGACCAGATCGGGAGGCCGCTCCGTCTCCTTCCTCGCGGCCAAAGCATGGAACGCCCTTCCGCTCCACCTCAGACAGACAACATCGCTCCCCATCTTCGCAAGAAACATCAAAACCTGACTCTTCGACAGACCCCCTCCTTGATGGATGGAACCTGCTTACCCCCCCCCCCACCCCTAGCGCCTTGAGACCCTTGCGGGTGAGTAGTCGCGCTTTAACAAACCCCTGATTGATTGATTGATTGTCGGGCATCGCCAGAGGTGAAGGGGGAGATCGTTCCAGGTCTTGGCTGCGAGGTAGGAGAAGGACCTTCCACCCTCTCTGTTTCTGTAGAAGCGTTGGAGGGTGGCTAGGGGGAGGTTGGCTGAGGGGAAGTTTCTCTTGGGGTTTTGGAAGGCGAGGTGAATGTTGAGGTATTGTGGTCCGATGTTGTGGAGGGCCTTGTAGGTCTGTGTGAGCAGCTTGAAAGTTATTCTTCTTTCGACAGGGAGCCAGTGGAGGTCACTGAGGTGTTGGGTGATATGGCTGTGTTGTGGGATAGAAAGGATTTAATGGCCTTGTAAAACTCTACTTGCCTTTTATGGGCCTTGAAAAGATGGCCCACTTTCATGCATTACTCTGCGTGAAAGCAGTGTTCGTGGATTTTGCTGTGGGTGTTCCCATGCAACATCCATGGCCCCTGACGCATTTCGAGATTTACAAGGTTTTGTAAACCTGGGAATGTGTCAAATTCCTATGCCTCCCCAGGGAGGCGCAACGAGGAAGAATAACTTTATTTCTCCTCGTTTTTCCTTTTTTTATGTGTGCTGCACTCTACAGCACACATAGAAAGAGGAAAACACCTCTCGTGATTGTTATCGTGCAGGAAGGTGTCCCTTCCTGCTCAAATTCAATCACCCCTACAAAGCAGAATCCCTTGCACCATGGCGCAAGGGTGCCTGCGTTGGCTTTTGGCAGCCCATTGTGTGCCAGCATAGGGGAAAAGGACAGCAATGTGCCATATCTAGTAGATACAGCACATTCCTGTCATTTTCTTTTGAGGCATGGCAGTGCAGCAGGAAGGCTTGCTGCACTGCCGTGCATCAAAATATTGTGAAAGAGGCCTTGTGTGTATTTTGCTGCAAACAGAAGAAAACAAACACAATGCTGTCATCGATGCCGCTGCCGGCCCGTGACCTGAAGGCACCGCAATAGCACCACCCCACTTCGCACAGTAACTCTGGTCTCCTTGACGATGCCACCCACCACCGCCACTGAACTGCTGCTTGCTCCGTGACCTGAGGGCACCGCACTTCACACCGCCTCGCTTCACATCGCCACCCTGCTATCCCCGATGACGTCCCTCCATGCCGACATCAAAGCCGCTGCATGTACCGTCGTCGCCTGGGTACACCGCTCGTAAATTACTTGACGAACCGCCCCATTCCACACCACTGCCTTGGCACACTGACAGAGGCAACATCGACTCCAGCATCATCAACCGACGCCGCTGCTTGCACCATGACTTGTGGGTACTGCATGAAGCATTGCCCCACTTCTCATCGCAACCTTGGGTCTACCAACGACAGCGCTTCAGCAACGACAACGCTGCTGCCTGCACCTTGACCTGTGAACACCACAAGTCGCATCGCCCCACTTCACACCGCACCCCTGGTCTCACCGACGACGACAGATGCTGTTATTGAGCCGCTGCCTGAACTGTGACATGTGGGCACTGCTCATCGCATTGCCCCTCTTCACATCACAGCACTGACGCCATCGACGCCAGCGCTCCTGACTTCAATCACACAGAGTTCGATCTCCAACACGTGTGACTTCAAGGGCCCGATGACTCCTGCATCGACCTCTGGAACCAACGTTTGCCGATGCCACCTCTTTGGAGCTCATTGCAAGCTCCACGATGCCCTGCATTTACAAGGTACTGTTTGCGGGTTCTCCCCACACCGTAGCTGGCCCACGACCTCGCGGTCGGAATGAATTGTTGGATTTGTTTGTTCACAACACCACAAAAGCCCTGAACGCAGCTATCAACTTCAAGGAACTCTATTTTAAGTCTATTTTTGCAATATTCATACCTTTATTACTGTATGTTGGATTTTTATCATTTTGGTCTTGTTTTACAAGGATAAATATAGGCTATTTTTCAAAAACTGGTGTAGTGTCCTTTCGTAGTGTTTTCACTCTATTACTGAGTGTTATGTGCAAATGCTTTACACATTGACCTGACTGCTCGTGCCAAGCTACGAAGGGGGTGAGCAGGGGATATTTTAGTAGTGTAATCCCATTATCCTGACTAGAAGGAAGGGTCCCTACTTGGACAAGGTACAAATCTGCCAAATAGAGGCCCCCATTTCGAACACGGTAGCAAAGTGGTTTAACTTGCCGCATTTGGAACATACGCAACGTTGTGCCGGGCACTCCTCCAGGAGGTGTGCACCACAGGCACAGAATCCGCAGTTTGGCCCTGATAGAGGGGGCATAGATATCTTAGCCTTCATGGTCTTGCCATCAGTGTGCATGGCATCGGCTCGTTCTACCTTTATAGTGGGAGTGCACTCTGGTTGTTGCATGATCGCAATTATCCATTTCAGCAGCTCTTGCTGCAGACAGATCATGAGACCTAGCCAGGATCAGGATGTCATCTAGGTTGATGTTCGGTTGTCTTAGGATAAGTCCTCTTAATGTTTTGTTCCTACAGCCCTGGATGAGCTGAGCGCTTACTTCCTTGGGCTGACTATCAGCTGTGCATGTACTGGCTAACTCACGCAGTCATGCGTAGAAAGTGTCTATTGACTCACCATCTCTTTGGTGGGCCTGGCGGAGCTTAAAGCACTCAAATTGGGGTTCAGCTGTGGGTCAAAATGCACATTGAGTGCCTTGACTACAGCGTCATAGTCGGCTGCGACTCCTGTATTAGGGAGGGGTTCAAACAATTTATAGATCTCTTCGCCTGCATAATGAAGTAGAAGGGATCGTTTTATGGCTCCATCAGACTCACGGGTCACTAGGAAGTAGTTCTCTAGCCTCCCGATCCACGTTTTCTAGCAGGGGGATACTGTGGCTGGATCAGCTAGCTCGCTGAAAGGCGGCAGTGCGCCGACTAGGGCATGTTGCCGAGTAGGCTGGTTTTGAGATGCCCGTGGTGGGGGTGCTTCATTAGTGACATCATCATCTGCCATTGTGTCATCATCTGGCATGTGCTGCCTGTGAACGTAGGCTGGTTAGCAGCACTGCTGCAGTATTCCCTGGTTTTCCACTACTTATTGTCTTCCGTTCTCCTTTGTTTGTTTTCTCTTTTTTTTTGTGATTGTCAAACAGGTGTAGACCAATCCTACCACGTTTACCATAGAGAGCCACATGCACTTTAACACTGGACAGCAGTGATAAAGTGCTCAGAGTCCTAAAACCACCAACACCAGGTCAGAAAAAATACCAGGAGGAAGGCAAAAGTTCAGGGATGACCCTGCAAAAAGGGCCAAGTCCAACACTTTTCCTTTATCGTTCATTTAAGTTTGTTCAATTACTTTCCTGTATTGTGTTCATGTTGCTTTTCAATCGTGCGGCAATGGCGGCTGTGTGCAGAGACAGCAGGACCTCTGGGCAGATCGTTCCGGAAGCACGAAGCCACTCAGTGCTCCTTGCTTTGTGCACTGGGCTGGGAGGCAATGAGGCAATCATCAGGGGACTGCAGCTCCGATGCGCGCCACGTGATGTGGGTGGAGCGATGAGGAGGCAGCGTGTGTAAGGGCCTACATGGCCCCTCGGCAGGAGCGGAGCAGTGCCGAGCAGTGATGACGGTCCGGGAGATGAATCTCACCTCCGTAGCCAAGCAAGTAGGCAATCGGATGCCCACCTTGGTGTGTGCTGGGTGACATTACCTCCGTGAGGCCTGCACTTCTCACAACTGGAAGAAGGTGGATCAAAGCAGGGTCAGCACAGGCTGAGGTAACTGTATAGGCGAGTCGGCAGATAGTGGCTGGCAGGAGCTGGCGTCGCTGTGCCTGATGAGTCGCCATTGTAGAGACAGTATGGCCCTCTGTATCAGGTGGGGTAAGGGCCCACCCTCGGTGCCAGTGTACTCTGGCCTCACCCTAGGCCCTAGTCCTGGACTTGCTGCGTTACAGCAGCAATGAGACACCCTCACACAGTATCATGGTGGGAGCCAAAGACCACCTGCAGTCTTCTCCCATTTATTATATATCCTCTAGCCATGCCTGGCCAGAGGATGTACAGGGGGCAGTTCCGGCAGTGACGTAGCAAGGGGGGGGGTCAGCCCCAGGCGGCACGAGTTTTGGGGTGGCGGCCTCACCCCTGCTGTTACCTGCGGCAGTCGTGGGGCGGCAAACGCATGAATCGCCAGCACCCACTCTTACCCGCGGCGGCCGCCGGCAAAAGTAGGGACCGCCACTGGCGGCAACAGGTCTAGCTAATCCACTGAGTTCCGGGGCATATTGTCACCGCGGGGGTGGTGCTTGGTGATCGCTACAAGTGGGTTGCCATGCAGATGTGCCCAGAGGTCATGAATTAATTCCAGTGTACAAAAGAAGCTCTGGACACCAGAGTCATATTTCTGATGATCGTTAGTGTGTGAATCACTGTAGAAAGCGTAAAGTCGGTGACAGCAATGCCAGAGTCAGAGGCTTGATGAAAATAGTTTGTGGATCACTGAGGACAGAGTAAGGTATACCACATATACTTTCTCCATTCTAATGTGCAACAGTGGAGAGCGTAAAGAAAATGACAGCAATATCGAAGTCAGACCCATGATGAACAAACAAAAGTTTGTGGCTCACTGTAGATAAAGGATTTCTCCATTTGAATTATGAGGTCTATTGTGCGCATTGCACAAAAATGGCCACACGGTGGTGCTCTCGCCTTTTCTAAATATTCAGTAATAGCGAAGATCTCTCTGTCGTCCGTCCTCTATGACAAAGGGGAAGCACTCAGAAGAAATTTGTTGTGAGGGCTCTTATCCCCTTTGATGTATGATCTCCTGGTTGTAAAGAGGTGTGAAATTCTTCACTGCTCGATAAACTCATGCTGGAGCACATTTATGCTGCTCACAGCTCCAGTGAGGAGTACGCCTCTTGGGGCTTATTTACAAGCCCCTTGCGCCACCAGTGCGTCATCTTTTCCCATGTTAAAAGTGACGCACCGGCGGCACAAGGGCCTTGTAAATAAGCCCCAAAATCTCTTACATAGCGCAAGTTATGTTTAGTTTGTCACCAGGCATGTTAGGGTGCCTTCAATCCATAGTTCTTTTCACTTTGTAGCTCAACGCCAGTGTGACGTCTTGAATAATTTTAACTGGATAGTCACATTAAATTCATGTAGACGGTTTACTGGTTAACACCCCAGCCACAGCCAGGGAACCAGATTTTCTGACAGTTATTGGCACAAACCTCCTTCCAGTTCTCAACATTCTAGAACATGCGAGTACAAGCTCGGGGAAGGAACTAAGGGGAAAAGTTAGGAGAAGTGCAATGGTACAGGACATGCGCCATGGACGTCATTTGGATGTAGTCAGGGGTCGCAGCTGTGACCTCTAGCTTGCTCCCTGCTACTCCTGGCATTTCCTTTACGACCCCTGGCCTGAGAGGCAGCAAAATGTTTGCCTCCTCTGAGACTAAGGGTCGCAAAGGGAGTGCCAGGAGTAGTAGGGGGCATGCTAGAGATCAGTGGTGGCTTGCAGAGGGAGTGCTGCGGGGCGGTGGGGTGGGACATACGACGGCAAGGAGTAAAGTAAGTAAATAAATAAATAAAACTATTTACCTTGCGCTCGCTGCATCGCCAACTCGGCAATGCAGCGAGCGCAAGGTAAATAGTTTATTTATTTACTTACTTTACTCCTTGCCGTCGTATGTCCGACTCCACTACCCCCCCACCATGCCCCTCCCCCGCCCCTCCTCACAGCCCTGCAGCACTCCCTCTGCGAGATGCCACTGCTAGAGGTCACAGCTGCGACCCCTGACTACCCCAAATGACTTCCATGGCACATGTCTACAAGTAGTCGATGTGAAGCCAGGCCTAGAGCAGGGGGATCTGCTACTAAAAAGATCCAAGACAGACCAACAAGGCAAGGGGACCTGGGTAAAATTGCACTGCCTATCGGAGCCAAAGTATTGCCCAGCCTGCTGCTTATGGGGTTACTTGGCAGTGCGGCATGAAGGAGGTGGACCACTGTTGAAGCACGAGAACGGCGAGTTACAGAGCAAGTTCCAATTCACAGCAGTCATGCACAAGGCCCTTGGGAAGGTAGGACTGCAAACATGAAAATTCAGGTCCCACTCATTTAGGATAGGGGCAGCGACAACAGCCACCCAGCATGGAATGCAGGTGGCAGAAATCTAGGTGGTGGGCAGATGGAGCTCCAATGCGTACAAGCATTGTGTAAGGTTGCACAGCTTATGACCCGGCAGGTGTCAGGTTCGGGTATTTTTCTTCTGACCTTAAGTTATAGAGATGTTTCCCGGTTCCGAGTCTTGAAGATTCTGGTCTGTTCGAGGTATGGGCGACCCTTTCTGATAGCCACAGTGCTGCTGACAGTGTAACGTCAGGGCAGACAGTGCCTTCCCGAAGGAGTCCCTGAGAGGAAAAACCCTGAAGGGAAAAAACCTCTGGTAGAGGCGGAAGCTCCAAGAATCCAGATAGGATAAGTCTAGGACAAAATTCAGCAAGAAGACGTCACAGCAGGGAAGTAGGAGGAGAATTGCAGAGGAAGGAAACCCACAGGGAAGAAGGACTACCAACAGGAGCGAAGGAAGGCAAACCGGAGCGAAGAGACACCAACAGGAGCGAAGAGTGTTGCAACCCAAGGAAAAGGAGATATCCGGCCCCTTAAATGTCCAAGAACAGGAATTGACACAACTGGAAGGATAACCACCATCATGGATTGGGAGGAAAAAGGTGAAAGGATAAGGAAAACCCCTATCTTTGAATGGTGCAGAAAAAACCTTTCCCAAGGCACTCTGGGAACTAGACTGAAGAATCATGGGAAGAAGATGAAGGAAAATTTCCCCTAGGAGAGAAATGACTGCAGGCAACTCACTGTAAGCCCCTCCATAAATCAGGTAAGCAGAGGGGGCTCAGGCAGTATTGTGGAGAAACTGCGGTTCCAAGAATTGAACTGCAGGCTTTAATCAAAAATAGCCTAATTAGTGGGCCATCGCCTAAACTCGCGGCGTGCCCAGAAAGGGAAGAGAGATGCTGTGGGAGGCACCTTGGTGCCCAGAAAGGAAACAGTGGGCTGCTGCACTGAGCCTCAGACTGAAAAATAGGTGCCGTGGACCGAGCCGCAGCCCGCAGCTGAAAAGCAGGAGGCGCCGCGGGCCATGACCCAGTCCGGAGCGTAACACGCATGAGGCACATGGCCCGGTTTGACAGATATGGTTTTTGTCTTGACAGGAAACAGGATCAGAATAGTCTGGGAGGACGGTCACTCTTTCATCAACAGGACCCAAGCGTGGTGGTTCCACGGAGGACCACCCAGACGTGACGGCCACAAAAAACAATTATAAAATGGAATAGGATTTCAGGAATGAGATGGGGTCAGCTGCCAACAACACTATCCCAACTGCAAGCAGTGGCCAAATGCAACCCAGACATCTTGATTATACACCTGGGTGGCAATGACCTTGCGCAAAAGAGCGGAAGGGATCTCACGCAGGATATCTGGCTGGGGCTCAAAGAGTCAGCTAGGGCACTACCACTATCATGTGGTCTGAAATTATCCTAAGGTTGAAATGGAGAGGGGCCCTATGAAACAGAGCAGTGGACAGATCACGGAGAAAGCAAACATGGCATTGAGCAAATTTTGCAAAGCAGATGGGTTTGAAAGCATCAGGCATGAGCTGATCAACCTGAGGCGCCGGAATATTATGCGGACGACGAGGTGGGGGTCGGGCGATGACAACGAGGTGTTCTTGACTAACTTATGGGTGGGCTTGGTTGAGGCTTGCTGCTTCTTTCAGAGGGAAACCCACACTAGGGGGGTATCTACCTGGGGCTGTGAGCCCCACAGGCAACATGGTGGTAAGACAAGGAGCAAGTGTTGTAAAAAGGTTGAAGCCCGGCAGGGCTGGGTGGCGAATAGAGGCTGCTTACCTAAGGATGCCTTACAGCAGCGTAAGTCGGCCGACAGGGGGAGTACACAGAACACAGCACTTGCATCAAAGACTCGACATATGGCAGGGCACACTTGGACAGACAAGGTAGTGAGTTTGTGCATTACAACAGTGGAGAAAGTACCCCCTTCGTGATTAGGGTAAAACCCAACACAGAGAACTCTGTTTACCTCCCAAGTTGGCATGTATGATTTATGGTTTATCAAGGAGGGGGTGAGAAAGGATTTAGGACATGATTTACGACTGACCATAAACTGATTTATGACAGGCGTAATTTATGTTGGGCCCTTTCAGAATGATTTATAACCCCTCCATGTCAAGGGAGGGAAATGCACATTGTTGTGTCCCCGGACAGCAGATATAATCACAGGACACAGCTGGTAAGTCTTTAGTATTTAATAGTGGGTACAACGAGCCACCGCTCCTCTCATGACAGATGAGAGGCACCAACTGACTTTCTTGGAACTCCCCACATACCAACACTATGGCAACACATGGGGGTTCTGTATAGAACCTATAACAAGCATATCTAAGTACAACATATTACCTCCTTTTGTTTATAAAGAAAAGAAAAACAAAATAAAACTATAGCATAAAATGAGCAAAGAAAATATAACTAAAAAAAACAAAATGCATGAACCTGGAGATACAGAAAAAGAATCTAGTACAGAACAATAATGCAGAAGAAATGATGGAGTAAATACGGAAACATCATCGTAACCTCCAAGGAACACGTCTAATGCGAGTAGACTTCCTTGGTGCTTCACTTGTCACAAAAGTCTCAGAAGCATTACCTGAAGGTATATTAGATGATCCAGAAGGAGCGTTACCTGAAGAAACAGTTAGACCAGAAGACATATCAACATCAGACCTTGTGCGATTAGAGTTATGAACAGCAGACTGAACTCTCACAACTTTCCCAACATTCCACCAATGCCCACCACGTACCATAATGGCACCACCACAAACTTTCTCAACACAGACAGGATCACCAAAAGACATACCTCCTTTTTTGACAAAATTAGTGTTTCTGATACGAACCATGTCCCCAGGATGCAAATCAACTGTCTTAGCGGACTTCTTTTGATTATACCTGTCAGACATCTTCCTCTGCGCAGCTTCGACTCGGGATTCCAAAGCAACCTGATCTACCCAGCACAAAACATTGTCACAAACAGTTCTTAAAAGCCAAGCTGGAAATAAAGCAGAAGTGGGTACTCTACCTTTGAGTGATACAAAGGGTGCAACCTTTGTGAGGGAATGTGGCGTAGTGCGATAAAACCACAGCATGGATCTGACAGCACCCTCCACATCAAAACCATTATGTTTAGCCCACTTAATGCATTCCACTACAACCCTGTTCATCCTCTCAACCAGACCGTTGGTTTGAGGATGTCCTACCGAACTTCTTAGATGTTTCACACCAGATTCATTAAAAAAAAACTCATTTCCTGATTAACAAACTGCACACCATTATCAGAAACAAGCGCCTCTGGAAATCTTTCCCTCATAAAGATCTCTTTAAGAAAAAGAATCGCATTGCTTGCTGTGGGAGAAGAACAAAACTTGACTTCAGGCCACTTGCTGTGAAAGTCCATTAACACAAACGCAAAACGCAAGTTGTAGGGAAGAAAATTGAACAGACCCACCAAATCAATCCCCACCTTAAGCCATGGCTTAACTGGGAAAGAGTGAGGCTGAAGAGGAGGTGTAACAACTTTTAAATCTTTTTCTGCCCCACAACAGACAACACACTCCTTGACCCTTAACTCTATGTCCTTGTCCATAGAAGGCCACCAATAGTGCAGTCTGACACGTCTTTTTGTCATCGTTGCCCCTAGATGACCATCATGCGCACAATCAACCAACTTGGTCCGTACTTTCATAGGAGGAATACACCTCCCATCCCTCATGATGACGCCATCTTCGATGGACAGTTCCTCAGCAACTTTCCAAAAAGGCTGAATTTCAGGGGGCACACATCTCTCTCTAGGCCAACCTTTCACAATATATTTTTTTACTCTTGCAAGAGTCAAATCTTCATTCAACGCCTCTTTCCATTCAATCTCACTGCAAGCCTTATTCTAAACTGCATCAACAAAGGCAATAAAACAGTCCTCCTTGTCCTCATCCACTTCCAGTACATCATCTTCACTTAAAGGAAGTCTAGATAGCATAACAGCTCTAACATTTTCCTTTCCAGGGATGTGCTTTACCACAAAATCATACTGTAAAAGTTTGGTGGTCAAACGTGCAATGCGAGGTGTGGCATATTTAAGACGTTCTCCCCCCAAAATGTACAGGTTTATGATCTGTTTGAATGACAAATTTCCTACCCCAAATGTAAGTTCTGAACTTTTCACATGCCCAATAACACGCCAAAAGCTCCTTTTCGATCACGGAGTAGTTAAGTTCTGGATCTCACAGTACTCTGGAAGCATAGCTGATAGTAACTTCACTCACACCTGAAGATTGGGTAAGCACTGCCCCTAAACCATAATTGCTAGCATCAACTGTAATGGTGCAAGGGACAGCCGTGTCATAAGCTCTAAGCGTTTTAGCATTGACCATTTCAGACTTGACTAACTCAAAAGTTTCTTGACAATTAACATCCCACACAAAAGAGACATTCGTCCTCAACATGTTTGAAAGAACCTTCATTTTGCTGGCATAATCAGGAATGAAACGTGAGTAGAACTCACACAACCCCAAAAGGAGCGCAACTCATCCTTGTTTTGAGGACATGGGCAATCGACAACTGCTCTCACCAGACCTGGCCTAGGACTAACACCATCTGCCGAAACAAGATGTCCCAAAAATTCTATTTCTCTCTTCCAGAACTCAAACTTTTTTTTTTTTTACAACAATCCCTTTTTTCTCAAAAGTACCAAGCATTGTCTTCAAAATCTTATCATGTTCTTCTAAATGTTTAGAAAAAATTAGCACATCATCTTGAAAGATGACAACACCCCTCACATCTTGGAGCACTGACTGCATTACACGTTGGAACACAGAAGCCGCAGTGGCAAGGCCAAAGGGCATCCTGCAGAATTGAAATGAACCAAACGGGGAGTTAAAAGCAGTATAGTGACGAGACTCATCATCCAACATGATTTGATGGTACGCAGAGGCTAAATCAATCTTAGAAAACCATTGTGCATCCCTCAATTCTTCTAACAAGTCACAAATTTTAGGAAGGGGATGGGAATCAACCCAAATCTCTTTGTTAAGGCTTCTCAGATCGATACACAAGCGTATCTCACCATTCCGTTTGCGTGCGACGATCAAAGGACTTAACCACAAACTAGACTCCACAGGCTCAATGATCCAAGCATTCTGCAATCTGTCCAATTCCGTCTTGAGATCTCCTCTAAGGCTAAATGGCACAGACCTGACCTTATGCTTCACAGGTACAGCATCATTCTTTACTTTGATCTTGTGCTTAAAACCCACAATTTTTCCAAGTGAATGAGAAAACACTTTAGGAAACTCTTGTTCTAAACTAAGAGAATTAGAACTATCCTTTACAACCAAAACTTGTTCACTTGTTCCAGGTCTCAATACCATTCCGAAAAGACCTTGATGATACCAACCAAGGATGTTTAAACCACGAACAGCCACATAAATTTTACCCTGTATCTTGCGGCCCTTAAATTCCAACACATCCTCTATGAACCCCTCCAAATCTATTCTACGTCCTCATAAGAGACGGGTGCCCTATCTGGAGGAAAAAGAGTTCTGTCCCCCAAGATTTCTTGAACAAATCATACGTAATCATTGTTATACGGGCACCAGAGTCCACCAATAACTTTAAGCAAACATCACCCACCAACACATCTACATAGGGATCTACACAATCGGACGGATCACCAGAAACTATACCTTCATCCGTGACCGCAACAATAATATCTTGGAAATCTTGAACTAGGTCACTTTCACATAACGATTCATCTTTAACTATACAGTTGACTTTTTCAGTTTTGTTGATACTGGATTGACACACTTTTGCCAGATGTCCAATTCTCCCACACTTATGACACTTTGCATTTTTACCTGGACAAAATCTGTTGTCTTTACCATGTGGAGGATACCCACATCTATAACAAATGTTACTTCTTTTGAAAAGCCCCTTTTCATTCGGCTTAATCTTACGCAAAGTATTGCTATTGGCATTGGCAGTGGCAACTGCATTGACAGTTTCCTTTGATGTAGGACTCACATTAAGCTCCTTGATCGAAATCTGTGCCAGTTCGACACTCTTTGCTACCTTTATGATCTCTTCTAGGCTGGGTTTTCCCATAGTAAGCAATTTCTGTTGAATCTGCTTGTCCCAACAATGTGCAATAAACTGGTCTCTTACAAACTGATCACGGTACTCACCAAATTGACATTCAGCACAAAGTTTACGTAACGCACTCAAATATGTATCTACATTCTCACTTTGTAGTTGTGCATGCTTGAAACATTTGTGCCTTAAAACAACTAAACTTGGTTGCACATCAAATTTGATTACAAGTTTTTTAACAGCCTCTTGATAATCGTCAACAACTTCACCCTCCGCCACCACAATATCAGGTAGATGTTTAAAAACTTCTCTTCCCTCAAATCCTAATGAATTAAGAAGAAGATACTTCTTCTTTCAGCCCTGAAACGTGATGCACCAAAGGCTCCTAAATACGTTTCAAAAGCATCGAACCACTGTCTCCATTGAATCTGAGGTGCACCTGGACTTTCTAAAAATGGTGGTGGTGGATTCACTGATTGCATATTGAAATGAGGAGAGTCAAAAAGCGTTGCCCACAATACAACAAACCCAGCACTCAATTTTTAGAACTATAACATCAATGTAGCAAAACACAAGCACTTTGCTTACATAAGAACAATAAAAAAAAAATTGAAATTAGGTGAAATACAGAATTGCCCTAACAGAATTATATCTCATTCCAAGAATACAAAAAAAAATATAAGAGAATGTTTAAACTTGTCCACACAATGGATGCAGACGGGCTTACTCGAAAACTGACATAAATCTGAAGAAAAAAAAAAAATCACACACATCCCAGAAAGTTAGCGCGCTAAAGCTTCTGCGCCTTAAACCCAAACACGAAAATCGGAAACCTGTTACAAGGACACTGAAGCGCAATGTGTCTTCTCCTTAGCTGATGCGGATGTCTCTTTTCCTCAGCAGGCTCGAGCGCGTGATCTCCACCAGTTCTGATAGCACGTCGCTAAAATAAACTCCCCTGAAGCGTGAATCTTTATATTCACGACGCTGACATAACAAGAATACCTCAGCATGTCTGCACTTCTTTGAAGGTCGACGCCGAAAGAGATGAACAAACAGAAAAAAAAATAAAAGAGTCAGCTTCTACCAAATGACTTCACAGGATTCCACAGCGTCATTGGTTGCTAGGTGCAGAACACAAGGATGACGCTGCTTGAACGCCGAATCCCAATGCAGGATTCCAATGCATCATCAGTCGCTACAGGCAAGCCATCAGGCAAGAGCTCCTGCTCCAACGATATTTCACCAGTGATTGCTGCGTTCTGACTCCAACGATGTACAGCTCAGGAGTCAGATCGCCCACCGCGACTTTTTACGGAGGCAAACAGGCTCAGCCAAACCCAAAACTTCGCGCTGACCTCCTCACCCCACCCTTCCTGGGCTACAAAATATCGCACACTGCCGCGGGAGAAGAGAAACTTCACCTTCTCATCAGGAACGATGTCAGCCGCTGGAGGAGGTCAACTGTGGGATGCTGCAGACGAATCCACGGAGGAAACCTCTTGAAACAGACGCAGCTGTGCTGAAAGTTAAGTCTGCCTTAAACAGCAACTTCTTCAGCTGCTAAAGTGTTGCAGTGGCTCGCCCGCTCATCGCCAAAAATGATGTGGTGTCCCCGGACACCAGATATAATCACAGGACACAGCTGGTAAGTCTTTAGTATTTAATAGTGGGTACAACGAGCCACCACTCCTCTCACGACAGATGAGAGGTACCAACTGACTTTCTTGGAACTCCCCACATACCAACACTATGGCAACACATGGGGGTTCTGTAGAGAACCTATAACAAGCATATCCAAGTACAACACACATGTTAAATAAAACTGCGGCCTATAATCCCAACAGAACACATGCCTCATGTTTTTGTGATGTAAGAAATATGTGATGTTTCTAAAGGTGGTTGGAGTGTGCCAAGCGCAGGAATTAATGCTCCAGCAGATTTCTACTGCTCACAGCTCCAGTGAGGAGTATGCCTCTTGTATCTAATGAGGTGAGAAGAAACAGCCTTTCCAGCTGCATAAGGCTGTCACTGTAAAGCTTTAACTGAGACCCTGCGCAACCTAGCTATTTCCTTCAGTTTACAGCACAAATGAATAAGGCACATTTTCAAATTTCCTGTAAAGACAGACAGAAATCCTTTAGCCAACAGTAACAGAGCCTAGGATTAGGAATCCCTCTCAAATGCTGGTACCATTAATATTGTTTTTAAAAAATTGTTGACCGAAGGATCGCTTTTGAACACTGAAAAGGGCACAGTGCCGTTTTCACTCCAAACTGGCCATCAGTCACGGCTCACATATGGCTCAAAATTAAACATCTCTTTCATAGCATAAGTTTTCTTTAGTTTGTCACCAGGCATGTTAAGGGACCTTCATCCATCGTTCTTTTCGCTTTGTAGCTCATTGCCAGTGTGAAGCCTTGAATAATGTCAACTGGATACTTCACATTAAATTCATGTAGAAGGTTAACTGGTTAATAGCCCAGCCAGGGAACCAGCCTTTCTGACAGTAGTGTCTCAAACCTCCTTCCAGTTCTCAACATTCTACAGCATGCAAGTAGGTAGGAGAAGGGACTAGGGGGGAAAAGATGGGGAAGTGCAGTGGTACAGGTGGAAGATACCACAGTAGTGTTGTTTGTTAGGGCTAGAAAGCAGCAGGATGGAGGCTGACAAGTAAAGTATTTGCTGTGCAAACAGGGGTGCTTGGCTTTTGTTTACCTACCACCATACTCTCTACCTCCACAACACACTGTTGTACTCCTGCAGCTGGTCTCGTGCATCTAGTTTCGGGCAGCAGCCGGTCACAGTGCATCATGACCCCTGTGACTGAGTTTCTGCTGCTGCACTTCTTTGCGTTCCAGACTCCACCACCCTAGTCTGGCCCGGAATTACCAATGGGCCAGGAGGGAAGGGGACCAGGCGTCCTGGATTTGCTGAGACGGTTTGTGACTACCTGTTGTGGCAAATGTCAGTAAATTTAGCACATGTCCCGGTTTTCAGAGATTCGACTGAATATAGATGGAGGAAGGTTTTTGTGTTTCCTAGTGCAGAATCTATTAGCAGCCCATTGCAGAAAGCAATTTAGTTAACACAGATGATAATGAGTGTAAAAATTACATTCATTTCGTTAGTGTCTAATTGTTCACGTTTTCAGTGTTTGTAAGTGCTGTCAATTGTTATTTCGTGCTCTGCGCTCGAACCACAATTTTAGTCTTCCACAAACGAGTCCAACATCTGTTTGCGGAATCTCCCAGTATTTGATTTTTAAAATCAGGCCTCCATAATATCAGGGGCCCGATGTGAAAGCAAAAGCACCTGACCAAACCAAGAGAGCAGGAGCTTGCTCCAGATAAGCTCGACTCTGTGTGTTCAGAGGAAGTTATTGACTTTGTCAATGGGACCATGCCATATTGTTTGAGTTGTGAACCCAGTTTCATGTCATGTCAAGGTTTTTGGATTACAAAATATATAAGCCATGCTGCCATCTATAACATCAGATAGTGTTAAGAAGAAGAAATGCTGGCAGCTGATATCAGATTCTTGAAAAATTCATAATTAATTGTAATTTGTTTTTAATGATATTGCAGTAACAGATCCCTCACTTACCACATCGGACTTTGATCATTATTAGTAATTTAGTATTCTGTTCTTTAAAGATGAATCCTCCCAACTCTGATTCATTTCCTTGTACTTCCTTGATCCCTTCTGCTTGCAAAGTAAAATTTGCATTTTGAAACCACCTCCAAATGGCACCACCCAGACCAACCCTAGTCTTACAATTGTTAACATGTTCTGAGGAAGAAGGAAAAACATGTTGAACCAGAAACTTTGGATATTCATCTGGAAATACATGACACAGTAGTTATTAATTTCCAAAAATAGATTGTGACATTATTACCACTATGATTTGTGCCCGATGCATTAAAGTTCACACTCACCTTGGCACCAAATAACATATGTTTATTGTTATCCAACTCACTGGTTTTTATTTTATCTATCTCTAGAGGATGAAAGGCTGAGTGAATACACCAGAATTTAAACCTGTGGTTATTGGGTGAAACACAGATCCCTGCACTATGCCACTGAGCCACCAAACCAAGCATACCTGGCAACTGTCCATACATCATGTGTGACTTTTAATTGGTCTTGTTTTTAACCTGAAAGCACTAAGCTTGCATAGTAGTTGAAGCTATATATATATATATATATATATATATATATATATATATATATATCTACTGGCGGTCGCCAGTAGATAGTTATAGTTACAACCTATTATCCATAGGAAATCCGCGACATTCTATTTGAGATAACTCTCTTGCCGGTTGACGTATCTTCGCGAAATTTTCAAACTTTGTGGCCCGCTCCGGTCCGCTCCTTCCCTGAAAGTCTCGGGGAGATTCGTCAAACGGGGGCCGAGAAAAAGGGGGTCCCAAAACGCGTTTTCCCCATGCATTTTTCCATAGGAAACTTTAGACACGGCTACAGCCTGAACTGCTGAACGGAATTACACCAAATTTGGCAAAGAGTTAGTTCTTGGTTCAGAAAGAACCCTTTTGTTAAATGGTGTAAATCCGTTCAGTAGTTGCTGAGAAAATGAAAAGTAAAAAAGATAGTGATATCTATGGCCGAGTAGGGTCCGCGTACCCTCCCGATCACGAGCTGCATGTTAATTGGCAGTCAGCTGGCTGTCAACATTCCGATTCAGGAAATGTTGGCAGCCATTTTGTCCCTTGGTAGAACCGAGGGACAGAAACAAGTGCGCAAAGCGCACAAAGGGGGCAGGGTAGAAACACCCTGACCCCCTAGTGTAAAACAGGAAGGCAATCGACGAATGGAATAACCTTAAGTATTGCCCGGCGATGTCGCCTCTATTCCCCAAAATATGAATCAATGAAGAGGCAGGCGCTGGAGACTGGAAGGCAGGAAACAAAGGTTTATTCTCTCCGGAGGAGAACACGTCAGATCAGACCAACAGGGAATCTTCACGAGGTGCTCTACTGCATCTCTGAGGCCTGGCCTCTTATACACGCATTTATGGCAGGAAGACATTCTTTATTACAGTAAAGATACTTTGAAGTATGAAAGACATCCCTGGGATCTTTCGCTTCAGACCCGTTCCCACGCACCCTTACAGTGAGAATCCCCTCCCCATTCACCATACAGAATCGTCATCAGACGGCAGGATCAGCAGGGCATTCCGCCGGTTCCCGGAATGCATGTGGTGTGACGGATCTCATGGGGTGGGGGCCTTGATCTACTGTAACTCCTTTGAAGAGCTGCGATTCCTTACAGTCGGGGCCATAAACTGTATCCGCAGGGCTAGGTGATAGCCTGGGACCGGCCTGGACAATCGGATACGGAGGAAGAGGGGTGTCAGAGGGTGTGATAGTGTATAGGAGGAAAGGGAGGTGTCGGGCAGGCCCGGGGTGAGATTCCCAGGGAAGTGCAGCGCAGTTGGAGGGGGTTAATGGCCCGTGCATGAGAGAGAGAGAGAGAGAGAGAGGGTGACCAGTGCGGGGGGGGGGGCTTGCGAGGGTGTGGAGCCGCGCTGGGGATTAGCGTGTGCAGAGAGTGGGTCTGATCAAGGTAGTTAAAATGGCCGCCGCGGACGACGAAAGTGTGGCATTGGGAAAAAGGGCAAGATGGCGCAGACAATGTTTATCGATACAAATTAATTTTCCACAGTCCTCCCTTTTAACATTTCTCGCCAACTTGTTAATTCGGGTCGATCCCCATAATGCCACGTATTTCTGTCTCATACAAAGTTTTCATGTGTTCAGCCTGTAAGTCCAAAGTCTTTGGGCAAATGCAATTTGAAAATAATGAACACAGAGGAGGCAGACATTGGATACTTAAGCAACACCCGCATAGCACCACAATCGGAATCAGAATGAATGTGAACAACCTCCACCCCCAGGCTTTCAGTAAGTCCCAGAACCAGCTCCCAAGCGACCATCCTTCTTGCTCCTGGTGTACTTCAGAGGACAGTCTATGGAGGTGTTCGATGGCTTTGTAAACAGAAGGTGAATTGTCTGGCACGTAGGTGCAACAGCTGGACCCAATGATGCGGCAGGCTCCTCCTCGGTCTGCCAGAACCACGTCTAGAACAAGGCGGTTCTGCAGAGCCACCAGGCGGACTGCCTGAAGCTCTGCGGTGTTATTGGTCAAGATGCCAGCTGTGATGTTCATGGTGGTTTCAACTGCCTGGGTCAAGTGTCGGATGGCGCGGCTGTTCGTCATCGGACCCCAGAATGGCACAAGTCCTTTCGCGGCATCCAAGAACTGTGCTCCTGTCGAGTCGGCCTGGTCGATGTCCCTTGCACGCTTTTGCCGGTGATGGCTTGCTGGGGCCACATACGTAGGTGGGAGGATGAAGGCAATGTAGCATGTGCCCCCCAACCTTTGGGGAGCCAGGTGTATGCTTTGGTGCCACAAACAAAGTACATATTTGGAGAAGCAACAAAGGAGGGAGGGTCGGATGAATCCAGTGTTCTGGTGATGACGCAGGCGCTGCGGCCCACCAGTTGCGTCCCCAGGCCTTCGATGCACACAAGGCCCGAGACGTTGACAACAGACAAGGCCACTGTCAGAGTGGTGGCTGTTCGTTTCCGGAGGTAGGAGAAAGTGGGTCTGGCTGGGTTATGGAAAACTTGCATTTCCACTCGTTCTTTGGCAGGGATGTCCATGTGAATAGAGGTACCAGAGGTCAGAGGGTAAAAAGGAGTAGCGGTTCGCCCAGTCTTATTCAGCCATGCCTCGTGGTAGAAATGCGAAACAGTTCTTTCTGATGTGGCATTGTCTTTAAAGCTTTCTTGCAGAAGAATCAGCCAGGCAAGACAGGAGCCGTGGATGGAAAAGGGCGAAGGAATGAACGGGATGGAGTGTCCGGCTGCATGGGGCAGCAGCCCGCAGATCCAGCAATTAGTGGCATTAGCGGCAAGGTTGTGTTGGTGCAGCAGTTGCACAAAAGAGTTATTCCAGAACTCCCTGCGTCTCTCTCGGAGCGGTGGAGAAAGGGCAATCAGGAAGTGTTCCTTGGTAGTTATCGGCAGTTCAGTGGGGAGCAATGTTTTGTGAGCGGGTGTGCTTTCTTCGATGATCCAGAAGGTTGTCATGAGGAGGAGGCAAAAGAGAAGGGTAATGAAAACGGCTATAGTCTTTGAGCTGTGCAGTTTGTTAGTCTTTGGGTTTCGGTAGGTCCTCTTCGGATATCCAGTTGCTTCCATCATTGGGGAGTCGGGCGCTTCCATCATCTTCAGAGTGCTCGGTAGCGGGCAGAACCACCGACTTTCTCTGACTTCTCTTCGGGCAACCTTGAGTGTGTTAGGCTACCGTTCTGAGATTTTACCCAGTCAGTGGTCTGCTTTGCCGAAGCTCCTCCCTTTTACGTAGGTTGTACCCTTCCCTGGACGGTACGGTGGGATCGGGAAACTCTGCCAGTTCGAGCGTTTCTGTGTCGGTGTGACAGCTCAACGATGGTTTGTCTTTTGTCAGGAGCTCTTCCTGAGTCGCGATGTCTTCTTCCGTCGTCAGAGTTGGGGGCGCGTTTACAATGGTGCGCATGCACCCAGTGACGCTTGCCTTCCACTCGAAGGGCCGTCCGTGTAGTGATCAGGACTTGCCAGGGGCCCGTCCACCGAGGTTCCAAGCTTTTGGCACGCTGGAAGTTGCGGATCAAGACGTGATCCCCTGGGTGAATGTCGTGTCCTGGGCCCCTGGAAGCGTCTGGGATGGCTTGTAGCACCTGTTGATGGATGACAGTTAAGGTTTTAGTGAGGGTGCACAGATAGTCAGACATTAGGACGTCTGGGACGTCATGGATCGAAGTTGGCCTAGGCGCGGCCCAAATATTCATTGGCCGCCCGAATACTACTTCGTAAGGGGTCAAGTGGTGCTTAGTGGGGGTGGAGCGCATTGATAGCAATGCCAATGGGAGGGCATCAGGCCACTTCAGTCCGGTGGAGGCAACAATCTTAGAGATTTTTAGCTTGAGTGTGGCGTTGTGTCGCTCGACCAGGCCTGCAGATTGGGGGTGGAAGACTGCGTGAAATTTCTGTTTTACACCCAATCCCTTTAAGATAAGTTGGATGACTTCAGCTATGAAGTGGGGGCCGTTGTCACTCCATAAAATCCGACAAAGGCCATATCGGGGGAAAAACTCTTTTAACAGGACTTTGGCAGTGGTCATGGCAGTGTTGTCGCGTGTGGGATAGGCCTCCACCCATTTGCTGAAGGCGCACACGACAACAAGGACGTACTTCAAACCCAGGCAACGGTCTAGCTGAATGTAATCCATCTGTAGGACTTCAAAGGGATGGTCGGGGACCCCGAACCCACCCCGAGGGACAACAGTTCCTTTCCCTGGGTTGTGTTGCAAGCAGATTAAGCATTGTTGAACTAGGCGTCTAGCAGAGTCGGGAATCTTGTCGTTGTGCCAGACTCGGGTGATGAGTTCAATCATGGGGGCAGATCCTATGTGTGCTGGGGAGTGTGCCATAGTCAGTATGGGGATCAAGTAGGAATTGGGTAGCAGCCATTTGTTCGTGTCTTTTGTCAACCAGCAGCCTTCATCATCTTTCAGTCCCACCCGTGCCCATTCAGTCAGTTCTTGGGGGAGCAGGCCATTTGTATGTCTCTAATGTGCTCTCTAGCGTCCTTCCATTTTTCCGTCTGTGACCTAGTCACGTACATGCGTGTCGTCGTCCTATTCTCAGCTGTGGTTCGAGCAGTGATGTCGGCTAGTGCATTTCCTTGTCCAATGATGTCTGTCACTTTCTTGTGTGCCTGGCATTTGATGACTGCAAGTCGTTCGGGGAGGAGGACTGCTTCGGTCAAGGCAGAGACTAGATCTCCGTGAAGGATGGGTGTGCCATGCGAAGTCAGGAATCCCCTTTCCTTCCATAAGAGCCCAAAATGATGAACCACCCCGAAGGCATACTGGCTGTCGGTGTAGATGTTTGCGACTTTGCCTGTTGCTAGGACGCATGCACGTGTGAGGGCAATTAGTTCTGCCGCTTGTGCGGACCGTTGGGTGATGCGGGCCGTCTCAACTACCGTCCGGGCTGTGGTGACTGCATAGGCAGCCGAGGTCGTGCCGTCGGGGAGTTTAATGCACGAGCCGTCTACCCATAGCTCTCCATCAGGGTCTGGGATGGCAGTGTCACGGAGGTCAGCTCTACTTCTAGTTTGCTCGTCCGTGAGGGTCACACAGTCATGCATAGGGGACACATTGGGGTCGTCATCGGGGAGGGGCAACAGAGTGGCAGGGTTCAGAGTGGTACATCGTTTCAACGTGATGTGGGGTGTAAGCAGAGTTAACTCGTAACCAGTCAGTCGTGCGCTAGTCAGGTGCTGAGTCTTGGTCTGGTTCAGGAGTGTGTCGACAGCATGGGGGACCAGCACAGTGAGGGAATTCGAAAGTACGATCCCCTCACTTTGTCGGATAGAGACGGCAGCGGCAGCTACCGCTCGAAGGCAGGCGGGCAGAGCTCTGGCTACAGGGTCAAGAGTGGCAGAGAAGTAGGCACAAGGGCGTTGTTTGGGACCTATGGGTTGCGTTAGGACAGACAAAGCGCACCCCTCCCTCTCGTGGGTGAAGAGGGAGAAGGGCTTGGTGTAGTCAGGGGTTCCTAGAACAGGGGCTGAGCAGAGGGCATCTCGTAGTTCTTGAAAGGAGGATTGGCATTCAAGGGTCCAAGGGAGTGGGAAGGGAACGTCTTTCGCTAACAGAGAGAGTAGAGGTCTGACTATGAGACTAAGGTTTGGCAACCACTGCCGACAGAAGGACGTGAGGCCTACTAAGGAGCGAACCTGCTTTTGAGTCTTGGGAACGGGGGTCTCTAGGATGGTCCGGATCCGATCGGGTGTGAGCTTTCTCCCGTCCTTGGACAGGAGGTGGCCTAAGTATGTCACCTGTGGTTGGCAGAACTGCAGCTTCTTCTTGGAGACCTTGTGACCATTCTCCGCGAGGAAGTGCAGGAGTTGGATGGTGGCTGTGGTGGCAAGTGGCGTAGTGTCGGCAGCCAGGAGAATGTCGTCGACATACTGGATTAACACCACTCCGTCCGGGAGCTGGACTGCGTCCAGCTGTCTCTTGAGAGCCTGGCTGTAGATGCTGGGGCTCTCAGTGTAGCCCTGGGGTGCTCTACAGAATCTATATGAACGGGCTTTTAGGGTGAAGCCGAAGAGGTATCGGCTGTCTGGATGGATGGGGATAGAAAAGAAAGCATTTTTGAGATCTATGACGGTGAAAACAGTGGCAGTGGAGGGGATCAGGGTCAAGATGGTGGTGATGTCAGAGACTACTGGGTACTGAGGTACGACTACTTTGTTTACTTCGCGGAGGTCAATGATGAAGCGATAAGCCTTCTCATCTCCCTCGCCTTGCTTCTTGACAATGGGTAGGATAGGGCTGTTACAGATATTACTGACTACTTCCTCTACCACTCCTGCATCGACTAAGGACTGAATGATTCCTACCAATGCCTTCTCGCCCTCGGGCGATATCCGATACTGTGGGAGCTTTGGGAGCATAGCGTCTGACCGTACAGTGATGTGCACAGGGTCTATCATCATGCGTCCTACGTCTGAGTCGGTCTTGGCCCAAAGGTACGGGGGTAAAGTGTCTAGTAAGGACAAGTCAGCGTCAGTGATGGAAAACATGCGTCGGGTGGGACAAGGTCTGAACAGATTCTGGTTATCGTACAGTATGACTCGTACTCCGTCTGGGGAACATCGAATGGTGGCTCGAAAGTGCTTCAGGAGGTCAAGACCCATAATGGCGTCGGGGGTGTTGGAAGATAGCAGGAAGGTTGTGTCCGTGATGTTGTTCTCTAAGTCAAAGGGAATCGGTGTAGATAAGGGATTAGTAGAGGGCGTTCCATCAAAGCCTATTGATGTCACGTGTGAGCCGGACAAGGGTGCCCTTGGAATCAGTCGTTTGGATAATGCACTACGTGTTGCCCCAGTGTCCACCAAAAATGGGGACTTCGTACCCAGGACCTTAGCAGTGACATAAGGACCTTGCTGGTCAACACAAAGCTCGACTGGATCCCTCCCTTGTCCCTGGCTGTCCTATGCGAAATCGTGGACGTTCTCGCAATCGGACTGCTGATACTGATTCTGTCGTGGGCGGTCAAATGTGTTAGGTCGGCTTGGTCTGTCATAGTTAGCATCATTGGTGTGTCCCCGTCCCTGGTCCCTGTTCTTTTGTCCGTTTGTCCCATCCCTAGCCTCTCGGTTCTTGTTTGCTTCATGAAGGACCGGGCACTGCGACTTCCAGTGACCGTATCCTTTACAAAACGCGCATTGGTTTTCATCTAAGTCCCTTCGGCTTGTATAGGGTACGGGCATTCGTTCTCTGGAGGGTGTATTTTTAGGGGCTGTCGGCTGGTAGTTCCCCTTGGAGGGTTCCCTACCTATCGTCACCCCCTGCAGTTGAGCTATCATGACCCGCTCTTTCAACTCCTTCTTTTTACGTTCGGATGCCCTATCATTCTCATTCTTCTGATGTTCATAGTATTGGGCCATCTGGAGGATAGCCGTGGGTTTAGAGGCTGCCCAACTGCTTTCGCTCGCCTGCAATTTTTGAGAAACTTCTTGCACCAGGCCTTTCACGAAATTCTGAACGAACAAGTGGTGTCCGGTTGCAGTGGCCATATCTTGGCCGCTGTAGTCGGAGAACACCGTTTCGAACCTAGAGAAGTATTCCGAAGCGTCTTCTTGTGGTTTCTGTCTACAGGCCGTCACTATTGACCAGTCTATTTTCTTCTCGGGAATCAGGGTCTTGAGTTTCTGGACGATCTTGTCCGGGAGTTCAAGGATGGCCGTTACGGGTTTCTGCCCGGCTCCTCGTTGCTTGTCGAACTCATCGAGTTGTTTCCAGGTATGTCCGAACAGCTCAAGGTGGTCGACCTTGCGGATCTGCTTCCACACATCAGCTGGCAGACATAACCCGAAGAACAAATCGAGGTCCGTTAGGGTCATGATAGTGGAACCTAAGGCTGTACCTAGTTCAGTGTAGAAGGCGGTGGGGTTTTTTCGTAAATCGGGCAGAGATTTTCGGAACGTCAGAATATCCTGTCGATCCCATGGTTGGTAGACCCAGTTGTACACTATCCTCCCCTTTGCATCCGTATGGTTAACATCATCGTGTGTTCCCTGACCTCGTGGGGGACCCAATAGGGGGCGGCCTCTCTTATCGGCATCATGGTGCTAGGTTGCTCTATTCGTGGTTCGGCCGCTACGGATGTCGTAGGTTTAGCTTCCACCTCTGATTCAGTGAGGTGGCAGAAAACCCTAAGTGTACGCGCAAGGAGGTCCGTCACGTCACACTCGCCCTCATCCCCGATATCAATTTTTCTATACAGAGTCGTTAGGCTCTCGGGACCTCTATCTCGATATCGGTCCTCATAAGCGTTTAGGACATGATAACATAATCGTACGACAAAGTGTCGTCTGTGGCTTCCCGCATATGAGTT